>OX638362.1:30198276-30817521 GCA_951812935.1 Hermaeophaga mercurialis | reverse complement strand
TTCATACTGGACTGAGTTATCGGTGATGCCGGCTTTAGTTACTTTTCGGTAAATAATATTTGGATAGATATGGATACTTTGAAAACGGCTGAATTTAGAAATTTTTATTCTGCCTACGTTTTCATACCTCATCCATAAATTTGTTCATTATTTTAGCGGACACCATGTATATTCTAATTTGGAGTATGCTGATCATTTGATATCGTACTGTAACTTCGAATAGAATGATTTTTTCGATGTTAGGTTAGATTAGCATTCTATTTATATACTATTTATAAAAAAACATTTGCATTCAAAACATTTAGTTTTTTCATGAGTGTTTTATTATTATAATTAAGCGGATTATTTAGAAAATCGAGTGTACTTTGTTTCACATTTTCTCCTTTTAAATATACTTTATGTTAGACTTTTTTACTGTGTGAAACTGTTTTGATCCATGGCAATTGTATATTTCAGCAAGTGTGAATGGCTTACTCTACTTTTTCAGAAAACAATATTTTCCAGTTTTGTTTGTTGTTCTAATAATACAATCTACTATGCTTAACACAATATTTATCTACGTGACGATTAAGTTGTATGCCCTGAAAAATAAAATGTTTGTCATGCTAACCAAGTGGTATCAACAATTTTATCGAAATATAAACGCACCTTTTGTTTGTGTATTTTAACTAGCGTTCATATTATTTCTAAATTGAGAACATCATCATCTCATAAATTATAATGGTGAGAAATATCGGAAGGAAAAAATATTATTTTATCCATAAAACAGTACTAATGTAAAAATAAAATACAATGTTGAAATTAATCGATAAAAATTCCCAGTATAATAAAAGTTTTACTTACAGGGTGGCCAAACGAAAACGAAACAGAGCCATTATCAGGAACTGCGTCAACGTTTTAAAAAAACACAAAGACCCGTCGATTTTTGATCAAAGGGGGACACTTTTTCCGGTATTTTCGACTTCGCTATTTACACCTCCAAGCGAGGGTAACAATCACCCCAAAATATTTAAATGGCATTAGGGGTCAAGTAAGGCGTCGTTTTAAAGCCGTTTCAATTCTCTTTATAACAGTCTTTAAATTTTAAAATTCGACCGGATACTTTTAAAAAAATACATTTTAAAATTTAAATTATGTACTTATTTAGTTTTTAATAAGAGTTTTTAAAATTGGAATTTTTTTCATTTTTGTCAAAATAGTAAAAATGACACATGGGTCGTTGAGTACGCTAATGGTTTAAATGTTGATTTTCTTGCTTTGCATTGTTTTTGTAATTTTTTTTATCACATTTGTAAAAGACAAATGGATACGATACGGACACACAACGAACGTGAAATTAGTGGATTCGTATATCGATGCGAAGGTTTGTTTAATTGTGTTTTTGAAAATTAAATACGATGGTTTATTCCATTGCGGAAAGGGTAGATATCATTTTGCTTTATTTTATGAACAATAAGTGTGCAAATGTAACGGCTCAGTTATTTAATGAAACATATCAAGATAAACAGGTCAGTAGGAAGTATCTTCTAGAGTTAGTGGAAAAATTTCAAGAGATTGGAAATGTAGCTAATAAAAAACGAGAAAATAGACCGCCTGTAGTTAATACAGCTAGTGAAGTTGCAGTTTTAAGACATGTTCATCTAGATCCTACGTTAAGTACAAGGAAATTAGCATCTGTGTCTGGGATCAATCGAACTAGCATTCAAACCATTTTGAAGAAGAACAAATTCCATTCGCATAAAATACATTTAGTGCAGGAACTTAATGAGGATGATTATGACCGCCGTTTGCAATTTGCGAATTAATGAGTGAGCGAGTAGCGAACGATCCACAGTTTCTTTTTAAAATCTGTTTCTCCGATGAATGCAGCTTTTTTATAAACGGTACCGTAAATCGTCATAATTGCCGCTACTGGTCTGATTCAAACCCAAGAATTTTCCAGGCGGTACATACACAGCAACCGCAAAAATTAAATTTATGGGCTGGCATTTTCGATGACCGGTTGGTGGGTCCATATTTTTTACCTGGTAATTTGAGTGGCGAAATGTATTTGCAATTACTGGAAGATACTATTGACCCTACCTTGACCGATATTATTGAAAATGACCAACAGTATAGTGAAGATCATTTAATGTTTGACCAGGAAGGTGCTCCTCCGCATGATGCTTTGATTGTTCGTCAGCATTTAGACCAACATTTTCCACAGCACTGGATTGGGAGAAGATGTAGCATATAATGGTCTCCACTGTCACCAGATTTGTCGCCCCTTTTTTTGTGGGGATACTTCAAAAGTAAAATGTACAAAACACAACCAGCCTCTTTAGAAGATTTGCGTCAAAGAATTGTCGAGGAGTGCCATCGAATCACTGGGAAATTCTTCGGAATGTACGACAACGTTTCGAACAAAATCTTTATGATTGTATGGACGCGGGTGGTCATTAATTTGAACATTTAATTTAATTAAAAAGTAAGTAAACAATTAAACATAATTTAAACTTTAAAATGTAATTTATTAAAAAGTATTAGGCCGAATTTAAAAATTTAAAAACTATTGTAAAGAGAATTGAAAGGGCTTTAAAATACCTTACTCGACCCCTAATGCCATTTAAGTATTTTGGGGCGATTGTTACCCTCGCTTGGATCAAAAAATAAATTTCGGTTAAACAAATGTTGTAAAAAACAGTTTTACTATATGACATGAAATCTGTTAGTTTGCTTTTAAAAATTTGTAAAAAAGTAGAATGAAAGGGCGCAACCTGTACTAAATATAAATAAACGGGTTTTTGCAACAATTAGATTACCAGATATGTGATAAAATATATCTAAAATGATTAAGGAATTCAGTTAGTGTAGAACTGAAACTATTAATTAAATTACAGGTTTGTAAATTAGATTTGTCGCTAATCTCAAATACCGTAGCAAAGTGTAAGAGCAATCGCCAGAGACCATTCCCAAGTAACACGTGAATATTAGTCCAATATATTGTAAATATAATAAAAATATAGGCACAACATAGATTTTACTCCATTGGGCCAATCTGAAATGTGAACATTTTTCGTTATTACTAAATATCGAAAATAAATATTGGAACAATATTAAAACACCTACTGGTCCAATATGGAGAATCAGGTACTGAACCAATGAAAAAAAGTCCTGAAAATCATTAAACTTTGAGTTATCATGTTGGTGCAACATTGAGATACCAATATTGTCCCTATATTGGATATTGGTTCAATATTGGAAAACACATTTAAACCCAGTTATTAAATGGTATATCGATATCAGCAGAAATCTGGTTTCCCTATATTGGACCAACATTGGAATATACATATAGATTCTTATAGTTATTAAATGTATATCGATATCTAATGCAACTTGATAATACTTTTTATTAATATATTGGCGCAGTATTGGCAAACATATAGAGGGTGTTTCAAAATTTGGATCTCAAACTTTTACTACCAATTGTTTTCGTTAAATAATTATTTTGCTAATACACTATTATTTAGAAGTCGTCTGTAACGATCTGTATATGGTATGGGTGCTATTGCTATTGGAAGTAGGTAATCTTTGGTATTTATTGGAGGTAATATGGCCGCAGCGCGCGACATCCAGGAGATCATAAGACCCCATATTGTACCTTATGTTCAGACCATCCCTAATAGCACATTCCAACAAGACAACGCACGACCTTATGTTGCTAGGGCTTCTTTAGCTCATTTTGAGAACAATCAAGTTGCTTTGTTGCCTTGGCCACCGAGATCTCCCGATCTTTCACCCATCGAGCACGTCTGGAATACTATGCGAAGACGATTACTCAATTTGCCCCACCCTCCACAAACTTTAGCGGCTCTGCTGCATGAGTTACAAAAAGCATAGGATGAGATACCTCAGGAGGAAATCGATCACCTCATTAGAAGTATGTCCAGAGGTGTTAATGAGTGCATAAGCACTCAAGAGTGGCGCAACACATTATTTTTGATTTTGATAATTTATTAGTCTAACTCAAATATACTTGTATACCAAAAATTGTTCAACTAAAATAATAATAATAAAATAATGATTACTGGGTATTCTTCTTTCTATGTCACTTAGTATATTTAGGTTTTGAGTCTCCATAGTATAAAGCAATATCAAAATCTTCACATTTTTTTATTTACAAAAAATGGTGCCTAATGTTGGTATTGTTCATATTAGGGATCTAGGATGAGTTACCTAGGGACCAAGAGGCTCTAAAGCTGTCACTTTTGAACTATTTTTAATTGTTTCTGAAACGGCAGTTATTATCATTTAAAAATGGGACTTTTAGCGGCTCGTTACAAAATTATTCATACCAGACCCCAAGGATGATTCATCAAATAAAACTCAGTTCAAGCTATTTTAGTAATAATAGCTTGAATTATTATTTCATAAATGAACAATAATAGAGACAAAGACCATACATTTATCTTCATAATACATTTTTAATAAATACTGATTTTATATTAAATAGCGGCTACAAAATACATAAAAGAGAATGTCCTTAATAAATTGTTTGTGACAATGACGATTAATGTACCTTCTACAGCATTAATAACTTCATTGTCAATCCTATTCGATAAATCAGTCATAGAGGGAATCATTTTTATGCGTTTATGTTCTACCGGATCCGAATCACTGCTCGTATCTTTTGAATCTGGAAGCTCTAAATTATTTGGGACCACATTTGATGATGCGTTAACAGATTTATTTAACAGGCGTTTCAAGAACATATATTTTGCAGATCGTTTTGACATTTTCCTTAACAAATGTATCAAAATGTCTTGTGTTAAATAATCTATTTTATATAAGAGAATATGTCATAATAATATTTTATACTCTTTTATAGTGTAAGGCCGAAATTACACATTGGAACCAACGTTGGCCAAATGTGTGCACCCAGGGTAATTTTCATTTGAAATAAAGCAGTTAATGTGTGATAATATAAGACCTCGACTATGCAGCGGTATAACAATGGTATTAATACCTTAATAAAAACCTTTTTGTAACTTTGACATTTACAAATTTTTATACGCCACTGGACAGTTTTGCAATTTATTTGTTACGATACTTTAAATTATTTTGTTCATATTTTCCTTTTCGCTGATAAGAAAACTATAAAAAATGCAATTTCTATTTCTCAGTTAATTATTAGTGTTTGGTACCGAACTTAATTTTAAACTAAAAGAAAACAATGGTTTATTCAGTAGGAAAGAGGATTCAGTTAATTGAATTTTATTATGAAAACAAACGATATGCTCATAAGGCCGCTGAATTGTTCAATCAACAACATGGGAAGAATATGTCGCGTTAGTATGTTTTATATTTAGTTGTAAAATTCCGGGAAACTAGATCTGTAGCAAATAAAAAACGGCAAATCGAACCGCCCGTAAATAATAATGGAAATTTTGAGACATGTATTTTAAAAATACATAAAATGCTTCCTTATAAAATTAAATTAACTCAAGAGCTAAATGAAGATTACTTCGATCGGCGTTTGCAATTCTGCTAGGTAGTAGGTGAGCTAGCGATGGAAAATCTACATTTTATTTTTGCTGCTTTAGTGATCAATGCTTTTTTTTTCTAAATGGCACAGTTAATCGCCGCAATTGTAGATATTGGGGTGATGTTAACCCCCACATATAAAGTACGTACTCAATAACCTCAAAAATTAAACATATGGGCTGGAATTTTTGGCAAGCGTGTTGTTGGCCCTTTGTTCTTAGAAGGCAAGCTAACAAGAGAAATGTACGTGGAACTTCTGGAAGACACTATTGAACCTATGCTGACTGAAATAATTGAAAATGAGGAAATTTTTCTGGCCGATCAGTTGGTATTTCAAGATGATGGCCCTCTTCTCCACTATGGTCAGCCTGTTCGCCGATATCCAGATGAACACTTTCCGGGTCACTTGATTGGGAGACGAGGATCAATCGAATGGCCCCCACGATCACCAGACCTTACTCTATTAGATCTCGTTCTGTGGGGTTATTTGAATAGCAGAATTTATTCTACTCCACCTGCTTCACTCGAAGATCTATGACAAGAATCACGAACGAATGTCGCCAAATCACCCCAGGAATGCTACAAAATGTTCGGGAACGTTTCCAACAGAACCTTTACCATTGTATGGAAGTTGATGGTGCGCATTTAGAGCATTTGTTAAGATGAGAATAAAGTAAGTAATTTTGACTCTAAACTTTATCCAAATTTAAAAAACTGCCTTTGCAAAAATTTGAATGTTTCAAAGTTACAAAAAGTTCATTTGCGGAAAAAAATAATTTATCCAAATTTTAAAAACTTCATGTCGTTGTTTACAGAATTCAACGGACTTTCAAATGATATGCGACTAGAGCCCTATTCCCTGTTTAAATTCTAGGGGTTGTTCACCTTACTGGTCTAGAATTGAAGTGACGATGCCTGCGAGTAACGGAACAAAAATCGACCTGTCCGAGTGTTTTTCTTTTCCAATTATAATATTGTCCAAAGCCACCATGTCAAGTTTTCGTTGGCCCATCCTGTACAAACATTGATTAAATTTAAATCTGATGTACTAAGGAAACCTCATTTCAAAGTTTGCACGCGGAATATACATTGTCTCTTACATATTCTCTTCAGTTCGTGCAACACCAGGCATTAAAATTAATTTGCCAGATTGTATGTCATTGTCTTTCTTTTTTTTAAATAGTATTCTAGACTTTCCAACAATCTATGGGACATGATACAAAACAGCGTGGATTAGATTAATTAACATGTTGTGATATTCTTGATTTAATTAAAATGCCATTTTTCACTGAATTATTGGAACTACTTTACCAAACGATAAACTTAAACGATTAAACGATCCGAATCATCTGCAAACTAATACAATTTCGTGATTCATCATATAGATATTCTTAGGTTACATGACACATACAGAAAAAAATAACTAGAATATTTTGTTGTAAATGACACGTTCTACATACTATTTAAAAATATGCATTATTTTCGCGGACACCCTCTATATGTCTTCCGTATTCCAACCGGTAATAAAGCATTCATTACTGAAAAAAACTTTCTAAATCTCTACATATAATACGAATATACGGCTAGCCAGATAATTTAGGGTAACATTTAAAGGTCCAATGCCCAAAAAAACGACAAGGACTGATTAATGAATTTTAAATTAGATAAAAAATTAGTATTTTTTAAAGGACTGAAAAACTTGTAGAACAAAATTTCCTAAAAATCTTGTCGGAAGAGAAAGGGCTGAAAACGGTAAACCCAGCTGTAATAAAACAACGAATAGGTGATACAGTAATGTCTAGAAATATATATAGTGTTTTTGGAAGATGGGTGCAATGCTTTAAGGCGAAGCTAGTATAGGCCATAATTTTTCAGCTGTTTGGTAAAAAATTCCAAATTTTTACAGTTAATTGCTGATACTGGCCAATTGAATGATAAATATTTTTTTTTATTTAATTAAAGTAGTGTGTAAGCAGTCAAACAAATTATGTTCTAATCATCTGTGTCATCATCCATTTTTTACAGACATTTCAAAAATTTAAGAAACTTTTTTGACCGCATTTTCTTAAACAAGCGAAGGAAGCTTTTTTTGTTCAAACGTTTTTAAAAACATGCTTGGTTATCGCTATTCCTTTTGAGGATTCATTTACGAGGATATCTTACAAACTATTGAAATTAATACCTACAAACCAAATTGAGAGTGAATATTTAAATTTTTAGGCAGACTAATAATAAAAAAATTATTTATAAAAAAAATAGTTAGATTTCGTATAATATAACCATAGCTAAAATGGTTCTAAATGGTCTATGACAACTTCTTCTTAAAGCTCTTCACCCATCTCCCAAACACCCTGTATGTACCGTCGTTTTGATTAAACTTCACCATCAAATACAAAAACTAAACGTTCCTTACTTTGTTGATGTGTCAAACCACAACGAAAATCGTTAAATACCGAACAATTTAGTTTGTAAATACCCGATTTTAAAAATTTATTAATTTTAGGTTTAACATTTAATAAAATTGAACTTTTTTTGTTTTGATATTTTGTTTGAAATCTTTAAGTTGTTTGGTAAATACAAGGTTATTTTATTATATTAATTTCCCTTTTAAAATTATCATCGCTCATTGAAAAAGCTGTAGGTATCATTGAATTATATGCTGCTGATTTGAGTTATAAGGGATGGTTATATTTTTATGAGTTGGTTTACGATAAATTGAATATTGTAGATTATACTTTTTTGATAGTTATATCTAAGAAATTTACAGAACTATTTACTTCAATTTCAACAGTAAATTTTATTTTTGGATGTAAATTGTTAAAAAAGTTAAAGAAAATATTCAATTGTGTATCACTACCTGTAAAACCAGCCAAAACATCATCAACATATTTATACCAAATCGACATTAAGTAAGCTATAATTTGCAGTATTTTTCTTAGAAGAGTATTTCTGGACCCTTTATACAATATATGTTATATTTTAACTAGATGTTAAAAAATCGTAACCTTATCGTTTTTATGTCTCGATCGATTACGTTTTATTTACTTGTCGTTTGTAGTTTTCATACTTAAGTTTATATCCTAATAACAGAACAAACTGTCTGAGAAATTTCAACCTGTATAGTGAAAAAGACGATGACATTTTGACTAGGAGTGTTTATTGGTACAACCTATATATACATATTTATTGGTCGGCAGAAATAAAATTGAAGAAAAGCCCGCTATTTCAAGTCATAAATTATTGGAATATGGACAAGAAATTGATATTAAAATAGTTGAATGATACTTGCTGACTGAAACACTAGGATATTAAATGGTTTTATTGGAAATCTTCCTCCTTTTGGCTTTATGCCGTGCTCGTTTCACAATGTCAGTTGAGAAAATACTTTCTGAGAGAGTAATTGTTCATATTTCCTAAAAGAGGTTGATAGAAAATAAAAGAGAAAATTATGGAATTTTAAAATGTCGGTCATTTTGTATTTCTTTGTTCTACTGCGATATAAACGGAAACATTGAATGAACTGAGTATAAAAAGTAAAAATAAAATTTTCTTCTATGCAGAATATAAAAAAAATTATCAAGTAATTATTTAATGTTCGACAATGGTGAACTTTTCAACGTTTCATCTACAAAGGTATTAATTAGTCGGGAAGCCGGTAACATCGAAAGCACAGGGTGATTGGGAAATTGAAACATTTTTGTAGAAATCGGCAGTAAAAAATGATACGAACAAAATAAGCTAGAGCTAACTAGGTTTCACAAGTCGAAAATATTTTTAATTAAATTCATTATTATTAAAAAGGAATCATGTTATACCGTTATCGCGTAAATTGATTACCTTTAAAGCATTTTTTAGCAAAATACAGGTAATAACCAGGGCCCGTATGTTAATATGTCATTCCAGGTACGCATTTCACTTCCTCAGAATATTTGTCGATTTAATGCTAGAAATTTTTTTTTTAAATTTCTGATGGATAATATTAATTAATACTAAATAACAATCAATAACATTAACATTCGGAATTTTATAAGATTCTCAGAGATTGTTTTCGGTATACACTTAAAGCGATATGATATAAAAACAGAGTAATTCCCATCGAAATTTTAAAAACTGTATTTTCAATATAATTATGTCATTTTATTTCACATTAAAAACAGAAGGATTTGTTATTCAATTTGGCAGAAATGGTTCTTTTAACAAGTGGACTTTAATGTGAGTTATATGTCACGTGTTTACAAACATAAGTTTAAAAGTTTTTGTTTATGTTACAAATTGCCGGCCTGCTTGGTATTTTATAAACAAGAGATAGTTGTCCGAATTATAGCGATGACCCTTTCAGTATCTACCTAAACGCTGAAGGAAAACCCATTTTTTGATTTGTTACGTTTTTATTAAACTGAATTTCGAGTGACAAATTATAATTTTACCGTTAAATACTGTTAAAATGTCGCTGAAAAATCCGTCTCTTTCTACTATAGAGCGGAGGATAAATGATTTTTCGGAATTAAACTTTAATGGTGTTAACGTATTTTGTCTAATTTGTGACAAAGAGGTATCCTGTAAAATGAAGTCACAGATTTTACAGCACGTTAAATCAGATAAATATCAAGCATGTTCTAGTGGAAATGTAAGTGCCAGAGAACGACAGCAACGTTTTAATTTTGATTTAGTTAAAATGATGGTGACATTCCATGGACTACATTAAAAAAACCAGAGTTTAGACAATTTTTACAAACTTGTATTAATGGAAACTACAACAGTGTTAGTATACCTGCGGAGTCTACCCTAAGAATAAACTATTTATTGCCAGTGTACATTCAGATTAAAGCTGACATCAGTTCAGAATTGCATGGCAAAAACTTGTGGGTTTCTGTTGACCAAACCACCAACATTAATGGGCAAAATGTCTCTAACATGATAGTTGAATAAATATTATTATTTAACGTATATTCAAATATTATTTACCGAAAAGCAACTAAAGCCGATAACACCCATAACTCAATCAAGTATAAACAATGATTTTTTAAACGTTCTAAAAATAAGTTTATTTTAGTGCACTTACACGTTTCCAACAATCTTTGAGACATTGATACAAAATATCGCGGGTTAGATTAAGTAACAAGTCGTGATATTCTTGATTTGAATAAATTGCCATTTTCACTGTATTGTTGAAACTACTTTACCAAATAATAAAGTTCAACGATTAAACAATTCGAATCATCTGCAAACTAACACAATTTTATTATTCATCAGGTAGATATTTTTTGGTTACATAATACATATTTTTATTAAAAGTGGCGTAAGGTGTTGCAACGTATAAATTTTCGAGTAAATATTTAAAGTAAATTTTTGTGTAAACTAATGATTTTAGAAAAAAAATTTATTAGGATATTTTGTTGCAAATGAAACATTCTACGTAGCATTTAAAAACATGCATTAGTTTCGGATATGCTGTGAAAGAAAGACAGATTATTTCAATAGAAAAAGTCGAGAATTAAACCTCTGGTTTGATAAAAATAAAATATTTATATCTAATTAATGAAATATTACGTCTGTGGATTTTGTCGTTCTTTGGGGGAAAGAAATCTACGCGAACCCGACTCAACAAACCTACAAGAGATCTGTAATAGTATATTTTGTACTTAGGTTGGACTCGTATTATAAATTATAATGAAAATCCGATGCATTTCCTTGTGCTCGGAAATACGAGAATCCAACTTTCATTCCAACTGATTAATAGACTATATTTTTTCCATTACTACAAAGTGTGAAACTTTTTATTGCTGGTTTTCGAGAAATAATTATTCCCATTTTTGGTGCAACAATTTGAAAGCCTTTTGTTTTATCGTGGGTAATAAATTGTAGTGGAAAAATGCCAGATAATCGATCTCTCTTGACTTTAGTAATCTGGAATCATAAAAAAGAAAAAATATTTTGTAAATACTGGTTTTATTGGACATATGATTCGATTTGAAGATAACTCGTTTATTTTTAATATTGTTAATGATAAATTACATTAGTATATAGGACTGTATCCTAAATTATAGTCCAGGGAAGATAGCAAATAAATCAGAAATTTTTAAGGCCGGCAGATATCGAGATGCGGTTTTCTGCATTGTGTTCAGGAAGGCCCAAGGAAAAAAGTCTATATCGTCTGGTTGAGCCATTTTTCGAAAAATGCATTCTGGGGCCAAAAATGCATTTTCCGAGTGCATAACCAATTTCAATGTTACGGGAAAGACGGAAAATTCGAAAAAACCGCCTGAAAATGGTCACTCGGGGGGTTTTCGGGGGTGCCGAATTCAATTCTGGCATCAGAATTACCCGGGGGCGCTCGGGGGCAGCTCTGTGGGGGGTCCGGGGGTGATTCGGGGGCAAAATTGCAGAGTCCTGGACACCCCCGCAGAGCTGCCCCCGAGTACTTCTAGTGCCAGCATTGAATTCGGCATCCTCGAAAACCCCCGAGTAACGATTTTCGAGCGATTTCCATAGACTCTGCAATTTTGCCCCCGAATCACCCCCGGACCCCCACAGAGCTGCCCCCGAGCGCCCCCGTGTAATTCTGATGCCAGAATTGAATTCGGCACCCCCGAAAACCCCCCGAGTGACCATTTTCAGGCGGTTTTTTCGAATTTTCCGTCTTTCCCGTAACATTGAAATTGGTTATGCATCCGGAAAATGCATTTTTGGCCCCAGAATGCATTTTTCGAAAAATGGCTCAACCAGACGATATAGACTTTTTTCATGGGACCTTCCTGAACACAATGCAGAAAACCGCATCTCGATATCTGCTGGCCTTAAAAATTTCTTTATTCCGGTCCATTTTGTGCTATCTACCCTGGACTAATGAAATACATGAATAAAAGAATCAGAATTGGATGAGCCACGCAGTTTGTTACATTTAATAAAAATAAATATATTTACGTAATGAGAAGAATCAAATATGATTGAATTGTGTTCAAATTTATGGAAAATTTGAATTTATGTAATGCAACCCAACATGGTAATTTTGATTGATACATAAATTGAATAGGTTTATAATTTCATTAATTAAAATTTGGTTATTATTTGTAGTGCGAAAAATACTACTTTTATCGCATGTAATTCAAATATAATATGATTGACATTGGAGGAATTTACTCTCTAGCTTTTCTTCTAAATATTAAACATGACTAAACATTACGAGTACCACATTCCAATTTTGCATTGAGTTCAGAAGGGCTAGTTACCCAATTATTAATATTAATATTTTTTTAGCTGCTAAATTCTGTTTTATATTTTACATCTCAGTCCGATTATCTTGAATAAGGATTTGGTCATTAAAAAACTATAGTTTTGAAGATAAAATGTTTTAATAACCCTTTAAAAATGTACCAGCAACTATCATAAATTCTATGTTCTGTTATTTAATCTGCTTAAAAGATCAACGCTGTTTTATTGGGTATTATGCAAAATGTAAATAAAATTCTGCGTTGTTTGAAAAGAAAAGAAAATTATTTTCGTATTCAGACAGAGCTGAAAATGTTTGCAATGAAAATGAAAAAACTACTACACAAAATAAGTAATTGAAGGCTTAAAAATATGTCCACTGAACATTATTATGCAGGGTGATATACAACTAGATATTTATTATATCCATAGAATATTAATACAAACCAATGATATTAAATGCATTTAAACAAAAGTAATAGCATGCTTTAGAAAGGAAAACTTGAGCTTTTTGAAAAAATTTCTAGCCTAGGTATATCCATAGGTTTTTTCAATGGGTGAATTGAAAACCTTAGTGACCCCACAGCTGGTCCCAATCCCGGATAAAAGAGGAGAGTTCCAAGTGAGGCCAGCAAACCTTCTTGGATAAAAGATCAAAGTGCTCTTAGAACCATTGGTATAGCCTCGTATTTGACTGGATTAACTAATGACCAAGAAAATTTTAATTGATGTAAAAGACTCAAATTAGACATATGTGCACTGTGCACTCTCAGAGACCAAAAAGAAAGGTAAAGAAAACAGCAAATATGAAAACTATTAAGCGGCGAATATATAAACGAAAGAATAGCATCAGGGTTACTCATAATGCTACATGAAAAATCAGATCAGTAATACGAGATACATTAATCACAGACTACTACAAGTGACGATGAACCTACAGAAATCAAAACCAACACATTTAATAACCATATTATGCACGTAATATCAACAAACGTCAGGAGGAAATACACAGATTATATCAAGATTTAAAGATAATGGAGGGCATTTTCCTTCTCCACTCCACATTTCTGGCAGTCTGGGTCCTCCTCTGCTCTAAACAAGGACAGGTGTCTTTGGAACCTGCAATGCCCAGTGACTTGCTTGGCTTGTCTACATCTTCGACTGCCTTCCCAGGCTCTTCTTAACTCCTTTTGTGCCCAATCTTCCAAGTAATGAAGAGGTTTGCGGTTTACTTATTAATTATAATATTATATTATAACAGAAATCTAAAAGTAGAAGTAAAAGACCATACAACAAAGGCATAATTAATATCAGGATACCTAAGAGATATAATCTGGAGAAATAAACACATGAGCACCAGAACCAAAGTAAGAATATATAAGACCAATCATGACTTACGCAATAGAAACCAGAGCCGAAAATACAATAACGAAACGCTTGTTAAGGACCACAGAAATGTGAATATTAAGACCATTAGCAGGATTTACCTTATGGGACCGAAGAAGAAATGAAGAAATAAGAGAGTAATATGAGGTTTAGGATGTAGTAAGATGGGGAAGAAATAGAAGAAAGGAATGGGGAAACTATATAAACAGAATGCCAAGTACCCGGTTAGCTTAAATTGCAAAAGAAAACCGACCAAACACATCAACACCACTTACGAGATGTTATGAAAGCTGCTAGTAATAAACCATTGCAGAAAACACAGGACCATTTTCAATGTTCTAAAAATAATTCTATACCTTTTAGAAAAATTCACCTTCCTTTCGTTAAAGCAAAATACCACCTTTTATTTGCCACAAATTTATAATTCTCTTTAAAATGTGTTTGACATAAATTTTGTTTGCAACGTAATGTGAAAGTTCAAGCAAAGTGTTTGGTCTCTCCGGTCGAAAACACTGGTTCCAATGAGGAATATCCAAATTGGTTCAATATTATCACTTCCAGTTACTCACTTTCTGGATACCTGGAATACCACCAACTTTATTAAATACTTTCTGGTAAAAAATTTCGAAATAAAAATTGGATAAACGAAAGTGAATGCTGAAAACCACAACTTCATATAGTCATCTTGTTTTCATAAACGATGTAAGAACTAAATAAATTTCCTCTGCTTGCAAACTTTAACACTTTTCCTCCAGATTTTTCGTTTGCAAACTACATAAACCGATGTTTGCAGATAAGTTCGTATGAAATACCGATACAAACTTTTCATTAAGCTACCATATACGGAGTTATTTATAGAATAATTTAGTATGTACTTAAAAGTCTGGCAACTGTTACTTTATATACTTTTATTTTAGCTTTAAAATAATAAATTTTTCATTTAACAGGGAAAAGAAATCTTTATGGGAATATATTTATAACCTCGAAAGAATAACAATGTAGAAAGTTGCGGCTGTAAGTTTTTATCAGAACAGTAACGAACTGAGTAAAATTATGGATTTAATAATCTCTCTTAAACATTATGAAAAATACCAAAAAGTATTTTACTAGGAAATGAATACTTAAAGTTTTATTAAGTACTTCAGTGACTTCAAGCTAATTAGATATACAGGGTGAGGCATTAGTGTGACAAAGCTCGATTAGTCCGCTATTATTGAAGATACGAAACTTTTTACAAGAAGTGTACGCAGTCTTCAGATTCACATTTTAAAATTAGTCCCAAATATACAGGGTATTCAGAAAAGCAGTGCCAGACAAAGCTATGTTTTTTAAATAAAATTCCCCGCATGTTTTTACATTTTTATAAACCTCTTGCCGAGCTAATTTCAATGACGTATCACACTTGATGTCTATTATGTTTAATAAATGATCAAGTTCTATGCTACGGCATTAAAAAATATTGGATACAGAGTGATTAGAACCCAGATGGGATTTAAAAAATTTTTTAAGTTATAAATATTAATAAAAATCAAATTCAGAAATGTATCAATCCTAAAATAGAAATGGTAAATAACTGAAGTGAATATGATTAGAAACATAAATCTTATGCTCCAATTGTACTCAAGGTTGCTTTGCAAAACATGTTGGTTATAACAACCGATAATTACATGATCCGATACATATTTCATAATTTTTATCTAAGTTAACATGTATTTTTTTATCACCAAGTTAGATATAATAAATTTTAAAAATAATAAATTTAAATGTATAAATTTCATTGTAACACATTAACTAAATAAAAGTCTTATTTCTTATTGGTTGCTATTAATCTCATGTCCATAATATTCATCCAAATCACGTGATAATTAAACAGTTTCAAAGAAGTTATTGAGTTTTAATCACTCAAAACGTTGTTGATCACTTTTTTTCTTAGATAAAAAAGTGAATCAATGATAACTAGGTGGTTTTCACTTCGATAATTATTAAACTATATGTATATTTTTTATTTTAACACTATTTTAGGTTATCTATAACACAATTGTTCACAAATGTCCAGTTAAATTCACTGATTTTTTATCAAAAAATATTTATCCAGTTATAATTATGCAATAACTTTTTGTAGAAAAGAAGGTAGAACTTGGAAAATAAAACTTATTTACTGACAAATACCTTTTGAGGTTAGTTTTTACAATTAAAATTATGGTTTAATTTTCGAAACACTAACTACGAGGACGGGTTCATTAATTCTAATTAATACTAGTTACTAAGAAATAATTAAGAATTAATGACTTTTTACTTTACAATTATCAAAACTACCTCTTACAAATATTTTAATACGCGTTATTCGAAAAATACCAAAAATCAGGTACATACTTATTTATAATTTTACAAGTTCTATACATGAATCATGTAATTCTTTAAGTGAGATAAGGTTTAAATATTCTAAAATATGCCAAAGTAATATTATATAAATTGGTACCTAATTTTATTTTATAAATAAGTCAATCAGATATAAAATAAACAAGATTTGCTTTGTAACCTGTATCTTCTTTAAACCCCGATAAAATAGTTTTAACTGTTGGAATTCTATTTTGCGCCGTCAACATAAACAAAATTATCCTTTTTAAAATCCCCTTATTACATTTATTTACGCGTTGACAATTTTAGGTTTCGTTATATGCTTTCTTGGTGAAGAAAATTGAGTGACATGTTTGTTGTCAATCTTTTTTTTTCTCCTCAACTATTCTGGAAACAGTTCTTTCGGAAACGCCGGTGTCTGCTGCAATACTTCCTCCAACATCTGAAAGTGATATTAACGGTACACCAATTTTTTTTTCTTTCATCATAAACTCTAGAACATTGGCCACAATTTCCCTCGATTGACTGTTTATTGCACAACCTTTCAATTTACTTTTAAATTCCATTTTTGAATACTGATTGTCAGTTCTCAAAAGAACAGGTTTTTAAAAATGTCAAAAAGTATAACGATTCAGTAGTACACAACAGAATAACGGGCGAGCGAATAAGTATTACCTAAATCTGAAACCTGATTGCCACGAAAAGATCGGTCTTGTGTATTCTTAGTTAAAAGTCTTTTTGTTTTGTTACTTATTCAATATTTTAAAAGCTTGTTTTTACATTTTTTGATACAATTATTTTAAAAGAATTTGCTACAACTGAATATTTAAAACAATTTCAATAAATAAAAATCATTTAATTTGTACTTTTGTATATGAAATCAAGTTAAATTCAAACAAACTTCTATCAACTACGAATGATTTTTACTGACTAACTGATATGAATGTTTTTTACAGACTGACTGGTAAGACTGATTTTTACTGACTATCTCTGCAGTGCAATTTGTCATTTATATATATTTTATCTATTGTCTGAATAAGCACTTTACAATAAAAAGAGTCTATTGTTGGTGGATGATATAATTTGCACGTCATCAACACTTGGTGAGGTGAATATTTACGAAGTTGCCAGATTTTGCCGGAAATATATTATTTCTCTGTAATTAGGTAATATTCCTTAAATCAACTCTTGTAAATTATTGAAATTTGGGTTTCGTAAGTAAAAAAAAAACGTATACAAAATATATATTAATAAACAGTCTTTATCATTTTAAATATTAGAATTAGAATTAGAAATCAGAAATCTGAATTATCTGTAACAGTAGTACTTTCATTATTTTCCTTTTCTTGCTCGAAATATTGAAACAGGGAAGCTACTAGTTGGTTATATCTACTATTCAATTGGTTCGGGAGGTTTGTCGTTTTTTATATCGCAATGTATAAGATAAGACTTAAAAATTGGAAATTTTCACTATAAAAATCGACATACAGCATTATAGCTAAATAATGTAAATGTAACCTCACAAAATCCATGAACTCGTTTCAATAAATGACGGCAACATAGCATCAGTTGTTGACTGTGACTAAGTTCACGTCGTTACTTGATAGCTTCTTCATTCGAATTTTATTGGAAAATTTTACATTAAAGTACTATCAGACCCAATAAATACATACTAGTGCACATTTTATATTTTCTTATAAATAATTTATACTGACAAGGTAACATTACATTCGTTTTCTTGATAATTTTTTTTATAAAAACTATAGTGAGAACATAGCCACACAGTTATTGGAATTTCGTCATTGATGACGTACACGCAATTTTGTTTGAATTTAACTATAGGTTGTTTTATTGTATTTTAAAACATTATACTTATAGAATGTATGCATTATTGTTACTTCATGGGTACTCTGTAAGAATTTTTTATCTAACGCTTAAAGTTGAATTGTGATTTGTTATTTTGATATATTTTATATCCTTTTATCTTTCGTTAAATATAAAATAAAAATTCAGGAACTTTAAGTTCATTCGGGTTTACTCGTAAGTTTTAGCCTTGTATTTATTGAAAATTATCTAAGATTGTTCTCGGCGTAGTTTAGTAAACCTATAGAATAAATACTTTCTCTACGTTTTTCTACTTTTCAAAGATTGTAGCATATGGCAGTGAGTCATAAATGATAACTTACAAAGTGTAGAGGTTATTTGTAAATTGTGGTTTAGTATTTCTGGCTATAATTGTGAAATAACACTTTAAATTTGAAAAACGTATATAATTTCCTGCTTCTTTGCCCTCTAGTAGGTTGAGAGATTTGAGCCTAAAATTTATACAAAAATTCTAAGGAGGTAATCGAAATAGACTGAAAAAAAAAACGTTCGTTAGTTATTAACAAGTACATCTTTTCAAATAAAAAGTATAAACAAAAATTGTGTTGTAAAAGTACGTTTGGTCACGAAAATTTAGTAAGCAGAAGCTAACTTGGCCGTAATGATGAACAAAATGAAAGTAAGTTAAACCGAAAAGTAATCAGTCGTGTTCTGGCAGGTGAACTGTCTACATCGACAGTGTTTCTGTGTTCTGAGCAGGCGATATATTAAAACGGATAAGTATTTATTTAATTTGTAATTTAATTTTTCTTTTTTTCCCCTTTTTTTTTTAGTTATTAAAAATAACTAATTGGAACTATTATTAATTTAAGTATTTTTTTCGTTATTTTGATTGTTAAAGTGATAACAAAACTGTAGATAAGTAAACAAACAAAAATGGATATAGACACGGGCGGCGATCAGCCGCCCGGTAATTTAAATATCTCGAACGAAAATGATAATAATATAAAAGACCTAGGATCATTCGACTTAAATAACAAATATAGGAACAAGGACAACGGTCCTTACTATGTTTTTGTTGAGCATTTAAAAAAAAACTTGGGGAGATTATTTCCTATGAAAATAGGATACTTCCTATTAGAAAATGATCACTTCAAAAAAAATATAATCGATATAAAGTCAGTAGGAGTAAGCAGAGTCAAGGTAATTTTTAAAAATTATGAAACTGCCAATGCTTTGGTGGGACATGAAATAATAAAAAAAAACGGTCTAGTAGCCTATATTCCTCCTTTTTTTAACCACAGAAAAGGTGTCGTGAGATGGGTGGATACCTTCTTCTCAGAGGATTTTTTGGTTAAAAATATAGAATGCAATACTACAAAAGTCATTAAAGTACAAAGAATGAAAAGAAGGATAACGGAAAATAATGAATCTAAATTAGTAGATCGCCAAGTAATTATAGTAACTTTTGAAGGGACATTTATTCCTGACAAAATTAAAATTAACTTAACATCCTTTTCTGTGGAGCCATATATACATCCGGTTGTTCAGTGTTATATTTGTCTTAGGTATGGACATACCGCCAAACTATGCAAATCTAAGACACAAAGATGTCAAAATTGTGCCGAAGTTCATGATTTAAACGAAAAATGTTTAAAGTCAGAGAACTTCTGCATTTATTGCCAAAATAGGGAACACCCCTCGATATCCAAAAATTGTCCCATGTACATGAAACAGCATAACATTAAAAAGGAAATGGCATTCAGAAACCTTTCTTTTAAAGAAGCCGAAATTTTAGTTAATAATCCTTCTTACGCTAAAGTAACCACAAATAATAGATTTTCAGTTTTAAATAATATAGAAAACTTTCCAAGTCTCCCCCAGAATGTGCAAACTCAATATACGCCACCCTCTTACATGCTACATAAACCAAAAACACAAACTCCAGGTAAAAAACGAAAAGCTTCGTCTCCACCTATACCTCCAATTAGTACAACTCCCGCAAAATCTAAAGAAACTGGTAAATCTCAAACAACTAAAACTCTTTCAGTTCTCCCTAATCCACATAGTGACGATTTTCGACAATTCAAAGAAAAAATAGCAGAAAACATTTGTAATTTCATACAATCAAACTTCATATTCAACTCTAGTAGTAATAGTATTAATAATAATGTTGATTCAAATATAAGGGAAACTATTAATTCTATTTTAGAATTTGAAACATCAGATGCTGTAAGTATCAGTGATGAATCCTCTTACTAGAACATTAAAAATATTACAATGGAACTTACTATCTATCAATAAACGTAAACCTAACTTAGTTAAATTATTAAACCAACAAACTTTTGATATATTTATATTTTGTGAAACATGGTTAAAACCAAAAACAGAATTAAACCTTCAAGGGTTTAATAGCGTGCAAAAAAACAGAAGTGACGGCAAAGGAGGTGTTGCCATCTTAATAAGTAAACATCTTAACTACACAATTAAAACTATTAAACAAAATTTTAACAAAAATATAGAAACTTGTGCTATCTTTATTGAACAAATCAACCTAACTTTAGTAAGTATTTATAAACCTCCAAATAAGAACGTATCCGACAAGGACTGGGAAAAATTATTTTCACAGTTCACTGGCGATACTTTATTCTGTGGAGACTTTAACTGTCATCATACGTTATGGGGGTCTGTAACTGATCATGTTAGTGGTGTACGGCTGGTAGAAGCGCTAAATAATACTAACCATATTGTTATAAACGACGGAACACCTACTAAATTAACAAGACCCAACGAAAATAGATCTGCTGTGGATCTTACAATTGCTACACCTAGTATAACTTCCAAGATAAAATGGTCAGTCCTCTCTGATACTATGGGATCAGATCATTTTCCAATATTAATAGAATATGGAAGCCTGTATACCCCTCAAAATATTAATCCATCTACCAAATGGAAGGACTCAACTGCAGACTGGCTCCTCTTTACACATACAATTAAGACTTTATTAGAGCAAAACAAAGACGAATTAAATCTAACTGATTTAATTAACATAATAGCAAATGCAGCAACCAAGTCAATGAAAGTCAATCAACCAATATTAATAAAAACTCCCCATCCAATTTGGTGGGATGAGGAATGTGGTAAAATAGTCCTTAAAAGAAAACAAGCTTTGCAAAAATATAAAAATTTATCTAATTGGGAAAATTATATCAGTTATAAAAATATCGAAGCCCAGACAAAACTCATGTTTAAGGAAAAATGTAGTGCAAGTTGGAAAAACTTTATAAATAGTCTAAATAAAAATACACCTATAGACAAAATTTGGCAATATATAAATAAAATCTCGAACAAATACCGTAACAGAAACAAACCTAACATATCTGCAGAGATGGTAGAACATTTTTTAGAGGTGTTTGCACCCCCAACTGTTATCAACCAAATCTATAAACTCCCTTCACGATTACCTAATTCCAACAATCTTCCATTAAACGATTTCTCACTTGCAGAGCTAGAATCAGCCCTTAAGTCTCATAGAAGTACTGCTCCCGGTAAGGACAGTATCACATATAATATGTTAAAAGAATTACCTTTTAAAGGTAAGCAAGTAGTACTCAACATTTTTAATAGATGGTGGCTTAATGGAAACATCTTTGATGATTTGAAGGAAGTTGTGATAGTACTTATCTTAAAACCACAAAAAGATCCAAATTTGACATCATCTTATAGACCAATTTCTCTCATGTCATGTATCACAAAAACTTTTGAAAGAATGATAAAGACAAGATTAGAATGGTTTCTAGAATATAACTCCAAGCTACCACTCTCGCAGTATGGAAGTCGACGCGGAACAGGAACGATTGACGCTGTATCACATTTAGTTTCAGAAATTCAATATTCTTTCTCAAAAAATAAGTATCTCGTCTGCTTATTTATAGATATTAAAGGAGCCTATGATGCAGTGGATCTGAATACCCTAACTGAAAGCTTAATATCATTAGATATTAATCCACAATTTGCAAGCAACATCGCGAACTTATATCGAAATCGAACAATATACATAAAAGACCAAAATAATGTATTGCATGGTCCAAGGGTGGTAAACCATGGTGTGCCTCAAGGTTCAGTTCTAAGCCCCCTACTTTTTAATACATATACTTATAGCCTACACAATATATTCGATTCAGATATCAAATGTATACAATACGTAGACGATTTTTGTTTCTATACTATGCAAGACAGCTATAGTAAATGTATTCAGGTCCTGAAAAATATAGTATACTGCCTCAGAATGTGGTTTAGCGACCGTGGCTTAACTATATCCTCTGAAAAATCTGCTGTTGTGTTTTTTACAAGGCATAGATTACATGCTCCTGATACACTTACTCTCAGTGGTTTAGAAATACCAATAAAAAAAGAATACAAATATTTAGGTATTGTTTTAGATTGTAAGCTGTTATGGAGTAGCCATATAAACTACCTGAGAAGCAGAAGTGAAAAAGGGATAAATATGTTGAAGTTCGTCGCTAAAACTAAATGGGGAGCTGATCCCAATATCGCTCTCTTATTCTATAGGGCTTACATAAGATCTATACTAGACTATGGCTGTATTTTGTATGGTTCGGCTTCTAATGTACATCTTAAAAAAATTGATCGAATACAATACAGTGCTATAAGAATTTGTATCGGTGCCATGAAATCGTCACCTACGCAAGCTATCCTAGCTGAGGCTCGAGAACCACCCATGGGAATAAGAAGGGAATTTTTAGCTTTCAAAAAAATTAGCTTTCTTAAAAGCTTTCATAATAAAAATCTATTTACTTATAAAATCCATGAAGTAGCTATTGAGAATTTAACAAATAAGTTTTGGGAAAAGAAAAATAGCCCACCTTTGGCTGATGCATACATTAGGTTTAAGGAATTTAGCAATTTTATTAATTCACATGATAAACTACCAGTATTTGAATTAGATTTTTCAGAATTAATGTTCAGACCTACTGTAATACTCCCTACGTACACCGAAGTCCACATTGCGAACAACTTATATCTACAAACATTAATGAACAAATACGAGAACTTCCTTCAAATTTACACAGATGGATCAAAATCACTAAATGGAACAGGTTTTTCTGTTTATGTTTTGAATAACGATATTAAAATACAACACCGAATACTAGATATATGTTCAGTGTATACGGCAGAAATTATGGCAATTGAATGTGCACTAGAATGGTTAGTCAATCAAGATAAAACATATAACGCTATAATACTCTCTGATTCTAGGTCTGCTTTGGAAGCAATTAATAACACATCCTTTAAAAATCTTTCAATTTCCAAAATTATGTGTAAGATCCAAAGATACGTTTATAAGTTGCACATAAGACAACAAAAAATTATTCTCGTATGGGTAAAGGGACACATCGGTATAACAGGTAACGAAAGGGCTGACAAACTAGCGAAAGAATCGACAACTCTATTAGAAACAACTAAAAAATGTGACATTTCAGATATTATTAATGTAGGGAAAAAAAATTCATACAACTTGTGGTCTACACAGTGGCAAAAGTATACTCAAAAATCAAATAATCATTATACTTTTATACATCCAACTTTACCAAAACGAATACCACATATTGATGATTACAGAGTATCCAGATCCTATGCTGTAACAATCACAAGACTCAAACTAAATCATGCAAGGTTTCAAGCACACCTCCACAGAATAGGGTTAGCCGAAACAAATATTTGTTCGTGTGATAACCAATCAATTGCGGATTTGAATCATATATTTTTTGCGTGTCAGAAATATGATCAAAGTCGTTTAAAGTTGTTTAAAATACTAATAGACAACAACATAAATCTTCCTATAAATATATCACATCTATTAACCTGTAACAAGAAGATTTTAGATGGAGTAATCGATTTCCTCCGACGGAGTAAACTAGAAGTCTAGGTAAGAGTAGTACTTGTACTTATGTCAAAACTTTCTGTGGCAAACGGGTTACCCAATGCCATCTCTCCCAAAACCAAACCAAACCAAACCGAAAAGTAATTTTAAGTGCTTGTAAGCGTAAAGCCGTTGATAATATTTCCGAAAAACTACCAAACGCTTATAAGGTGTGAGATAACTTAGAAACTGCCAGAAAAGATTACAACAGATTACAAAGTGTATGTATCTACTAAGAAATATATTGTTACGTATTGGGTTGTTTTTCTGAATAATAAATATTGAAAAATCTGTTAATATTATCTTAAAGGGATTTTAACCCGTTTTAACCCGAGAACCCAAACGTGACTTCCAATCTCTTTTTATTTTCCCAACCAAGAAGATCGCAATATTTATTAGTTATGTTGACTTCAATGAAAATATTTAAATAAAAAATAAGTTTTATGTACAGGGATATTTAACTAAATCCCTGTACATACTGTGGTAACAATATTATTTTTTTTACATTTCATAAAACTTCAATATAACATGCAAGTTGACCATTTTTTCCTACTCTATTCACATTTAAATGGAGAAACAAAAAAAATTTAAAATTCAACAAAACAATTTCGCAAATTCAAATAATACATATCTCCAAGCGCATAGTAATACATTTTTATTAAAAGAAAAGAAAGTACACCACCAGAAAATGTGGAAAAGCTACCGTCTCTCTAGATTTATTATTAGAAGTTTCCCGGAAAGAATACGAAATAGCTTATGAGAAGTTTATGGAGCGGAAGAAAAAATTTAAAGTTAAATCAAATTAATTGGCATTTATAGAATAATATAGTGTGCAACACGTGGGTTAAATACGTTTCTCATTTTTGTGATTGCAGGATTCGCCCTAACGGATTTTGTCAGAAATTTTGACACCTTTAATTATTTGCAAGATTACTTGAAATAGCTAAATACAAATTTTAGTATGCTCTTCTATATCATTACAAGCAACTGAAGTTTTATAGATTTTGAGAAAAGCATTCATGTCATGTCATTTCAATTTACATCAATCGTGGTTGAGGAAAGTTCAAAGTTTGGGCTTAATAATCGAACTTAGGAACATAATTCCGAAGTAGGGAGGTGCCTACGACATAAATTTGGATTATGGACATATGGACATATGACGACGTAGGCGATTATGTGCCTTAGTTTTGTTTGCAGAGAAATCAATTCATGCAGAAGTTGACAAATAGACATACATACATAAAAGACGCTAGATGCTCCTCTTCCTTAATATATGTAGGCTACTGCAACTTCATAGATCATAAATACACGTGAATCGATTATTCAAAATTAAATGAATGCCTTTTTTTTCAACATATCTATCTATCAAAGTGTCCACACACAAGTTCAAGCTACTCACGCAAAAACGTTTAAAACTCTATGTGATCTATTAAATAATGGAACAATATCACGATTGCAGTTTGTGAAATGTATATTTAATTTTATTCGCTAGTGCAATATTTTTTATATAAATTATATAAATTCTGTATTGCTAAATATTCTCTTCTTTTCTTTGTGGGTATTTATTTCTCCTTTGCTACATGAAACAGGTAGTTCGCTCAAATTATGCATATTTTTAAATGGTATGTAAAACGTGTCATTTGCAACAAAAGATTCGAATACATTTTTTTATAACATCATTAGTTTACCCAAAAATTAACTTTAAATATTTACTCGAAATTTTAACCGTGGCAACACCTCACACTTTTAATAAAAATATATGTTATGTAGCAAAACAATATCTACTTGATGAATCATAAAATTGTGTTAGTTTGCAGATGTTTCTGATCGTTTAATGGTTTCAAGTTTATCGATTAGTAAAGTAGTTTCGATAATTCAGTGAAAAATAGCATTTTGTTCAAATGAAGACATGTTAATTAATCTAACCCGCTATATTTTTTATCAATGTTCCAAAGATTCTTTCTTGAAAACGTAGAGTGTATAACAAAAAAAAATAGTGATAGAATTTCTTCGGATCAAGTAATAATTGTCGAGAATACAATTTCACTGTTCTACACCCCTGTAAACGACCATTATAAATATCTAGATGTAGTAAAATGAAAAATCTATAAAATGTGCGTTATTTTTGCGGACACCCTGTACTATTTTGTACATATTATTCTATGCCAGATATAAAAAAAAAGTATAAAAAATATTTCTTATTCAGTATGAAAATGATGAAAACAGTTTCGGTCCTTGTTAAGACACAAAAAAAAATCTTATACTTAACAAAGTTGCAATTTTTCCGTGCTGTCTAGTTAATTCTAGCATTGATGCTTAGTAAATTATTCTGGTAACTGATCCAAGTTACCAGTTCTAATTTCAATAACTGTATTTGCAAATTATTGCTTGACCTTCTCCTATTCTTTTGCAGAACATTAGCCCTTGTTAGAATTTCTCCTATTGTGATTTTAAAATTTGCTTCAAGCAAATATATATCATTTTTGCGTTGAGATAGTCTCTAGAAAATCTAACTATTGACACACATCACATTAATAAAATGGTAGATTACTGTCATATACTACTTCTTTGATATGACCTAGATTCTGAAATAATCCAACATTGAATCTGATAAATGGATACAAACCAAACTCGATTTGGTTGAAATAGTTAGGTATAGTAAAAGAGGAACACTACAGAACGAATTATCAAAATTGTATAATTTTGAGAATAGTCTATGATAATTTTACTACTAGATTTCTTCTTGTACCTACCTTAGGTAGACCATCATCAAGTTCAGTAGTTTCACAGTAAAAATCAAAATCGTAGCTAAAACCAGACACTTAAGTCAAATCTAATACCTTGTAGCCCCACTTGTGAGGCTACTTTGGATTATATTATTTTGGAGTTAATCGTGATTTAGTTAGAAATATTTGTTTGTCAACAGCCATATGTTCTTCCTTAGGGTCAATCAAAAATCTTTCCTAATATTGTACAATTGTATACGAGTTCTCTGTTTTTCAACAGTAACTTCATTCTATGTCAAATATGGAACAAATTCACTTCTTGTAGTAAATATTTTGTTATGTATATTTATAAGTATAAAAACTCTTACTTTTTTACTACTTATTTTTAGTTCATCAAATTCCAAAAAAGTCTGCAAAACTACAACAGAATTTTCAATAATTCGAGCTAATGCACATTTTCAATTAGGCATACCTAAACTAATTGGTATGTGTCGCAGTTTGACTAGCTTGGCATAAATATTAATAATAAGCGAGGGTACCAGATTGAGGAAAATTTCAGTTAAGATTCCAAGTTACTTCAATACTTGGAAAATAAATAAAATTGTAAGTGTGTCTCAAATTTAGTACAGAAAGCCTTAAAGAGTTTAAATAAGGCGATCTTATCGACCACCGCCCGAACAAAAATCTGTTATCAAATTCATTTGAGTTAGGTATTAAAAGATATTATCTAACTAAGTTAGATAATGGACCCATTATCCAATTCAGTTGTTAATGAAATCAGAAATAAAATTTAATTATTTTTTAAAATTCTAAAACAATCATTTATGAATTATGATAACAACATATCTACATTTAAACAAGTTCATTCCAGATAATGCCGGATCTGTTGAAGAAACAATAATTTCCAAATTACTACTGTGGTTACTGTTTGAAAGGTCCATTTGCAAAGTCTTTTCTTTCAGAATTTTTGTAGCTATTCGTACTACTGATGTATCCCTAGTAACACTTTCTCATTCGTTTCATTTTAGACTCTTTTCTCTCCCACCAATGGCTAAAACGTTCATAAGTGTGTTCGAATTTTATTTGTGTTTTTGTGGAATTAGTAACGAGATTGCTGTCGTCGCACAATTTTCAATATCTGATGTAAGACTTTCAGATTCAGATTCACTCATATTAACGCGTTTTCTAGAAACTAAGAGAAATTAAAAAACATTTGACGTTATGTGAAAGAAACTGTCAGGTTGCCATATCAATAAATAACTGCTATTACAGAATCGCTGCTTTGATTTTAAATAAAAATTGACTAGTTATCAAATATTTATCAATATTTGCAGTTGTTGATAATTATGGATAATTGTAAACGTTGTATTTTAATTCATGTGATATATTAACTTTGTTACTAAATGCTACTAAATGCTACTAAATAACTTAAAATATTGAATGTAGTAGATATAGTTAGGTATTTTTAATATTTTACTATAATACTTTAAATAATTTTAAGTGCTTTTGTTTGTGCTGTACTTTAATTATTTTATTTTAATTTTTTTTAGCTACAGGAATTTACCCACTCGCCAGTTCACAAATTTTTATTTAAATATGAACTTAAGTATTTTTCATTACAAATTTTTTCTGTGCACGCTTTGTTACTTTGTTACTGTCTACCGGTTTAGGGACAGCACTGTTATTTTGAAGCCAACAGTAAAATCTTGAGAGGGAATCAACCTTAGGGCATGACCTTGCCGGGATTCGAACCGACGATCTATCATTGAGCCAGCCACCCCTAATTTTTAATTTTGTATAAAAATAAAGTACCACACTACACTGATGTTAAAAGACTTTTAAGCTTGGTTTAAGATTCATTTCAGAAGAGTTTGAAATGCAAATTTTATCCTCTTAATTTGGAAATTCCTTCCAGAAAGTTTCTTATGAGGTAATTATCTTAAGAGTGTTACACATTTTCAAGAAATTGGATTTTTGTTCTCTTTATTTAAAAGAGATAACTACTAATTTATTTTTCTATTGAACAAATTAAAATAATCAATCAATAATTGATTTAGTTATCGCAAATTTTAAAATTCGTTTCTTTTTGTTTCAGCCATTTCACTCCTTAAATGAAACATTTGAAGGAATAGATTACGGCGTATTGATACCACAAAGTCCCACTTCAGCCCGTGATACAAATGACTACGACCATTCAATGCCGTTACTGGTGCAATTTGCATGGAGCACAATATTCTTGTTTATGATTATGACTGCTACATGTGGAAACTGCATCGTAATCTGGATCGTTATAGGTAAGACTCCAATTGTTTGCCTATTAGTTTTGAAAATGTAGCACTGCTGTCTTTTAACCACATTTAGAGCAAAATTAAAAGATAAACAAAACAGTGAGCATGTTCCAATGCAGAACGTTTAATTCGAAACATTGCATTTTTCGTATTTTCCGGGGAGGAAATAAAAACGGAAGCGTTAAAGTACTACTTAAATAAATTATAATATTCACAATCGTTCCATTATAAACAACTCAAATCATATGAACGAGTATACTTGTAATTATTAGGTATGCCATTTTTTAATAATTGCTTTATATTTAAGTTCATTGTTTCAAACATTACTTTGTGGGATTTACTCATAATAAACAGAAGAGATAAATTGTACACGAATATCTTCACAGTCCCTCGAGGGATTAAAATTAATATCCCATTTTAGTGTAGTGTTAGAGCATTTAAATAAAAAGAACAGCAGAAGATTTTAATAAAGATAAATGACAACCACAAGGGGGTCGCAAGGCTCCAGGGATGACATAGAAAAAATGGAAGGGGATGAAAGAGATGAGGAAGATGAAGCAGAATTGTTAAGAAAGGCCTCTAAAACCTTAGATGAAGAAGATAACAAGAACTGGGAAACACCTAAGAAAGTACAAAGAATAAAAAATAACCCAGAAAAGAATAAGAAAAAAATTAAAATAGACAACAAATTTAGAAGTTTAAAAGAAGAGACCGTAACTTCAAGCATTAGAGCAACCAACATACCACCACAAGCTAAACCAAAGAAAGTGTTTATCCCGCCAATAATTATTACGGAAAATATAAATTACCATAACGGAGTTGCAAATGAGATGGAGAAAGTTTTAGGAATTAAAAATTTTAGTATTCAATATCATAGGGGTAAATTAAAATTCAATTGGTGTCATTGGAACTACATAAAAGACTAGTACAAAGTGTGAAGAATAGCGACATTAGGGGATTTACATATAGGAATGAAGATTAAAAAGTCAGAAAAATCGTCCTCAAAGCCGCTCCAGAAATGATTGAAGAAGAGATCAAGGAATAATTACTAAGTAAATGACACCAAGTAGAAAAAATAGTACCACTCAAATCGAAAAAAGGAACATCATTCTCATATATATTGGACTTGAACAGGTCAGTTAATATTAATAAATTAAAAATAGATGTCACGGCCATAGGTCTGATTAAACTTAAGTTTGAAAGATATATTAAAAAAAGGAATTATACGCAATGTCATAGATGTCAGATCTATGAACATGGTGAAGCCACATGTTTTGTAACACCCAGATGTGTTAAATGTAAAGATACGCATATGTACAATTTATGTCCTATTAAAAAAGAAGATGGTATCAAACCATACTGTGTGAATTGCGGGGAGATCAATCCGCAAATTTCACACAATGTCCATCACTAGTGAAATATTTAGAAAATAGAAATAGAAATAAAAATAATAACGTGAACAACATCAATGTTGAAACATTAAGACAAGGTCCCAATCTGGGCCCAATTATATACAAAATAATGTTACTTATGCGGAAAATGAAGTGGAATTGGATCCATTAATGGGCCCCAAAATAATACAAGATTGCAAACAGAAAGCGAAACGAAACAATTAGAAAACGAAAAAATGTTGAAATTGGAGAAATTAATAATATATGCAACCTTGATAAAGTTTTTGAAATGATTAGGAAATTAAAAGAAGAATTAATAAATTGCAGGGACAATATGATAATATTACAGACATTTTAGAAATTTTCAAACACAAAATTTTTAAAATAGGACATAAATTGTATATATTATGTGTATTAAAAATAAAAAGCGTTATCCTTAAAAATTGGAAAAATATGATTATGTACCCATTTAATGGTAATCCCAAAAAAATATTATTTTACACTTTTAAATCCTTAAAAATTGTGTTTGCAAAATCAATAGTGCCCCAAAAATTATAATTCTGAACTTTTAAAAATGATTATAAAATTTTTGAGTCTAAAATAAAATTATTAAAGAATAACTACTGACCTGTCCAAGAAGAAAATACTTTTTCTATTTGGATATTATCAATATTATTATTGCATGTTATAAATAAAATATATTATATTATATTATTAAAAATGTTTAAGAGAAAGAACCGTTTGTTTAAAAGGAAAGAAGAGAAAAGAATTAAGTAAAAATTAATAATAAATAGAAAAGAAAATGATGAAAGTAACGAATTCTTTTGACATGTTTAACCAAAAAGTAAGTAATAAAAACCTTTTCAACCTTTGCATTGAAAGGCAAACCTGCTTAGAGAAACATATTTAAAAATAGCTTTGAAATATTGTGGAAATTCAAGATAAGTATAATTTATCATATACGAGTATATTTATTATGGATAAATTCTACAAAGTACGGGTTGAAACAATTAATTTAATATTGTTTTTGTTACTTTCGAAAAAGTTTTTCTTTTACTTTATTCGTAAGAAACTTGGGGGTTGTTATATTGTGATTTAGATCTGCTAAAAAGGGATTTTATACCTACCTGTTTGTAAAAAACTATTGAAAGTTGTTCTTGGAAACAGTGAACTAGAACTAGAACTCATAAAATTCATGAGAACTAAAAGGTGGCCTATTATGAGAGAAATTATTTTTAATCAGACCATTAATGATGAACCTATTCTTTAGGACGGAAATGCCGGAACTTACTTTTATTTATTTGTTACTTTATTGATTATTATATAAATGTATATACAATGAAGTCGAGCTGCCTAAGTTTTAAAATTGGTCCCAACTTTCTGCCAAGGATAATCACGAACAGAATGTTGCCGTAAAAGTTAGCAAGAATTTGGTTTAGAATATTTTTTGCGCGTTAAGCAATTTACGACACTTTGTTCAATATTAGTTGATAAGCCTGGCCCGAAAACAGCTTCAGTAGCGATTTTTTTGCGAGATAACACTCCTTAGTGTGCTTTATGTATTAAGTGTAAAAACTTCTAGTTTATTTGTTTTACGTTACAAGATTGGTATTTTCTAAATTAATTAGTTAGTTAATAATTTCAAATCTAATTATTAATGAACTCGGCGAGGTATAGTAATCGTTTAGTTCATGAATTTAATTTCACATCTCCTTGTTAATCTTACTTGTTATATATTATTTTTAATTTTAATATATTCCCCGCCCAAATAAATAGTTTTGAAAAGTTTTCATTTTCATTGTATCATTTGCGTAACACTTAACCCTCAATGTTTGAGTGAAATTAGATAAAGGTGGTGCGACAGTTTTAAACACAAATAAATAATATAATATTTATATATATATATTGATGGCTGTTAAGTTGTTACCTCCATGTAATAAATGAGGCGACCTGACCTCCATGTTAATGCATAAATTAAATTACTATTTAAGGGTATATTTACAATTAGGGGAACGTTTAAAATATGTTTCTCCTAAGAGGGGTATTGTTTTTGAAAAAAAAAAGTATATATAAAATTATATATATTTTCAATATGGAAAATATAAAACCGCCTCCTTGTTACCATATATATAGAGTCATCGATGCGTCTAAGATACCTCCAACAATGTTGCCACTGTTCAGTGATGATAAAAAATATTTTTATTGATAGTTCGTTCGTGATAATCAAGAATATAACTTCTTGTTAATTGAATAATAAAGAATTGTAAATTCATTCGAAAAAGTTTTCGTTTGTAGTTATCTATGCCTAGAATTATAAATAATATTCAATTTTCAAGTGTTAAAATTATAGTTTCATTTTCAAGAAAACGGATAGAGTATCTTAATTGATCGTTAAAAAATTTCCAAAACTAATGTATCGATATAATTTGGTGTTATAAAGAAGTTTATAATAGAATAAAATAAAACTCCGAAAAACAATTTTTATTGACAACACTATATTTTTATTAAATTTAAAAAAAAATCATAATTCAGAATTAAGTTCTATAAATTTCACAATTTAAACAACTTTAAACTTTAAATAATCTAAATCAATTAATCTTATTAAGATTTAAAATGCAGTTTATTTAAAAGCTGTATTTTAGATCTTAAGAGAGGGATTGTCTTTTTGATGTTGTTTTTCTTTAAAAAATCTTTCATTATTTTTCCGGACGGATATCAGTTTTTTTGAATGTAAATATTAAATTCATTTTTCATAATTATCTTTATTTTAGTAAAAATAATATTTTAAAAAATATGCTCGCTTACCTTGTTTCAAAAAATATAAATTATTTTGTTCTAATGTCCAATAATAATTTTATCTTAAACGATAAAAAAAGAAAATATAATAAATGATATATTTTTACATTTTTTAAATATTCTCGGTGATTTTAACAATCTTTTACATTCAGTGATGTATAAGTAAAGCATCTATATCCAGCAGAAAAATCACATTTTCTTAAATCTAAGCCGTTGCAATAGTCAAACGGTTAAAAATCGAGAAAATGGTTTATATGCCCTTGTCCAAATTTTGTAAATAGTGGCAAGATCATTTATTTTATATATAATGATGATCAAATATTTGTTTTCTGCGTATAATTTTTTCGACTCTGCATAGATCTGGTATGTTAGAATAGCGACATGTAATAGTTTTTGAAGGCTTTCAATTATTTGGCTGCTATCGTTGTTTAAATTTAAAAAGCCATAGGTTTATGGTGGTTGCAGATCCTTTGCGAAACATAATAGAGAGTAATTTTTACAGATTATTGGAATCAGTCCACGATTTCTCTTTATAATTATTCTCTAATTCTCTAATACCTTAACTCGCTTAAGGAAGAAATTTATCATCAAACACAAAAATACATTATATTTAATTTATGTATTATATATTATATTATGTATCTGAATACGTAATTGCCTCGGACTATCAGTTTTTTCACCTGATAGCTGTTTTTCTATTTCTTTACGATATGCGACTGCTTAATATTCAAAAAAATTAAATTATTATTGAAATTAACATGTTACGTTAGTAATCCATTTAACATGGTCCGGCAAACCTCTGTCGTTATTCTATAACTTCTAATATGCAAAACTTATAATTTGAGTACAATGCGAAACTATAATTTTAGTATTTATTTAATTTATCCATCAAAATCAGCCTAAATCCAAACAAAATTAGTATGACTGAATAGGTATTTTCAGTAGTTTTCAAACGAGGGTCACTTGCCATAAGGATAATCTACTACTGAACTAGAAAAAGTTAGACATTTTGCAGATAAATGCCTTTTTTGAATTTACTTTTTAACGACGACAGATAGGTACAGAAAAGTGAAAACCGAAGTGTATAAAATTCGCTATCCTCTGATAAATATTAGTAATAGAGTGTGCTCCATTTGAAAAATTTGAGAAAATTAAATTAATTTTTGACCACCTTGTACAAAATAAACAATTCAAACTTGCTCTAAAAAGTTTTTGGTCTTTTGGTTTTCTACATTTTTAGTTTTGTAAATTCCAAGTTTAAATATCAGAGAGCAAATTGTGTCATTTTTTTTCTCCGAAAGGGGTAGGATATAAAAAATAAAATTTTGTTGGTATGTCCTAGAGACTATATAGTATCTAAAAATGTAAAAAAGTTTGGTCTTTCAATTAAAAAAATATTAAGTGATTTGCCTATTATGAAAATGAAAATAATTTTATAATATTTGGTTTTGATAAATGAATTGTGCTAAGCATTTTGTACAAATATTAAACATAGACAAGAAAGCGGTGCGTTTACAAAAATTTATGAATATTATCTCCGATCATAAATAATCACTTATGCAGATGTGTGTAACCAATTAATGGTCATCAATATTGGCTCGGAGAATTTTGTCCACTTTAGTTTTTTTGTTATTCAATATTTTAAAATTTATTAGATTATTTTCATTCATATTTGAAATATTTAACAAATTGTATTGTATTGTATTGTACAAATGTACAATTCATTATTTCTCGGGAGCGTAGAAGAACAGTTCATTAAGAAAATACTTTCAATTTAGATTTTAAAAAAAGAGTACTCAAGTTTACTTGAAATAAATATATGCAATTAAAAATTCAATGAAAAAATATTTCTAAATTAATACTGACTTTTAGTTTTTCCGATTACAATTTAATGTAAATATAGGGTGTCCCAATAGTGTGTAAAAGTCCAACAGTTCCTTTATTAGATTGGAACCAAAAAAATTTTGCCTAGCAAATTTGTCGGGAGCATTAAACTTTACAACAAAAAATTACTTCCACTTATACAGAGTGTTTCGTAGCTGCAGGCCAACCTAAACATACATTGTTTTAAATACATTCTTCATTAACTATTTGAATTCTGCTTTTTAGGTCTCCAAGTAAAAGTTTGTCAGATATATACTGGACGTTTCAAAAGTTATGACCACTTTTATATCATAATCGTTGTATATTAGTCAGCCCCGTATTTAAATAGGAACATCAGTTTTTCCATTTTTTGTGCAATTAGTAGTTTAGGTATGTGCTGTACTTTCAGCTGTTTTATAATTTTTTGATAGAACTTTTAAATTGCATACAGAGTAAGTCGAAACTCGGAACATAAATTTTCTCAAATTATATTTAAATGGAACTGCCTATATTTTATACAATATTTAAATAAACCTTATATTGTTCTTTCATTTTTGTGACATTCTACCATCGATTCGGGTACTGTCAACTCACAAATGGACCACATTTTGAATACTTGATTAAGTAATCATTATTTTAAAAATGTTGTAATCTTTCAATTTCAATCGTTTGATAGCTGAAAATAGTTGGTATTAAAAAATTTATTAGGCGTTGCCAGACTTCTGTTTTATTTATTCAAGACCTTCTAGACTACATAAAAATCATAAGTGTTACATATGGTTGAACTCGTATTGAAGAGAAGATTCCAAAAATGACTGCATATATAGGGTGATGTATTTAAAAAACCTAAGTGACTAATAATATCAGAGAAACGGCAAATCTAGCAACATTGCAAATATCAGATATGAAATCTCCGTATTCCAAAATAGGCTTATCCCAAATTTTGTAGAATCCGGATTAGCAATTTACGAGATAATTGGCCGTTTCCAGACTTTTGTCCACTCTGTATATATAAAACAATACATAAAAAAATTATTTAAATTTTATGTTTTTCTAGTTCAATAATTAATAAGAGTCGTACTTAATACAGAAAGAAAAAATAAATCAAGTTCAAAATCAGTTATTTAAAACTATTTTTTTTTCATCTCTTCTAATTTTTATATAATAATTTTTAATAGGATGACGAACATGCAGATCCTAATTGCCTACGTAACTTAGCTTTTCTAGCTCCTATTTATCAGAAATTATATTTATATTTTTCATTCAAAATTCTATGATTAATGTAGGCATTGTTACTTTAAGTGCACAAATAAATGAATTTTATCCGACAAATTATAAAATTTAGGACTGCTAATTGTAGAATTGAGAATTGAGGTCGCTTTAAAAGTTTTTAAAATGGAGAAGGAATTTTGGAAATTAGTTGGAGCACATAAATATTCAATATTAATAAAATTGTACAGTGAAACTATAATATTTTTTGAATCGACTTAGTTAAGTGACGCCACATTTTCTTCAGTGCAAATTACTGTCCTAATTTTGAAAAATTACATCAAGGAATACAGTCTCAACCTTTTCATTAAGGAATAATATTTTTTCATGTATTATGAAATAAATTAAGTTAATAAAATTGTTTATAAATTTTTATTAATATTTTAAACTATACAATAAAATTAAAAATGGTCAAAATGAAATAAAAAAAATTAAGAATTAAAATAAAAAAATGTAATTGTGCTCTTGCTTCCAAAAAGGTTGGGCCCCCTGTTATATACTATTTCTTGAAAATCCCGTACAGGTAGACCTTTCTCTTAGAAATTCATCTCCAAATTTTGAGAGACTTAAACCATAGCTTCTTCTTTTGCGAATTTTCCTGCAACCGCAATTGACCAGGTACTCCACGGACACATATCGTTGATTAGGGGCATCCGAAACGCCAACTTGACTAATCTCGCACCCCACAGGGCATATTTTTTTGAAGTCTGTTCTTGCATTTGTAAGGTACGCGCAGTTGTAACTATACACATTGTCTAGACGCTCAAATCAACATACCCATCGATGTGGATTCCGACCTTAAAAAGAAAACAATTTACAGGTTATTCTTTGTATTTATATAATACACTAAATTAATTTTGTTTTCTCTTAATTATATTTTTATTTTTAAAGTAAAATTGGTAGGTAGTTTTGAAAAAACTATTTATACATTAAATAATAAATAAATGTGGGGTAATCCAAATTATTTATTAGCAATTTATAAAGCATTACAAAAATATTGAAATTTTAAAATTAAAATTATAATAATCCACTTGTTAGAAAACTAGTTTAAAATGTTAATTGATTAATTTTACCTGAATAATATAATTTCAGTTTGGTCACTAAATGGACAATAGATACACACACACACACATATACACCTAGAGGTTCCCACCACCCCCGATTTTTGCAGACCGGTGCTTACCATTCGATTTCTCTCATTAACTCTGTTGTCAATTTTCATTAATTCCTTGAGACTTCACTCCAAAACGGACCCTATTATTGGAGTGAAGAAATCTGTCAATGTCTCGCAAGAGATAATGCCATGCATTTTTCATTAATTTTGTCTTCATTGGAAATAACAAACGAAGCACTAATATTCACTGTGCGGAATATCGTCGTTATTTCATTGGACAATAAATATTTCTCCAATAGAATATAAATCTTTTCTATTACACAGTGGCAACAATGTCGGGTGTTTGTATGAAAAAACTTTATACATCTTAGGTGTCCTATGTAGAAAAATTATTAAGGGTGTCAATGTGTTAACTTTTGACTTATATACATTATACACAGGGATTTAAAATAACTTAAATTAGATATTTTAATTTAAATTAAATATTTCTTTAGGATAAATTTACAAAAAAGTATTTTGACTTTCTTGTACATATATATTTAGTGTTATCCGTATTTTTTAAATAAAATAAAAAATATTTATATTTTAAACAAAGTTATATCGTAAGTTGCTATAAATAAGAAATATGTTTAACGTTTCAATAAATTCATCAAACACGAATTTAATCTGAAATTGTTTATACTTCAAGGTGCAAGCGATGTTGTCGCTTTTTCGGAGGTAACAATATACCATTCGAAAACAGGAGGTAATATAGCATTGTAGCTACCGAGTTTCGAGCGACACTAGCGTCAGCGATCTATACTCGAACTAAAAGACCGTTTTGCTGATATTTGAGGTCAAAATTGCCTCCAGACAAATTTTTGGGGATAATATCTAAGAGACCCAAACTTACATAAAATGTGAAAAGTATGGCGAAACCTTGTCACCTCCGTAAACGGAAGTCACAACGAAATTTCGGAGGTGAATGAGATCACTGTGTATCTATTTTGGAGGTGGGAATGTCTCTATGTATGTATATATATATATATATATGTATATATGCAAGTACATCTATTTACATTAAAACTTCAGATTATTTTATTTTTTACTAATATTACTATTTTGAATGAACATTTATCTCTTGTGATTACGAAACACATGATAACCTTTTAGTTTTTCGATGTTTTCTAATAATTTTGCAATTAAAACGCGTAATAAGTGCATATTCATTTATTTTGCAAATTTATATTTATGCATATTTAAACGTAATTTTTAATTCTGATCAACTTTTTTTAGTAACATTTTTCGATATTGTCAAATTTAAAGGTACTTTACTCTTGAGTAAAACTCATATTTTTTGACAAACCTCGTATACTGCTTTGAAAAATTGATATCTGATGGTTGCATTTTAACTTTTGAACCATGCAGAACTTTTTATCAAGAATACCTTTTTTTGATACAACCACTAATAAAAAAGTTTTCCATATGGTTCCAACTTAAGTAGACACACTGTTTATATATATATATATATATATATATATATATATATAATATTTATATTGGCATATAATAATAATAATAAGTCAAAAATAAATGAATTTATTCAATCAAGCAACTTGAAAATTCTTAATAGAGCTAATGTTATTGAACTAGTTAATCAATCATATCTCCCTCTTAGCGACTATGACAAAAAACATAATTCAAAAAAATCCAAAACATCAAAATTATATAGTATATGTGTAATGAAGTTTTTTTGACATATCAGATGTGTATTTTTTCTTAAATAAATACTCGTTTGATACGCCTCTGGGAATTTTTAAAAATTTCGGTTTAATTTTAAAAATCTTGTACGCAAGCAGAATTTTAGTCTCACTAGAGTAGATTATTAAATTTTGGGGGAAGAGTATAGGAGAAAAGGGTAAGAGGACTCTTGGAGCTTCCTCTTGACCGTTTTTCCGACTTTCCGAACTCAAGTTTTACCGTAGTCCGGGAAGTGCCGAAATTGTTGAGATTAAAGTATTTTGAGTGTTGGTCAAAAAGTAGGAAAACATTTAATTTATTGTAGAGTACCACAGATTTTTGTTGATTTTTGATATTTAATTATTTTATTTTTTTATTTGTTTGTTTTATTTAACGTCGGTCTAGTTCTGCGACCAGGGCTAATCACCGTCGCCGGGAGCACGCTACCCCTAACCGGAAATTTTGCCGAATCCTCAGGTATTCCAAGCCGACAGTTTAACGTCTCCTCCGAAAGATGGCATATCTCCTCTATACCTCGTGCTCTTTTGTAATATAGTGCCTGCGAGCTATGATATGCTACTAGTTGCTGCAGGCTGTACGGGCATATTACGACGGTGTTCGCTGGTGGTCACCCATCTAACTATTAACCGCACTGGACGCTGCTTGACTATAGTTATCGCATCACATCATATTTAATTTTAATGATTAATTTTGTTTCTTGATTTTCGATGTAATTTGATATTTTTTTGTTAAATACCTGTTTGATAACTTGGTCAGATTTATGTTATAATATTTCCCCTCTCTTTAATTCGTTTCAACGGGAAAAACTACTGCTTGTGACCGTTGCCATAGAATTTGTAATGGGTGGGCTCTGAGATATTAATTTTTCTTTCTTTAATTCATTGTAAATATGTTTCTAGTTAATATAACGAATTTTTATTTTAAAATATCTTTCTGTCTTTTATTCCGTTTTTATTTAAAGTTCAGTTGTTTCAGTAATTTTAAATATAACAAGCGGTCTCCAGAAATCGTAGTGGGAAGCAATTCAAGCCTGTTTTCCACTATTTTCAAAATTTTGGTAATTTTTCATTCAGACCCCTGGAATGACCGTGTGGTGCTTGCGTCCCATTTGACGAGCCCACAAAGAATTTTGACATTTTATTTTTTTTTATGTTTGACGTTTTATGTCATTATTTTTACTTTTTGGTTATGTGCAATTGGTTTTTGGGCGACAACCATCTGGTCTCTTCTTTTTCAGTAATGACTAAGACATATTATTCCTTTTGAGAATCCTAGCAGGATTTTCCGTAGGAAGAGAAGACGAAGTAGGCGAGGTAATAAAAAAACAACAATTGATAAGCAATAAGATAAATAAAAAAAAAAAAGCCTTAAGTTTTTTTTCTAATAAACAAAACAAGTTACACCACAGACCGTATCTTCATCTGTTGCTACCTAGGCACCCTTATTGATAATTTAAAGAATTGTGTGTTCTCCACGAAAATAGAGAATTGGCGCTCGAGGCTTCACCGAAAGCACCATAATGTAACGTAGCGCAAGGTTTTTCCGAAAACTGCTGGGAAAACTCGTTACAGACCTTTGGTTTCTTGTACCAGTACACCGAATCATAAATTAGCAGAAATGCTCCATAAGTTTAATTAATTACGGTTACATTTCAAAATATTCACTAAAAAGCTCTTTAGAATTGATTAAAAAATGTAAGACACATAAATTAAAGAAAACACAAAATTAGTTTCATTTAATGTTAGCAATATATTTTCAAAAATACCTCCATGTGAATGTACATTAATGATAACTACATTTTTAAAAGAAAAAAATATCAACCAAATTTTAGTGGGTGCATTTATAAACTTGATCAATTTATATTTCAATCGAAATTACTTTGTTTTCGACGATAAAATTTATATTTAAAATGGGCAATTTCTGGTAAATATTTTTTAGGATAATTTGGAATAAAAAGTTTTTAATTCATAATATGTACAAAAATGTATTGTTTTGGTCTAGATATATTGATAATGTTCTGGCTGGTTTTACAGAGGTTGATAGAGGATTAAATATGTTCTTTAACATCTACGATATCTTCAAAATACAGTACTAAATGAACAAGTTCACCTTTTTTAGATTACCTTCTGTACTAAGTATATAATAATATTAACCAAACTTTTTAGAATCTTATATAATCAAGTCTGTTTGTGAAATGTCTGTCAGTTTTTTTAATCTTATCTCGATGCCAAAAGGTGAAGCAATTAAAAATGTTTTGAAAAATCGAGGAATATTGAGATATGTATATTTTATCTTTTACATTTATATTCCTATTTTGTTCATCGATGTTAATAATATAATTCTTTCTGTATGAATATAATAAATTCTAAATTAAATAGTTAGTTTTAAAAACGTATTCCTAAATTAGTAAATTTTGGGGAGTCATTTGCATTATGCAAAACTAAAGGCGGCACAGCATCGACAGTTTAATTTTGCTGTGGTGCTTTTATCACAAAAGGAATAATTTGGCTCGGATAACATCTCCGAATGAGAAACTAATGAGATGAAATCTTGTATGAAAAATAAATAAAAAGCGCTATGTCACGTTGGCGTAATAATTATTCTATATGTGAAGAGAATATTTCAACCATAATAAGTCAGGTTCGTACACAAATGTATTATAAGCGCTTTGAGAATTATTTCTTTACAAAACTTGAAAGGATATTAAAAATGTATTCTATTACATTAAACAAAAAGATCAAACAAGAGAAACTAAATATTAGCTGCATGCTGTGTTTTACCTTTCACTATGATTATATATTGGTATTAGATAATATTTTACCGCCAGAGAAATGAAAAGAGGATTACAACCCAAATTGTTTCTTTACATTTGTGTTGATGAAAAGGAAAGGTACTAATATAAAACTAATTTGAGGAAATACTGTCTTTTATATGCCACTATAAATCCTGTATGTGTTTCAGATACAAACAGGAAGAACACAAAAAAGTCCAAAACTGCTAAAATTAATTGACCCAGTTTATCTCAAAACTATATCTTTAACTAAAGCATGAATTTAAATAATTTGTTATTTTAATGTTACTCCTAGTCTTAAATTCTCATTTAATTTAATTCTATTTTATCTGAAAGTGTAATTATTAAATTAATTAAATTAAAAAATAGATATTTCATAAATTTTGCCTAATTAAGTGGCATTCAAAGTACGATCATCGTATTTTTCCAAAAATTATCCGTTTATTTGATTTCAGAAATTTTAGTTTATCTTTTCAAATAAGAGGCGGGGGAGAGTGGGAACCTTATTATGAAAAACGCTTGTAACTCCGGTTCTGCTTAACGGATCTTTGCAAACTTAGTCTTGTTGAAAACAGATCTTTTCCATCAATGTAAGAGTAATAATTTTGACACAACCTAATAAGTAACGTGTAAGCTAGAAGGCGCTATTTAATTTTTATTTATAATATAGTTATCTTTCAAAAATATTAAATGGAAGCATGTAGTTTTAACAATAGACTATAAAAGTAGACCACATTGGCAACAAAATGGCGAAAACTGCAAGTTTTTCTCTATACTTTTAATAATTATTTCAATAATACAGTTACTGTTACCGGGAAACGGCGTTAAGGAAGTTAACGTATTCACGATCATTTAAGTTTGATGAAGTACTATATGATAAGGATGAATCCTAAAAGAAATATAACATCCTAATAAATATCTTTACAGAGTATAAAATAAATAAATTAATATGTTATAATATAACCATGCCATTAAATATTATTGTGTAGATATATTTTGTTTAAAACATATATTTTGCAGATGAATAAGAAACTAACTTTCAACTTTACATCCAATGAATTTACCTCTAACTATTGCTCTGATACTTAAATAAGGGTCAAATTGCACATATGCCAAAATATTTATTGTGTTTTCCTCTGAGCGGCCTCTGCCGCGTCTTTTATAAACAGGAAGATTTACGTTTCCCGTCGTTCTTAAACGGTGTATGAGTCGACAAAAAACTGCTACAGGGATGACGTCTTTGGGGATATTGAATTGCATACACCCTCGCCGCAACAGTTGCATTTCTCATGCATTCAAAATACGTGACTATCATCTCAAATGCTTCTTGGTTTGTAAGAATTATCGTATAGATTTAAGTTTTAAGTAAATTTTATATCGTCTTTTTGATTTTTTTACATGATCCACTACTTATTTCCATTTTAACTTCCTTAACGCCGTTTCCCGGTAACAGTAACTGTATTATTGAAATAATAATTGAAATCATTATTAATAGGGCAGGGAAATTCAATTTTAAGGAGTTCACAATTATTAAAAGACTTTCAGTAAAACCATAGTTATCTATATTCAAAGGAAAATGCTTAAAATTTACACATATTTTAAGATATCTCGAAATAGAAAAGAGATATCGACATGCAGTTTCCGCCATTTTGTTGTCAATTCTTAAAACTAAAATTAAAAAAAACTAAATAGTGTCGAAATTATTACTTACATTGGTGAAAAAGAGCTGTTTTCAACAAGACTAAGTTTGCAAAGATCGGAGTTACAGGTTTTTACCATAATAAGGTTCCCACTTTCCCACTCCTTTTATTTAAAAAGATATACTAAAACTTGCGAAATCAAATAAACGCAGAGTTTTTGGAAGAAAACGATGATCATATTTTCAATGCCTCTTAATTAGGCAAAATTTGTGAAATATCTATTTTTTTATTTTTTTATTGAACTACGCCCTCTAGGGACTTGAAAATAATATCCAGGTTTTTCTCAAGGCCACTTTTGTTATAATTTTTGTTCCCGAAGCTGTACTATACACGGTTTCCAGCCGAGAGCCATCCTTATTGTGACACCCAGTACATTTGAAGATCTGGTGATGGCTCATGATCACCGAAACTAGTTGTTAATAATTTGAAGTATCTGTTAAACTTGTGTGGAATTAACTCCAGGTTTTCCTGATAAATCAGTATCTATAGTACTTCTTTTCTAAATTGCAAAACTTAAATTTATAAGGTTTCTATGGCCGTAAATCATTCCCTTATAACTTCTCAGGCAGTAGCGCATGTGATTGTTTTTCTTTTAAATTTTAAATTTTCTTATCTTTAAAAATATGGCGTAGCTAAATAGTGAAATATCGCAAGATCACAAAATTTCAAAATCAAGTAATGACAAATATGTACTTAAAAATAAAGATTTACACATACAAACGCAACAAGTTGTTTTAAATATGATCGAGTGTTTAAAAAAGGAAATTGTGTAAAATCGAATAATGAAATAATTAAAAGAATCTCAGAACAAATAAAAATAAATTAGAATGTCATAAAAAAGAAGATGAGAATATTTTGATAACCCCCTTAAAACCCATTATTGTTAGACTAAATGACGATTCTTTTTCAGAATTTTAGTACGAAGTTTTATAAAGTATATTTTTATTTAAATAACCAAAAAACTAGTTTTTTTTTAGTATGTAACCTATGCATGACAAATGTTATTTATAATTTTTTTAATTATTTTTATTATTGCATTGGAAGCAGTTTTCATTAATTTGGTTTTAAGAATGTTTTTCGATTAAAGTTAATTTTTAGGTTAACCTACTTTCATTTCATTTGTAACATTATCTAAAGTAAAATTAATAATTTAGCAAAACACATTTGCCAGTTCCAAGCTCGGAGAAAGAAAATGGAATTAATAAGACAATCAGACAATATCAGGAGTACTTTATGTTTAGTCTTGTTTCTAAAATTGCTCTGTCTTGAGCAATGATTCATTTTTAGTGATGTATTTTTTATATGTATTTCATCATGAAAAAGTATGTTTAAAATTATTTAATTTTCTTGTATAAACTGGTAACATAATTACGAAAAATGCTGAAACTTTTTCAATTTAGAAAAAAAATAATTTCAAATATACAACATTTATTCATTGATAAAAACTAGAAATGGATTATAATATAATAATAATTGAGTTTTTATTTTATTATTTACATAAATACTAAAATTATGAAGATATGAAGATACTTAAGCACCTACGACCATGGATTTTCTTTGTTTCTTGAATTTTTATGAGCTTTTTTTTGAGATTTTGCAATTTAGAATAGAAATACTGTACCTACCTGTACCTACCACATTTGAGATATGGGCAGATATGGATACATTGCCGCTGAGATTCGAAAAGTTTTGTTTTTGTTGCGTTGCTTACTTATGGCCATTTTCGGTTGCCGCTTTCCCAACGCAGCTCAATTGTTTATTGAATCAATAACTTTAATGAACTTCCTTACACATGGGCGTTAATCGTTTAATTATTACGGACAATAAGGTCAAATGTTACTTTAATTGGTATCGTCCCGCTATTCAATCAGTTGGGTCTGTTGCCAAATTTATAACAGAAACTTTTGTAGAAAGACAGAAACAGTGGCGTTGCGCGAAAGGACCCAGCAAGCCTTTGGATGTGTAGGTTTTAAAATTTATTTTAATAAAAAATATTAGTTGTTGTAGGTATATCGAAAATTAGCTAAATATATAAAAAAAGTATGTCACAGTCAGCTAAAGTGCTAATATAAAAAAAAACTAAATATTTAAATAAGTAATATTGGGAAAGCTAAAAATATTTCTTTAAGTAACTGTTAATCAAACAAAATGAACTTAAGTTTTGTTATTGAAAAATGTTAACAAAATTAAATATTTTTAAAAATATAATAAATTACTTGTACATTATAATTTAAAATCATTATTACTTTAACTTTCCTTCTTAACTTTGATCCCACTTTTTACTGGAGTACATGTTTACCCCAATTTCCCCACTCTCAGTGGGCTCTTCTTTTTCACCCCTTTTAAGGGCGATCTTCCTTATTTCCTCAGTCTTGTGGGCTTGTAGCTCATAGAATAGCCTAATCTCCTCTCAGTGATCAGTCTCTTCCATTTATATTGAATGTCATATATTGGGGGTAACTGAATGGCTTTCTTCTTCTACTTGGTGGATAATAGAATATAAAATGCAGTTTTCGGAGTACCTGCCTATAATTTAGAATATCATTATAGGATTAACTATAATCGTGCAATTAAATTGGGTCTCATGCGCCAAATGTGCCACTGGATTAGATGCAAAAATTATATCGTTTTTAAAGGGTTTAGTAGAGATGCATATTTTATCCACTCTTAAGTTTTTACGTTCTTTTTTTATATATTTTAGTAGTTTTTCTTACTGCAAATTACATGGAATTTGCTATAAAGTTGATTTATAGCAACAAGTATTCGTTTGTGTTTGTAAACACTTTTTCAGAATTTAATGTGTTTTGAACTTTATGCTACAATCAAAATATAGGTTTTTATAAGATTTTTATATTTTCTTAAGTATTTATGATAAAAATCGTTATGCTACATTTATTATTAAGTAACAACTTTTCAAAGAGCCAACGCATTATTTAATAAAAAAATTAAATGGCAATTATGGAACAATATATATATGTACACTTAGCAATTAATTACTTTACGAGTAATTTATCCCGAAACGTGTTACATCATCGCAAACTTTTGCCAAAGATCCAATTTCTATTTTAAATACTTTTAACTAAATTTAGTTAACTTGCGGAAATCGGGTTAATTACTTTTTAACATTTTAAACGAGAATATGAAGCAGAATTTAATAAATTACATAACAGAAACATGAACTACTTTATTTTACAAAAATCCATAATAATAAATTTGAATTATTTTATCACAAATAGTTTACTGGAATCTTATATATTAAATAAAAATACTTAAATTTTAAATAATATTTTGTAGCGTATAATTTTTATCCTTATAATATAAAATTAGGCAATTACAAAGTATACATATAGACTTTCAGATAATAATGGGTCTTACTACCAGACCATCTTCTTATTTAGAGTAAATTTTGAAGATATATTTTCTAATAGGATTTTTATTTTTTTTTAGTAAAAAAAGTAACAAATAACATGAAATCAACTTAATTAGAAAATTTCAAGGTTAATCGAAAGAGTAATAAAACTGACGGTTTTTAACATTTTTTTGAATAAAGATAGAGAAAGACCTGTTACATAATTATTCAACTTTAAGCATGACTAGAAATCAGAAAGTAAAACTTTTGCATAATGAACTCTAACATGATGTTTTTTCACTAATTTATATCATACATTATTTTAATTAAAGCTATGCAAATATTGAATAAAATGCAAATATAGAATAAAAATAAAATATCAATCACATTAGTATTGCTGAATTGAGTTCACAAGGGATTTTAAACAAATTATGAATAAAACTGATGAAGATATTGAAACATAAAAAACCAAAATATGAGATAAAATAACTAAGAAAGTCTTAACAAAGAATATACTGCATTCAAAATATTACTAGTATTATAAAATAGAAATAATGAGCTTTCTTAATTTGTAATTATCTGTTTTGTGAACAATTATGTATGTGAAGATATCATAAGTTGAAATGTATAAATATTGCAAAATTTTTCAAAATGTCATCTTTTAAAAACCAAAGTACTCTTTATTGTGTAACGTTTCTAGTAATTTTGTCCACAACCCTAAAAAATAAAAATATTTATATCTATTGATTTAATTGTAAATTTTCTCACCAAAGATGAACGATTAATTATCCTTATTTATGATTTTCGTTAGAAGTATTCTGTAGTTTATTGTAAATGGACCTCAAACCTAGAATTTCGACATATTTTAATAAAAATAAATATAATGTATTTAATATTAAGTGCTTGGTAAATTCTTTATTAAAATAAAATAGTGTTAATAGGGTAAAGAAAGACCACTGTATCTTTTAATTTTTGATTGCACCTTCAACAACAATGTAATGTTTTTTGTCTGGGATTGAATTTGACACTGATGCCAAGGAATTCAAGCATAGAACCGGATCTAAGGACATGTCACGTATAAAATTTTTCAGTTTTTAATATTTATTAACATTAAAAAATTCGAGGTTTAACATCAATTATTTTTTGAGACTATTATAAGTTTCAGATATTAGGTTGTATAAATATTAAATATTATTGATAAGTTTCAAAAGTAATTTGCTGCACTCAACGATAACATTTTAAATTTAATGAACTCTCCCTAAGATATATGTAATAATTATTAACTAAAACAAAACTAAAACTTTACGTTTTTATAATAGACAAAAAGAATGTAGTGTAATATCATTTGATACTTTGGTTACTGACGGCGACCACTGTGATTTTCTAGGACTCAAAATAGATAAGTTTCTTAATTGGAATGAAAACTGTATCAATATGAAATCAAAATTGAATTCGGTCAGTTTTTTGTTTCAAAATCTTACCGTTGTTTTAACTACTAAACAGCTCCTAAATATTTATTATGCACAAGTACACTCTAGGTTATGCTACGGTATTTGTTTATGGGGTACCTCAACAGGTGCTAAAGATATTTTCATCATGCAGAAAAAAATTATCAGGATTATTATGGGCCTGCAATATAGAGAAACATGTATGCCTAGTTTTAAGAAATACCACATACTTACATTGCCATCTATTTTCATTAATGAAATGTGTATATATGTTTATAAAAATTTTGAAAAATTTCAAAATAGATCTCTAGTTCATACGCATAATACAAGGAATAAAATGATCTAGAAACTCCTTTTTGCAGAGTTAAAATTTCCTCTAACTCACCTGATGTGTTAGGTCCTAGATTGTACAATCGGCTTCCAGATGATATAAGTGTATTAAAAATATTTCATTATTTAAAAAAAACTTAAGCTGTACTTAGTTGAGAAATGTTACTATGATATTGACTCATTTTTTACCAAAATGTATTAATATAATTATTTTTATTTTTATTTTTTTTATATTCAATGTAATGTTTGTTTAATATTTTCATATATCTTTGTGTTATATATATTTACATATTTTATTGTATTTTGACGAATCCTGTACATTGTATTGTTTGTGGCGAATAAATTTACTTTACTTCACTTTATTAATTAGAAAATTTATATTGTAACTAATATAATTTTAATTTTATACTAATATTATAATTAGAGACACATTTAAGTAAAAATATTTACATTGAAAAATAAATTTTAATTGCAAGTAAAGGGCTTTAGAGTTTGTGGATTTCCAAATTATAATTGTCTAATAATAATAATAAAGTAAGTGTAAATGAAAGGTTTGAAGCACAAACTATTTTTGTAAAAATGGATCTTTTAAGAGAGATTGTTTGTAAACGAAAAAATGTATTAATTGTACTCAATAGTTACAAGTTTTATAAAAAAATCTAAAAACTGGTATTGTACAGATTGAAAAAACTGCCAGACTATTTACTCTCGAAGAGTTACCTGAAAGATTATTGGTACTGAATAACTTGAACTCCAACCATGTGGTTTTTATTTACAATTGCAGAAGCAAAGTGTGAATGTGAGCTGCAAACGAAAAGCTCTAGAAAATATTTCCCTGATACCTTCAAAAACATGTGTTCAAAAGAGTGCTGAATATTAATTATTCTTAATATGGAAAATATTGATAACGTTAAACGAAATTTGTGTAATTCTCGGTGTCGAAATTTCCCACCGTTTTAAAATCCTGTGATAATATTTACTCTGTTCTGTCTACAAAAGAATGAAAAACTAATCAAAGCGAAGGCTCTTTAATTATAAATAATAGTAAAGGCAATTTAATAATATTTTCTTGTTTAACTGATTTAACCATTTTGCGTAATTTACGTAAAATCAGATATGTTGATGGAAAATTTTTATATTGTACAAAATATTTTAAACAGTTATTTACTAGCCACGGGTACAATCGTCAAATCCCCTTTTTATTTTTGACGTAATCTCTGTGGGCGTGAGAACTACCGGTTTCGTGGCCAAAATGGGTCTCATCTTCAGGTTCAAAATCACAAAATTCGATGTTATAAAATTGACTAATGTCTTACGCCAAACTATTTGACTTAATCACAAAAATAAAAACATGCGGAAAAGATTAATTTGAATGATGAATAATATAATAATTCATAAAATACCAATGTACATCAAATAATCAGTGAATTTGTATGTAATAATATTGAAAAGTTTGATAGCGCCTTTTTACAATAAACTGTATAGTTATCAATGTATGCAATCTTTTTATCTGCAACCTATGAAAACGAACTTTAATTGTTAATAAACTCCACAAAAAAGGGAAATTCTGGACTTTTTATATCACCTGCAACTGCCTAGAGAAGAATCAATCAGCGAACTTTAAAAAATATGATTTATCAAAAAGAATTAACTGAATAAATCTTACATATATTTTTCACTTGTTAAATAATATTATTTACATTCATAATGTAAAAGTAATTTAAGAGGCAACGATTCCGCATAAAATCGTAAATTACAAATATTTCTAAAACGGATTGAGATAATGAGTTGTATCAAAAAGTGAAGGATGCGGATTTTTACACCAAAGGGGGGGAGGACGTAATCCTTTTTTTTAATATTTTTAAAAGCCGAAAAAAGTGACAAAAACTATAAAAAAAAAGGAATACGTCCCCCCCCTTCATGCAGAATGTAGGCCTTCTACTCTTAGTAACAGAATATAATATTTTTTATAAATATTTTACTGTGTATTTTTTAATGACCTATACTCAATTATTCAAAATTTGTCTGAAAACAGTAATACATTAGACTATGATTTTGTAAAAAGTTAATTTTTTCGACAAAATTTCAAACAATTAATCTTTATTTTCATGAAAATGGATAAAACAATTTTTAAACAAAATCACTTGTCCTAGCGCTCGAGATTTTGTCACAAAATTAAATTCATGCTTTTTATGAAACCACGTTTTTATTGTTAATTGAAATTTGACTGGAAAAAGCCAGCTCATTTTTATTATTATTAACGTTGTAATTATTGATCCATTTTTGGAAACTTTCTCTTTAGATAATTTTCAATTCAGCACTTCTCCATAAATTTAACCCACCGAAAACATATATTATACTCCAATCATTCGTATGTGCGCCAAAAAAATTAAATTGATTTTCTATTAGAACCGGGCCTGTGCAATATTCTAGTTGAAAAGCAATGTTGCCAAATCTGTTTTCATGAAATTGTATTCGTTTCTCTTTTTGTTTCACGTAATCAAATTGGCAGAAAGAAGACGTGTTTTATTGTTAGTATCTTTGTAGGTCTATATGAACAATATGGTCTAGAAGGAAGCAAATGTGTTTAGTTGGAAAAACTAAAGTGATGATGTTGGCTCTTAACGAAGAAAAATAGGTTAATATTTGGTAAACATTTTAAAAATAAAAGTTATTTCAATGTTGATTTGTGTAATCTCAAATTATTAATAATAGTTTTATGATTAACGATCAAATGAAGAAGTCTATGTCCAGGAAAAAAAGAAAATGAAAATGTTTTCAAACATATTTTCCACACCGGCAAGAATGGATAAATGATTACATGAGAAGAATGAATTGTAAAGAACTTACTAACTGAAGAAAATGAAATAGTAAACAAACAGTAGAATATAATAATAAACCCAGTCAAAATTACATCGACGAAGCACTTGTTATAGACAATATTATCTCTTGGGGTTCTTCTTTAATAAATAAATAAATAAAAATGTGAATTTTTTTAATCAGAACAGTTTTTGAAACATTTTTGGTTTTGTTTTTCTTGAACCTTCTTTCAACGAAAGAACAAACGAATTGAGAATTTGTGTGAGTATATCTTGGAAATATATACTGCAAATTATTCAAATTTTTCACCTCGAATTTGGCTGACGTTTGCCAACTATTTTACGAACAACCCATGATTGCGAAGCTTTTCGTTCTACATTTAACATAACATTTGATTCTTCCAATTAAAAAATATATATTTTTTTCACAAAGGGTTTAAAAAAATTTAATTTGCGAATTGTACATGTAAAACGATGAGTAAACAAAGTAAGTTTTTTAAAGCTTTAAAAAAAGAGAAATATTTTCGAGACTATAAAATCTCAAGAACAGTTTACGTTGGCAAAAAAAATTCTCCTCATTTGTGCGTAATTCCATGGATGATACGTGCTCTTTTTTCAGCCTGTAAAAATTAGGTATCGCTTTATGAGTTCTATAAATATTTTCTTGTAAAAGTGGCTTGGGGCAAGTCTTGTTTTTTTCTAAATATGAAGAGAAAAGCTATTTTGTAGAGCAGTTTACCAATACTTTTTTAAACGAAAAAAAGTAAAGGTAAAAAGCAAATGAGTAATTGTACAATAATTACTAAATATTATTTCTAATGTTCACATAAATCTTTTTTCATTTTTATTGTGGTGTATGTTATAATTAATTAAAATCGTGCAGAGGTCACGCTCTCTGATAATTACTTAATTCCTTCAATAACTAACCATCGTCTGCAATCCATTCAGGGATTAAGGACCTCTGCGGCACTTGTCCCCAATTCATACGTATAGACGCAACTTATGTACTCCAAATCAATTTTTTGGTTTCAAGTTTCAATTCTCTTAAAAATATACTCTACATCCTACACATCGAACCAAGGATATATTTCAAAAAGTTCAAAAAGCTCATTTAATTATATCTATTCAATAGGATAGATATTGGTTTCACAACTTTGTGTAACCTAATTTTAATTAATAATAACACTAAAAAATATTGCACGTGACAAAACCTACTTGAATTTGCATTGAATGAAATTACTTTGAAGACGTCTCTTTGTTTCAGCTCATCGAAGGATGCGAACTGTAACCAATTACTTCCTAGTTAATTTGAGTATCGCAGATCTGCTGTTAACCACATTTAACTGCATCTTCAACTTCATATATATGTTACAAAGGTAAGGAAATTTCATTAGTCATGTTATTTCTGAATTGAAAATTGCAACGCATATTAATAATTAAAATGGACGCTAACCTACTAATATGTCGAAAGAAGGGTTTTCAACAACTCACCGGAGACAAATGGAGATGAAATAATAATATTATTATTTGCACATATAAAATTAGATGTACATTTGGCTTGGGCGAGATTTAGCCATAGGCTATTCTTACACCTAAGCCTTACATTGTATGTTACAAATAATTCGTGTTTATAAATAATACTATAAAAGTAAAGAATAAAAAAACAATGATGAAGGTGCCGTCTATTCTGTAAGACTTTCACCTGAAGTAGGATATACATAGTAACACTAGGAAACTCAAAATCATTCAAAAGAGGCAGATAAACAAATAATGCAAACTAAACACGATATCATTAATAATTATACAGGGTCACCCATCTAAATTGGAAACAACACCATACTATTTGAAGTTATTATCCGATTTCAACGATTTTTATTTGAAATGTTGTGCATCAAAAACTGTATTTGGAGACAAGCTTTCAAAGAGTTATTTTATTTTTAAGGGACACTACGATATTTTTTCATAGTCAAAAATCTAGAAACCTTATTAAGGATTTTTTATCAAAAATAATGAGTACGCCACTGGATTAAGATGGCTCTCAAATACATTTGACCCTACTTTTATTAAAATATGTTTATTAATCAAAAATTTATGGGGTGGTAAATTTAAAAATGTCAAAGTTTACAAAATGTCAACCTACGATTTTTTTATCAAAAAAACGAGTACACTGTATTTAGATTGCACCGTACTTTTATTAAAATACATCTGGTACTAGTTTACAAAATTTTAACTAAAAATTAAGTTTTTTATTAATAAACATATTTTAATAAAAGTAGGGTCAAATGTATTTGAGAGCCATCTTAATCCAGTGGCGTACTCATTATTTTTGATAAAAAATTATTTATTATTAACAAAAGTATAAAATATCTATTGAGTGCAATTTAAATCCAGTGACGTACTCGATTATTTGGCCAAAAAATTGCTAGTTAACATTTTGTAAATTAAATCGATTAATAACTTCAAATACTATGGTGGTGTTTCCAATTTAAATGGGTCACACTATAGAATAATATTAATAATAATAGAACACTAACCTACTAATATAAATATTTTCTTCTCAAGTAAAGATTTCAAAATGGCGTAGTGATAATTATCTTGAGTTTTAAGTTGTTAGCGAATATTTAAACTAATGTTGAATTTTCTTCTTCCATATATTAATTAATATTAATATCAAAACTATGCTTAGATATGATCGACTGACCGGCAATGACCTGAAGTAGAAATTATAGAAAAATGTAATTCAATCTCAAAATAAAAATGATTTTGAACTAAGCACTGAATTAAATCTATCGTTTTATATGCTTATCGGCTGGTCGACTGGTACTGACATTTTTTGTCGTTTCGTTAAAAATAAGGACTTTACGTGACAGGAAGTTATCTACAAATTGCACGTGTTATAATCGATTAGAAAGTACATTTCTTCTGGAAAATGTTTAATAATAAACGTCCGGCTTCATTAAATTCTAGTCTAATTATATTTTGATCGATTTTGTAAGCATATAATTTAGAAATGAAATAGTATTTCCCTTCCTAACACCTGCATTTTTTTTTCATTTATTAACAATCAGATACAATTAATCTATAAGCACTAACAACTGTATGACAAAATGTTTGAAAAAATGATAGGTGAGGTCGATTTTTATTTCTAAATCTTAATACAACTCAGGATAGTTGCCCCTTTAAACATTCTAAATGGAATAGGGGTCGAGTAATAACTTATTTGAGGTTTAATTCTATATTCAGAGGTTAATTGTTAATCTGCATTAGTGGTTTTTGACTAAATTAAATTTAAAATGATCTAACAGGTAAAGCAACACAACATTGACAACATTGATTTGTTAATTGATTTTATCAAGTTTTTAAAATATTTTCTACTGACTTCTTGATAGAAAAAAGGTAACCTCACAGAAATGTCTAAAGGAGTAAGAACTGGTAATTTTGGAGACAATTCCGGTCCATCTTACCTTATTAACAACATTTAATAATAATTTATCGCGAAATGAGCAAAAATTCAAATAGATTTAATACCATGGACCAACACCTAATATTTTATCATATATTTATGTATTTGTTTATTAAAATTTTTCTCTTGTTTTGGGTTGTTTCAACTATAAAAAACTTTAATATTAGTTTTAATCTGAATTTTAATTTCACTTATAGAACTCTAAAATATTTCACAACTATTTAAATTGTGAAGTATGTGTTAATCAAATTATTAGCAGAAATAATCTTATAAATTTAAATAAAAATTATTTTTTCATGAAACCTTTCTGAACTCTTCCTGCATAGTTAAAAAACTTCTTGTATCCTTCCTATTATTATTTTGACCATGTTGGAAACAATGCGCTTTAATTTGTACATGTGAATGGGCTCTTCAAAAATTAAAAGGGCTATTAATTTTATAGAGAATGTTTATGTCGTTTTTTCACGGGCAACTAAATAAAAGATAATTTGAACGTACGTACTTGTATGTAATAAGGAAAATAGTTAACAAAATTAAAAGGAAGGATGTGACTGATATTATGGGAATCTATTGTCTTTCAATCAGTAATGGCAAATGTATGGGAGCTAAACTTACTCTCTTTAATCATTTGTTACATTATGCTTTTGGAAAAAATTACCAAAGTATGTATTGCAATAATTTTAGGAATGAAACGCCCCTTAGATCTTTTTTAAATATGACTTTACAATAAACTAACAGCTCGTTTTCAGGAACATCCAACATGGTATTTTATTATTTATTATAAAAAAAGTCATTCTCTCAATGATAAATAAGGAATTTTTTTCATCAAATTTGTGTAGTGTCGCATCCTTTTTTTATGAATGCAAAACTTTTTATAAATAGTAACTTTACTCATAAAACTGAAAATAGAATGTTTTCCAAGTATCGCCAACTTAAGTAGATACTCATAGTAGTATTTTTAAGTGTACATAGTATTCTGTCAAATATTTGAAGTAACAAACTTCTTATTTTTTGTTAAAATTTGTTTATTTATCCTTGAAAATCTGTCCAGCCAAACAAAAAAAATATTTATAAATTTATGGGAATCATTTAGTTAAAAATAAAAAAATGTTTGTATAATATCGCCTTTATTACTTAATCTGTCAAAGGTAGAAATTAACGTGTCATTAGAGGTGATAGACATTTTGACTTTATAAAAGTAAATATCGAGTTTTAAATACTTAATCATTAGAAGGATTTATTAAATTATCAGGTAATCGACCCTTCCCTTATGGTTGAAAAAATCATGTAAAATAAGCAGGTTATCAAAAATTTAATTCAGTTATATTTGATTTTCACTTGAGTTATGTGCATAATATTGTTTTCTACTGAATTTATCTGTTATTTTATAAATATGGTAAGTGAAAAACTTATTAATTACTATCTACCTTTCTTGAACAGCATTCAAAATATATAATATATTTTTGGATAAACAATTAATCAATAAAATATATAGATTGACGCATTTTGGCAAATTAAACTTTATATTATATAATTTTATGACATATTCTGATAACAACCGCTTGATATCTTTTATATTTTCTAGTTTAAACTAATATTTTTCATATAATCAAGGTATAATTCTCTTCGGTATTTCAAAATTCAATTTGTAGAAAGTGAGTTAGATCTCTTGAAATTATTATTTTAACTATCTATCATTTTTTATTTTTTTCCGTGTTTTCAATTGAGATCTTCGAAGCTAGTAGACTTAGAAAGATCGTTAAATGAGGAAAGCAATTATTCTAACAGTACACCCAATACCTATAAAAAATTAGACTCACAAAACAGAAAATCTTTCCCCATTTAACCATCTTTCTAATTCTTCTAGTTTCGAAAATTTCTGTTGAAAACATGAAAAAATCTCACCCTGTATAATAACTTTATACTGTCAGCTGTCACGTTTATTTTGGACATATTTTAAATAATACCAATATTTTTAAAGACATATTACAAAAGATCAATTTTTGTATAGAATAACTTTCGCAAAATTGGTAAATTTCATCTGGTACTCATTTAAATAAATACAGCATATGAAATAATAATATCATAAATCGTGTTTTTATTCTAGTTTAAATATTATTCTAAAACTTCATTAGAAGTGAAACAAAATATTATCATTTTGTTTATTATAATTGTTTAGTTTTAAGTTATAAAAACTGTCCTATCAAAACATCATGTTAATGTTCCGAATCATTTAGGATTTCCACAAAATCTTTTATATTTTTGTAAAAATTTCAATTAACGTAACTAATCCCAGTCATAAATTATAAATTTAGTAGTTCGAGATAGTGAAATTCCCATTATTGTTTTATAATGTCACCCTCAGTACCTAAATCATTTACAGGTAGACAGGAGGCAGACATTTTGGCTTTATATGAAATATATTGAGTTTTAAATACTTGGTGATTATTTATTACAGGTAGGCGACCTTTCCCCTTGAGCTTACTAATTAAATTTTTATAAAATACCCAGATTCAGTTGTTGGTTGAGTTATGTGTGTGACTATATTGTTTTGTGTTACCATTATTATTCAAAAATGGTGAGCGAAAAATTTTAGTTTAATTAATTAAGACATCTACATTTTTGAGTACCAGTATATTATTTTATATTTCTCCAAAGATGGACCAACCGAGTGGCATTCTATATTATTGTTGTTTTTATTTCTCCTATGAATTCTGCTCGTTGGTCTTAGTTATATTGTGTATCTTTTTCTTCTCTTTGTATTTTAAAATTTTTTATTTCTTTTCTTCTTTAGTTTGGTAATAACTACTATCAGTTCGCTTCTTTTAAATAAAGCAAGAAAAATATGTACAGTAGACAGACCGAGTCCTGGCCAGTGGGATAAAAGGGAAAATAATCATTTATAAAAAACGAATCTGTATAATATGGGTCTTACAATCACTTTCCGCTTAATTTATAATCAGATTAAATTTTTAAAAATTAATTAAAATATTTATCTTCGATAGTTCTCAAATATTTTATTCCATTTTTCCAGTTCTGCTCAGTAATTCTCGAATTAATTGACTTCTTTTAGAACATTAACGAGAATATATTGTTTTTTTAAATGTTTCATGATTTGTACTTCCATTGAATGCGCTTTTTTCTAATGTTCTTTAAAATAAACAATCTTGAATGATAAGGGGCGTTATCTATTAGAATTATATTGTGTCTTTCTAACTTTGGTGGTATTTAACAGTTGTTCAAATAGTACAACTATTGCTATAGGGTGATTGCCTTCTCTCGCTAACTTTTTAGTTGTGCTGAAATGTCTGTTATCTACAGCTAAGGGAAGATTCCAGTAGTTTTAATATTTGTTTGACTTTCGCATGTCCTTTTATCATGTTCTAAAAATTAATCTTGTTTCGTTCGCCGTTGTCTATTCGGTGCTATTTGCGGCGTTATTGGTTTTTGTTTATTTTCTGTTCCATTTCTCCTGGATCACAGTCAAATTTTCTGATATGTTCGGAAAGAGTGTCGTAAAATATCTTGAGGTAAGTTTCGTAATTCTCCAATGTTTCAATCGAGCTATTTACTATTAAAAAATAACAGAAGTCATAAGCCGGTGAGCTAAGATGGGACATTTGCCAGTCAATTAATTTAACGTTTAATAGTTTTTTTTTATCTTGGTCATTCCGAAAATCAATACAATCCTTTAAAAAAAATGTTACAATAAATACATCATTTATATGATTTCGAATTCCTCCATCTGCTGTCTAAAAAGATGAAAAAGAAAATGAATAGTTATGCATCATTTTTTTTATTTTTTTCAGAATGTTATTATCTACCCATTCTTTTCAAAACAATGTATATCCTATAAATTTGCGCTGGCTTCGATAAATACATTCAAAGTCATATTTTTATTTATACTACAAAAAAACGCACGGTATTAATTATTAATTTTTTTTTTTAAATTAACATCCCAATTTTATTACAATGTGCCTATATTTCACAAAAGGGTGTAAGCATTAAGTAATATTTATAACAATATATAATGACATGTTGCGAGCACATCCACTGATATGCCACTTTTTTAACTATTATTAACTATTTTGGCGCTGGGAGAGAGCGGATTGTACTTTATAATTTTTTTTTTATACTAAATCACTGGGCACTTTTCGTTTTAACCTACGCACTGCACATAACTTCTGCTTTAAATTTCTAGCAAGATGATTTGGGTGCATTCTCAGTCTACTCTTGTATTTTTTTATACGTGTCTTGATTTCTTCTTTGATGGGAATTATTTCACAGTCTTGATGTATGGCATATCGTTTTGTGGTGTAATATCTTGATTTGATTGCAGGTTATTATTTACTATTTGGTTATAGGCAATACCTAGTCTTACGTAATTTTGGGATATATTCCTTCTTTCTTGATTTGGCTGGTTCTGAACAGGCTCCTTCTTCCTCAAGGCTGGGAACCTTTCCTTTTGCAGTTGTTTATACACAGTACACCCTCTGTAGTAGGCAGGATGGCTACCATTACATAAGACACATTTGACGTTGTCTTACCTGGTTTTCCTTGAATTAATTAGAACCTGTTTATTTTCAGGATCTTTTGAAAAATACGTTTTCAACTTGAGGTTCCATGAATTTAAGGATTCCGGTTAACTCCGGATCGTCTTCAACGGCTGTATACCCTAAAGTCATGACATTTTTTTATATGTTTTTAAATTTTCTTTAGAAACTACGTCGTCTTTTTCCCAAATGCTATCTGCTGCATCTTTCGTCAATTTCTTATAGAGTTTTGGATTTTTGTGGTTCATTGCTAGGCAAGTACCATGCAGTTTGGCATATTGTTTGATGATCGCTGTTAAATGTCCAGAATTCATTGGTATTTTCCGGTTCCAAAGCTGATACAGTTCTCGCCGTTTGTGCGTTGCGATTTATAGTAGAAAGCGCAAAGATCTGGCAACCGCTTGAAACGTTCGCCAATATGCTGATCAGAATCGGCTTAGGTTGTAGTTGTCATTTGGTGCTCAAAAAATGGGTTACTTGGAAGATTTTAGGGTAGTTTTAAACATTGGTATTTTTATAGATCTCGAGGTTTAGATTTCGAGAATTTGATTTTTTGTATTTGTTTTAGTCGAGGTTTTAGTAGTAGTTTTAATAAAAATTAATAGAATTTTTACTAAAAAGTGAGTTTTAGGTAGAATTTTTTTTAAAGAAAAAAATATTTCCTATTAAATTTTTACTAACTATTTAATGACCAAACTCTGACCTACACAGTAATATTTAATTGAAACTATAAAAAAATAAATAAGATTTCCATTGGTATGAAAGTATACATTTCAAAAAGATTAATATTATAGACATGTTTAGCTAACAAAAATATTCAAACTAATTAAGTATTATTAATAAAAAAATAATAACTCGATTTATTTGGTAGAAATACCTATACCTAAATGTCTACATTTCTAAATCACTTTCACAGTCACTAGGTTCCGAAATATCACTTTCGTCTGTATCGTCCAAATTTATTATAATTTTTTCAATGGTATTATTAAATGTCATATATTTGTCTTCAATTTTTTTAACATGTTGGATTGCGTTGTTCCAATTGTCAACAGTTATATCGTTAAATGCATTTCTTATTACATTGATGACACAAGAAGTGGACTTAGGAGAAGAGTTATTTGATCGAGAAATATTTTTTAACTGTGCCCATAACAATTCTATAGGATTGAGTATGCAGTGGTAGGGTGGTAAACGTAAAATTTTAAATCCTTGATTTATTGCGATGTTGTCAACAACAAATTCTGGTTTAAAATCAACTAACTGTAAAAGTTCCAACAACTGTTTTTTCGTGTAATCTTGTTCAAAAAATATATCATTCTCCATCAGAAAGTCTTGAATGACGGATTTAGTAGAATTGCTATTTGGTTTTTTTCGAACCAACCGGGAATGATACGGGGCGTTGTCTAAAACTATTACACTGTTAGTTTTCAGTTTTGGTAATAATGTAGTCTCCCACCACTTTTCAAATAGAGTACTTTCTATGTCCTGGTGATAGTCTAAACTACTATCCCGTACATCCTTTGCAGACAACAAGAGAGCTCCTTCTACCCAACCTGATTTTCCACCACAATGCAAAATACATATTCTTTTTCCTCGAGATGGAGGAGTGTCTACATTACATTTTGAGCTTCCATCAGTCCAACATTTTTTTTGGATATCGTGAGTGTCGAACCAGGTTTCATCTAAAAAATAAATGTCCCTGCCTTCTCGCCGATACTGAGTAATAGAATTAAGATACTCTATTCTCCATTTTACTAAACGGCTGGATTCCATGATGGTTTGTCTTTTGTCAATGGTTTTAAATTTAAAACCGTTGGATTTTAAAAATCTCCATAATGTCGTTTTATGACAGTCTTCTATTATCATTTTTTGTTTTAGACGTAAAAATAATGTGTTTAAAGTAGGAAAACTATTTACAGAGAACATATTATAAATCGTTTCTCTAATCGGTTCTAAAAGAACCTGTGGAATAGAATGAGATGACCCAGAATCCTTTCGCCTTTTTCTAGGTTGAACCCCTTCATGAATAATTTTGTATACAGTTGACTGTGGCACTTTTGTTAAAAAAACAGTTTCTTTTAGGGCTTCGGAGGAAGACAATTCATTTTTTAGCCCTGTAAATAAGACTTGTGTCAAAATCAAATATATTTTTATATTACATACGTAATATGTTTTACAGGTAAGTATAATTACAATTACTCACCAGAATAAACGTTTAGAACTATTTCCTTGGCATCACTAGAAAGATGACTACGCTTTCGCTTTTCGAATTCCTGTTTGTCCAAATTTATTTCGGAAGAACACTGATCACAATTCACTAACTCATTCATTTTCTATAATTATTTAAAATAGTACCGAACCACATAAACTTCAAAACTAAACTAAAGCGACCATGGTAAATTCGATCCTAAGACTACCTGTTCCCTTAATCCGGTAGATAAATTTCACTTTAAATTTGAATGCCTTAATCGTAATTGAATGCCTTAATCCATTTATTACAGTGTTATTAAGACAATTTGTGTTTCTAAATGACAGAAGAGAAAGCGACTTGACTCGGGGTTTTTCTGAAAACTTATCGCTGTCTAAGTTAATGACTATTCAAGTTCAAGAAAAACATCGAGTAAATAATCTCCTGATCATGAATTTGTAATACAGTTGTTCGTCAAGTCTTTAGTATTAAGAGAGGTAGATCAAATCCTGAATTTAACGTCATCAATTATTTTTCCCCTATACCTAATAGTCATTAACTTACGGATCGACACCAACAAAATCTGATAAACATTTTTACCTAATATTAATGTTATTACTATTTGTTCCCTGAACAACTATAAAACGGGATTTGACATTAATAAATTTTCGTAACCCATCTGGGCGCACCCTCCCTGTTTAGGCCAACGTACAAGCTTGCTTCATCTGTAAATCGAAACGATTTTCTACTATAAATCGCAATAGGCAATAAAATAATATTTAAAATGGTTTCATAGTTTCATTATTACGTTTCGACATTATATAAATAATGCATCATTTGTTTTAATATACATTAAATCTATATTTTGATAAAAAGATTTTAGGAATTTTTACAATTTAATTTTTTTAAAAAACTTTATTTTATACCACATTATACCTATTTACTTCGTCGAAACGTCGTTATTTCTGCTGTCTTACGTGAAATAATAGATATTGCTGTCTCGCTTGTCTAGTACATCTAAGTAAACGGCGACAACTGTAATGCCAGGCATTTTTCTCTCTGGGTCTTCTGTGTGTTCGTTCGGGGTTTGGTGTGTGTTTGTTTTGTGTCTGCTTGTATGTTTGTGTTTGGAAGGTGTCGCTACACCCGCGTTTCACGGTCGTGTAGCAACGTGTGTCTGTGTTGTGGTGTTTTGTGTTTTGTCTTACCAAGGTTACAACCCGCGATACGCAGCCGTTGTTTGTGATTGTCTCTGAAAGTTAAGTTTTGGTAGCTTTGGAAGTCGCTAGGTCTCCAGATTTCTCTGGGTTCCTGGCCCCTTTCCTAGGCTGATTAGTTTTTTTTTTGGGTCCGTCCCGGAAGTCACAAAGTCCCTGTTTGTCATAGGGTCCAGGTCACCGCCGGTTTGGGTTTTGTGCTATTTTGTGAGTCGGTGTTTCCAGCCGTCTTAACCCTAGAATGTAAGACTGCTGGTTTTTCGGCGGCGGTTTGCGTTAAACAACGCTCCCCGTCGCCTTCCTTCTCTGGTGATAATCGGTCACTTACCTGCTAGAGCGTCTGTCTCCTGGGACGGGGATGCCTTCCGTGGTCGTCGGGTTGGTACTCTGTCAGCTCCCTCAAGTGCCGGCGCGTTCACTACCTGTCTCAGGGCCCGATTCTGCTCTACTTGTATTCGCTGCCGTGTTGTCCTGCATACTTGGCCCCACGCGAGTGAGGCGTATGTAAGCGTTGGCAACACTACAGCGTTTATAAGTCTTAGCTTGGTGTTGATAAGCAGCTTGCTTCGTCGTCTTTTCTTTTGGTTTTCTTCTAGTAATGGTTCGGTGTCCATTACTTCTTCGGTTTGTGTTACGATTTCATCTTCTTTCTTGTTTTTCTTATTTTTCTTTTTCTTCTCTTCATCTTCTGTGTATTGCTCTTTCCTAAGAGCTTTTATTATTTCCATTAACTCATTGTGCTGGTCTTCGTGTTTTTGTTGTTGTTCCTCGTGTTTTTCTAGTTGTTTTTTATACTGTTCTTTTATCTCTTGGTGGCGTTCTTCGTTCGCCACTCTTTCGTCTTGAAGGAGTTTTGCTAACTCCTTTAGTTGATTTTTCAATCGTTGGTTTTCCTCGCGCAAGCATTCAATTTCGCGCGATTTCGAGTTTACGCGCACTTTTTTGGGGACGGTTCCCGTTTCCGATTTCTCGCATGGGGTTTCCCGGTCTACTGGCATAGTGGAGTCTATTTTCTCCGTTTCACTTAGGATAAATTTAAAAGTACTTACCCCGGAGGCGTTCTGCGTTGCAGCTCGGTCCCTCCTGGGACCTTTTTAGCTGATTCACTTAACAGCACTTTGTTCGTGGCTTGGCACTAGTCACTGCACTGTTAGACCCTTCACGTTCGCTCTCTGACCGCTGACTGCGTTGTTCCGAACATACCAGGGGGCGTTTACTGCCATTCTTAGTGTGATATTTTGTTGCCTCTGTAGTTTTTCCTTGTGGGTCTTTGCCGTGTGTCCCCATGCTACCGATGCGTATGTCATAATCGGGATGATTATGGAACGTATCAGTAGCAATTTGGTCCTCAGGTTCAAATCGCTTCGTCTTCCTAGTATGCAGTTCATCCTAGCTCGTGCTTGCTTTACACGATCTCTCACTGTGTTTGGAACGTCAGCCTCTTATCCATAGTTACACCAAGGTACTTAGCACTATTGGACCATCCAATGTCTGTTCCGTCTAGCTCTATTTCTTCTTCTGGTTCGTGGGTCCTCTTCGTATAGAATACCGCCTGGGTTTTCTCGGCGTTTAGAGCTATCTTCCATTTGATGCACCGTTCGTGGATGGAGTCTATGGCTCTCTGGATGTACCTGGTGACTAGGCGTGGCTGGGTGCTTCTCGCTGCTATGGCGGTGTCGTCGGCGTAGAGACTCGTGAGAGTGTGGGTCGTCATCGGCATGTCCGCTATGTAGATGTTGTACAGCAGTGGGGACAGAACTGCTCCTTGCGGTACTCCTGCTTCTTGGTGTCCTTCTTGTGATAGGGTTCCGTCCAGTTTGACTTTGAAACATCTGTCCCGCAGATAACTGTTAATTAATTTTAACATACCTTCAGAGTATCCCTGCTCCCTCATCTTGTGGATCAGACCACCATGCCAGACCCTGTCGAATGCTTTGGCGACGTCTAGGAACACTGCCCCTGTCGACTGGTTTCTGTTGAATCCTTGGGTGATGTATTCGGTCATCCTCAGTACCTGAAGCTCCGCACAGTGCTGACTTCGGAATCCGAACTGTTCTGCTGGCAGAACATTCAAGGTTTCGGTCTGCTCCTGTAGGATCCTCTGGATTACCTTCTCGGCTATTTTGCTCATAGCGGGGAGAAGACTAATAGGCCTGTAGTTTTGTGGGAACAGCGGGTCCTTACCGGGTTTCCGGATCATCACTAGGTGTGCCAACTTCCAGGTTCCGGGGAAGTGTTGGTGCCTCATTATTCCGTTGATCAGGGTCGTTAGGAGTACCTTGGCTTTCCTTGGTAGGTTCTTCAGCGCTCTGTTTGTGATTCCATCTTGTCCGGTGCTTTCCTAGCTGAAACAAATTTTATTAGTTGACTTACCTCTTCCGGTGTTGTGATACCTATTGTGTCCTGGTCTTCTTCCTCGTTTAGCTCTTCCATCTCGTCTTCTACTTCTTCTTCAAAGTCCGAGTCCTTCTGGGGGACGGCGGCGGCGTCTTTTTTAGCGGCGGGTGCGGCGTCCTTCTTGATGGTGGGGATGGCGCTGGGGCCGGCTTCCTTCTTGGCCTTTTTGGCCGGGTTTTCTGCGGCGGCCAAGTGTTGTTGCAGCAGCAACATGAGCTTGGACCGCTCCTCAGCTTCTTTTTCGGCCCTTTCGTCCGCTTTTACGGCCCTTTCCTCTGATTTCGTCAGTAGGGCCGTTATTTTCTGGAGCTCCGCTTCCAGGTTTTGGATTCTCTTCTTTTGCTCCTCGTTTTCCTCTAGGAGCTTATTTAGTTCGCGTTCTCTTCGTCTTTCGTCTTTCCGTCTTTCGACTGATCTGGCCTTCCTGCGGGCCATGTCGAGTTCCTCTTGGATGTATTCATTTTCATCATTGTCGCTCGGCATTTTCTAAAAAATAAAAATTTTCAATTGAGCCAAAAAAGATTCTATTATGTGGTGTTTGGTGCATACAGCACCAAACTAATCTTTCTAGTGTGCGAAAAACACTAGTCAGTTGTTTGTCACTTTCACTTTTGGGACAGAGTTTTATTTTTCCTCAGAAACAATATTAAATACTGTTTTGTGGAAAAACACTCTGGCGGTCCTGGGTTTTTTCCCCTCGTTAGGAAGCACGAGGCTGTTTGGCGTCACTGGGTTTTTCCCCTCGTTTGGGAACACCGGCTTCTGGCGTCACTGGGTTTTACCCTCGTTAGGGTGTCTGTCGGCCCTGGGTTTTTCCCCCGTGTTGAAAAACACTAGGGAAAAATGGTATTTTATATTATTTTATTCTATGAATAGGATAAAATTCTATTATTTTTTGTTGGGATCAATTCTATTATGTTTTTCAGAGTATTTTCTTTCGAAATCACTCTGAATTTACCTCACTTTCACTTTTTTCACTGAAATATTTCTTATATATAGAAATATACAAGAAATATTTAAAAAATGGGCTTCAGTTTACACTGGTTTACTCTGCTGCTCCTGTCTAAAAGACGATTACAGACCAGAAGTTCACAAGTCAACTAAAAAAGAAATATAGAAGTCGTCACTTTCAACTGTGCTCTGCACATGCGTCTGCTCGGTTCAGTGGCTCGATCCTCTGACTGTCCGCGCTTGGTTCCAATGCCCAATTCCAGTCGGTCGGAATTTCGCGCTTCGCACACACTTTTCGCTACCGTCGTCACTGCGGCTAGACACACACACACATTCATTAAGTGAGCCCATGAACCTCCCGGGATATGCATCTGTTAGTTGCGGATACACATCCTAGAGGTTCCCACCACCCCCAGCCTTTGCAGGCGGGTCCTCGCCATTTACTCTCTCTCAAGCATACACGTGTCAATTCATACTTCAACGACTTTACTCCAAGAACGGCCAGTTTGGAGTAAAGAGAACCTGTCTTTTCCAGCAGAGGTAATGCAAGCATTTTTCTCTCTGGATCCTCTGTGCCCTGTCGCCGTTTGGTGTGTGTTTGTTTTTGTGTCTTCGTGTTTTGTGTTTGGAAGGGGTTGCTACGCCCGCATTTCACGGTCGTGTAGCAAAGTGTAGGTGTATCTGTGTGTTTTGGTGTTGGTCGATGTTTACAAGTTTACAACCCGCGATACGCAGCCATTGTATCCTTGTTGTTTGTGTTATATCTATCATCGTGGGTATGTTTTTGGTGCTTCGGAAGTCGCTAGGCCACCGGATTTCTCCGGTTCCCTGGCCCCAACATAGGCATTTTTTTTGGTCCATCCCGGAAGCCACTTGGTCCTTTGTTACAGGGTCCAGGTCTCCCCCGGTTTGGGTTTTTGTGTTTTTGCGAGTTGGTGTTTCCAGCAGCCCTAACCCTAGAATGTAAGGCTGCTGGTTTTTCGGCCACGACTTACGTTAATAAACGCAAATCGTATCCTTCCTCCTCTTGTCATAATCGGTAATGTCATATATCGGTATGGTTTGTTACTTACAGTATCTGCTTTCTGGGACGTGCGTGGAGCCTGTGGTCGTCGGCCTGGTAATTTATCAACTCCCGGAGGTGCTGGCATGGGTGTTCTCAGAGGCCTTCGAAAGCGCGTACGGCTTTCTCCCTCATGTTGTCGAGTACAGGGGTTTGGTGCAAGTCCCTGTAGATATACTCGTTCCGCAAGTACCACGGGGCATTCAGCGCCTGTCTCAGCGCCTGATTCTGCTCTACTTGGATGCGCCGTCGTGTTGATTTGCAGGCATGGCCCCACGCGAGTGAGGCGTATGTCAGCATTGGGAGCACGACGGCGTTGATGAGTCTTAATTTGGTGTTTACAGCTAACTTGCTGCGTCTCCCTATGAGACCGCTGAGTTTGCTCCTGGCCATCCTGGATTTCTTAACAATTGCGTTCACGTGCTCTCTAAACGTCAGCCCTTGGTCAAGGGTCACGCCAAGGTATTTGGCCGAATCGCCCCATACAATGTCGTGCCCCATGATTTCCAGGTTGTCCTCTGGGGGGGTATGTTTCCTCCTCTTTTTAAAGAGCACCGCTTGGCTTTTGTCGGCGTTGATTTTGATCTTCCACTGTACGCACCATTGCTCCAAGTCATCTAGAGCTGCCTGGAGATAACGAGTTATCAGCCGGGGCTCCAGACTTCTGGCTACAATGGCCGTGTCATCTGCATAAAGGCAAAGGTTTGTCCTCGGTGATTTCGGTACGTCTGATGTGTATATGAGGTACAGGAGTGGTGACAGGACTGCCCCCTGCGGCACCCCGGCCTCCAGAATTCCGTATTCGGATAGGACGGGTCCCATCTTTATCCGGAAAGTCGAGTCTCGTCATCCGCGCCGTGTAGCCCCTGTCGTTCATTTTATAGATCAGTCCATCGTGCCAGACGGAGTCGAACACCTTACTGACATCCAGGAAGACCGCCCTCGTTGTTGACTGATTTTGATTGAACCCTTGGGTTGCAATCTCTACCAGTCTCAGGATTTGAGTCTCCGTTGAGTGCTCAGCTCGGAATCCAAACTGTTCGTCCGGCAGCGTAGCTAATTCATTTGTTTCGGTCCAAAGTCTCCTCAGAACCACCCTTTCAGCTATTTTGCTCATTGCTGGCAACAAGCTGATCGGTCTGTAGTTCTGAGGGAACTTCGGGTCCTTTCCCGGCTTAGGCAGCATGATTACGTCCGCTTTCTTCCAGCTCGACGGGAAATGACTTAGACGCATCATCGCGTTTATAATTGATGTTAGAAAAACTATCGCGCGTACCGGGAGGTTCTTAAGAGCTCTATTTGAGATCCGGTCGTAACCAGCTGCCTTTTTTGCCTTCGCGGGTTTTATAATCCCTTTGATTTCCTCCGGGGAGGTGGGATTTAAATGTCCTGGTAGGTTTATTTCGCGGTCCATACGGAGAACGGTTTCCTCGACCTCCTCAACAAAGTCCAGGTCTTCTTCTTCGTTGTTGTGTATTCGGCATTGCCTTTCCATGGATCTTCTTAGTGCCTCTCCTTTTTCTTCCGGTGTGCTTACCAGGCCGTTTTCTCCGTGAAGGGTTGGTAAGGGTCTTCTGTCTGCTCTGAGGCACTTCTGGAGGTTCCAAAGCCCCGGTTTTTGGGGGTCTAGGTCTTCTATGAAGTTATTCCATTCTTCTGACCTGTGTTTTTGGAGTTCTTCTTTGACCTGTTGAGTAAGTCGATTTGCCGTTCTCTTGTCTTCCGCGCGCCGCGATCGGTTTGCCCTGCGCCTTGCCCTATTTTTGTCCCGGATTAGGGATTTAAGCTCTTCGCTTATATCCCTAAACCTGCCCGGTTGTGGAGTCGTCACTGCTTTTGTGCTCTTATCTAGAGCACGTCGTAAAGCGTTTTCAAGGGAATTTACCGCTATTTCTAGTTCTTCCGCGTTCTCGATCACTGGAATAGTACCGATTTCTTCGCCGGCCGTTCTCCGAAATATCGTCCAGTTCGTTTTCCGGACCGTGCGTTCTCCATCTACGACGTCCCCGTCCCCGATAGTTAGTATTATCGGGTTATGGGCCGAGGCCCCTTCGTGGACGACGTATATTTCGTTCGCAAAGTCCGGTCTCACAAGCACCGCGATGTCCAACACATCCGGACGGTGGTCCGCGGTCGGATAATGTGTTGGTTCTTCCGGGCCCAGAACGAAGCACTCTTCAGCTCTATCGCGGTAGGCCTGAAGAGCCCTTCCCTTGGTGTTTGTAGTTCGGCTATTCCAGTTTGGGGATTTCGCGTTTAGATCACCGATCACCGTCGTTTTCCAAAACCGTGTCTAGATCTTCGTCGTAAAGGAGATCGTGTGGTCTCACATAACTTGAGACTATTTTTAATTTACCGCGCGCAGTGCGTACTATAATGTTTGTCGCTTCCATTGATCTCAACCCATCCGGCGTGGGTAGGTGATAATTTTCAATCTCCTTTCTGACTAGGACCGCGGTTCCGCCCGAGTTGGCTCTGTAGTCCGTTCGGTAGACGTCATAGCCTGGTACAGTTAATCGAGTATTGGCCGTTAATCGCGTTTCCTGTAGCGCTAAGACGTCTATTTCTTCGCGTTCCACTAATTCACATAGAATGTTTGCGTAATCAACCGGACTTTTGGGGCGTATTACACATTTCCGTTTGTTTGGAGTGCTATAAAGAATTGCATCATCTGTTGTACTTGCGCCATGCAGGATTGCACCATGGCGGGCGTAAATGCAGTAGGCTGAGGGGCTTGAGGAGCCCCTCTGCTCGTCGTTTGGGCGTAGGTCCTTTTTGGGAGGGCGTTTCCGTTTTGGGGGCCGCTGTTAGTCTGGACGGGGGGCTTGGGCCATCTCGGACAACCGGCGAAATTCGCGGGGTGTTCTCCACCGCAATTCGCGCAGGTTGCGGCGTTCTCTTTGGGCCTTTTGCATTCCGCGGCCCTATGCTCACCTCCGCAGCGTACGCATTTGGGGTTCACGTGGCAGTTGGAAACCCTGGCATTTGTAGCACACGTCTGCTAGGTTCGAGTGCTGGGACTCTGAGTGTGCGGCTAGAGGTTTTACAGCCCCACCCACCGGGCGAGCCGAACTGTCGCCGTTCAGTCGTCCGTCCGACCAGAGGTCTTGAGTACTGCGGCTAGAGGTTTTGGGTCTAAGTACTCAAGACCTCTGGTCGGACGGACGACTGAACGGCGATAGTTCGGCTCGCCCGGTAGGTGGGGCTGCCAGGTATAAATACCGGGTAGCCGTGCCCGCTGGTCGGACAGAACACTGATCGCCTCGCGAGGTAAACCACAATTTACAAATTCATCCGGCATTTCGCCAATGTGGCAGATGCGATGTATACAGTGGCCGATCAGGCAATACGCCTCCGCCAAATTTGGAGGTATTCCTGTTTTTTGGGTTAAATTTTTCAGGAACTAGCTGGTGAATATTTTCAGGGATCCATTAGCAAAATGAGGTCAATACCGCTACTGTGAACGAGCACCCCCTTAATAATGCCAAGTTGGCAAGGAGTAAGGGCAGGGGAAAATAACAGGGAAAAGCAGACGGGATCAAGGGGATACAAGCCATCGCGATTTTGCGGCTGGGATGACCAGCCGTATGACTTCTTATCTCGTTTACTTAAATTGTAAAATAATAATATAATAAAAACATGTTAAAGTTAAAAAATGTTTCGCTACCGTCGCACTGGGCTCTGGTCACGTCTGCTCGGTTCGAGTGCTGAGACTCGAATGATTCACGGCGCACATTCGCTGCGCACTCTCACTGCGCGCTCTCTCACTCACTACCGTCGCTCTGGGCTCTGGACATGTCTGCTAGGTTCGAGTGCTGGGACTCGAATTGACTACGCACTGCACATAACTTCTGCTTTAAATTTCTAGCAAGATGATTTGGATGCATTCTCAGTCCACTCTTGTATTTTTTTATACGTGTCTTGATTTCTTCTTTGATGGGAATTATTTCACAGTCTTGATGTATGGCATATCGTTTTGTGGTGTAATATCTTGATTTGATTGCAGGTTATTATTTACTATTTGGTTATAGGCAATACCTGGTCTTACGTAATTTTGGGATATATTCCTTCTTTCTTGATTTGGCTGGTTCTGAACAGGCTCCTTCTTCTTCAAAGCTGGGAACCTTTCCTTTTGCAGTTGTTACACATATACAGTACACCCTCTGTAGTTGGCAGGATGGCTACCATTACATAAGACACATTTGACGTTGTCTTACCTGGTTTTCCTTGAATTAATTAGAACCTGTTTATTTTCAGGATCTCTAAATTTTTTGAAAAATACATTTTCAACTTGAGGTTCCATGAATTTAAGGATTCCGGTTAACTCCGGATCGTCTTCAACGGCTGTATACCCTAAAGTCATGACATTTTTTATATATGTTTTTAAATTTTACTTTAGAAACTACGTCGTGTTTTTCCCAAATGCTATCTGCTGCATCTTTCGTCAATTTTTTATAGAGTTTTGGATTTTTGTGGTTCATTGCTAGGCAAGTACCATGCAGTTTGGCATATTGTTTGATGATCAAATGTCCAGAATTCATTGGTATTTTCCGGTTCCAAAGCTGATATCCGTCTGTTTTAATATTTTCCATTACGAAACATTCATTTCCTTCTTCCATGGTCCCTCCGTACATCTTAACGTAGGCGTTGAAAGGATCGGATACGTTGTGTTTTCCTGGTAAGCTTTTAGTTCATCGAAAATATTCTCGTATAAGTAAATTTCTATTGAATAATTATCACGTAAGGGAACCGCTCTTCTAAAATTTTCGTTCTGATGAGCGGCTTTTAAAATAAGTTCCAGTTTGTTTTTTTCTACATCTTCTAAAGTTACTGTAGTCAATTTTCTTTAGAAACTATGTGGTCTTTTTCCCAAATGCTATCTGCTGCATCTTATTCCATTAATTTAACATTTAATGGTTTTATGTTATCTTAATCATTCTGATATTTAATAGAATTTTCAACTAAAATGTGTTAGTTAGTTTTCCTGATATGGTTATCAAAATTAAATCTTTTTTTTTATTTTTCCAACTCATTAGAAAGCTAAGTATAAATCAAGCACCTTTTAATATGTTTGAACAAAAATGCAATTGGTTACTTACATATTTAATCACAATCACTACCAGAGTCGATTTAGAAGATTTCGTTATCAGAATCCTAGAATTTTTGCTCTTCTTTCATAACATGTGCTCGGGAATAGTGTCGTAAAATAATAGATTCCATAGAGCTGGTTTCTAGGGGTCCAGTTCTTTCAGCCTTTTGATCCACTCCCGGTGACTGTGGTTTCCCAATAGCAGTTCTTATTCTTATCGTTGTTGCCTCGAGTACTGCTAAAAATTTGGGATATTTACAAAATGCCAACGCACCATTTTCGTTTTTCTATTATTTTTATAATTACGTTTATTGCTCTTCAAAATCGCTACAGGGTGATTTCCTTCGCTTGCTAATTCTTTAGCAAGAGTTCAACTGTTAAGCATCCTCCTTTCTTCCTTGTTTCCAGTACTGCTAAAAATTTGGGATATTTACAAAATGCCAACGCACCATTTTCGTTTTTCTATTATTTTTATAATTACGTTTATTGCTCTTCAAAATCGCTACAGGGTGATTTCTTTCGCTTGCTAATTCTTTAATGAAAAAGTTCAACTGTTAAGCATCTCTCCTTTTTTCCGTGTTTTCAGTACTGCGAAAATATGGGATATTTACAAAGTGCCAACGTACCTTTTTCATTTTTTTTCTATTATTTTTATTATTACGTTTATTGCTCTTCAAAATCGCTACAGGGTGATTTCCTTCGCTTGCTAATTCTTTAGCAAAAGTTCAACTGTTAAGCATCCTTCTTTCTTCCTGGTTTCCAGTACTGCTAGAATTTGGGATATTTACAAAGTGCCAACGTACCTTTTTCATTTTTTTTCTATTATTTTTATTATTACGTTTATTGCTCTTCAAAATCGCTACAGGGTGATTTCCTTCGCTTGCTAATTCTTTAGCAAAAGTTCAACTGTTAAGCATCCTTCTTTCTTCCTGGTTTCCAGTACTGCTAGAATTTGGGATATTTACAAAGTGCCAACGTACCTTTTTCATTTTTTTCTATTATTTTTATAATTACGTTTATTGCTCTTCAAAATAGCTACAGGGTGATTTCCTTCGCTTGCTAATTCTTTAGCAAGAGTTTAACTGTTAAGCATCCTCCTTTCTTCCTTGTTTCCAGTACTGCTAAAATATGGGATATTTACAAAGTGCCAACGTACCTTTTTCATTTTTTTCTATTATTTTTATAATTACGTTTATTGCTCTTCAAAATCGCTACAGGGTGATTTCCTTCGCTTGCTAATTCTTTAGCACGAGATCAACTGTTAAATAACTCTACTTTTTTCCGTGTTTCCAGTACTGCTAAAATTTGGGATATTTGCAAAGTGCCAACGTACCTTTTTCTATTATTCTATAGCAAGCATAATTAATTATTTTTATTTGTGTAACTTTTATTATCTCCTTTTTTCGCAAATTCATCCTATACTTCGAATAATTTAGGATGGTCCCAAATATGATATTAAATAAATAAAGTTCATCAGTTTCATATAATTGCCTAAATGTTTTCTCATATTTTGTGATACACGATGCTTATATTTGGAGAGGAGTCCTTCATTACATTAAATGCATTCTACTCAAAATCCGAAAGGATTTGTGAGGGTTTGACGAACATTTTTCCGTTAGTAAGGTGTAAAATATGGCCTGGAGACCATTATTTTTACGGTCAACATTGTATATATTTGGAAAAACAATGGTGGTGTTATCGAAAATGTACTATCAGAATATTAAAAGTAGAAAATTTTCTACTCCATGAGGTCGGGCATGATGCAATCGACAGAAATAGGACAGAATTAATCTTTTGAGGGTTGTAGGGTTTGTCGGTGATGCATTAATTTAATTCGGTTTTCCTCTAATTATTTTTGTCAAGGCGAAATTTTTGGGTAATTTAGCCTGACACGAATGTTCCATCAGCAAATAATTCCACTGAATTTACCAAACATTCTAAATTTGTTTTGCATGAAAAATGAGTACATTCTGAATTTCTCATTAAAAATTTTTCAACGAAGCTTTACAACGAATTGGTGAAATTTCAAAATATTTGGTAATTTTGGCAGATCTTGCACGATGCATTTTTTTAGTCCTTAAAATATTTATAGTCTCAACTGATTTCATAAACAGTTTGTTTTTTCCATTAATTGAGTATTCTAATAATTCCTCTAATGATATTATAACGTAAAACCCTATTAATTATTTCGTTACTCCAATTGACTTTTTAGAAAACAAAAGCCAATACAAATTTTTTTTATCATATTTTTGATTGTCATTGTGGTAGTTGTTTTTACCTTTTTTATTTTTCATAAATCTCTCCTTTTATAATATTAAAATGATACGTCTTAACGCATTTATATTTTATTTTTTTAAATGTATGTGATTATTAATAAAAATTTTTATTAGGATAACAATAAATCAAAATCATTCTACTATTAGTTTATTAATAGACTCTTTTGAATTTTTATTTCTCCATATGTCGACTTTTTTAATAAAAATCAATCTGCACCGTCTCCTAGTATAGTAATAAACAGGATGAAATTTTGATGTTCTGTTATCATTTGAGGGCATCAAATGAATTAATTCGGCAATAAAAAAAATTTATACGGCATTTTGGGTTCAGTAAATAAATTCCAAGTGTAATTATTATCAGGTTAGACTTAATTTTTTTTGAACGAGCGTTAGAGAAGAGAAATTTTGAATTTTTTTAATAAAATAATCAAACAAATTTGTATCAATTATCCTTTCTCTAACTGCTAATGTAAAGAAACCATTTTTAAAACTATATAGAAAATATCTGATAAAAGGAGCTACAATATTGAAAACTGCCACTCATGTAAATATCGTTTAAAAGAAATAACATATATTATACAAAGTTCCATAATTTATTAAGACACTTGACAATAATATTAAAATTACATTATTAAACATACATTACTAAAATTGGTAAAAGTCAATAAGTCGATAAAAATAAAATTCGATACATTTAAATAAAATTCAGGCTATTCACAAATCTAATTAAATCTTTCACTCTTTTTTGGCAAGCATCGAAATTTTGAAATTTAAAATCCATTCCATCAAGAAAATTTCCATTGCCACACACTTCTACAAAATTTGGAACTTCGTGGGAATCGGACAACATTAATTTCAAAGTCATCATAGACGAAAACAATCCGTATACCATATATGGTTGAAGATATTTTTGTAACCTAAAATACACAAATACCACATGTTACTCATTATATTAATATTAAATTAAAAATGCTTGCACCCTGCACCCTGTATGTTAAACTCATCAAAGTTTGTAATAATTATAAATTTACTCCCATCTGTGTGAAAACATAAGCTTTTGTGCAATGAAAACACGATCTACATATATTACAATTAACTATTATAAATTACTTGCCTGGAAAATGGATAGACTTCTCCTGGATCACAGTCAAATTTACTGATGTGTTCGGAAAGAGTGTCGTAAAATATCTTGAGGTAAGTTTCGTAATTCTCCAATGTTTCAATCGAGCTATTTACTAATAAAAAGTAACAGAAGTCATAAGCCGGTGAGCTAAGATGGGACATTTGCCAGTCAATTAATTTAACGTTTAATGGTTTTGTCTTAACTTGGTCATTCTGAAAATCAATACAATCCTTTAAAAAAAATGTTACAATAAATACATCATTTATATGATTTCGAATTCCACCATCTGCTGTCTAAAAATTATCCAATTCCGAGTTATACTCTCCAAGTACAATTTCGAATGAATTCTATTTTATCTGGTGTAAGAAACTTAATGTATGAACCTACAGTCTGCTTCAAAATCAATTCTTACAGGTTACAAGGTCTAAAAATATTTTTTTTTGTTAATGGTTTTGGATTTATTGTTCAATTTTTCCCGATGTTATGATTAAGAAAAAGTTCAAGATAAAAGAAAATGAATAGTTATGGATCATTACCCCCAATTTTTTTAATTTTTTCAGAATATTATCTACCCATACTTTTCAAAACAATGTATAAATTTGCGCTGGCTTCGATAAATACATTCAAAGTCATATTTTTATTTATACTACAAAAAAACTTAATCTCTACTTTACTAAGTACGAAAAAACGCACGGTATTAATTCTGGTTTTTCAGGTGTTCGAATTATTATATTTAATTTAAAATAATCAATATTATTTGAACAATAATAGAAAAAGGTGAATTTAATTGACTTTAAATTCTATAACTTTTTTTATGTGAGATCGTTTTCGAAAATTTAAGGAATAAAATAATATTTTTCATGTTGATTCTCATGATACTTGCAAAATAATTCAATAAACTTTTTTTTATATGAAGTGAAAAGTTTTGTAAATGATTCTTAGATTATAATAAAAATATTTTTCTTACCTCATATTTAAACATGAAATTATTGCACCAACAGTCGCCATGAATTAGAACCTGTTTATTTTCAGGATCTCTAAATTTTTTGAAAAATACGTTTTCAACTTGAGGTTCCATGCATTTAAGGATTCGGGTTAACTCCGGATCGTCTTCAACGGCTGTATACCCTAAAGTCATGACATTTTTTATATACGTTTTTAAATTTTCTTTAGAAACTACGTCGTCTTTTTCCCAAATGCTATCTGCTGCATCTTTCGTCAATTTCTTATAGAGTTTTGGATTTTTGTGGTTCATTGCTAGGCAAGTACCATGCAGTTTGGCATATTGTTTGATGACCGCTGTTAAATGTCCAGAATTCATTGGTATTTTCCGGTTCCAAAGCTGATATCCGTCTGTTTTAATATTTTCCATTACGAAACATTCGTTTCCTTCTTCCATGGTCCCTCCGTACATCTTAACGTAGGCGTTGAAAGGTTCGGATACGTTGTGTTTTTCCTGGTAAGCTTTTAGTTCATCGAAAATATTCTCGTATAAGTAAATTTCTCTTGAATAATTATCACGTAACGGAACCGCTCTTCTGAAATTTTCGTTCTGATGAGCGGCTTTTAAAATAAGTTCCAGTTTGTTTTTTTCTACATCTTCTAAAGTTACTGTCGTCAAAATTCCTAAAAAATTGTCACCCTTTTCCGAACCTGGATTCGTCGCCATTGTATAACTGCTAAAACCATTTTCTTTGGCTATTTTATCTATTAATTTTTTTTGAACATCCGACAATTTCACTAACATTTTAAAAAATTTCAACATTTATATCAAATATAGACAAACACAACAAATAAAACACGTATCGACAAAACCATAAACTGGTCAAAACTTGGGTATACACGCCTATTTATTCCTTTGAGTTATTCCTAAAATAACAGTGTCGGAGTCAATTTCTTTTTCTTGATATGTATTTATAATAAACCAAAAATACTTAACCGTTAACTGTATGTACAATATACAGTGATGGGCAAATATGTGGAACCAAATAAATATATTTGAGTTAGAGACATCGAAATGAAATTTGAAAGATAGGTATTAGAGTAAATTACCTATTTGTTTTTAATTTTTTTAACTTTAACCGGAAGTAATGTCGATTTTGAAATTTGTAATGAAACACCCTGTATATTTTAATTTGGAATAAAGCATTTTATTATGACTACAAAATATAGGGTTCGATATTTCAATGTCAACCGAGATATTAACAAAAAATTATCTAAAGAAAATGATATTTAGTAGTACATGAAAATCATTGTAGTAGACAGTAGTGTGTTTGAAGTTGAATTTGAACGTAAAATGGCCATATTAAGTGAGAGTGACAGGAGAAGGCCGCATCAAGAAGTTTGTGATCTTTTTAATGATGTTCATCCGAATCGACAATTATGACGCTCGGTAGTAACAAAAATTGTGCAAAGGTATAACACAAGCGGAACAGTCGGAAATTTACCAAAAAGTGGACGTTTAAAAGTGCAACAAATGAAAATGTAACTGAAAATATTGCTATATTTGCAACTAAAATAATATACACGGTGTTTGATTACAATGTTCAAAATCGACATTACTACCGGTTAAACCAGAAGTTCAAAATTATTAATAGAATTAAGAACCCAGTTTACTCTAATACCTATCTTCCAAATTTAATTTCGATTCCAGGTATATTTACTTGATTCCACACATTTGTCCATCACTGTATATTATTCTCATTATCTTTCTCTCCGCTTATTTACGGTGCTTGCTTTTCTTATTATGTCATATTATAGCCGACTCTAAAATATAGATAAAAATTTTTCATAAAAAAAATTAGCTTAGTAAAATAAATAAAACACAATTGTTATGTGACATTTTAATATATAATATAAGGCATATTTGAATAATCACAATATCTAATTAATAGATATTTTATGCTGAAATAAAATTACGGTCGTTTACAAATGCAATAATTTCTCTTACTCTTTTCTTAAAAAGATCAAAGTTTTTAAATTTGAAATCCATTTCTTCTAGAAAATTGTCCTCGTTGGACAACTGAGAAAAATCCGGAGCTTCATCTGAATCGCACAACATTATCTTTAGTACTGTTAGGGAAGTGAACAATCCAAATATCATAAACAGATTAAGATGCTTCTCAAGCCTAAAATATAGAAATAATATTAAATATAATATATTTATATTTGTATGACACCCCATTTGACAAAATGATTTTTATTTACGAGATATATCCATAAAGTAAGTTCCGTTTGGTTATATGAAAAAAACATGTACAGATACAGAAAAAATATTTATTGTACAAAAATTTACAACTGTTGTAATTTTCTACATACCTTCCGAAATTTTGTAGGCACTTGTCATAGTGTGGCACAAGTTTTTGTATGCCTTCTTCATAGAAGGCTGCCGCCTATGTTTTCAACCATGTGGTAACATTTTCTTTCAGCTCGTCATCATCGTTGAAGTGTTGACCACCAAGGAAAGATTTTAGGTGTAAGAAGAGATGAAAGTCGCTAGGAGCGAGGTCCGGGCTGTACGGAGAATGATCAAACACGTCCCAGTCAAATTCCTGTAGGAGTATTTTTGTCACGTTCGCAGTGTGAGGTCGGTATCGTGGAAAAAAACAACACCTTTTGACAGTAATCCTCAGTGCTTGTCCTGTATTGCGCGGCGCAATTTCTTAATTGTCTCGCAGTAAACATGTGCTTTTATTGTTTGGCCTCGTGGTAAGAAATCAATCAGCAAAATGCCTTTTCTGTCCCAAAAAACGGTGCACATGAGTTTTCGAGGTGTCAAGATTTGCTTAGGCTTAACTTTCGTTGGGGACGAAGTGTGCCACCATTCCATTGATTGCCATTTAGTTTAGTGCACTGCCCATCCATTGTTTTTTGTGTTGTTCAGTAAGAATTTTGGGTACCCAACGTGAGCAAAGTTTTCGAAATTTCAGTTTTTCAGTAACAATTTCATGAATTAGTGATCGTGAGATTTGCGGAAATTCCATAGCAAGAGCACTAATTGTAAACTTGCGGTTTTGCTTAAGCTTCTCTTCAATTGCGTGAACCAGTTCATCAGTAACCAAAGACGGGCGTCCACATCGTTCTTCATCGTGCACTTGATCACGTCCTTCATTGAACTGTCTGACCCATCTTCTAACCATTGAATCACTTATAGCATCTTATCCGTAAACCTCGCAGATTTGCCGATATATTTTACTTGGTTTAACTTTCTTTGCATTTAGAAAACGAACCACAGATCTGATTTCACAAGCGGGGGCATTTTCAATTAAGGCTGACATCATAAAGAATACGTCGGCAGCAGCGATCTGAAAATGGCGTACATTTCTTCTGCCTGATTCAGAGTAACCGCCGCGCATGCTCGGAACTGCGATCGCAGCGCTGCCGCGGATAGAAATAGAAACGCAACTTACTTTGTGGATATACCTTGTATATATATACTGGTATATGAGAAAACATAAAATTTGCACAGAGTGTTGTTTGTTTATTTTACCTTTTTCATGCTCCGAATTTTCTTATTAATAAATTTTTGCTTTAATTTAGATCGCTTACTAACTACTTTGACATTTATTTGCACTATTAATTTATTTCATTTATTTAGCCATTAGGACTACCTGGTATAACAATTTTTAAAACCCTTTAGTGTTTCATACAGTGGAAGTCTTAACACTGTTATATCCCGAGTGGAAGCCATTGTATCTACCACATGCTGTAGATATCTATCTCGGTGCTGCTTAATTATAGCCACTAATTCTGCTTTCACCATATCTTAAGAAAACGGTATTTCTTTCTCCCGCAGCCAGCACTGCAGAGTAGCTTTTCTATTGGCCATCGTTGGAATACGTTCTACGAGACGACTGATAAGAATCACTGAGTTGGGTTCTACTGAAGAAAATTTTCGAACCACTTTTCAAAGCACGCAGCATCCATATACTTATGATAATTCCTAGTTTTCGATATAAACACCAAAGCACTGTCTTGGAGAAAGCTAGTATCGCTGCCGGTATGAGCGACAATTAAACGCTGTCCTTTTCCTGTTGGTGCTCGTAACCCGGTCGACAACCCTTCAACAAATACTTGGCGAAAACTTCGGTATCTTGCCAAATTTTGGAGACTATATTTTCGACATTAACCCATATTTCATCCAAGTAATAAATTTTCTCCTTTGCAGTGCGATATTCTTTAATACCGCGAAGATATTTTCGCCGCCATGATACTATCTCCTCCTTGTCAAATAAAATAGATTTTCGCGACCGTTTAACATAACGAAATTTGAGAGCGTCTAGTATTTTCCGTAGTGTGTCACGACTCATTTGGGGAATAACTTTATTCTCCCTTAATTTAATCCACACATCCTTAACAGCCGTGGCCTTATTTTCAAAAATAAAAAGAATATGCAGTTCTCCGAGCAATATTTTTTTGGTATTCATCTAATTTTACAGATTTTCGGCCACGGTGGTATGTTTTTTGAGCGTGCAAAGTTTTATTTACTTACATTTCATGCATTTGAAAAATCGAATTAAATAGTAAATCAAGGTATATTTATTTCACTATAATTTGGCGCCTGCAACGTGTATAGCTCTTGAAAAATTAGTGGCAATATAAAAAACGATGAACCTGATAATAATTTTGAAAACAGTGATAATTATTTAAGAACTATAAAATATATAATGATAAGTCAAGATAAAGATGATACCGCAAATGTATGAGAACCAATTTCAGTAACAGAAAGATTCAAACAATAGAATAGAAATGCATTTATTGAGAATACGTTACAAACATATCATATATTTGTAGTGTATAGATAAAAAATATACAATATTACAATTTAAAAGCAATAAACAATTGGTTGTAACTATCAGTAATATAATATATAAATAAAACGGAAAAATAATAATAAAAATGGCAAAAAAATATTACAATATTCATTAAATTATATTGAAGAAGACTTTTCAAGAAATGAATGAAAAAATGTATAAATAATTTTATAACCGAAAGTGGTATCACAACCTACAAACAGATAAAGAAATAAAAAGAACATGAAAAAATGTTGAATTGAAAAAAAGAAATTTTTGTGAAATTATTATTATTAAAAAGTAAAATAAAAAGATTAATAATTAATCAAAATGTAATTATTTAGCAACAATACCTATTATTATATATAAACAAAAAAGTATTTACAACGAATCATCACAATCACTTTCAGTTTCAGCAATATAATCGTCATCACTGGCTGTATCACATTCGCCTAAATTAATAATTACGTTTTCCATTATAGAGTCTATGAAAGGTTCCTATGATATTAAGTCATTCTCAATTTCCATTCTTCCATTGGAAATGTTAAAAAATCACAAAGTGTTTGTATTGATGAAAACGTAAATTCCACATATTTTTTAAGGCTTCCCAAACTAGTTCAATAGGATTAAGATCCGGATGATAAGGTGGTAGCTTTAAAACCTCATGACCATGTTCTCTGATAATTCAGTCAATCGCGTATTTCTTATATTTAGGTTTATGCCATTTAATTAATTGATATAAATCAGGTCTTAACATGGTATCGTCGAATGGAATATTTCTAAGCTTCAGGCACTCCTTCATGTAACTTTTTTTAGAGTTACTGGTTGTAGCTTTGTCTTCTTGTGTATTAACTATGACAAGCACACTATTTTCTGGTAAGTTTACCAGAAGCATTTCGGTTACCCATTTTTGATAATTTTCAAAGTTCATGTCGTCATGATCTTGACTGTGATAAGATAAGACCCTTCTTCATTACCAACACCGACTATTATAAGCCGCTGTCCTTTTGAAATTGGTATTTGCACACCATCATTTGTGTTGTCCCTCCAAGTGTTCTTTACTGAATGATTACTACTCAGGTAAGTCTCATCAGTAAAAACGATAAATCGGCCTTCATTTCGAAATTTTTTTATTTGTCTTAAATAATTCAATTTAAGGTGCCTTACGTCATGTTGTTCCATTAATATTTTTCTATTATTAACTGTTTCTTTCTTTACCGAAATCCCAATTCATGTATTTCTTTCCTCAATGTTTCATACGATCCTTGATATTCGTTTTCTTCCGAAAATTTCTTGTGAATTTTTCCTAAAGTGGGTACTTGTGTTTCTGTTACATGAAAATGTATTATTGTTGTTCCACGCAAGACGCCTTTATCGAAGATATCTAATGTTAGTTTCGAATATTTCTTGTTGTGTTTTTTAGGTGATGTGAATCCGGAAACAAGACCTTTCTCGTCCCTCCTTTGCAATTTTTGTAACACTAGATAAACTTACACCTGCAAATGAATAAATTTCTTAATAAATATTCGGCACGATAAATACTTCTAAAAAATTTGAATAGTTTTAAATAAAAAATCTCTTTTAAAATCAATCACAGAAATGTAAATATTATTACTATTTATTATATTTACCTGTTAAAGCAGCAACTCGTTCTTGTACTTTTTGTAAATCGATATTCCATTTTCAGCTTCTTTTTGGGAAAATTTCAAAACTGAATAAATAATTTCTTGGACCCTTATTTTATTTTACTTGTGTGGTCATTGTCAATTCGGCAACACTGCACTAGCACTCCTTACTTTCAACCCTCGATGTTACGAAGTGAACAGCTCTAAGGATGTTTTTCAAATGGCAAATTTCACCAATTATTTTGTTTAGATTACTGGACATGCGAACTTCGCGGTTTCAGTTATTCTTGATGCATAGTACACATAGTCACACAGAGTAAAATGTAAATACCAGAAATTAAATTAAATTCAATAAAATTGTCTCAAAGAAAACAACAAGTAAAAATAAGAGACGTATGTAGTGAGCCTGACTACTGGTGACATTAAAATTGGTGTACCTCAGAGAACGGTACTTGGGCCTTTGTTATTCATAGTTTACCTAAACTCTTTACTCGATTGGTTGGTGGAACTATAATTTCATATGTTGTTCACACTCTGTTGGTCTTCAGTGATAAAACCTGGGAGACGGTTAAAATAAGAGATTAAAATGGTCTAAGTAAAGTGAAAAGTTGATTTGATAATAATATCATTAAACATAAATAAAACGACTTATCATTTGGTAGTATAACTTTTAAAATAACTAAGATACCGGCTTTTGGTTTTGGGGATGTGTTTATTTTTTCGTTACCTTTAAAATAAGGTGAAACTCGATAGGGGTAGCAATTTAAAAATTTTGAGGTTATCACCCCCTAAAAAAACTCCATGAAACTTTGAAACTATCTAAAAATATACATTTTTTGGCCCTTTAGGGATCTCCAACTTTTCAGATTTTTTTCTTCACTCGTTATAAACTTATGGCTCCGTCCTGGAACTTTTGGGAAACCCTGTATGTCATTTTCTATTAGCCGTTACTATGTCCAATTTATTTCTAAAATGCTAAAATAATACCTACCTGGAAAAAGGAAATACTTGATCTGGATCACAGTCAAAATTTCTGAGATGTTCAGAAAGAGTATTGTAATATAATTTGAGGAAAGAATCATAGTTGTCCAGACTCTCTTTTGAGCTATTTACTACAAAAAAGTAAGCGAAGTCGTAAGCTGGAGAGCTAACGCTGGAAATTTGCCAGTCAATAATCTTTAAATTTGATGGTCTTGTCTTATCTTGATCATCCTGAAAATAAGGATATATATAGTATCAATGTCTTTGATAAATTTTGATATGGATGCGTTCAATTCTTTTACCTTAATTTGCTTTTTTATTCACATCAGGATTATGATTTTCTATTTTAAATTATAATTCCAATTTTAAAAAATTTAAATAAGTTAGACTTCAGTTTAGCACTCTAGGCTACTCTATAGATTTATTATAGGTTCATTTCGGTGCAGTTAGAAACGAGCAGTAAAAAATTTTTAATAGATGCTACAAACAAGGTTTTCTCGATTATACAGAATCTTTGTTTAGAAATATTGACGCATTCATTTAGTGTTTAGTGTCTTGAGATTCACATTTTACAATTAGTCCCAAATATACGGTGTATTCAGGAACGCAGTGCCAGACAAAATTTTTATTTTTTTAAATGGAACACCCCGTTAAAATGTGAATCTCAAGACTGCCTGCTCTTTTTGTAAATAACTTTTTTATATCTCCTTTAATAACGGATATATCGTACTTCGACACACTAATGCCGCACCCTGTATATAAAAATAATGTAAGATGTAAATTTTTTCAAATTACAAGTAAAATTTTAAGAATGTACCAATAAAGATTAAGCAACATGGACGAAACAGTTAAAAGTCAATTTAGTAATACTAGTCTTGATGTTTATTATCTAATTATTAATGATTACCCTTTGAGCCAATTAAAGAAGAACCCTTCAATGAGATTTTCATTATTGTTATGACAAAAACAAATACTCTATTCAAATTAAACAAACCCGTAAATGAAAAAAATACCGTTAAAATTACTGTAGTGCCACCAATGTCGTAAATAATAATAAATTCATTTAGAATTCTTTACTGTCGGGTAAAATATATTGAAGTTATTATGTCTAATTACGTTATCTAAAAATTCGTATCACCATATCAAAAGTAGACATCAGTCATTGAACAATAATGGAATACATTATCGAGATAATCATCTCAGATTCATTTAATATTTAATAAAAAAAAATGGGTAGCCTATTGCATACTTACCTCATATTTAAACATAAAATTATTACACCAACAATCACCATGAATCAAAACCTCTTTATATTCAGGATCTTTTAAATCTTTGAAAAATATAACTTGAATTTTTTGTTCCATTAATTTAAGAAATTCGGTTAGTATTGGATCGTCTTCTACAGTTTGGTAACCATTATTCATAGCGGTTTTAATATACGCTTTCATTTTTTCTTCATTGTCTTTATCGTCCTCTTTTTCAAAAATATTTGCTGAAATACTTTGAGTAAGCTTCTCGTACAATTCTGGATTTTTGTGTTTCATTGCCAAACAAGTAGCGTGGAATTTGGCGTATTGTTTAAACACCGCCGTTAAATGTCCAGAATTCATTGGTACCTTTTTATCCCAAAGCTGATATCCTTTCGTTTTTAAATTCTCCATTACAAAACATTCATTTTTTTCAAGAGTAGTGGCTCCGTATATTTTAGTGAAGTTATCAAAAGGATCCAAAATACTGTGGTCTTCCTGGTAAGTCTTGAATTCATGGAAAATATTTTCGTACAAATATATTTCTCTTAAATAGGCTTCACGTAATGGAGCTAGTTTTCTAAAATTTTCATTAGTATGTGCCGATTTTAGAATTAAATCTAACTTGTTTTTATCATCTTCTATAGTCACTGTTGTTAATATTCCAAGAAAATTATCACCTTTTACCGAACCCGGACTCGTTGTTATTTTATGATTTCTAAAGCCATTTTCTACGGCTATTTTTGCTATTAAATCGGTTTGAGCTTCCGTCAGTTCGACTAACATTTTAGAGTATATTCTATTTCAGAATGACACAGATACTCGATTAGATAATTCACTGTAATCAACGAAACCTTGTACTCTATTAAAATTATGCACAAATGCGTATTATTTCCAAACCAGTGTCGGACTCAATTTTCTAGGTAACTAAATAATTTATTAAAATAAATAAAAGTAATGACAAATATTTTACGGTTAGAAGCTAATACTTCGCCTACATTTCTTATTTTTACATTTTTATTATTTCAACTGCATTGAAAATACAAAATGTACAACCTTTTCAACCAATGACTTTAGTATTGGAAAATGTCTTTTAACTTTAATATTATTTTTAATTTAAAAAATATTGATAGTAAAACGGTAGTTTTAATTATCGGAACTCTATATTTTGTTTTAAATTTAAACAAATAATTTTTCTATTATAGGTATAACCATAGCAAATAAATTTTTAAATCACATCTACTGCGTCTCATTTTTTCCATTCTAAATTACTGCATAGGATCAAGATTATGATAGTATAATTAGTTTTTTTATAAAGTATTTATAAGTTCAGATATGATTAATATTAAAATCATGCATTATGTGTCAAGCCTACTTATACTCGTATATTTATATAAAGTTGTAAAGAAAAAGTTGACGGTATACCCTATGTATATGTTAAAAAAATAATTATTAATGCAATAAGTACATGAAGAAGTATGCATCCTTTGTTTAGAAAAGTACTTCCTTGATAGTTTGTAAAATTTATAATCTATTTGTAAACTTTTGTGAATGATTTTCTTTCACTAAAAAAGTGACAAAGAGATTCTCCAACTCTGTGAAAGCGGCGACGATACAATTAAATACTTCTTTCTAAATAATAACAATTTTGAAAATTTGTATATATATTTGTATACTGAAATGCAAAGTCATATTTTGCACCAAACTATTTGATTATGTCAATAAAACAAATTATAGATAATTATAATTCATTTGTAGTATTTGAAACGTTTAATTTTTTCGTTATGATACCACAATTTGATTAGCTTATCAATTAATTGCTGCTTATTTGTATTAACCCATTAACGCCGGAATGATTTTTTTTTTTTAGAAATTAATACAATTTTTGATATTTCTAACTTGAATTAAGTCTAAATTACACAAAAAGTAATTTTTTTTAAGTTGCAGTTTTTGGAAAAAATGGCCGTTGACATATGGCAACGCTAGGCGTATAAGGGGTCATTTGTAAATTTTTTGTCGTTTTAAATTTGAATCAAAATCAAATTTTTATTACAAAAATTATATCTAATATCATCAGATAGTCTGTGTCGAGAAGAAGAAAATTTAGAAGTGGGAGGTCTTCCTGTCCTTTTTGTTTTATTTTGGCATTTTTTTAAATAGCCATTCGCCAGTTCAATAGGGCAATTTTAGTTCCCCTGCTTTTCTTGAAAATAAAGCAACTGTTATGTACAGCAACATCTATAAGCCAGGTACATATGGGTGATTACCGACTCGTCCCCGGGCACGTCAAAACGGTACCGTTTCGTCCCCGTCCTAATCCCAGATTATAATTTTATTGGTTGTCCTATGTAAATAAAAATTTTCTTTCGTGAAACACGCCGCTCCCGATATACCGCACAAATTTCTCAATATAAACAAATATGTACTCTCATAGCTCTTTAACGACTGTGGGCATTTAGTAAAGGGAACTTTCGACCCCAAGCATAGAATTGAATTCGTAGTCGCTTTGTCGTGAGTGTTACTGTGGAGGGCATTTGATTACACAAGAAAACAACGATAATTTCGGCACTTTAATAATAAAATTTTTATTCAATATAACAAGCAATAACATTTTTTCCTAGGTTCAAGCCTTTGGCAAGTAATGGGTTGCCACACTTTTGATGAATTCTACTCTACTCCCACCTTTTATCACATAATCATGTATAAACAAATTTATATTTACTAGTTTTCTTAGAAAGTTTGTATTATATTTCTTTCGTGGTAAATAGTTTGCACTCCTTATGTTAATAAATACTTCTTCTTGAAATAATTTCAACGATTCGAGAAAAGTGTATATATTTGGATGAGGACTATTAAAACATTCACTAAATTTTGCATGAAACGATTCCCACGCATTTGTAGTTCGTTCCGACGTTACTTTTCGAGAGGCCCACATTTCCGGGGGAAATTGGGATCCTTCTTTAATATAATTTTCCAGTAAATAGTCACAAAAAGGTTGCATTTCTGGGTACAAGTATCAATCAAAACGCGACAAGACTCTCGTTCTGGGTTTTTGAGAAAATGTTCACTCTCGATTTACCGGATGTAGCGCACCGGCACGTGACATGCGAAGCCGGGTAGAAAAGAGAATCCGATAATCCTCTTATTGACCCGAGTACGTGACTTGAAGGATGGGGACGAGTCGGTACAGTGCTTGGGCAGGTAGTTTTCGGTTTGGGGACGAAACGGTATTTTCCCGTACATATACACCAGTACCATTTTTTTAGCCTGGATTTCTATTCGGTAAGTGTTTATGTTTTGGTCCATAAGATCAGTTCCTCCCATGTTCATATTATATTTAGAAATAAGTTGTGGCTGAGGAATCATCATAAACTTCTTCTGTTCTTGCGAAAACCTTTTGGTTTGCTTTATTTCTTGTGCACCACATGAAGAGGAGAGCATAGTAACAACTGCGTTGTCCATCCAACGAACATATACGACTGCATCATTTCGCTCGATGGCAGTTTCAAATGTTCCATGATTCATTTTTGACATCGATTTTTTATTTGATAATGGACATAATTTTGACATCCTATTTTCCCTGATTGTACCTGTAGCAGAATAACTACAAAATATAGAAATTCCTTTTCTCTTCCGGCATCTCTTCCAACAATACTAGTAGTGGACTAGCTGCTTTATCAAATATTTTATCAAAATTAGTGTTGCTTGTTGGCCACTTTCCCTGATAAAGTTCGAAATTTATTAGGTAGCCATCACTAGTATTCAGACACCACATCTTATATCCGAAGCGTATTGGTTTGCAACTGTGTCTTCCGAAGTACTTTATCATTTTTTTAAAAAATATACAACAATACAAACACTTTAAACAAAAAATTAAAAAATGGATAGGGGAAAGTGACAGAACAATATTCCATAAGTTTGTAAATTCAAATATGTAAATAATATAAAATGTGTAAATAATATAATATAGGTAAATAATATATATATAATAATAGACTTGAATTTGACGCTATACCTAATTACATTACATAAAATTACGACAACATGATTAGAACAATATTCCCGATTATAACAATACACCCGAATATGACAATACACCCGATTATCACAATACAAGCTGAGCCTCTTCTGGGGTGACGCTTCTGTGATTAGTCGTAGTTTATAAGAAAATTATTATATATAGTTTATTGTAATTAGACCAAAATATGCTTTCATCATTTGATAAATTCTGTTGAGGAATAAAATTACTAACTCAATTCTCTTTCGAAGTATGTATAATGGGTCTAATTTTCCAAGCTTTATTATTTGCGTCAAATTTTGTGTTTTCAATAAAATGTAAATATTTACAAATCTCTTCTCATTGCATTAGAGACAGCTTAATTTTTCATATTCTCGCTAGAATTCCAAGAATGTCTTTTAGATGGCAGAGTATTGTAACCACTTACTAATAATATACCAAAGAAACGTCGAATTTCATCAGTAGTAATTTGAGGATTAGGGTGATTCAAAAATAATGCGTAATTTCGTGTTTCAGTTTGTATCAATTTAATAAGCTCGTAATCAAAATATATTTCAAAAATATCTATTGGAGACATATTACTATATTTTGAGTAATCTGAATCAGGAAATACTTTCTCTCCTTCAATGTTAAAATCTCCATCTAGGCATATGATGCTCTTCTTGTATACGTTTTCTTTCTTTTTTCCACTGAACAGACATTTCTGACATCGGATTCCACATGCGGTTCCGGTGGTTCAATAAATATTTCAGCATCCAAGTCATCGTTAAAAATTATATCTATAGCCTCAGCCATAGTCAATCCTCTCTTATATTCGTATGTCTGAATTCTATGACTTATATCAATCCACTTGCAAACAATAACAAAGTTATAAAATTACCAGTGGATGGTAGGAATCTTTACCTTTCCCTGGCAAATAGTAATCACATGTTTACTGTTGCCATTTGGCAACGCTAGGCGCTAATGAGTTAATTGTCTTGAAAAGTTCCAGTTTTGTTAGCTCCCAAAGTTCTCAAATGGATTGACGTGGTGCGAGAATCCAGACCATTAATTTTTAGGTCCTCGGTAATTTTTCTCGCCTTACATGGGACATGGGACGAAATTATGCACACACGTAAAGTATTTATTTATTATTTGTAAATTTCATCACTTGAGCTATGATTGTTTGGCGCATGGTTTGTCAACAACGTAAACATCAAAACATGTAGTGGATATTTTTCTCCAGGGCGTTTCCAGACAAATATAGATTTATCATTTAGAATTTGAGATGTCGACTCGTTTGAGAAACAAACTTGAAAAATTACAACAATCAAACAATTCTGAACAACAAGATGAATTATATTTTTTTAATCATCACATGACTATGATTTTTAACCCATTTAAATTTTTTTTTTTCATTTTTGTTAAATTTAATTTAAGCTCTTCGCTTATATCCCTAAACCTGCCCGGTCGTGGAGTCGTCACTGTTTTGGTGCTGCGTTCTAGCGCACTTCTTAATGCGTTCTCGAGTGAATTCACCGCATTTTCTATCACTGGAATAGCTCCGATTTTTTCCCCTGTTATCCTCCTGAAGGTAGTCCAGTTGGTTTTCCGGACCTTTCGTTCTCTGTCTACGATGTCTCCTTCCCCGATAGTTAATACTATTGGGTTATGGGCGGTGGCCCCTTCGTGGACGGTGTAGATTTCGTTCGCAAAATCCGGTTTTAGGAGCCCCGCGATGTCCAATACATCCGGACGTTGATCTGCAGTTGCGTAGTGCGTGGGTTCTTCCGGTCCTAAGACAAAGCACTCTTCAGTCCTGTCCTGGTAGTCCTGAAGAGTTCTTCCTCTGATATTCGTTATTCAGCTATTCCAGTTTGGAGATTTGCATTTAGATCGCCGATTAGTATTTACGGGACACCGCCGTTTTCTAAAACTGTGCCCAGATCCTCGAAGGAGATCGTTTGGTTTCACGTAGCTTGAAACTATTTTCAAGTTACCGCGAGCTATGCGAACCATAATGTTGGTCGCTTCCATGGATCTCAACCCGTCCGGCGTGAGTAGTTCGCTCTGTAGTCCGTTCGGTAGACGTCGTAGCCCGGTACAGTCAGTCGATGGTTTGTCGTTAATCGCGTTTCCTGCAGCGTTACGACGTCTATTTCTTCCTGTTCCACTGTTTCACTTAGAATATTGGCGTATTGTCGAATTCCGGCCGAATTCCACGACATTATCCTCAAACGACCGGGCCATTGGGGCTTACTGTCCATTTTGATTTACTTGAATTGCGCTCATGTACAGCGCCATGGTAGGTGTAAACGCAGCAGGCTGTTGTGGTACCGTCCGGCTTGCTGTTTGGGCGTAAGACAGTGTGTTTAGGGTGGCTTTCCTATTGTGTATACCGGTGTTCATCTTTGGGGGCAGTTTGGCCCATCTCGGACAACCTGCGAAATTTGCGGGTTCTTTTCCTTCGCAAGTTGTGGCGTTCTCTTGAGACCGTTTGCAGTCCGCGGCCCTGTGTCCGCGTAGGCATCTAGGGTTCACGTGGCAGTTGTATTGCGCGTGATGAAATCCCTGGCATTTGTAACACTGTGTGGGTCCCAACTTTTTGTGAGGCTCCTCTATTTGGACTATAAGTCCTAAGCAGTGCCTCAGCTTTTGAATCTCGTCCTTGCTTTAATTAAATTCCCTGTCGCTTTTCTTGAATTCCTCAAAATAAGCGGACATGCGCCTATAATCGAACGGTGTTTTGGGGATCACCTTTAGAGTGTCGCTGAATTTGTTAAGAGTCGCCTAAATTTTATTTGTCTGGAAGCCAGACCCCTTTGTATTTATCTCCATTTGCTTACCGATTTTATCAAGATCGGTAGAGATTGTTTCTTTCTTATTTTCTTTTCTTCTTCTTCAATGGCCTCCATTTGTTCTCTCTTGTCTCGATTTTTGGGTTTCTTCTTGGGTTTTTTCTTTTTCTTTTTTGGTGGTTAGTGCCTTGACTTCCGCGGGTGTTAACTCAGTTATGATTACGTCCATAAATTGTCGGTGGCGTTGTTCATTTTTGTCGTTTTCATCCCTGTTCTGTTGAATTAGGGCATTTAGCTGCCTTTCTATTTCGCTATTTCTTTTTTGAGTATTTCGTTTTCTTCGCTCAGGGCTATTTCGCGATTTTTGGAGCTTCGGATGGCTTTTGTTCATATGGCTTCTCAATAGAAGTCATACTTACTGTCTCGTTTGTCGCTCTGTTTAAATTACTAACTAAAGAATGAAAAATGTTGCTGAATCGCTTGTTGTTGGCCCCGTGGAGCCCTCCAGGGCTCCGGTTTGGACTTTTTCTACGGCTATCTCGCTTTTTTGGAACTTGTCACATCTCACTTGTATTTATAAGCACACTTTAATATCGAAATTAGCAATGAACAGGGGTCGCTCTTTTTTAATTCTTCTAAATATTTTTATGTAATTCTCTGAGGTTTCGGAGATCACTTTTATTAGTGTATGTCCAAAAGTCCTCTGTGCCAAACGCTGTCGAACGCTATGTTAATATCGAGAAATATCGCGGCACTACTGTTCCCTTTCAGTTTTATAGATTGAATATTTGAAATTAGTATAGAAACTGGATGTGTTATTGAAATTATTTTTTGTATTATTCTATTAAATTTATTAAATGCCCATGAAGTTAAAAAAAATTTAGGTATACAGAGTGAGTCACCGTAGTAGCGAAGTTTCATAACTCCAGAACGGTGCAATTGATGAAAATTTTGAAATAGTACCCATCTGATTTTTGATCAATCTATATAAAATATTTTTAATGCCATAGTATAGAATTAATTTTCAACTGTTTGGCTGCTACAACATCTAAATTCAAAAAAATGTGGTGTTCAGGTGGCTCTAGATCTTTTTTTAATCATAATAGAAATCAGATATGATACATCGTTGAAATTACACTTGCCGATTTCAGAATGTCCATTCATATATTCGAAAATCAAACCCAAATTTTGTATCGTGCGGAACCACGATTTAATGATGTCAATATCCAATAATCAAGATATCAGGTTTTCTACAAATAACAAATATTTTTTTTTATTTCCTGGAACCCTTAATCAAATTATTGATAATAAAATTAAAGGAAAGGCAATGTGGAAAACTAATATATATTCTTTAACAAGGAAACTATTTAGTAGAAATTACTAAATTAAATGTGTTCTTTGGAATCATGGAAAAGTCGTATTGACAAACATATTTCTCTATGTATTTATATGTAATTTTCTATTATACGTTACTATGTCTAGTACTTACCTGGAAAAAGAAAATACTTGATCTGGATCACAGTCAAATTTTCTGAGATGTTCAGAAAGAGTGTCGTAATACAATTTGAGAAAAGAATCATAATTGTCCTGACTTTCTTTTGAGCTATTTACTACAAAAAAGTAAGCAAGTAAGTCAATTATTTTCAAATTTATTGGTTTTGTCTTATCTTGATCAACCTAAAAATAAAGATATGTATGGTATCGATTATTTTCTTTTATAAATCTTCAAATATTGAATTTATTCAGATCAGAATTATGATTCTTCACTTGAAATTATACGAACAACGAAAAACAAAATTAATTACTAAATTTACCTAATTGATGCTTTCTATTTAATTAATGAAAATTATACTAAGCGAACTAAAGAAGAACACTCTATTGGAATAAAACAAACAGGAAAATGAAAAAAATACCGTTACAGTTATCGAAAAATAAAATTGCAGCGCCAATGTAACTATTAGTAAATTCAATCAGAATTCCTCACTATCAGACAAAATATATTGAAATAATTACATTATCAAAAAAAAATTTGTATCACTATATCAAAAGTAGGCATCAACAGTTGAACAACAATTGTATAAAGAAAGTAATCATTTCAGATTCATTTAATATTAAATATTTAATAATAGCTTACCTCATATTTAAACATAAAATTATTACACCAACAATCACCATGAATCAAAACCTCTTTATATTCAGGATCTCTTAAATCTTTGGAAAATATATATCTGGAATTTTTCTTTCCATTAATTTTAGAAATTCGGTTAGTATTGGATCGTCTTCTACAGTTTGATAACCAACATTCATAGCGGTTTTAGTATACGCTTTCATTTTTTTCTCTGGATTTTTATTTTTCATTGCCAAACAAGTAGCGTGGAATTTGGCATATTGTTTAAGCACCGCCGTTAAATGTCCAGAATTCATTGGTACCTTTTTATCCCAAAGCTGATATCCTTTCGTTTTTAAATTCTCCATAACAAAGCATTCATTTTTTTCAAGAGTAGTGGCTCCGTATATTTTAGTGAAGTTATCAAAAGGATGCGAAATACTGTGGTCTTCCTGGTAAGTCTTGAATTCATGGAAAATATTTTCGTACAAATATATTTCTTTTAAGTAGGCTTCACGTAATGGAGCTAGTTTCCTAAAATTTTCAATAGTATGTGCCGATTTTAAAATTAAATCTAACTTGTTTTTATCATCTTCTATAGTCACCGTTGTTAATATTCCAAGAAAATAATCACCTTTTACCGAACCCGGACTCGTTGTTATTTTATAGTTGCTAAATCCATTTTCTACGGCTATTTTTGCTATTAAATCATTTTGAGCATCCGTCAGTTCCACTAACATTTTAGAGTTGATTTTATTTCAGAATAACACAAATAGTCGATTAAATAATGCACTGCTGTGAACGAAATCTTGTACTCTATTAAAATTATGCACAAATGCGAATTTATTTATCGTAATATTCCAAACCAGTGTCGGACTCAATTTTCTTTTAAAATTCAACATTCCGCCCACATCTCTTACAATTATTTTTTTTACAAACTGATTAATATCTGCAAATCAATAACTTACAATAGTGTTGGAAATTGTCTTTTCATATTGATGTTCTTTCACATTTTTCAATTGTTAAAAGTAAGATGGGTATTCTAATTATTCAAATTCTTTTTGTGGAACACTAATAATTAAAAGAGAAAAGTTACTAACTGGAATGTTAATGGGTCAAAACAATTTAGGATGACATCCTCTTAGAATTTTGTGTCCTTTTTTAATTAGCTTTTATTTAGTTAGTTCAAATTGTAATATTTTAAAGTTAGGATTCTACTGTACTTCTATCTACAATTACTTAAGGACCACCTTGTATAAATGGAGTCAGTAAAATGAAAATAAACATTTCTAACATAAAAGATAAAATAAAAATCTTGACTGTACTTCCGCCATATGAAACACCAAAAAAAAAAAATTTCAGGAATACTTATAGCACATAAACCGAACCCCAACTATAAAATTGATATCAAGGAAGAACGGTGACGAAACACAACAGAGATCAGCAAATCATTTTACAGAAAAGCGACCCATACCAGACTAACAAAAAGAAGGGTAGTAAAAAGAATGATAAATCAAACTAGACCCAGCATCTCTAGAAGGAAGTCGCCAGAAAAAGAGTTTCTAAAAACCTTCACAGAAATTTGGAATGATAAAGACAGACTGAAATACCAATGATGGCAAACCAAAAAACTATATTCTGTTTTAATAATTATTTAAATAATTTCAATTTTAAACAAATATATTTTTATGTTGTAGGTATGAATAAGGTAACCATAGCAAATAAATTTTTAAATCACATCTACTGCGTCTCATTTTTTCCATTCTAAATTACTGCATAGGATCAAGGTTATGATAGTATAATTAGATAGTTTTATTTATAAGTTCAGATAAATTTAATATAAAAATCATCCATTGTGTGATAAGCATACTTATATATACTTATTTAAAGCTGTAAAAATATAAAAAAAGTTAACGGTAAACCATATGCACATCTTAAAAAAAAATTATTAATGTAATAAGTACATGAAGAAGTATGCACTTGTATTTAGAAAAGTACTTCCTTGATCATTTGTAAAATTTATAATCTATTTGTAAACTTTTGTGGCTGTTTTTCTTTCAATAATGATAATATAATTAGATAGTTACAGTTACAGATAAATTTAATATAAAAATCGAGAAATGTGTGACAAGCGTATTTACAATATATATATATATATATATATATATATATATATATATATATGTAAACAAATTGAATAACAGATAAGGGTAATCCCTAAAAAAGTTATTAATACAATAAGTACATGATGAAGTACGTACTTGTATCGAGAAAAACACTTTTTTGATAATTTGTAACATTTATAATCTATTCGTAAAGTTTTGTGAATGTTATTTCTTCAAATGAAAAAAATGTGTCAAAGGGAATCTCCAGTTGCGTGAAATCAACAAAGATATAAATATAGAGGGTGAGTCACTGTAGACACGAAGGTCCATAACTATAAAACGGTGCATTTGACTTTCTTGCATATGTTCAAAAAAGCCATAGTTTAAAATCAGTTGCACTTATACATATTGCCCCCCCAAAAAAAGATATTTAACAAAATTATGATTTTTTAAATAAAATACCCCGTATATTTTCACATTTTTATAAGCCTCTTGCCGAGCTGATTTCAACCATGTATCACATTTGATATCTATTATGTTTAATAAAGGATCTAGAGCCACCTGAAAACCTATCCCTTTCGGTAAATTTCCACACCATCACTGAGTTATTACCACGCATTACCATTTTAAAAGGGATGTAGCCATTTAACCCCATATATCCTCAAATAAATGAAATTTCCAATAATAAAACCTATATAAAATGATTAATGTACAACATGAAAAAGTACGTCATTCTAGTAACTAAGAAAATAACTAATAAAATCAAAAACGGAGAAATAGAAGAAAAATATCTTCAGAAACAGAGCAAATAACTTCAACATAAAAAACAGGGAAATAGAAGAAAAGTTCTTTCAGAAACAGAGAAAATAACTCCAACAGAAAAGGGAAAAAATGTATAAAAAGTCCCTCCAGAAATTGAGAAAATAATTCTAAACTGAAACAAGGAAATAGAGGAAAGGCACCTCGAGGAAAACAGAAACAATCTATAAACAAAATCAGGAAAATAGAAGAACAACCTTTCTAAAGTAACAAAAACCAAATGAACCCCGTAATACACAGAGAAAACCAAGAAATCGGCATAAACTTAGATACAGGTACGACTGACCAAAAAAGAGATCTCATTGAAAAACAACATAACTCAACATCGGGAAATATAAACCATAAATAATAAGCGAACCCAGAAATACTAAAACTGATGATAACTAAACTGTCAAATTTCAGTTTCCGAGTTTACTGAACAACTCCGATAGAGTTTACCTTTATTGTATCTGCTTGCTTTGGACACAAGTCAGACTAATGCGGTTCCGGCAGAAACCCCCGCTAGAGGTGCACTAGTGTTCAACGGAAATCAGGTAAAAAGGAGCGCCGCTCAATGAACAACGACAGTAGAAGAATAGCCTCTCCCCATACAAAGATCATAACTTAAAGGAAAAAGAGACGTATAGAAGAGCAGAACCAGAGCAAATACCTTCAACGAGAAGCAGAGAAACCGGAAATTCCCTCCAGAACCAAAAAAAATAACTTCAACTAAAAACAGGGAAACAGAAGAGCCCCTCAAGAAACAGAAAATAATTTCAACTAAAATCAGGGATACTAGAAGTATCCTTCCAGAAACAGAGAAAATTACTTCATCCAAAATCTTTTTCTTCTTCTTGTGCAATACGCTGGCAGTGAGCAGGCGGTGATCTGTTCGGTTGGTTTATTTTTAAACTTCTATTTCGGGCTTTTCGTATAGTGGTTGCTATATCACGTATGTTGCACCAATATCTTATATCTCTAAGCCATGAGTGTTGTTTTCTTCTTGGTCATCTTTTTTCTTCAATCTGAGCCATCAATATTTCCTGCAAGACTCGGTATTTAGGTCCTTTGATCATATGCCCAAGTCGTTAACTTTAATTTCTTTCACAAGGTCTAACTATTCTCTTTGGATGTTATTTGGTTCGTCCACGAAATTCTAAGAAGCCTCCGTAATATCCTCATTTCTAGTTCTTCAATTATATTTAAACTCTTGACTTTTAAATTTTCAATTTTTTCTGCTATTATCGCAGCATCATCTGAGTTTCTTAAGTTGTTTATTAGTATCTAAAAAGAGAGAAATAGAAAAGTTCCTCCAGGAATAAAGAAAATAACTTCAACCAAAAACAAGAAAACAGAAAAGTGCCTCCAGAAACGGAGAAAATAACTTCAAAACAAAAACAGGGAAATAGAAAAGACCCTCCAGAAACAGAAAAATAACTAAAAATGGGGAAATAGAAGAAAAACGAACAGTCATTCCAAAGAAACAAAAACAAAATAGACCATGTAATACACAGAAAAACAGAGAAATCGGCATGAACTTAGATATAGAAACGACCGACCAAAAAATAGATCTCAATGAAAAACAAATAAAATGCTCAAAGCCCGGTACAACTCCTTCTGTCTTCACACTTTAAGGCATCAGCTTGCTTTTGAAACATATCTGTAAAATGTGTATAAAATATAGACAGACAGAATGTAATAATTTTAAAAAACGTTTACTTACCTTTCGAGCACACTGTATATCATCAATGTTTACAAACTATAAGTACAGAATATTTTTTTTAAATGTTCACTTACCGTTGATTACACTGTATATCATTCAATTTTCACTAAGTATAAAATATATACATAGAAAGTAAGAATTTAAAAAAATGTTGACTTCCATTTCGAACACACTGTATATCGTCAATTTTTACAATCTGTGTACAAAATATACGCAAAAAAAGTAAACGTTTTAAAAAATGTTCAGTGACCTTCGAACAGGCTGTATATCATAAATTTTTACAAACTGTGTATTAAATATACGCACAGAATATAAAGATGTAATTATGTTTTATTAACTTTCGAAAATACTCTGCTGTTAAACACACTGTATATCACTCACTTTTCACAAACCGTGTATATGTATAAAATTTAAAAATTTTAAAAATCAAATAATCCAGAAATATTTTATGTATCAAAAAGGCATTAAGAATATAACAGTTGTGTATCACCCTCTATATTAGATCTGGTATAGTCATAAAACATTTTCAGAATAGTTACTAAAAGCTACTAAATTTTTCCATTTCATGTAATGAATTAACAAACGTTTAAAAATCAATCAAATAAAAAACATGCACGTTACCTTCTGATACCAAAAGTAGACCTATCCAAAAGGGTATTTCACACAAACGCGATTAAACGGATCTAAAACGGCATTAGAAAACGAAAAAAGTAAAGGCGTTTTATTTTTTAAACTAATAATCAACCGAATTTAATTTCGACCTCTTGCCCTGACCAAAACATTTCGATTAATTGATTTATTTGGATATATTAAAATCTTAGTCACAATTCGTATTAATCACAACCCATTATGTAAGAATGACTGACACATTCTTGAAAACACAAACAAAAGGTATATTTATGTACGTATCGTAAAATAAACATAGTAAACATGATTTTATTCAATATTTCATACAAATATTTAATAATAAATTGTAAAAAAATTTATAAAATTACAATCAATTTGAATATTTGAATATTCATTGAAAATATTAAAGTTCAAATCTTTATTTATATTACAAAATACATATTTGCTTCTTAAAAAATAAATATGGAAAGATAAATAATACTTATCTTGAATTTCCACAGTCTTCCAAAGCATTTTAATATGTTTTAATGTCTACCTTGGTTTCGGTATAAATAATAATTATGGGAGTTTGCAAATGGCAATGATATAGATACAGAACTAGAAAATACAGGAGCATATGGAGAAAATACAATAAATAAGAATGGAGAAAAATGTTACCTGATATTTTTTGAAAACATTATTGTTGGGTCCAGAAAAATAATATTCCTCATCGGCTAAGGTTTCGGCTCCTTTATGTTCTCATGAATAGGGATTCTACAAGAAATACAAACTATGAACAAAATCGTCAACATATTACAATTTCAAGAGGACAAAACAAAAATTAAAATTTCAAAATCTAAAATCAACATTATATTTTTACAAATATTTAGAAAGATCAAACTGAAAATCATCGAAAACTGTTCTAAATCATTCTCTAAAAATGAGTAAAAAAATTCTACATGTATAGAATAATTATTATTATAATATAAAATTCATTATCTTTCTTTTCAATTAACTTCAGTTCTTCCTTTTTTTATTATATGTCATACTATAACCGAGTATAAATATTTAGTTTTCAGAAAAAATTAGCAAACATAAATAAAACACAATTTTTATGTGACATTTTAATCATATTAACATGACATATTTGAATAATCACAATATCTAATTAATAGATATTTTATGCTGAAATAAAATTACGGTCGTTTACAAATGCAATGATATCTCTTACTCTTTTCTTAAAAAGATCAAAGTTTTTAAATTTAAAATCTATTTCTTCAAGAAAATTGTCCTCGTTGGACAACTTAGATAAATCCGGAGCTTTATCTGAATCACATAACATTATCCTTACTATAGTGAGGGACGCAAACAATCCAAATACCATAAACACATTAAGATGCTTTTCAAACCTAAAATATAGAAATAATAAATAAATAATATTGAATTTTTTATTTATGTTTGTATGTACACCCCACGTGAAAAAGGAATTTTTGTCAACGACATGCGATGCATGTCCATCAAAATATAATTTCGAAGGTCGTTCAATGTTGGGTTAACATTTTGCACGTGCATAAATGTGACTAATATTTTAAATAAACCTTTTACATGACGTATACCTATTAGGGTTGACATCATTTGGACGCTTCTATCCCTTACAATAAATTTGATCCTGACTCAAAGAAAAAAAAGTACTTATTTTTTTATTAAATTTTATTTTTTTGGACTATATTTACAACTAGAGAAATACTTGAAGCGTATACTTATTATGACTGGCATATTAAGAAGGAATAAGTAAGGTAATCCACACACTGGTAATGTATCTACAGTCTTGAAGAAATATGTGTTACTAAGTGGAAAGACAAACAATTAGGGGTTAACATCTTCCGAATAGTATTTTAATTATTAAAAGACAGTTAGGACGAAATGTAAAGGATCCAAATGTGAAATTTTGTCTTTTCATTTCATTTATGTGTATTTAGTTTATGTATTAAATCTAAAGAGTTTTTACTGAATGAAGTTCAATTATTTTAAATTACCTCTTGGTCTAAATACCTATATGACAAGAATATTATTATATCTTAAAAAATTTATATCAAGAAATCATACTGTACATATTACTTGATAATGATTGGTTGAAATGTTTATGATATGAAGAACGCTTATAAGAAATCTGTCAATCTTTGAAAATGCGTTATAACAAAAACTGTTTAGAGAACGACATTTAATAACAGCTTTGAAATACTGTGGGAATTCAAGATAAGTATAATTTATATTTTATATTTCAATTATTTATTATTATACTGAAAGGCAATATTATCTTTCCTATTAGCGTTATATATACGCCTAAATAATTAAATTAGTTGTTTATTATTCATCTAAATAGATCTATAGATTTAGATAGAGTGGATGATAGAGATTTGATACATTTTAATGCGGCATTATGCAGTATAGGTTATTGGCAAAATTAATTAATTACTGCACTACTTATTTTTTACATAATCTAGACGTACTTAGTCGACTTAAAAATGGAGACAAAAAATGACTGTAATTGTCCAAAACAGATGATTTTTTGGAAGAAATTTTTTATCCTATTTCACCTAATTTCTTCCAAAAAATCATCTGTTTTCGAAAATTTTAGAGAGATGAAGTTTCAATTTTAAATATATATAGAGATTTTTTTAGAGAAATAAAGAGCAAAGTTAGTTCTACGAAAATCGGCTTTAAAAAACGATGGCATACCATTTTTTTTAAAAGTATGTAATGCGTACCCCGTATCTACGCCACTACAAAATTATTTACTACCCACAACTAAGAAAAGGTCTGTACCAAATTTGGTTTTTCAAAAAAGTTCTTTTTTCTAATGAACCTACACGGTCATGAATCGTCAGACTTTCCGGTATTGGGCTACAGAAAATCCACACTGGATACAGGAGTACCGTACTTAATACCCAGAGAAAGTGAATGTTTGGGCGGGAATAACAGATAATACGATTATAGGACAATACTTTTTCGAAGAAACCTTAACATTCCTCGATATTTACAATTTCTGCAGTACTTCTTGCTCCCAGAATTAAACCGGTGGTCAGCTGATTTAACTCCTATCGATTTCTTTTTATAGGGATACTTGAAAAGTAAAATGTACATAAATAGACCACAAACTATTAATGAACTCAATACCGGTTCATTGAGTAAAGGTACTTACAATAAAACAACTGGAAACTGCTCGCTGAATACTAACTGGCACTGGTGAAGCGACTTTTACGACTCGATTGTTGGTTGATGTGCTTCGACTTTTATAGCTAAATTCGTTTCATGCAAATGTGGTTTTATCAAGGATATGCATTTTTTATTATAATTAACTTGCAAATTGTATATATTTAATTTGTTTACGTGGAACGCAATAATTGCATATAATGAATTTTAATTAGTCGTTTAAATGAAGCATAAAATTACTTGCTTGCATTTTTTATAATAATTAACTTGCAAATTACATATATTGAATTTTAATTAGTCGTTTAAATGAAACGCAAAATAACAAACTTGCATTCTTCATAAAACTAAGTTACAATGTTGCATATGAATATGAAAAATTCACAGCGCCGGCGGGTCCGCGAGCGTTACAGCACATAAAAAAATATGTCTTTTTCATCTACGCCACATCTAGATCATACCTGTCTTTTCCACAATTCGATTGGACCAATAATAACGAAGTTAAACGCTAATGCCCTTACGGCAACGTTGACTGCGCATGTTTTTCTTTAAATTTGACATCTACGACACTTCTAGATCATACCAGTCTTTTTCGCAATTAAATTGAACCAATAATAACAAAGTTAAGCGCTAATGCCCTTACGGCAACGTTCTTTGCACATGCTTTTCTTTAAATTTGACATCTACGTCACTTATAAATGATACCTGTCTTTTTCGCAATTAAATTGGACCAATAATAACGAAGTTGAACGCTAATGCCCTTACGGCAACGTTCATTGCGCATGCTTTTCTTTAAATTTGACATCTACCACCAACGCCATCTAGTGGCAGTTTTTGTAAGTCCCGCAGAACGCACTTTGCTCCACTACTCACTTGCTTTAAATTTGGTTGTACTTAATTACAATATTTATTGTAACATTAAAAATTTAATAAATCATTGTTTTGACAACATAATAAAATTAATTACTTATAGTTAGTTGCAAAATATAATAATTGGACTTCCCAAATCCCCAAAGAACGGCAGCGATTTCGATAGTATGACATTAAAACCATTTGGAATAGGCAATATTAAGCCTTATGTTACTTGTACATTCGTCAGACTTTCAGTAGAAATTTCTGCTGCATTGGTACGCTTTCGTCATGTTTAGTACTATTTGTAACAGGGTTGTATTTCGGCGAACTGCTTAATACCGGATAATCTTCGACAATAGTGCTATCGTAATCGCGTTAAGATATTATTTTATTTTTGAATTTGACAGAGTTAAGATGTGTGATTCAGAAAGTGAAGAATATATTCCCGAATTTGATCTCAGGGCGCCTGAAATAAACAAACGTAAACGTACCCATCTCTTGGTTGAGACTAAACAAATGGTTTTAAATATATATAATAGTATAATAATATATCACCAAACTCAAGTGTCAGTGTAATAGATCTAATTAAAGACTCATGTAATAAAATTACTGACGAGAACTGGAAAAATGCGATCAAACATGTAAAGACTATTGAAGATAAATATTTTAATTCAATTCCAAAAATAAATAGTCTTATTATAAATTTGGATGATAGTGATAGTGATAGTGATAGCGAGCTTAATTCTTTGTAATTTCTTATTTTTATAATGACTGTTTCAACCCTCACTTTGTTTATATATATTCTTATTTTTAATCAATAAAATTTTAAAATTTAATAGTATTGCATTTATAATAACAAATAACTAAATTAACAAAAATGATAAATATTAAATAATTCTTTAGGATTTATTTATATTCATTCTTATTATTCACAATCCTAATGCCTACCCTGCCCATGAAGAGCTTATCGAGGGATTTGGAAAGTCCATTTCTTATATTTTGCAACGGACAATAGACACATTGATATGGGTGAATAGATATTTAAAACACCTTTCAATTGATGTATTGCAAGACCCACTTCTTTATTTAACATTTTTATTGATGACATCATCATTCTCACAGACATGACGTCAAAAAGAAAAAGGTGATCTGACGAAGTGCCCATTTAAAAATAGAAATCGACAGGTTTCAGGTTATTCCCCTAAAATCACCGATTTACGAAATAATGAATATATTCCTTTCATTTGGACCATACTGTATGTAATTTTCTATTACAAAAGTAATATAAATGAAAAATCATTTTTTTTAAATACTAAAATAGTACCTACCTGGACAAAGGAAATACTTTATCTGGATCACAGCCAAATTTTCTGTAATGTTCAGAAAAAGTGTCGTAATATAATTTGACGAAAGAATCATAGTTCGTCAGACTTTCTTTTGAGCTACTTACTACGAAAAAGTAAGCTGGAGAGCTAATGCTAGAAGTTTGCCAGTCAATAATCTTCAAATTTAATGGTTTAGTCTTATCTTGATCATCCTAGAAATTAATATAAGTATAGTAGTGATTATCTTCTCTTATAAATCTTTATGTTGATGAGTTCCATTCACAGCAGGATTATGATTTCTACTTGAAATTATAATTTCAATTCTGAAAAATGTAAATAGGAAAGTTGAAACATTATTAAAATCATTTAATTTCAATATATCCTCCTTAGTTTAGCACTCCAGGCTTCTATGTATTAGCTTTATTATAGGTTCGTTTCCAGTGCAGTCAGAAACATCAATAAAAAAAGTATTATTATATGCTAGAAATGTTTCCCGATTGTATAGCATGTCTATTTAAAAAAAAATTACATATTCATTTGGTGTAGGTTAAATACATATAAAATAAATGAGAGATGTACATTTTTGGACAAAATATGAATAAGCTAACCAAAGGAGATGATAGTTCGAGCACTATAACATATAATAAAAAATAGATTATTTTTTTTAGAAATACAAAAATTCTAATAGAAAGAAGATTGGTATGAACAACAAAAAAAAATAATTTAATAAATTTGTCTCATTAATACTAGTTTTGATGTAAACTATCTAATTTGGCTGGTATTGACGGTTACACTATAAGAGCGAATTAAGTCACTCAGAAAGAGTTTGATTTCTATAGCACATTTTACTAAATATTGAGTCGTTTGTGGGTGATTTCTGCGTATTGCGCTCGGCTCAGTACACATGCATTATTTAAATAGTGAAAATTGTGATATTACTTGACATTGTCATTTGTGAAAAGAGTCGAAAACTAATTAGTGGGCAACAATATTGCAACATGTGGGTGGACCAAGAAATATATGGTCCAATATTATTGACCATCTCATGGCACCTTAACAGTATATTAATTTAGGATTCTTCACTATCAGAAAAAATATATAATTGTATTTTGTTTCATTATGAAATGAAAAAAATTCGTATCACCATATTAAAAGTTGTTGAACAATAAATTTATAAAGCACGATTATTGAGATTATCATTTCAGATTTATTTAATATTTAATAATAAATAGGTACCTATGACATACGTACCTCATATTTAAACATAAAATTATTACAGCAACAATCATCATGAATCAAAACCTCTTTATATTTAGGATCTCTTCAATATTACGTATTAAAAAATATGTCAGGAATTTTTCGATCCATTAATTTAAGAAATTTTGTTAGTATTGGATAATTTTCCACAGTTTAATAGGCAACATTTATAGTGGTTTTAATATAAGCTTTTACTTTTCTTCATTCTCTTTTTCATAAATATTTGCTGAAATATTATGAGTAAGCTTCTCGTACAATTCTGGATTTTGATGTTTCATACCAAACAAGTAGCGTGGAATTTGGCGTATTGTTTAAGCACCGCTGTTAAATGTTCAGAATGGAATATATTTTCGTACAAGTATATTTCTCTTAAGTAGGCTTCACGTAATGGAGCTAGTTTCCTAAAATTTCCATTAGTATGTGCCGATTTTAAAATTAAATCTAACTTGTTTTTATCATCTTCTATAGTCACCGCTGTTAATATTCCAAGAAAATTATCACCGTTTACTGAACCCGGTCTTGTTGTTATTTTCTACGGCTATTACTGCTATTACTGCTATTAAATCATTTTGAGCTTCCGTCAGTTCCACTAACTTTTTAGAGTTTATTGGATTGACACTCGATTAGATAATTCATTGCGATCAACGAAACCTTGTACTCTATTAAACTTATGCATTAACGCGTATTTATTTATCGTAATATTTCCAAACCAGTGTCGTACTCAATTTTCTGGGAAACTATATATTTTATTTTAATAAATAAAAGGAAAACCAAATGTTCATTTAGAACCTAACACTTCGCCCACATCCCTTTATTATTAGGTTTTAAATCATTATTATTTGAATTGTATTGGCAATGCAGATTGTGTAACATCTGCAAATGACTTAAAATATAGTTGATATTCTTTTTAATTTGCCATATGTTGAAAGTAACGTGCGAGTTGGGAGTTGTAATTATTCGAACCTCTTTTGACGAACTGCAGCAAATAGAACAGTAAAATTACCAACTTGAAGGTGGATAATATACATCACTTCAGTTTTTTTCATAGTTTCTGTTAATTTGATAAAGTTGTCCTAGACCGTTGTACCAGTTTTGTTAATATTATTCTTAGTCTTATTAGTCTTTCTTTCGATTTGCCAAATTTTTCTGTCGTTTCAAGATGTTTCCGACCGCAATCAACACACGATTTGTTCCACCACTCTCATGTTGTTTTTGGTTTTTGCCTTGATTCCGGTTAACACTACCAACCCTAGGGTTAGTTCTTTTATTTTGCTCCTCTTGATAATAAGAAATTTATTTTAAACATAGTTTTTCTTTAAAACAAAATTACTATGAATTAAATATATTTACTTATTAATAAACCCTAACAATAGAATCGAACTATTACCTATCCAAATGTCTAATAAAATCATATAAACTCTCCAATTAATACTGTTACAAAATACTTATAATTAACTTCATTTAGGCGTCACCCAAATAACGCCAGATTTACGGTTTTTGATGCAGATATGAGTAATACAAATATTTTCCTTTGCCACACACTTTACATGCAAGTCAGTAAATACTGAGTTTTAAATATATTTTCAAGTATACAGTATAAGTAATTGGTGTATGAATGCTACATTTTTTATTTGAAATTTAAAAAAAATATTTATTGACCTATTTTCAGAAATATGTTACACTTATGGTCTAAAGTAAATAATTCATATTATAGATTGGAAAATCTCCCATTTGAGCATTCCTACTAAAATATTTTGTCTTAACCATGATTAGTAATTCGAAAGATACTTTTGATGACGGACTATCATATCTTCAGGTATATTCCCAACATTTTTGAAAACAGCCACAATTATGTCAGGTCGATTTTTGATTTTAATTTAATGTATTTTTACATAACAATTAAATATACAGTAAACCATTTATGAATAACGATGTCATCAAAATTTTTTTAAATGGCACACCCTCTATATTTTAACTTTTTAAGATTGCAACTTTCAAGACAGTTTGAAAAATATATCATACTTGTGTTCGGTAATGAATAGTTTTGGAGTTACAATAAATTTTAAAATCTGTATTTTTAAATTAAAATAACAAAATAATACAACAGTAACAATAAATTGCCACACAATAAATTACAGTGTTCGAATTGACTTCCTTCTTGTACTGAACTTTCTTCCGAAATGTTATTTATTTCTTATCTTATTCTATATTTTAAATCATTTATGTCGGGTTTACTTTTATACACAACATTTTTTAGATGATCCCAAAAAAATAAATCTAATGGCGTTAGACCCGGTGACCTTGGTGGCCACTCAATGGGTCCTCGTCTACCGATCCACTTATTGGGGAAAACTTCGTCAAGATATGTTCGAACGGCGGCTGCATAATGTGGCTACGCCCCATCTTGTTGATACTACAGAGATTCATCGATATTTTCGGGAATGTTTGTACTAGGGAATAAAGTTATTAAAGTTGGAATCACAAAGTTCATTAAAAATTGCAGATAAGTAAGCCCGTTTACAGATTCATCAAAAAAATAGGGTCCAATGATTTTATTTCGAACAATTTCTGCTCATCTGCATTCATCAGAAAAATAACGTTTTTTGCGAAAAGTAGATCATTACTACATTTATCCATCAAAGTTTCGCTAAATTCCATTCTACGATCCTGGTCGTCATCAGATTTTTGTACCAGGTGCACCTTAAAGGGATGCCACTTTTCATGTTTTAATACTTTATGAATAGAAGTAAAAGGAACATTATGTTCTCGACTAACTTGCCGAACGCTGTTGTGTGGATTTTCTTCAATAGCCATTAAAACGTTTAACTTAGTAACCTCAGCACCAAACTTCCTAATTTTTTTTTTCAGTTTTGCTCACTGTTGACTGACTTACAGATTGTTCTGGATATTTATTATTAAACATAGCACATGCCTCTTGTTGAGTTCGCATCATATAGCCACAACCAATTAACATAAACAATAAAAAATTTTACTTCAAAACAACGGCTCTCAGAAAAATTCACATGTAGAATGAACACTGCTAGCAGAACATTATGTAAATTTCATAATTGAATGTTTTTGCTTTTAAACACTATGTTTAAAATATATAAAAAAAAATATATAAAATATTAAATAATGTATTGCTAAAAGAAAAACAGAATTTATTATCATAATTATATCAAACGCTTTTTTATAAATTGAATCTATTCCATTATTTTATATAAACATATATGTACAATTAATAAAAGGAGATTGGAAGAAATAAGTCCTTTAGTCTCACAGTCTATATATAATTAAAAATATACTCCCGCCCTGTCTTAAAATTTACATTTTTCAAGGAAAGAGATAAAATAACACTACTATTTTTTATTTTAATATTCAGTTGTATATCTCTCAATATAAATTTGTAAATTTCTGAATGTCCGACACAAAAACTAGCATTAAACTTGCTATGAAAGGATTCATTGGCGTGTGTTCGTTCAGTAAGTAACACTAGTACACGAATATTTTTTTTATTATTTTGGATAAAACTTTAAAAGTCAAATAAACGACAATAAATATAAAGTGTTTGAAATATGGAAACTTTTCTTAAGTGCAATTTTTTTGTAGGAATTTTATTTACATAAATATATCATTTAAGTTAAAATGGTTCAAAAAATAATATTATTTAATTTTTAGATACAATTTTAAAAACTCGATATTACTTTTGATTATAAAAGTGTACCCTGTCTATATGACACGAAATGTTCCTTGTATTGGTAATTATTTTAATTACTGTAATAAATAATTTATGCCAGTGGCGTAACTTCATATTTTTGCTTTTAAACATATTATAAATTCTCTTAACTTAGATATTAATAATAATAGAAACATAAATAAATAACAGAGTAGTATAATTTAGTACAAACTACATTTAATAATACCTAACGCATTTTTTTTATTTTTTTTTTATTTTTTAAATTTTTATTTTATTGGCTTAATTAATAATAAAAATACAAATGTCAATGTGATTTACCAAAATCTCTTGTCAGCGCATCACTCGATCTTTCATGATAAAATCATTAATTTTTTATTAGTTCTCCCTCTGAGGTATTGTTGAAAATTAGTGAGTTTGTCTTTTCTGTATCTAATGGATTTTTTTTCCTTTCTAATCTCTCATTTTCAAAAGTTGCCACATATAAATCTTTTATCCCCAGTCTAAGAAAATCACATTCGTCAAGCAGTTTTTATAAAAACGTATTTTAAGAAAATATAACCAACAAACGCAAAATAAGTTATTATTACTTATTACTTATCATTTATAGTCTATGGAGTGAATGCTACAAAAAATAGCTTTTCATATTTACTAAGAGTATAAACTTTATTGATAATTTTTTTTCTAATTTGCAAATCTATATTCTTCATTTGATAACTCTTCACCTTGTTGAAAAAACAACTAAAAACTAGTTTGTGCAGTGAAAGTGGATTTATAATAACTTAAGCAATATGGCGTGTGGCCGTTATCTAAAAACACTTTTGACGCGTACTTTTTTCAAATTTTTGAACCGTATAAAGAGAATCCGTAGGAATTAGGTAATTTTTTCGATTTTGTTCTAGGAATTCCTATTAGCTTGATCAATAAAACTTACGACCAAATATTAAATAGCACATACATAAAAAAATGTACGCTACTGATCAACAAATTATGTTTGTTCAAGGTAATACATAACTAAATAACACCGTATTATCCTAAATTAGACACATATATACATTGCGTATGGTCCATAAAAATTTTAGTAATCAAAATGATGGCACAACTTACGGTTGAACAAAATAAGCTCATCGAAGAGATTGCTCTTAACAATGGTTTCACGGATTACGAAGTGATAACAAACCCGGGTTCAGTGAAAGGGGATAATTTTTTGGGAATTATAACTTTAATAACACTAAAAAGTGGCGAAAGAATATTAGATTTAATCATAAAAACGGCTCATCAAAACGAAGCGTTCAGAAAAGCAGCACCGTTGGAGCAAGCTTACATGAGAGAAATTTATTTGTATGAAGTTATTTTTAACGAATTTCAAAAATTCCAGGACGAAAATGATATTATGGATCAATTTGTGTGTTATCCAAAAATATTTGCAACTTGCAAATTACAAGGACATGAATGTTTAGTGATGGAGAATTTAAAAGCTAACAAATACCAACTTTGGGATAAAAAAGTTCCAATGAACCCTCAACATTTAATAGCGGTGCTCAAAGAATACGCCAAATTCCACGCTATTTCCTTGGCTATGAGACAAAAGAACCCAAAATTATTTAACCAACTAAGTGAAAAACTGAATGATAATATTTTTGATCAGAGTGATATAGTAACAAGCCCGGAAAAATTAACAACGTATATAACAAGTGTTTTTAAGGGTGCTTACAAAGCTGTTGAAGACGATGCAGTGCTTATTGAATGTCTCCAAAAACTTGAGAAAAAATTGATAAATGTTTTTTTGATAGAAATTAAAAATCCTAAATATAAAATGGTAATCAACCATGGCGATAGTTGGTGCAATAATTTTTTATTTAAATATGAGGTAATTAACTTTGCATACAAATTCTTTCATTATCTTAACACATTTATTATTTCATACATTTTGATACAGAAAATCAAAAATAAATATTTTTTGCATCCTTAGGTAATGCACTTTATTATATAATAAAAAAAGATTATAATATTATGTCAGTTGCAATGTCACTAGATTTTATTTCGCCTGAAACAAAAAGTTCACAGAAAAAACAGTAGAGCAAATAAGAGGAGTAAAATAAGTCTAATTAAATAGTAAATATTTTGATATCCTTGCAACTATGTTTTGTAGATTTCAAGAAATTTCCCTAAGATCGCACTTCTATTAATAGTTTAATATTTGTCTTTCAGTTGTCTTTGCAGTAATGAATTTGGTCCTTCGGATATTTTATCTATATTACAAAAACTTCTGTATTATAGAAAGCTTTATATTATCTAACATTTTATTCAAATAATTGTAAAATATATAGCCGAAATATTTATAGGAAAACTTAAAAACAATTAATTGTTTTTATTTTATTTAAAACCGCATTTGAAATTTTACAATTCTTTCATTAATTTAATAATTAGTTTTATTATGATGTCATTCATAATTATAAAATTGTATCTTATTATAGCTGTACATGGTGTTTCAGTTAATATTCTCCTGACGGATTCCTCAGAATGTAATTATTGTCAATTTAAATTCTGTAAACTGCATTTGATTTTTATTAAAAAAGTATTTAGCAGAAAATATACAGGGCGAGTCACCGTAGACGAGAAGGTCCATAACTACAGAACGATGCATTTGACAAAAATTTTGTAAGAATACTTTTTTGTGTATATTCAAAAAAACCGTCACTTATACAGGTTGTCCCAACAAAAAGATATGTATCAAGTTATGTCTTTTTAAATGAATGTTTTTACATTTTTATAAGCCTCTTTCCGAACTGATTTCAACGTTGTATCACACTTGTTGTCTATTATGTATAATAGAGGATCTACAGCCACCTGAAAATCATATTTTTTTGAATTCAGATGTTTGTATCAGCTAAACAGTTGAAAATCAATAAAAATGGTTTACATATCCAGGGGGAAACTTTTCAAGTTCTATTCTATGGCATTAATAAATATATGATACAGTGTGATCAAAAATCAGATGGATATTTCAAATTTTCGTCAAATGCACCGTTCTGAAGTTATGGACCTTCGCGTCTACGGTGACTCACCCTGTATAATAGTTTACTAATATTTAGAGGTTTAATTTAAAAAGAAAGTTTGGGTTTGTTTAACACTTTTAAAAAACAATACCCAGAAAAAATATGCACTAGAACACAATCATCATTGCGACTACTCAGCGATCAAACAAACATATTTATCGTCATAATATGAAAGAATTTTATGTGAAAATAAATCTCACGTTTATCTACTTTCTATCATAATACTGCGAACGTCAGTTAACCTTTCTTACTGAGTTTTCCGCTCTGTACGAAGGAAATTGTGATTTTTTATAGATATTCTATGGAGCGATGAAAGTCGTTTTCCCAACAATAGAACAAGAGCATTGTTACAAAACATAATTGTAGATAGCAGTGCGGAAATAAACCAAAATGTTTGATGCAGACACGGAACCAAAATCATTTTGCTGTAAATTTCTGGGGTTGTATTTTAAACGGTTATATTGTTGGTCCATTATACAGTGTGTACATAAAGTATGGAAAAATTCATTTTAAGCTAAATAAACAATTTTGAGGAAAAATCCTGAGATATTTTTTTTTTATTTTAATTTAATGTATTTTTACATAACAATGAAATATACAGGATAAACCATTTGTGAGTAACGAAGTCATCGACAATTTTTTGGCAACTGGCACACCCTGTATATATATTTTTTTTAGATTGCAAATTTCAAGACGATTCCAAAAATATATCATACTTAAATTAAAATCAAAAACCGACTTGTTTCAGGAATTTTCCTCAAAATTTGTTTAGCTTAAAATGAATGTATTCCATACTTTATGTACACACTGTATAGACTCATTTCATTAAAAATTATGTTAAAAAATTCAAGTAATATTATATTCTTTAATAATACACATAATCTCCCATTATAATTACTCATTTCAAAGTAAATTTCCGTGAAACTGAAAGTGATATGATAGATATTCAAATATTTAAAAAAATGTGGGTATTGAATCCATGAATAAAATGTATTAATTATTCTAATAGCACTAGTTCCAAACTTTCTTTGATTGAAAAATATTCTGAAACTGCAGTGATATCTGAGGTGAGATTATTATTACATTGTTTATATTTGAATACATTTATTACCTCCGAAATACACCACCGTTAGAATCGAAACTGAAACATAATCAGTACGACCAAATAAGATACTTAAAAAACCAAATCACTTTTAACGCCACGATATTACATTTTTTTTATAGTGTATTCTACTGTTTAGGATCCGAATAATAAACAATGTCCTTCAAGCCTAAGGATCCTCGATTGGCAGTTGTCCTGTTTGACCTCTCCTGCTTCCGATGTTTGTTATTTTTTCCAAGTTCACTGCACTAGAGAAATGTTCGCCGATTACGAACACTTTTTGAAAATGTATTACGACCAACTAGCCGAACAGCTGCGTAATTTTAAATGCGATCCAGATGAAGTATTTTCATATTCTCAGTTAAAAGATCATTGTAAAACTTTTATGAAAACGAGCCTTTGCATGAGCTTGATGGTATTGAAAATTATGGTATGCGAATCAGATGAAGCTCCGGATTTAGCTCAAGAATCTACTGAACAAGGGGATATTTCGAAATCCATGGATTTCAAAATTAGTAATTTTGATGCTTATAAAGAAAGAGTCAGAAATGTAATGGAGTTTTTGAAAAATAATGATTTTTTAAAATAGAAATGGGTGCTGAGAAAATGTTCAATATGGATAAGGATATGCAGCATTTTACAATAATGAATTATATAACTCGTATATGGAGTAACATTTTTATTTTTATTATTATTAATTATTTAATTTGTTATTAAAAAATATTTAAAGAACTGGATATTATTTCTACTGATTTGTTTTGAAATCTTACTTTTTCACTTGCAATAAAAACAAAACAAAAAATAACCATCTCAAGCTCAACACTTTATTTCTTTAGTTTTTTGAGTGACAGTAATAAATATTTATTATACAGTGAACGGCTAAATTATGAAATAAGATCATTATTTGGAAAACCGTTGAATTTTTAGGAAAATCCGAAATAGGTCGATTTTTGTTGTAAAATACCCACATTATAATGTATATAGAGTAGGGATGACGTCACCGGTGTTGGTGTAGTGACGTAATTGTTAATTTTTTTAACTAGAAATCGTTTCATGTGATACCTCATTTGAATGGGATTTTACTTCTCTATTTAACGGCATTACATTTTTAATTAAATTATTTTATACATACATTAATTGTAAGTTGGTTGAATTTAAATAAAATAAAAAAAAATTCCACCCTGTATAAAATAATTTAGTTAAAAATGGGTATTTTACAACAAAAATCGACCTACATATGAACTATGAACGCATAAAAAGTATATTACATAATTCAATCAGTAAACATTTAACATTCCCATGAAATTATCGCACTCACGCTACGCGACGTCAAATCCTTCTCTTATGTAATATATTCTTTTATGATAATATTTATTTATTTATTTTTAATCTTTTTATTTTACATTTCAAATCTGACAATCTTGATAATCCAATCCACAACTTAATCCTTTAAACAAAATTCAACTTCTACTTGATAAAAAAAATTTTCTAAATTATACAACACTCAATTTTATTTAAAAATTAAATTTTGAATAAGTTTATAAAAATTTAAATATATAAACTCTAAACCGAAATTGTAAATTAAGAAAATTCATGAAATATAATGAACACAAAAAGTTTGTTTTGGAAACTTTGAGTACAAATTTTAGAAATTTGCCCCCGAAAAATAAAGTCTGTCCACTTAAGGTAACACGAATGAATTCTCTCAGTTCCTACAAATTCTGAATGGATTGAGCTCTATTATTTAATCTTTGTAAAAATATTTTAGGATGTAATTTACTAACATTACCTTCAAATTTCTTAACCTCCATATTCATTAGTTGTTTCCGTTATTTTGAAATTGTCTTTTAATAACTTGCAATCCTTCCTAGGACTTGATCTTTATTTTCTTTAATTTCATTTTCCAATTTCTGAGATTCTATTGGTATTTTGTATCATTCTTTCTTCGATGTTTTTGACATTTTTGTTTATTTTCTTATTCTTTTCTGTTTTTTGCTTCTTCTACTTTGACATAATTTTCTTCCAACTTCTTTGCTACCCCTGTAAATCTTAACTCTATTGTTGTAAATCTGATCTTTAACGTATCTTCGACTTCACTATATGTTTTTTTACTTTTTTATCATTATTCTTTATTGTTTCTTCCATTTTGTCTCTATTTTCCGTTCCATGTCTCTTTTTAAGTCAACAATTCTTTCCTCAATTTTGTTTCTATTTTCTCTGTTTTGTTTTTTTAATGTTTTCTAATTTTTCAAATGTATTATTAATTTTTGGAATTTATTATTCAAATCTTCCTCCATATTATTATTGTTTTCTAATAAACTTCTTAACAAAATTAATATATTCTTAATATTAGTTTCTTGTTGATTTCTATATTTTTCCTGTGTCCGTTTTTCCAAATCTTCTGCCACTGCGTCATGAATTCGTCTCATTTTGGTCTTCCATAGTCAGCATTGTTACATTCTCTTCTTCATCATTTCCTTCCATTACCTTAACTCTATCCTGTTGTTCTGGTGCTCTTTGTTCATCCCCATCACCAGCCTCTTGTCTTCTATGAGACTTTCTCAGATTAAAATGATGGGGCATTAGATAATTGTAAATATTTTTTCTAAGTTCCACAATCTTTTTATCTTTGTGTTATTATATAAAGTGATATAATGCAAATTTTTTTTTTATTTTACGTTTCAAATCTGACAATTTTGACAATTTATTCCACAACTTAATATTTTAAACAAAATTCAACTACTACCTAATACAAAAATTACATAATCAAAATATTTCATTACAATTCTTTAATACATCTTAACTAAAATAATATATTACTAAATTCATCAGATCAGGAAACCTTCATTTGTATAATTAAAATCCAATTATAGTATCGTGTACGAAATTACAAACAACATCTAAATACATATTATACTAGGAATTAAAATTTAAATTACTAGTAAGTTGTAATTACAATTAGTGATTTTCTAATAGTGATGACTTCAAAAAAATCATGATACATTTACAGCTTTGATAGTAGTTGAATATCTAACATAGTGTACAGATAATATTATTTCGACTAATTTGTTTAAAAAAATTTTAATTAATGTCACATTTAATGTGATAGCAAACAGTCTTATTCAGGAAAATTAACATTTGAATAATCAATATTTGTGTTATACTTTTCTCAAATGGAACGGTGGATACCGACCCTTTGTTCTTACTACCTGTATTCTTAATCTAATTAATTAAAGAAAGGCCAAATTTTGTATGTAGCTTTGGTTACTCTTCAATTTAATTAATTAAAGTTTATAAAGGTAAAGTCAGTGAAGTAACTAGCATGATGTCCTACTGTTAGGTACTTCACTTAAAAATAAACTATAAAAATAAAAGAAAACAAGAAACGAAGCAAAAATCAAAAAAATGTTTTTTTATTGTTAAAGCACATGCACTGATTTAGTTAGTTTAATTAATTTTTAGATTTCAAACTACAATATCCAGTTAATTTTACAATATCCTACCGTAACTTATTTGTATTAAAGTACGAAATATCTCGCCTTTTTCGACTTCCTACTCAAAGTTTCCATGCCTGTTATATGAAATTTCATTTAAAAATTCCTCCGACTATATACGGCTACTAGTTATATTAAAATATTTTTTTAGTAGCTCCCTTATGCTTTATTAGTTTCCGAATTTTATTTGGAATTAAGAATTTTTTCAACATTTTCTTGTATCTATTCCTCTGTTTTTTTCTTCATTTTATTCAACATTTTCTCACCTTTATTTTACTTTATAAATAGCAAATAAAATTATTTAGTCTATTCCAATAAATATTATTTCCTTGGCTTAGCCACGAAATTATGAAAAATCTTCTATAGTGTAATATCCCTTGTTTTAAATGGTATATAGAACGTGTCATTTCCAACAAAATATTCTAATAAAATTTGTTTCAAACATGATTAGTTTATACAATAATTCACTTTAAACATTTACTCGAAAACTTTTATGTGGCTACACTTTTAATAAAAGCATGTGCCATAGAGCTAAAGAATATCTATCTGATGAATCATAAAATTGTGTTAGTTTGCAGAAGATTCAGATCGTTTAATCATTTTAATTTTATCGTTCGTTAAAGTAGTTTCAATAATTCAGTGAAAAATTATATTTTATTCAAATCAAGAATATCACAATATGTTAATTAATCTAATCCGCGATGTTTTGTATCAGCGTTTCAAAGATTGTTGGAAATGTGTAGTGTATTACCTAAAAAAGTATTTGTAGAAATCGTTCGAATGTGTAATAATTACCGAGAATACATTTTTCACTCTTCTACATCCCCTGTTATTCACCATATAAATATACAGGTCTACTAAAATAAAAACTTATTTTTAGAACGTTTGAAAGTTGTTTATACCTGACTGAGTCATCGGTGTTGCCGGCTTTAGTTGCTTTCCGGTAAATAATATTTGAATAGATCTAAAATACTAATATTTATTTCTATGAAAACGGCTGACTTAGGAAACAATTTTATAAAACATTTTTATTCTGTATACGTTTTTATACCTCATCCATAAATATGTGCATTATTTTCGCGGACATGTTGTATAATTTGGCAAGTCAAATTTAGATTTAGATTGATTATTATTTTTATCTGTTGGCTGCTTTTAAGCTCTATTGGTTCCTTTTCTCACCATCCATATCTGAGAGAGATTACTCCTACACGAGTCTCTACCCTTATTATCCGTTGTATGACTTGAGTATTCTTTCTTTTTCTTTTGTTTACTACCCTAAGTTGGTATTTTGTCCTTCTCTGGGTTTATTTATCTAAACACTTTTCAATATTTCTTTATTTTTCCTTATCACTGTCTGAATTTTATCAGTATGTTAGTCTGATGTCTAAAGAACTTTTGCAAACCCTTAGATTTGTGTTAGCTACCTGGAAATTGCATTTTCAGGGTGTTATTTCACTATTTTGAATTTAACATTAATTTTTTTGACTTATTTATTTAATTGCCACATTTAATCAAATTTTAATGTAACTAAAGTATCATAATTTTAAAATTAAATTATCAGAGTTTACTAGAGAATTTTTAAGGATCTTATTTAGTATTGTTGTTATTCCTGTTTTTATTTGACCTGATGATGACCCACTGAGGTCGAAACAACTAGTTATCGGTTTTAATAAAGAATTTTATGTGACTTGATTTTGGAATTTTATTAGATTTCAATAAAAAATGGTAATTCTTAGCATTAAGTTCATTTTGATAAAAATAACTCTTTCTTGATAGTGATACGTCGCACTAAAAGAAAAAAGCGATATACGCGCCTTTTTCTAACAATAAAAACGTGATCAAGGGCGTAGTTTAAAATCTATCTAAAATGGCCGAACTACTAGGGCCGTACTCTTCAGAAATTTTGCCCTAATATAAAAATGTGTAAGCAAAGCACGAACTAAAACTGAATAAATTCTTAAAGGCGACAAAAGGACGTAAAATTAAAAACATATTTGTAAATAACAACTGGTTCTATTTGCGAAATAATGAAACTACGCTTTAATTGTAAATTAACAAATAAAACTTTCTGTTGCACCCTACTCTAATATTCAGGGATGAAGATAACTTCGTTTGCCATTTAGCTACTGATTTTCAAACTTGAAACTAGAGTTTTGAAATTCATATAGGTGCTTTAACGTACAAAACAAAAAGTTCAAGCTAGTCCATTTATAGTAGGTTTTTAGTAAAGTTGCAATTGAAATTTTGCTAGCAGGTACATAAATCATATACAAACAACTTCAATGAGTACAGATAAAAGGAATAGTCTACAGTTACACAAATAATTGTTTCATAGAAAGTTGTTTATATCCTTTACGTTGTATTATTTGTTGTCTTAAAATGTTTGGTGAATATTTCAAAAGGAGTAATAAAGTTTAAATCAAGATTTACGTTGGTATATTAAACAAACTCATACTATTAATAAGATCATCTATCTATCTAAAAATTAATAAATAAGAGCTCAAATGAGTGATTATTTATCAAAATTTTCTTCCTAAAAAACTGGCAACCCTTTTTATACCAAATGAATTTTCTTATTTTTTCTTACATAGATTATTTATCTTTTTCATTATAATTATAAAATAACAAGTTCGCTTTAACAGAAAAATAAATACAAACTACTCAAATCGCAAAATAACATTTTTGGCTAAAGTCAAAAATCAAATTCCTAAACAAGAATAATTATAAAGTTATTTGTGGGAAATATTGAAACCGTATTTAAGGCTTATTATTTTTTGTAGTAAATAATAATTTTATAAAAATAGCATTCAAATTTAAAATAATGAATGTCAAATACTTCTATTAGAAATAAAAATGATAAGATAACTTTTATTTTCCATCAAGTACACTGAAATAAATCATATTAGTATTACGTTCTTCTAGGGACTTATCCTGATAAGACGAATATCTTTTTTATTACTATTCCTATTAACTTCGTTATTCATGATGATAGTAAAGTTTCGTTATTGGTTTAAATGCTGAACACCGGTAATTTTTCGAAAAACTGGTGCCCCAAAATTAAATAAAGCCTTTTTAAATATTTAAATGAAAGAAAAACTTAAATAAATAACAAAGTTATAAAAAATTGAACAATTTAGTACAAGCTATATTCAGTGACACCTATTTTATTTTATTTTCGTAATTTGATGAATTGAATTAATATTAAATATGAAAAAATAAATTGTACTTATCTGAACATCCACCGTATTACAAGGCTTTTTTTAAATTATTTGTCTGACTGCAGCATGACATTTTCGAAGACAGGCACGATTGACAGATTTGTCAAGTGTAAACAACTTCACATCACAAACATTTCAAGCAACCAGGATTAAGTAGTATAGACAATAGTATTCTTCTTTTCCAAAAAAAAAGTTTTTATTATTATTGTACAAAGTGGGCCACAGAAAACAGTCCACCCCGATATTTGGCAGTATTCATTAGATTTTAAGGAAATGGTGACACACGTTGATTTTTATTCTAAGGGGGACAAATTTTTACGATACAGACGTCTGCTATTTGTCAACCCCCTCCCTTCCACTTCCCCAAACCCTTAATTTTAAATAGTGAATATACCATGTGTGGCACGGCATTAGAAAGGCATTTACATGGAGTATTCAGGCATATGATCATCCACGATTTTTTTTCGATATTTACTCCGTTTTTGCAAGAAAAAGTCTTAAATAATTTAAAGTGTAACACCTCTTAAAAATGAAACGCAACGCCTATGTTTTGCTAATGTTTTAATTGTTTCTTTCAAATCTAAAGTAAATTAAAACAAATTTTACAAAAAATTAGTAATTTGATACTAAGACAGTTTGTATAACATTGCTGTTAGTTAATCAATTTGTAATTTTTTTGGACACGAAGTTGTTTGTTTTTTTGGTCCTTTTGGATGTAGTTGTATTCCTTTAATTTTTTCAGTTTCAAACATATTCACTAACATGTCCAGTCGATGAAAGACTCATCGTGAAACACTCTATATAAACGTATTTTTTTTAAATATATTATAAGCAACAAAACGCCAAAGCAGCTTTTTATATATTACTTATATTTTTCACTCGATGCAGATGAATACCACAAAGCAAAAAATAGGTTTTGGCCATGCTTACACAATACACTTTTTTGATCATTTTTTTATAAATAACAAATGTCTATTTTCCATTTAATGCAATCGACTTTATCGAAAGACAGTCAAAGTAGTTTGTGTAGTGAAAGTCGATTTACAGTATTTAAAAAATAAGATGTTTGTTTTTTAAAATTATTAACAGTATGAACAGAATAAAGTGACATCCTGTAGTTTGATAAATTCTTCAGTTTTTTTCAGCTTGTTCAATAAAAATTTGGACAAAATAATAAATAACCCAGACACAAAAAAAAACTGTAGGCTACTGATCTCCAAACTGTGGTTAAGGTAATGCATAACTAAATACCAACGTATTTTCCTAAATTAAATAAATATGTGACGTATGGTCTAACAGAATTTTAGTAATCAAAATGATTTCACAACTTATGATTGAAGAAAATAAGCACTTAGAAATGGTTTCACGGATTAAGAAGTGATAACAAACCCGGGTTCGGTGAAAGGGGACTATTTTTTGGGAATTATATCTTTAATAACCCTAAAAAGTGGCGAAAGAAAATTAGATTTAATAATAAAAACGGCTCAATAGAGCGAAGCTTTTAAAAAAGCAGTACCATTGGAGCATGATTACATTAGAGAAATTTATTTGTACGAAGTTTATTTTTAACGAATTTAAAAAATTCCAGGACGAAAATGATATTATGGATCAATTTGCATGTTTTCCAAAAATATTTGCAACTTGTAAATTACAAGGATATACATGTTTAGTGATGGAGAATTTAAAAGCTAACAAATACCAACTTTGGGATAAAAAAGTTCCAATGAACCCTTCAACATTTAAAAGTTGTACTTAAAGAATACGACAAATTCGACGCTATTTCCTTGGCTATGAGACAATAGAAACCAAAATTATTTAACCAACTGAATGGAAAACGGTCCGTTAGTATATTTGAGTTCTTAGATAAATATACAGACCCGGAAAAATTCAACACGTATCTAAAAAGAATTTTTAACAGTGCGTATTACGGACGATGAACTGCTTACTGAATATCTACAAAAAATAAAAACACATATTTCTGATAAAACTTAAAAATTCTAAATAAAATGGTAACTAACCATGGCGATAGTTTTTTAAAAAACATTATCATATTATAAAAAAAATATTATTTCTTCTAAGATGTTATTAGATTTTAAATAGCCATAAATAAATAATTCCCATAACAATCAGTAGAGATATACACAAAAAAGAGCAATAGTAAAAAAGAAAACAATTATAAAAAAGTAGCAAATATTTTGATATTATTGCAGTTTTATCTCATAGATTTCAAGAAATTAATCTTTAATATTTTTTCAAAGTTTTAGCATCCAAAAATTCTGCCCTTCACATTTTATTTTCATTACAAAAAAAAGTATAACCGATTTATAATATGGAAACTAGTATATCTAGCATTCTGTGTAAAACTTATAGCCGAAACTTTTACTTTTGATTAAATTTAGTATTTTTAGGAAACGAAATAAGACTATGTAGAAAGAATTGTGTTTTTATATTTAAAAATCTCTTCACACAAATCTTTCATTTATTTCAAAATATCTCGGAATATTAATAAGGTATCTATTTAAATTCTATTAAAAAAATATTCAGCAAAAAGTATGTAATAATTTTTCATTAATAGCCTAATTTAGATGAGTTTGACCCTTTTAAAAACCAAAAGTCAGTAAGAATAAGCATACGAACAACAAATAAAAATATAATTAAAAATAATCCACCATCATAATTGCAAAATGTTTATTGTTATCATGTATAAATAATTTTAAGTAAAAATAAATATGGCACTGTCACAAAACTCAATTGTAGAAAATAATAAGATGTTTGATTCAGATACGAAACCTTTGAATCCATGAAGTAGTATTTGAAACAGTTATATTGTTGATTCCTTATTTAGATTTTTTCGAATATAAATTATCATACTTATACAAATTGTACTAACATTTAATTTGAGTAAGACGCTCACCGCGTAATAAACGTATTGTAAATTATTTGAATATTGAATATTTCCAAAGCGGTGGACTGGGGACACTAGACCAGTTAGGTAGCCAGCTCTCTCACCAGACTTGACACTCCTGGACTTACATTTATAATTATGTTAAGAAATGGAAGTATTAACATTTCATTGGATAATGTCCCATTGAAATTTATATTACAGGATTATTAAGTATGTCGCACCATTCTAGAGAAAAAATAATAACCTTGATGGAAATATTTATTTGATAAAATTATAGATTATAACTTCCTAGATTAAAAGACCTGTTTTGATCACTCATTTCGGGGACTTTTTTATATAAATGACATTGATCAATTAGGACAAAAAATTACAGAGCTGCCTTTTTATGTATAAACGTATTAAGCAACAAATGTCAAAGCAGTTTGCAGTTATGATTAGTTATTTATATTTTTCAGTCCATGCAAATAAATACTATAAAGCAAGCAAATGAAAAAAATGCTTTCCTTCTTTGTTTACACAATACATTTTATTGGTTATTTTTTTCAAATATGCAGATTTGTATTCTCTATTTAATTTCCTTAACTCGACCTTGTCGAAAAGATAATCAAACTGGTTTGTGTAGCGAAGGCCATTTATAGTCATCGCGTTATTTTTTCAAATTTAATAGTATGATTAGAATTGAGTGACATACACTGTTGTTTAGTTCATTTTTTGAGCAGTTTTTAATTTCCCATAAGCGAGTGCAATAAAAGTTTTAAAATAAAAATAAAAAAAACGAACACCACTGATCCACAAACTATAGTCAAGGTAATACATAACTAAATTACAACGTATTAAACTAGATAAATACGTTATGTATGGTTCATCATGACCTTAGTACTCAAAATGATCGCACAACTTACGGTTGAACAAAATAAGCTAATCGCAGAGATTGCTCTTAACAATGGTTTCACGGATTACGAAGTGATAACAAACCCGGGTTCGGCGAAAGGCGAAAATTTTTTGGGCATTTTAACTTTAATAACCATAAAAAATGGAGAAAGAAAATTGGATTTAATCATAAAAACGGCTCATCAGAGCGAAACGTTCAGAAAAGCAGCACCATTGGAGCATGCTTACATGAGAGAAATTTATTTGTACGAAGTGATTTTTAACGAATTTAAAAAATTCCAGGACGAATATGATATTAAGGATCAATTTGTGTGTTATCCAAAAATATTGGGAGCTTGTACGTTACAGGGACATGAATGTTTAGTAATGGAGAATTTAAAAACTAACAGATATTAACTTTGGGATAAAAAAGTTCCAATGAACCCTCAACATTTAAAAGCGATACTTAAAGAATACGCCAAATTCCACGCTATTTCCTTGGCTATGAGACAAAAGAACCCAAAATTATTTAACCAACTAAGTGAACAATTAAACGGTAGTATATTTGAATCCTTAGATATATATACGGACACGAAAAAATTAAAAACGCATATAAAAACTCTACTGAGCAGTGCTTTCAAGGCTATTGAAGACGATGCAGTATTAAGCGAATATCTCCAAAAACTTGAGGAAAAATTGAAAAATGATTTTGTGACAGAATTTAAAAATTCTAAATATAAAGTTGTAATAATCCATGGCGATAGTTGGTGCAATAACTTTTTATTTAAATATGAGGTAATTAACTTGTATACTAATTCATTATCACACATTTATTTTTTAATACGTTTTCATGTAAAATCAGAAGACCAGAAAAATATTTTTTGTATTCTTGACCGTCTTATTTTTTACTTTTAAAACAAAATAAGCCCTAATATTTGGCTGTCGTTAAATAAAAAAAATAATATTTCTTCTCTAAGATATCAGAAACAAGGTACTGTTTTTATTTCGCCAGAAATAAATAAATCATAGAACAAAGCAATAAATACAATAAAGTGTAATGAAATAGCAAATATTTTGATAGTTTTAGTATTTGCTTTTGACTTTGCTAATCATTTAATAATTCTGACCTTCACGTATTTTATCTTCATTACAAAAAAAAATATAATCTTTCTATAACAAACAAAACTACTATATCCAGCATTCCGTTCAAATACTTCTTAAATATGCCGAAACACTTACTTTTAATTAAATTAAGCTTTTTTAGGAAATCAAATAAGAAAAGGTAGAAACAATTATTATTATTTTTTATTTGAAATCACATAAAATCTTTACTCAGTCGGATTCCAAATCTTTCATTAATTTAATATTTAGTTTTATTAGTTCATTTGTCATTCATAGTTCTAGTACTCTATCTTGTTATACAAAGTGTTTCTTTTAATGTTCCCACGACTAATATTTTAGAATATAATTAATGCTCATATTTAAATACTATAAAAAACGTATTCCTCGGAAAGTACATAGTAGTATATTATTATTAATAACCTTAATTTAAAAAAGAGATTCGGATGAGTTTGACCCTTTCAAAAATCAAAACCCAGAAAGAATTCACATAGTATGCACAAATAAGAACTTAGTTAAAAATAATTCACGATCATCATTGCCACTAATCTGCGCCTAAACAAACATGTTTGTTGTCATTATTTGAAACAATTTTACGCAAAAATAAAAGATAGACAATAGACAATGGCACAGTCACAAAACATAATTGATTCATACTCCAAACCAAAACATATTTGAAATAGACCCGTAGGGAAGTGGTTATATTGTTGATCCATTATTTAGATTTCTTAGAATATAAATTATTAAACTTATCCAAAATTATACTAACATTTGATTTAAGTAAGACGCTCACCGCGTAATAAACGTCATTATTGTAATCGTCAAATAATTTTAAGTAAAAATAAATAATACGCTTATCACGACCAGAAGACTACGACCCTCGGTTAAACTCTCTGGCTGAATTTTCCGTTCTATTCGAAGTAAATTATGACTTTTTTTAAATATTCTTTGGAACGATGAAAATCGTTTTCGCAACAATAGAACAATGGCACTGTCACCAAACTCAATTGTAGAAAATAATAAGATTTGAGTCAGATACGAAGCCAAAATGTATTTCCTTTGAATTCGTGAAGTAGTATTATTGATTCCTTATTTAAATTTCTTTGGATATAAATTATCACACTATACATATTGTGCTCACATTTGATTTGAGTAAGACGCTCACCGCGTAATAAACGTATTGTAAATTATTTGAATAATGTATTTCCAAAGCGGTGGCCTGGGAACACTAGACCAGTTAGGTAGCCAGCTCTCTTACCCGACTTGACATACATGGACATACATATTTATATTTATGATTTGAAATAGAAGTATTAACATTTCATTGGATAAAGCCCCAGTGAAATTTATAATTTCTTTAGATTGAACCAGAAGTGACATAAAAAATATTGCGGTATGTCTTGGACAACCTTAAAAACTTTTCTTAAAACCAATGTTGTAATAATACTTAAAATATAAAGTAAAGTATACAACATTTAATTAAGAAATGTGCCAAACAATGATGCAAATAATTATATTTAAGAAAAATATTTATTAATCGAATTGCAGAGGTTCCAAAGTTTTTTGAAAAATATTTTCAAACTGCAACGCCATCTGTGGTCAAGATGTTATTATTATATACTATTATACTATTTACATTTGAATATATTCATTACTTCCGAGATACACCGTCGTTAGAACATAAACTAAAACACAGTGTATAAAAATAAATATTTCTAAAAAATTATTAAACCAGTACGACTAAATAAGATTCTTTAATAAACAAAATCACTATCATTTCAACACTTTTAGCCCCAATATATTACATTTTTTTTATAGTGTATTCTACTGTTTAGGATCCGAATAATAAACAATGTCCTTTAAGCCTAAGGATCCTCGATTGGCAGTTGTCCTATTTGACCTCTCCAGCTTCCGATGTTTGTTATTTTTTCCAAGTTCACTGCACTAGAGAAATGTTCGCCGATTACGAATACTTTTTGAAAACGTATTACGACCAACTAGCCGAACAGCTGCGTAATTTTAAATGCGATCCAGATGAAGTATTTTCATATTCTCAGTTAAAAGATCATTGTAAAACTTTTATGGAATTGAGGCTTCCCATGAGCTTGATGGTATTGAAACTTATGGTTTGCGAATCGGAGGAAGCGCCAGATTTAGCTCAAGAGTTTAAACAAAAGGATATTTCGAAAGCCATGGACTTTAAAATCCATAATTTGGACGTTTATAAAGAGAGAGTCACAAATTTAATTGAATTTTTGAAAAACAATGATTTTCTTTATTAAAAAGTATTACCAGAAAAATATTCAATATAGATTTCCGCAACTTCTAGAGGAGCTTTGACAATTTTGATAAACTCAGATATGAAAAATGTATTTTGCAATACCTAATTTATATGCGAAATTACATTTATGAGTTAATTTGTGATTACAGAATATATTTAAGAAACTGAATATTATTTCCAGTGATACTTATTGCTTTGAAATCTTATTTTTGCATTTGCAATAAAAACAAAATAATAAAAATAATTCATGCTAAGCTCAATGGCAACATTATCCAAAAAACTACGTTTGGCTCTCTAAAGATGGCAATAGGAATGTTGATTTTTTTTATTGCTTTCAGATTGGTATGTAGTTAAAGTAACGTCTTTTATGATATTTAAAAAAGTGTAAGAAGTTATTCTGGTGAACAACACAACTTTTCTGATATTTGTCATTTAACCGAAAGTTATTTGTTACATTTTTAATAAAGTTTTATATTTGTTTATAATTTTTTTTAGAATATTAGAGTAAATATGGGTCACAGGAATAAATATTTATTAAATGTGTTACATTCTTATTGATAAAAGTCTAATTTAGCAGAAAGTACATTTATTTGTTCTCCTTTTTCTACCTATGAATTTAGAAAATGTATAGTACTTAACTAAAACTGTTGATATTTTACATGTTCGTGAAGTTACCTCATTCATCGCTATGATACGTAAAATGCTGTTGTGTAATATACTAATTATATTCTTAACTAAAATATTCAATGTCCTTAACAATATTTAATGATGCAAATTCTATAAAACAGTAATTATGTATTGATAATGGACTTGGAATGCACGCTATTTTATGTGATTTATCTAATGCATTTGAATGTGTAAATACTGAAATTTTATTGGAAAAAATGAGATTTTGCGGATTTAGAAATGAACAATACGACCTAATGAATTCTTATCTTAATAATAGATGTCAATACATACATTTTAACAACGTAAATTCCCAGATATTTTCTATTAAAAATGGAGTACCCCAAGGTTTTGTCTTGGGCCCATTATTATTTATAATATATGTTAATGACAATGACTTATCTAAATCTATAGAGCATTTAGACAGAGCCATACTTTACGCTGGTGACGCTACTCTAATTTCTAAAGAGAGATTGACTGTGAGTAAAGAGAGTCTCGTAATGGCAAAAAATTGGTTTCAAGCCAATAAACTTAAATTAAATGAGTCAAAAACTCAACAAATACGGTTCAGTGTTGACAAATTTGCAGTTAAATCGGAACCTGTAAAACTGTTACGGATAATGTTCGCTCAATTGGTTGAGACAAATCGATGTTAGGTGCTAAAATTTATCGACACAAATTTTCGTATTAAGACAGTTACGTAAAAATATCAGACAATAACGTATTGAAAATTGCTTATTTTGCTTTAATCCATAGTCACTTGTCTTATGGCATTTCACTCTGGGGCAATTCCAGCGGATCTCACAAGGATTTTGTACTTCAAAATGCAGCATTACAAATTGTGGATGGTTCGACATACCGGGCTCATTGTAGAAGAACTTTTTAAAAAATATAAAATACTGTTCTTGCCCTGCCAATACATCATCGACCAACTTTTAAGAATACATCGAGAACTGAATTATATTCCAAGGCATAGCGATTTTCACAATTACAACACCAGAAATGCAAATTATCTCGTAAATATATACTCCAGCCTGTCAATGGTTAAATTGAATCGACTTGACTTAAGTGTGTTTAATAAATTAGACAAACTTTTCCCTGAAAAAAAAATTACTAAAATTTTACAATTTTACAAATTTGCTAAAAATAATTTGATAGAAAAAACTCTTTCTACTGCATTGCTGAGTACATTAGCTATTCCATTGAATGTGCATCATATTTTTTATTATAACGAATTGAAAAATGTATTCGATTACAAATTTCATTTTAATTTAATTCTTGGAATTATTTTGTGTCTAGTATCTAATGTTTTTATAGTTTAATGTATTTATATTGTTTTTACTAATTGTGAATGTCCTTTATTCTATACTATGGCTAAGTATTTTATATTGTCAACATTTAAATTTATATTGATACTGCACATCATTGACTATAAACGTGCTCTATATGTAATTGGTAATTAAACGAAATGTATTTATTTATTTATTAAATGTATAACAAATTTATGACAAATTAAAATGCAATTACACTATCTTTTACGAAATTATAAACAATAATTAGATACTATACTTATAGCAACATAACCTTAAAATACTAGTACGTTGTAATTATAATTTATTATTTTATAATTGTGACGCCTTGAAAAAAAAATCATAATAATTTGTACGTTCAAAAAGTTACATTTTTTTAAATTATTTCAAATTAATAGCCAGAAAAATATTTCTAACCTTGATGAAGAATCGTTTATTATTGAAATATTCTGTAATGATAAACATTTATTTTATATAATTATAACAATTTAAAAGTTATATTTTATCACTAATTTCGGGAATTAAAGTGCTACTCTTAATATGATAGCAAATCAATTTATTTAGGAAAATTAACATTTAAATATTTAATATTTACTTTAAAGTGACATAATTTACATTTTTACATTTTGTCGTTTCAAAATTATGTTTTTCAAAAACGAGAAACTTAATATCCTATAAATATTGATTAAAAGTGTCGGGCCACTACATTTTGCACCTTCTCCTGGTATTAGTTAAATATAATCTAATAATATTAATAAATTTATATTTACTAAAATTTTAGAAAGTCTAAGAAGCCTCTATCTCTTAGTTCATAAATCTAATACGCAAATAGATTGAATTACTATTTTTTTAATATAAAATGCACAGTATCAACAAAAACTTAATTCTAATTTAGGTACGTAAAAAATAATTATTCTTATCCGAAAAATGTATTAAATAATCGTATTAAAATATAATATGTATTATATAAAGTGCAATCATTTTTTTGGTTTGTTTTAATTATATATTATATCGTTTTAAATGTATTTCGGTGTTTTGAATTTTTATCTAGCTTTCCAATTTTAATACATCTATAAATTTAAATAAATTGGAGGGACGTTCATAAAAGTCTATTTTAATGAAACAATTCACGTAAATTGATAGTTCTTAAAAATCTCATAAAAACTTTATAAAAATTAAACGGCGCCAATATAAAATTTAAAATATGATTATCGGATTAAACCTACAATTAAATTGGATCTCAGGTGCCAAATGTACACGAGATTCAAAAATTATTCGGTTTTCAAAAAGAATATAGTCTTTTTCGCCCCTTCTTACACCTTGTATTCGTAATGAGGTATAGAAAAAATTAATGATGTAATTGATACACGGAGCATAAAAAATATAAGTAAAAAATGAAAAGCATACTAATATTAATTCTAAAAATTTCTTTACAATAAACGACGATTTAGTTAAATTAATTTTTGGCTTACAAATTGCAGTGGTCATTTATTTTTCATCGCCCTGTCATAATTTGTGTGCATTTTAATTAATATACGAAACACACTAATGAAATTTCATTTGAATTTCCTCCGACTCTAGCAAAGCCATTATTTATATTAAAATATTTTTCAACTCTCATGGGCTAGATCTAATCACAAATTCTAATTTTCGTTTTGAACTAAGAAGACAAGATTATTTTCTTTTTTTCAAAAAACTTTTTTAGCCGTTTGAGTTCGTTTATTTCTTAATGAATCTAATTTTCTTTGATGAGATTGTAATGCTGTAATAACAATAATAGTAATAATAATAATAATAATAATAATAATAATAATAATAATAATAATAATATTAATAATAATAGTAATAATAATAATAATAATAATAATAATAATAATAATAATAATAATAATAATAATAATAATAATAATAATAATAATAATAACAATAATAAAGTGTATAGCAAATCAAATAAATGACACTTATTTAAAATCTAATCTACTAAATTGATTTAAACAGTATGCCAACATTAAAATAGGTATGCTTTAGGCACAATTTCCATACCATATGTGGGGCCCACCCTGTATATAGACATACAGGGTGATTCATTAAGGCTGGCGAGGGGCCCTATCTCGGAAACCGTATGTCCTAGAACTGGGGGAAAAAATCCTGTAACAAAATCGGTCAACCCATTACTTACAAAATATAATTGCGCCTTTTACAAAATATTTCCTAATTAAGGTTAGTAAAAAATATCAACATTAGAAACTACTGTCTTTAGTGGCGGGGAAGTGTAATTTCGTTGACAAAAAAATTCTGTAACTTCCATATGTCTGAACTAGTCTCAATGTAAAGAGCAGCATTAAGGGTAGGTTTAATATTACAACAGGCAACTAGAGGGCGTTAGATAACGCCCAGCTCTTTTTTTATTTTTTCTGGACTTAAAAATATTTTTAAGCAATTTTTTGAGAGATTTTGTTATAGGATTTGTTCTAGGATATACGATGTCTGAGATACGGCCGCTGGCCACCGTTAATAAATCACCCTATCTAAGCTTTATTAAATAGTTATAATGATTTTTTAAAATCAGGTATGACAAAAAGGAATCACGAACTCGTATAATTAACTTTTTATAGATGTTGGTACGAAAAGAAAAATTTACGATCTGGTAATGTAAAAAGCAATGTTTGTACGTGCAAAAAAGTATATTCTGCTTCACTGTCTCAAATTAGAAGCCACACAAAGAAATAAAAATAAAAGTAGGTAGACAATTTTAGTGCCATCAATAACGGCAACACTAGGAAATTAGTATTCTTAACCCGCCTAAAGGGTCTGGTTGAAAACCGATTAAGAAGCAGTGAAAGGAAAATTACTTTTACTGCACAATGCATGCAGATACAAAGTAGTTGAAAATATTTTCCATCAAACAAACACGACGTCAGGAAATCATTTCCTAGCAGATACCAGAATAAATTGCTTCTTTTTAAAGAAAATAGCTTCTAGTATACAGATTTTAAAACAATATATCAACGACAAATTTTTTATGATTTTCAGAGAAAAACTGATGCTAAAATAATATACACCTTCGACTAAGAGCAAAAAACTCAAACTTTTTTCTCATCGTTTTGGAAAGAATCCTTCCAACTGTTTGAATTTTATTCTAACTACGAAGAGAACAATTCAATTTTTTAGTCAGAGATAAATAAAAACAAAAGTTGCAAAGATTATCGTGTAGTTTTTTGGTAAAAGTGCTGTGACTGTAATCAAAAGTGAAAAGAATTGTAAGAGAAGTGTATATTTGTCATTTGAAATGTTCTTAGATAATTGATTAAGTAAAAATAAAAATTGGAGTAACTAGCTGAATAAATTAAAAATTGAAATTTAAAAAAATAATCATTAAAAATTTTACCATTTATAAAAAGAAAATCGCAATTTTATTTTGTATTCCAAAATGACACGTTATTATCTTCGGAATGTAAAAGTGACATCATTCCGTTGTCAGCGTTTTTATTTTTCGAAATAACTAATGATTTATTATTTATGAAGCTTCCGGTATGTCACTGTCGAACATATACATTTCTCATATCTTCTGGATTTGCATTATATCCGATGTTATTGAGGCTTTTTGGGATGTATTGGTAAATTACATTTTTGTGATTGACTGACAATTATCCCAGATGTCAGTTTTCGATATAAGTATCCTAAAACCGGCAAGGGAGACATTCTCCATAAAGTATTATTTTTATTTTATTAAGAAATAAAATTTTAAACTCAAATCTGTTACGAATAAAAGATACTCAGTGAGACAATTTTCAGGGTTTCTAAATAAAGTTAAAAACAAGAAGAAGACAAGAACAAGAACCAGGATAGAATTAGTCCTGAGGGATAGAGGGATAGAGTAATACTAATCCCAAAAAAAGAACAAAATAAAATATAGTAATACCAATATACAGTGTGTATATAAAGTAAAATCCTGTGACAGGTTTAATGTATTTTTACATAACAATTAAATATAAAGAGTAAACCATTTGTGAGTAAGGATGTCATCGACAATTTTTTTAAATGGCACACCCTGTATATTTTATTTTAGATTGCAAATTTCAAGACGATTCCAAAAATATATCATACTTGTGTTCGGTAATTAATAGTTTTGAAGATACAATAATTTTAAAATCTGTATTTTTGAAGACATTTAATTAAATTAAAATAACAAAATAATACAACAGTAACAATAAATTGCCACACAATAAATTACAGTAACTGTTCGAATTGTCTTCCTTCTTGTGCTTGACAGTGTCCTAAGCGATCAATAAATTCCTGCTGAACTTTATTAATGGTTACCTGCGCAATCTTATTTATTTCTTACTTTATTCTATCTTTTAAATCATTTACGTCGTCCCCGCAAAAAAAATCTAATGGCGTAAGATTCGGTGACCTTGGTGGCTACTCAATGGGTCCTCGTCTACCGATCCACTTATTGGGGAAAACAAGATACGTTCGAAGGGGGGCTCTGCATAATGTAGCGGTGCACCATCTTGTTGATACCACAGACTTTTATCGATATTTCCGGGAATGTTTGCACTAGGGAATAAATTAATTAAAGTTGGAATCAAAAAATTAATTAAAGAATGCAGATAAGTTGGGCCGTTTACAGTTCCATAAAAAAATAGGGTTCAATTATTTTATTTCGAACAGTTCCTGCTCAAACATTAATTTTCTGTGGATATTGAGTGTGATGTTGTCTCATCCATTTAGGATTTTCCTTTGCCCATTATCTAAAATTCTGTCTATTGACTTCACCGTTTAATGTAAATGTGCATTTATCAGAAAAAATAACGTTTTTTGCGAAAAGTGGATCATTACCTTATTCATCAATGTTTCGCTAAATTCCATTTTACGATCCAGGTCGTTATCTAATAATTCTTGTACAAGGTGCACCTTAAAGAGATGCCACTTTTCATGTTTTGATACTTTATGAATAGAAGTAAAGGAACATCATGTTCTCGGCTAACTTGCCAAACGCTGTTATGTGGATTTTCTTTCATAGCCAATAAAACAAACAAATTTAGAATAACTAAATTGGTAGGCACTCAGAACACTAATTTTCTTGTCCAACTAATGATACTAGACCACATATCCTCATCATACAAATTCTTATCTGACATTAAGTTTTATGCCGAGCGGAAAGCATGTACGTTCTTACAATACTTTTATTAAAGACTATTAAATATATTTCATTAATCAATCCATAATCATACTAATAAAGACAACTGTTATTTAACAGGTTCATGTGCTTTCAGGATTGTAATACTAATTTTCGGGAATCCCAAGTGTATAGATACACTTATCGCTGATAGATTTCTTAATTAACAAATGAAACTAAACCGAACTATTTTCTGAAGTATTTAGTCCGGCAGGAAATACGTTAACATTAACCATAAAACATAAGAAACAACTAGAAAATTAACAGTGAAAGTGACATTATATCTATAGATTGAACTAATAAAAATCAATCAAATTTTGTAACGGGAGTACCATCCGAGACGAAGATGGCACATCCAACTGGTTTCAACAAATGTATTTTTCGATATCGACTTTTAGCGCTTTATTCAATTTGCTCGAATTTAAAGCTCTCATTGATCATGACGTTAGTACAGCATATTTTTTATTTTTTTTCGGATCGTTAACGAACTTCGGCTTTATACAAATGTGAACAATATTCCTCTCCCTGAAGAATTTATTGGTGTTACCAATATAGGGGTGAAATTTTTTTATAGAGTGTCATTGACGTTTTTCCAGGTTTTTTATAAATACACACAATAACTGAAAAAATGAATTTATTCTATTTATCTGTCCCACACTGTGTATGTATTGCCTATGTCCTCGGGTACATATAATTAAAGGAAGCTGAATATCAAAGACTACCAATAAGGAGATTAGAGACGAGGAAAGCAGATTTCAAACATACATAAAGGTCTACTTATAATTAAAGTCGATATGTAGAAAGATATTCTGGCTGCTACAGATTCGAACATTATAACAAACTAAACCATTTGTAATTCCAAATATGACAAAGTAAGATTTCAGTTCCTCTTAGTTCTAATAGTCCAAACCCTATAATCTTGCAAATAGAAATGAAATTAACATCGTACAGAATTTGCTATGTGCAGGTTATTAAATATTCACTCAAAGTTCTACAGAATATCGTGATACTCAACTGTCGTCCGTTATGATCATCGTAGACTGCTTGAAATTTCCCCGTTTTAGAGGGTGATCAAGACACATTGAATATATTACAAAATTTAGTAAACACGTATCTAAGTCACTTCGAACTGTTAGCTAACGTTTTGTACTCTTAGCGAATTTCAACTTCAATACATTTTTTAAGACATAAATAACAAATCTTCTTTTTTGTAAATTGGTATTTTCAAATAATAATAATAATAAGGGTTTGCCCTTGTACGCCTTAATTTCTTGAATTTTTCCTTAGTATTTGTTCCGAAATATCACCAAAATATCTTATTTGTATTTATTAATTTTCCAATTATGTTTTGTTTATCTTATTTTAATTGTCTGTTAGACAGTACTTGCATTAATTTAAATTATATTGATCAAAGATCTATATCATTTTTACTTACTTAATTAGCATTATAAATTTCGTCGTATTTTATAAAGATGTTTGAATTTTCCATAAAGCTTCCGGCTATTTTTAATTCTTCTTAATTAATTTTAAGATTTTGATCATTCTTCCTAAATCTACCATTTCATTTATTTCTCTTAATTCTCAATCTGGAGGGGGAAATCCCCAAGTTTGTTTCCCCCTCTAGTCAGTTGCCATCATGCTCTGGTCTAGAGAGCAGCGTGTGTTCGCCGTTGAGAGCTTCTTTTCTAACGGTCGCTCACTTGTTGCTACGCAACGTGCCTTCCGCGCTCGCTTTGAAATTCGTCCTCACAGACTCGTTCCTAGCCGTAATTAGATTCTGTCGTGGGTTCACTTATTTCAGGAGTGTGGAAGTGTCGCTAAACCCAGAAATGGACATCAACGGACCACCAGAACTCCGGAAAATGTCGAAAATGTCGTTCTGTGTTCGATTCTCCATGAAGACCTTCGATTTCATCCCTATAAATTGGTTGTTGTGCAAGAATTAACTGAACGCGATTTTGTTGCCCGTCAAAATGCATGTGAAGTGCTGCTTGACAACCAGCCTCAAGACGCGGTCGTTTTTTTCAGTGACGAGGCTCACTTTCACATTTCCGGCTGCGTTATTTGAAAACCCTGGTTTATATCCATCGACCACGGACCATAGCTCACCTCAAGAACAACATTCGCGACGCCATTGCCAACATACCGATTGATATGGTGCGAAGAGTGGAGACTAACTTCAGAAATCGACTTAATCAATGTATGTACAATGGGGGTCGCCATTTAACCGATGTCATTTTCAAGACTGTATGAAAAAAAACTTGGGATATTATATTCTCAAATATAAAAAGTATTAAAACAATAACTGAAGTACTTTTGTTTTTATTGACCTTTCAAATAAGTAAGTTTCTCTGGCGCACCCTGTATTTTAAGTATACGGGGCACATCTGTAATTTGCCGTGTGTTCGATTTCGCAATTATAACATCTTTTTTTTACTTATTTCCGTTTTTACTGACTGAAAATTTCTAATTTCATGATCTTTTCCACATTTGACGTTATTTGGTTCCATATTACAGTTAAATCTAGAGCGGCCAAAACGTTGACATTTTTAACATTGAGTTATCTTTTTCCTTCTTTTATACTGTTCCCATCTAATTTTTATATTTTTTCATTCTTTAATCTTATAAATTTCTTTGTTATCATCGTCTTTTTTGATTGTTAATAAATAGCTATGGCTTTGGATTTTATCATCTCTTTTTTTATATCAGTATTTCATTATCTCCTTTCACTTTCCGTTCTTTATTCTTTTCTTTTCCTCGTATGTTCGACATATTTAACACTTCAAACACAAGTTTTTCTCTCCAAAAGTTGGGAATTTCCAGTAGCGATTTTTGTTTCAATCCTTGCTTTGTGGGTTTTATCGATTACAAATATAAAAAAAAAATTACCCTTATCTTGAATTTCCACAGTATTCCAAAGCATTTTAAGATATCTTTCTCTAACCAGAGTTCGCTTAAATTGCATTATCAAAGAGTGACATAAGATTAACAGATTTCTTATAAGCCCACTTTACTTCATACTATAAACGTTTCAACCAATCATTGTCACGCAATATGTACAGATAATTTTTTGCTATAATATTCTTCTTTTCCTAAAAAAAATGGGTATTATTATATAGGTATTTAGTTCAAAAGGTAATTTAAAATAATTGAACTTCTCAGGTTTAACTCTTCATTCAATATTATATAATGACGACATTTGAGGTATTTCTTGATTTCATGTATAATCTAAAGTAAACAAATTTATTGAATCAAGTAACTTAAAAATTCTCAGTTTAAATATTTTTAGATAATGTTGTGGAACTAGTTATCCATTAAATTTCTTTTTTAATGAATATGATAAAAAATCCTCTAGTACCAAAATTATATGGTACTATTAAATTACATAAAGATACAAAACGAATTAGACCTATAGTTTCTTATGTCAATACCCCCAAATACTACAAAATTGGCAGAAGTTCTTCATAAAACTTTAACTGATTAAGGTTACATATCAAAATATTTAGTAAAAAATTCTTTAGAATTAATATATAAACTAAATACCCATAAATTAAATGAAAATTCATAATTAATGCTGGTTTTACAGGTCTCATAGACAATTGGATTTTTTAAATTTTATTATCAATTAAAGATAACACATCTAGAAATTTCTTAGATATTACTATCAAAAGAGTAAACTGGGGAATTACAATGATTTTAGACTAAATATCTATATATAATTAACCAATTTTTTTAGAAAAAGAAGAATATTAAATTCATATTGCTTGATAATGATTGGTTGAAATGTTTATGACGTGAAGTACAGTACGTTTATAAGAAATCTGTCAATCTTAGGTCACTCGTTTGAAATGCGATTTAGCGAGACTTGTTTATTGTTTTTATTCAAAATATTAATAATTACAAACAATATAAAACAGACATATCATTTCCAAACAATAACTTCACTATGATATTTAAAAATAGCTTTGAAATACGGTGGAAATTCAAGATAGCTATCATTTATCCTTCCTATATTTAATCTAATATACAAAAACAAGGAAAATATTTGATTAAATAGATAAATAATGAAAATAGAGCAACATCATAGAACTATTAACAATTTAAAGCATCAAAAAAACCGATAAACAAGAGATGAAAAGGCGGCATTTAGTATTTGGAGCTTAACCGTGCACCTCAAACTTTTATCTCTACTTCTTAAAAAGATATGAGCCACTCAAATAGGGGACAAGATGGTGTCTTTTGCATTCGTAATATTCCACGCAAGATCTATGAGTTAAAATTAAAAAGAGCTAGATCCATTTTGTAATCTCTAAGCCATAAACAAACAATGCAAAACCAAGTTTAAAAGAGGCTGCACTACTTGCAATTTTGTACTATCTATTATAATAAATGGCCTAATGTTTATGTTGCAAACATTTCCGTATATTTCTCGTACATATAGAATGAGAATTTGAGCTTGAGAAATTCTGAAAGCTTCCAGCAAATGGATATTTCTATGTAACGTTGAAGGTGTATTATTTTATATTCGTTGTAGAATATCTGCAAATTTGTATACCCTAATCAACAAATAAATAAACGTTGAATACGTTTAATAAATGATCGTGATGTAGTTTCTATAATATGTAAACACTTGACATCAATCTTGTGATGTAGAAGAAATTCATAGCGGTACATTTTCTATAGGTTTTAAAATTTCCTACTTCTACACTTCATTTGGGATGGTAATTTTTTTTCTTTTTAAAAGTTTTATTGAATGTTTTTTATTGAAAAAATACATACAGAATAATTACATTATTTGGCTTTCAAAACAGAACAACCATGTATTAACTCTATAACATAGTGCATGTTGTTCAGAAATACAATTTGAAGAATTTAACTAAGGGTAAAAGTAAATTTATAAGTATGCACCTAAGTGAGTTAACACTTATTTGTACACAAGATTAGATCTAAATATTTGTTTTTCGGATCGCGAAAATATTGATTAATTAACTAATAGTTATGTGAATACAAAATTGTATAAAGTAAAAACTTTATAATTAAAATAAGTTTTTAAGAACATTTTGATTGATATGAATGAATTTTTTGATAGCTTTTCATAATTTGTTAATGTCTTTTATTTGTTTAATATCGTCAGGTAATATATTATTTATAGAACGGTATGATTAACATTGTTTTCTTTTGATTTCTAGTTATGTAAGGATGATTTCTGAAAGTATTATTTTTCAGTTTGTGATAGAAAACACAACTAACATGTAAATACAGAGATCAAACATTTAGAATATTTTCATTATAAAAAAGAGATGTGGAGAACAGTCTGTTTTTATAGTTAATTATTTTTAGAATATAATTCTGAATTACATTAAGAGGAAGTAATCCATTTGGTATAAATTGTCCCATACAATTATTCGATATCTTATTAAAGATTCAACTAATGTTTGGTATATTTTATTGAGAAGATTTTTGTTTAAGATGGTACGTATTAAATAAAATTTATTAATTAATTTTCGAATTTTAGTTAAATAGTGGACGTGAGGCACCCATTTCAAATTTTTATCCACCATTATTCCCAAGAATTTAGTGCTAGCTACTTCTTTAATAATGAAGTCAGATTTATCTATGTTAATCTGAGTGTACGTTGGTCAGTTTACATGGTTTAGAAAGAAAGCAATGTATACAGTTTTGGATATATTTAAAGTTAGTTTATAATATTCAAGCCATTTTTTTACTATTGATAGTCCATCTTTCAATGAATGTTTAACCTCGTCCCAGGTTTTTCCTTCAAATATAAATGCAGTGGGGTCTGCAAAAGAGGTAACTGCTCCCTTTACATGCAAATTTAAGAGATAATTTATTTGGTTAATAAAAAGTATAGGGCCCAGGACTGTTCATTGCGGTACACCAATTTTTAATAAAAAGTAGGTCACTATATTCATCTTCTACTTTTACCATTTGAGGATGTTCGTGAAGATAGTTCTCAAAAACTTTTAGCACTGTTCCCCTAACCCCATAATGTTCAAGAACATTTAGTAATTTTTTGGGAGGAACAGTATCAAAAGCCTTTGCAAGGTCAATAAATACACCTACTCTTTTTTTATCAGCATCCAAGCTATTTTTTATATTAGATATTACATGATACATGGCATCACAAGTACTTAAACCCTTTTGAAATCCAAATTGTTTAGTATTCAATATTTTTTTGCCAATTAAATAATTTTCTAATCTATTTTTTAAACATTTCTCAAAAAATTTTGAATAGTTAGTAATTAAGCTAATTGGTATATAATTTAAGTACCTTTCTTAGAACCCTCTTTATATATTGGATTTATAATAGATGTTTTGACGACTTTAGGTATCTTATCCCTTTCAAGAACTAATTTAGTTTTGTGCACGAGGGGTTTCAAAATATATGGGTGACTTATTTTTAATATCTTAAAGCTATTCAATTAAAGTCTGGAGCACTATTATTTTTTAAACTGTTTATGTTTTGGATTATGTCGTTAATCGGAGTTAAAACCATAGAGCTTAAGGAATTTGTAAAATTAAAAATTCGGTATGAGCTCACAGCAATTCTAGATACATAGAGCTTTTTCATTACCAAGGGGAAGGGATTAGTTTAAAAGGGAAATTAATATAATTAAACAAATCGCTACCTCTAATAATTATCCATTACATCTAATAAATACATTGATTAATAAAAAGGAAGAAATGTTGCCATTAACCTTATATTTCCGAAACAACCTAAAGATGACGGGTCATACAGAACTATTGCATATTTTGAAGATATTTCAAAGGAAATATAAAAAAATATATCTCGTACAATATATTTTAAAGAAATGTAGGTTCATTTTTATTAAATTATAAAATATAAAATAAATAAATTTAAATAATCAGGTATTTACAAACTAAATTGTTAGGATTGTAAGGTCATCTGTCTTGGCCAGTCTTTTTGAAATAAGGTACAGTGAACATTTACACATTACAGAAAACACCTCATTGAAACTATACACAAACCTACAATAACAAAGCAATTGAAACAACAATGGAGGTACTTCATGTATGTGATAAAATAGAAAAATAGGATTTTTTTGGAAGAAATTGAAATCAAGAAATATCAAAAATGTTTTCAGTATATAGTACTCAAGGAACAATTAAACCTAGGAGTTTAATTATTTTAGATTACCTTTTGGACTAAATACCTATATGATATTCACCAATTTTTTTGTGAAAAGAAGAATATTATATTTTAAAACTTTTATAGCAAGAAATCTTACTGTACATATTACTTGATGACTAGTTTAAATATTTATGACTTGAAGTCAAATGTGATTTAGCGAACCCTGGTTAAAGTTAAAGCTTTAAAATACTTCAAGATAACTATAACTTATCTTTTATATTTATATAGAATATTTTTAACTGAAAAACTATTATGGATGCGATTAGAAATACTAGTGGTTTTATTATTATTTATTTTATTATTAATTGCTCGAGTCACAGTGGAAATTAAAGGTAAATATAATTTATCTTTATTATTTATTAAATTTTTCTTTTTTTTTTTAAATTCCACCTAAGTCGAAAATATCATTCAAAATATCTAATCAAAGTAAATAATAAATAAATAAATAAATAAATAAATAAATAAATGAAAAAATAAGATATTAAAAATGATCACAAAATGTGCTAAACTTATTAATGCGTATAATAGTTTAGTAAATCCTAATTTGTGCCTCTAAACTTCACCTAACATAACCTAACCTAATCTAACCTATTTTAGATTTTTTAAGTATATCGTTTATTTCAATATTATATATATTATGTCGCATTACCTTCTCCTGTTATGTTTTTTTATATAATAAATCACCATATACAAATTTTATTTTATTTCAATTAAAATCAGTAGAAACACGATTTTATTCGACATTCGCCATCAGTGCATACTGATTAAAGACATTCATAAAGCCAGTAGATGAATTATTCTCAATGTTAACATTTACCAGATTTCGATTATACACGGTAATAATAATTTCAAAACATGCAATTAGCTATAGCTCTGAAAATTTCAAATTAAGTCCCTTCATCCAATATTCTAGGCTACTTTGTCTTGATATTTTGTAGAGAATCAGTTGCTTTAAATTTCCGCTCAAGAAGAGGCACGTTTTTATTCAGTTACCTTGGATTGAATGAAGTAGTTACCTATAAAGCATATCGAAAAATTCAAACTAGCAATAAATATTAAAGTATAATAAAAGGATTACTACCTTTGATAACAACATTACAAATAACGTTTGTCTGATTTTGTTTCCAAAAACTACAATTACTCGTAGATGCAACTTTTTGTGCGAAAATGTGGAAGTATTAGATTCGATGGAAAATGACAATGCAGCTCAAACTTTTAAATAAAATAGACATTTTAGGTTGAACCGCTATTTGTCCAACAGCGTGACTTCCCAAAATTTCAAAATTAAAAGTACTGTCACACGGATCGGTTCGGAAAATATTGAAATCAAAAAATTTTCTTCTTATTGTCGTTACTGGGATAAAATAATTGGTACAGAAAAATATAGCTATTAGAATCAGGCTTTTAAACTTACGTAAGACACTTTATTAAGAATTGCAAAGAAAGTTAATAAATCTCAAAAATATAATCTATCCATTTCTCTGTTCTGAAATTTTACTATTAAGATATTTGTAAATGTTGGTTTAGTTTTTGTATACTGTGTATTTTTACAAATACAGGTAACTGCAAACTGTGAATTTTCACTAATGTGAAATATTTTAAATTTCCATTAAATACAAATAATTTCGGATGTGCATGGTGCAAGATATATTGAGTAAAATGGTTTTGTAACAATTATCATTAATTTTGTTCTAATAATATTTGCGGTATTATTAACCCAATTTTAGATGTAAATGCTTCTTCTAAAAAGTTTATTAGTAGACTTTAATTATTGTTACTATTTTTTCAAATCACTTAGTAAAAAAATGTATGTCCTTAATATGCAATCTTTAGTTGTATCATTTTTTTACATCATTTTAGCATAATTTTGTTTACGGATTTATACAAACATGGTCTGGTAATAACTACATTATACAAGTATATTGTATATTTCAATTGGCAACTACAATATTAACGGAAAGTACACATAAAGAACACAGTATTCTTATTTATACAAGTATTTAGAAATCAATAATTATATATTCTTTAAAATAGTACTAAAAATAAACCCATGTTTTCTATCATCATTAACCACTCGCTCAGAGCCTGGCTCCAGGTTTAAAATTTATTACAAGTGCTGAAGTTAACCATATCTGAACTTCGTAACTAGTTCTAGTTAATAAAACTAAAACTTCCATAAAGAAAATATGAAAATTATTTGCTAAGTATTTAAAATTTGAAGAATGGAGGTATTTATTTTAGGTAGAGTACATTTTTCAATGTCTTATAGTTTAGTATATTATTGCAATAGGAAAAAACCTGTTACTGATTACGTACTTTCTATTTAACGAAAATTGTACCGGTTTCCATAATTTATAAATAAAATATTCTTCCTTCTTCAGTACAGGATATGTTATTTGTAATTTTAAAAATTGCATAAATACTGATTAATATTATATTATAATAAGGGTATAAGTATTTTACCAATGTTGTCTAAATTTCGTGAAAGAGCTGTGGCAAAACAAAAAAGCGATCTCTTAAGTAACTGCTTATTACTGCCTACAGTACAATCTGGCTTCCGTAAGGGGGTACAGTTTTACTACGTCACTTCTAAAAATTGTTGATGACATTATTACATTAATTGATCAAAATCAATGTACAATTCTCCTTTTATAAGATTTTAATAGGGAGTTTGACATTGTCAACTATAAATTACTACTAATCATATTGCGCATCTTCTTATTTTTAATTTTCTGGTAAATCGTAAACAATGTATCGAAGTTGATTTTGATCAATATGATTATTTGAAGATTAACTCAGGAGTACCTCAAAGTTCAATATTAGGAGCTTTGCTTATCTCTGCATATAAACTGGATTTAATCAGTTCGTTAGATAGATCTAAAATTCATTTTTATGCTGATGACACTCAGATTCAATTGTAACTTCCAACCACAGTTGTCATAAAATACTTGTTAAATAATTAATTGAGAACTGACAGAATTTGTTAATTAAACCTTGGAGCCATTGTCTGATTAAATGAATTGTTTCAACTCTTACATTATAGAAATTATTCATAATCAATATGGAAAGATAAGTAATACATATCTTGAATTTCCACAGTCTTTCAAAGTGTTTTAGTATATTTAAATATCTCCTAGGTTTCGGTATCTGACAATATACCATTGTCTTGGACAATGGAAAATGGAAAAAGAGTTGTTAGATGACGATTTTGATAGACGTGAAGAGTTTGCAGACATAATTCTAGGAAAATGTTACGATTCAAATTTTTTAAATAATGTTGTTTTGCGAAGAGGGCACTTTTGTTATTAACGGAAACGTCAATCGGCATAATTGTAAAAAATAGTGGTCACGTAACAATTCTCGTTGGATGCGTGAATACCACACCAAGTATCCAGAAAAACATAATGTATGGGCTGGAATAATAGGCGACAAAATAAATGGACCCTTTTTCATTGAAGGAAACTTAAATGGTCCGGCGTATTTAAATTTATTGGAAAACAGTGTTATACCTGAGTTGGTTCGGTTATTTCCAAATCCAAGTAAGTATTTTCAATTGCCTTTTAACTTAGAAATTTCATTATTTGAAACTCTCAGACAATGACAATACCCCAAACAACAATATTTGTCTGCAACATGATGGAGATCCACCTCACTATGCGCGTGACGTGAGACAATACCTAAATAATGTGTTTCCAAGATGTATTGGAAAGCGTGGTTTTATCGAATGGCCACCGCGATCACCCGATATGAATCCTTTAGACTATATCCTATGGGATCACTTAAAAAGTACCGTTTATAAAACAAAACCTGCCAATATTCAGTAATTAAAAGATAAGATCACCGTAGAGATAAGAAGAATTGAGCAGTCAGACATATCGTAAAATGTATTGCAATGTTTTAAAGATTTCATAGTTTTCGAAATAATTGAGGCGTTCTATACTTAAAACTCACTCTGTATGGTTCAAATTTAACCTCTATTTACAAAAGTAAAATTCAAAAAGTGCAAAATTCTTGTTGAGGTTGATATATGGCATAAAAAGGAACCATAGAATTTCTCACAAATTACAAGAGAATGTATTGTTAAATATGGAAAATCGACGAGTTTATCATACAATAACCTTATATTATAAAATTATTGGCTCCAAAAGGCCTCTAAACCTTTATAAAAAAGTAAGATTTTGTCCACAATTTGAACTTGAGATATAAGAGGTTATTATTACATCACTATTTAAAACCGAAATATTTAGATGGGCTTTTACGTATCAAATATATAAATTGCCAGCAAGACTTTTGAATCTTTCCAATGCCATGTTCAAAGCCACATACAAATTGATAATATTTAATAAACAGTGCAAGTAAATATTCAAATATCTCCCCGTAATGTTTATTTGTTAATTTATTTATTTTTGTTTTTTTAACATTACACTATAGTTATTATGAGGATACTTCGTTCTCTCGGGTTAAGAGAGGAGAACATTTTTCCAGTGAATTATTCGCTGTGGAAAATGAACTTTGCCCTTCATCTTTATATAATGTCTTTTTTTGCTTTTAATAATAAATATGTTATATTTAACGTTACGAAGATAATACAGACACTTATTATTTTCATATTTTGCTTAGCAAAGTTCTAATGGTTATAGATGGTTATTGATGGTTATATATGATTTAACATATTACAAACTAAGTCGAGCAACAGAAAAGGGCCATAAACATTAGAATTTCGGATCGATGTGTGATTTATTGACATTTCAATATCCATTCAAAGCTCATATCAAAATGTACAATTACGATTCGAATATCACACAACAAAACATGGCGAATTAGGCAAACGTGTTTATTTTACTGAAATTAGTTTGTAATCAGGATAATTACCTATGAACTAAGACTGCCAATAGATGGATGTTAATTAAATTACGTTTTTTAATAGAATATTTAAAGTTATATGCAGTCTAATAAAACAAAATATCATCTTATTCATCATGACCTATGATTTCAATTAGGGGCACTGGAGCATTATCACATTATCCATGTTCCACGATTTATTATAACAAGCGAAACCTATTTACTACTCTTCAGGAAATGTACACTGCAACACACGGACAGAAAATGAGCTCCGGCCTGTTATCGCCTGATTTATACACGCACGTCTTAGAATCTGAGACATTTCTACACTTGCTGGATAGATATGTATATATATTATAATAGCACATTTATTAATTATTACATATATCTCAGTATGAGTTCTTTTAAATTATAATGTTATCGTTAAATGCAACAAATTACTTCTGAAACTTACCAGTAATATTATACAACCTAATGTATAAAGCTCTTAACAATAGCCTTTAAAAAGATCAATATTAAAACATAAAATTTTTGATGTTAATAAGTCCGGTCCTGTTATGAATTCCATTTTTGAAGTCATGAACAAAACTTCTAGAAACGTTACACAACAAAGGCTGCTTTGGTTGCTTTGCTTTTTTAAGCTATTCCGGCGATATTCACCCTTCACAGGTCAAAATTCAAGTGTTTCCTTTCAAATTTTGACAGTTATTTTATAGATTTTCGGGATCCCAGCACTCTAAAATATTAATTTATAACAAATTATCTGAAATTTTGAAAAATTTCGCAATATTTATACATTTCACTTTATATCTTTACATACATAATTGTTCACAAACAGATAAATGCACATTAAGAAAGTTCATTCATTCTTCTTTATAATACTAGTAATATTTTCTAATAGATATATTCTTTGTAAAGATTTTCTTAATTATTATTATAATTATTGAAATAATAATTGCAATCATTATTAATAGGATAGGGAAAGTCAATTTTAAGGACTTCAAAATTGTTAAAAACCTTTCAGTAAAACCATAGTAATCTATATTCAATAGAAAATGCTTAAAATTTACACATATTTTAAGATATCCCGAGATAGGAAAGAGATATCGACATGTAGTTTTCTCCATTTTGTTGCCAATTTGGTCTGGTTTTATAAGTCTATTGTTAAAACTACATGCTTCCATTTAATATTTTCCAAAGATAACTAAATTTAAAAAAATAAGTAGCGCCTTCTAGCGTACATGTTACTTATTAGGTTGGGTCGAAATTATTACTATTACATTGGTGGAAAAGAGCTGTTCTCAATAAGACTAAGTTTGCAGAAATCGGTTAAGCAGAACCGGAGTTACATGCGTTTTTCCATAATAAGGTTCCCACTCTCTCCCGAAAAGATTCACTAACATTTGTGAAATCAAATAAACGCAGAATTTTTGGAAGAATAGGATGATCGTATTTTCAATGCCTCTTAATTAGGCAAAATTTGTGAAATATATATTTTTTAATTTTTGGTATTGAACAACGCCCTCTTGAAAATAATTTCCAGTTTTTTTCAAAGCCACTTTTGTTATATTTTTTTCCCGAAGCTGTACTTTAGATCTTGTCGGATTGATCAGATGACATAGGATAAGTTGCCAATGTTACTTTATCTATCATATGAAAATTCTATCTTGTGTTCTATTAACCTTAAAACATGTAGAACCGTATGTTTTTCAACCAAAATTTTATAAAAAATGAAAGTTCATCTAAATTGTTGAAATGATGTGCTGTGATTAATATTTTTCGAGGAATTCCAACATCCAGTATCTCAAGGATTTCCAAATCATCATCAAAAATATCAAAATCCAAATCAACTTTCACATTTTCAACACTATAGTGTGATTTTATTGTGTTTTAATTATGAATGTTAAGAAATCTTTTTTAACTCTACCTGGCAAAATCCATAAATTAGAGTTAAGTGAAGCTTATCTATATAGAGTGTCAATCTTCCTGTCACTTAAATGTAAGTAGCTTTGAAGTTTTATAAGTTCTACTTAACAAGTGGTGCAAGCAATTTCAATCATTTTAAGTAGAGCTTAAGCTTAAGTGGTCAAGGTGCAATCTTAGAACTGACTAATTAGGATCTCGGTGTTTTGATACGACTATTTGATATGATAATAATCTCTTGGTTTTGATAGTTCCTTTTAAAGTTCGACGATACTTATATGCTACTTTCCCATTTTTTTTTTCATAGGACTAGGTAGGAGTGGACGAGTCTTATTGAAAGACCTATTTGGTCACCCGATTTAAATCTTTTGGACTTCTTTCTGTGTGAGTTACTTAAAAAAACAGGTACGCAAAAAAACTCCCCGAAATCTAGAAGATTTAATAATGGTAATAAACGTGCTTTATTAACATTTCAGATTCAGCAAACCATTCGTCATTTTTGGGACGGTTAAGAGATTCCCAGTTCTTAAACTTTAAACGTTTATTTTACTTTCTTAATTTTTATATTTTTGTCACATATTTTTTCAATATTATTATTATTTAATCTCATGAAAAAAATACATGTCCATATTTAAAAATATATAAGTATCTGAAATCTGTTAAAAAATTATATATTTAAAAAAAATATTTTTGCTAACTTTCAACTCTTAATTTATGGATTTTATCCATAACAAACATAAAAGATACATTATACTTATCTTAAATTTCCACAGTATTTCACAGCTATTTTTAAATATTTTTCTCTAACCAGGTTTCGCTAATCGCATTTTTGAAAAGGACCGAATAAACAATTAAACATGGGAAGCTGAATTATTTTAAATTACGTTTTGGACTAAATATAATATTAACCAAATTTTAAGGAAAAGAAGAATATTATTATATTTTAAAAATTTTATAGAATCTTTGAAAATGCGGTTTAACGAAACCTAGTTAGAAAAATATATTTAAAAATAGCTTTGAAATCCTATGGAAATTCAAGTATAATTTATCTCTTATATTTAATATTTTTAAATTTTTTTATTTTTTTTAAAATTCCTATTATCTTTCAGCTTTTACAAAAGTACCGAATAATGATTTTGTAAATATTACGTTCCAGTATTAAAAAAAGTATATACTACTCTATATAATAATGAGTAAACTTAATTAATAGTTACAGCAAAAAGCGACATTTTCAGAAATAATCCCAACGTTCTAGAAAATTTTTCATTTTCAGAAAACAAAAGTTTTAATAACAGCTAACACACCGTTAATATTGTGTACGTCAGCTTGAAATAAACAGCCAACAAACTTTTTATGTCAATTTAGTTGAAAGAAATGATTTTGTTCTTAAAAGTTTGGAGATAAGTTTTAGCAAAGGGTTGAAAAGCTAAAGTTTGTATCCAACCAAACCACGACTGAGACTTTAATTAAATGTTGAAAACGGAAAACGAAAATAAGTCTCACAAGACATTAAAAACCGTTGCATTTTAGAAAAACATTAAAAAACTCATTCACGAAATTCTTGGACGAAATTGAGATTTCCAAATTAACTATGATAGAAAATAAACTTCTAAATCACCTTTGATTTATTAAACAACTTTAACTTTGAAAAGGTTCCTTACATAAATTGAAAGTGTATCAACTTACTCTATATTGCGTAGGAAATTGATAAATAAATGTTGATAGAGTTTGATGTTTCCCCAAGATTTTTCGCTTAACTCTTCTTCGTTATTATTGATAATGTTAATAAGTTTAATTGTTCCTATTTTAACATAATTAATGCATTGTAAGATAAAAATACTTTGTTTAGAATGATTTTTGACGAGTTTGAGATGTTGCCAATATTTTTAATAAATTGGAAATATAAGAAATTTCTTATATATTGAAAATATTTATGTTTAAAATTAATTGGAATTTGAACAACAAGGCAGATGTAAATTCCAAAATTCAAAAATAAGAAGATACATATTTCTCGCTACTATTAAAGCTAAAATTATGGTACTCTTGAATCAAATTTATAGTTTCACGTATATAGGTAAAATTAATTTCAAGATATTTCGTTGACTTACCATCTGCTTGGAGAGTACTGTCAGTTAATCTTGTAAATTCTTCATTTTAAAGTAAAGAACAACAGGGTCGTACTCGAATGTCTGCCGGGAATTTAGTGACTAGTGATGCTCAAGCGCTAATACTTAATTTTTCAAAAAAAAATTTTTAGCCAAAGACGCCACATATTACTTTCATAATCAAATGTTTACACTAAACTAAAATTCAGTTTCAGAATATATCTCCAGTAACCTCAACTTTGTACTAATCCTGTACTAATTTGCTTGAATTAACGACCACCTACCGAGGGATTTACTAATAGTTCTCCGAATGCAAGTGGTAGGTCAACGAAATATCCTGAAATGAACCTTAAATATTTTTTTTAAAACTATGAAATGAACTTTACCTGTGTACTTAAATAATTTTTCATGGATTATTTTTTACGGACAATATGTAAAAAATCAATCGTCTTCGTTTTTATTGAACATGAGTTGCTCTATTATAGTACAAATGATAATTCAAGAGGAAGTCTGTACAAAAACTATCAGGAATCACCCTGTGAGCGCTTGATAAAATTATGTCGAGTATGCAGTGACGTCACAATGAGACACTTTTATTAAATTACATTTTATTTTATTTCTAGTATTTACATTTTACTCTGTGTGCGAATACAAATAAGTACATGAATCAAAATTTTTCTCACGTTAATTTCTATTTTTAAAGTAGAACAGCAATATGATGGATTAATAAAATTCAAAAATTAAAAACTAATAAAGAGCACACAGATGATTCTGAAGAAGTGTCGTCATATAGTCCAAGATTAATGACATAGAGTAATTCAGTAAAAGCAGATGTTTTTATTTAGAAAATATTTCTTAAATTTTCGAAATCCACGTTCATTCATTATAAAGATGTTCCGTTTATTTGATAACTATGTAAATTGACAATATTTTCCAATAAAATATAATTCAATGTAGGTACACTTAATAGCATATCCTCTTTTCAATCCAAAAATAATTAATTAATATCCGATACAAAAATTGTAAAAATTGACAATTTCCCTTAACAAAACTATTCCTGGATCATAAATCAATTAGATAGGATTAGAGTAATGAAACAAGCCTAATCATGAAACCATTTCATCTGTATGTATAGCAAAAACCCAAAATTGTGTTAACAAAATTATACCTATTTAATCTTTTTGGAACTCTTAGTTTAGCGTCGGTTGTTATTGTATTCTATTCGAGTTTAATTCGTTGTGCGCACTCCTGGTGTAATGTACTTATTGTTTAAATCGAAATACCCTTTAGTATATTAATCTTTTCATAGACTATATTAGTATTTTTATTATTTTTAGACGCTTGCGTATTTCAAGGTAAGAAGGTTGACTTATTAGATTCAAAGTTAGTTTGTGCCTCACAGTTTAAAGATGGATGCAATGGCAAGACCAAGCGACACGTGGTCGTGATGGACTAAAAAAAAACACTTAACATGGTGGAAGCGATAATCTCTTGTACGTTTTTAACAGGTTTATCAAAATCAACAATTGAACGAAATTAAAGGGAATATAGATGAATACCAGAAAAACATTATTCGGAGAACTGTACATTCTGTTAAAGATGTATGGATTTCCCAAATGAGTGGATGCACATTATACGGAAAATACTACATGAACTCAAATTTCGTTATGTTAAACGATCTCGAAAATCTGTATTAATTGAAATGTAGGAGTAGTATGGCGGCAAAAATATCTTCGCTCTATTAAAGATGCAATAGGAAAATTTATTACTTGGATGAAACATGGGTTAATGCCGGACCAAGAGTTGGCAAGATACTGAGGTAAAATGTTTTCGCCAAGCATTTGTTGAAAGGTTGTGCACCAACAGGTAAAGGAAAACATTTAATTGTGGCTCATATCGGCCATCGATACTCCAAGACAGTACTTTGGTATTTATAGCGAAGAAAACTGAGGATTATCATGAGGATATGGTAACTGCACGCTTTGAAAAGTGTTTGGAAAAGGTTCTTAAGTATGTAGAGCCCAACTCAGTGATCGTGCCAGATAATGCTTCTTAAAACAGTTGACTCGTAGACGTATTCCAACAATGACCAATAGAAAAGCGACACTAAATTATTGGCAATACCGTTTTCTGAAGATATCGTGAAAGCAGAATTAGCAGCCATAATTAAGCAGCGCCGTGATAGGTACCGGCAACATATTGTAGATACAATGGCTGCTGTTTCGGTATATTAGTGTTAAGACTTCCACCATATCACTCTGACTTAAACCCAATTGAATTAATATTGGCTTAAGTGAAGGGGTATGTAGTACGTGAAAATGTTAGATGGGATAGTGGACGAAGTTAGCGATCTGGTTATAATAAATTTAAATTCTGTAGATTCGGACGACTCAACAGAGAGTCAATAGATTCCTGTACTTAAAGTAAATTGGTGAGTATTTACATGTTTATTTAAATGAATTTCGACTAGAAACTTTTCATATTACAATTGCAAATAATTACTATATAACTAGGAAAAATATAACTGATTGTTTCGCCCCTATAATTACAAGAATTGTATTTAATTATTTGAATATCAAAAGGATTAACACAAAATTTAAACTTTCAAAGAAAAACATTCTTATGTATTAGTTTATTTTCTTATTCACATAAATACTTTCAAAATCATAATTCTAAAATAACTTAATAATATTAATAAATTATTTAACAAAATGCGTACACCACTGATATAATCTAGGTAATATTCTTTAGACGAAATTTAAGTAAACCAGTAAAGTATTCATAATGTAACGCATGATAATTTAGGCAAGTAATGTTGGTTTACTCTATTTGCCTGCTTCTGGCGTACCCTGGGCAAACTTTTAAAGCTACGATTAGTGACCTTTACAATTTAATATTGGTAAAATTTGCATTTGGCCGTTACCTCGTATAATGCTTATTTTATTGCAGTTTGTCCACGCGGATTTATTACTCTCTTCAATAATTCTTCAGCGTACAGTTATCAAAATTGTTTCAGCATGTAAGAAGATTAAGGCCCTTTTCCAACTTTTTAAGGATACTAACTGTAAGTTATTTACCTTGAACAAAATATCCAGGTAACTTATTTTCAACACGTCAAAAATACTGACATGTAATTATCTAGAGGAAAATTAATTGAGTGAAAATGATTGATGTATTTCACAAAAACTTTAAACGGAGCAGATTGTCTTCTAGAAAATTGTACTTGAGGTTTGAAATGACAATGTGGTTTTACTTATTTTAACGCAAGATCGTTTTCTATTTGAATCATAATTAATCAATCGATGAATGAAATGTTTTGAAAATGGTTTTTTCGACATTTATTTCGATGGATAAAAACGTAAGTACTTGAAATGATAAAAAATAAAATTTTATTTCTTTTTTAAATATTTTAGAGAGTAAATTGAGAAAATTTGTTGATTTAAATTTGAAATTATTTTGTTAATTGAAAGTAACTAATACTTGTGTAATATTTTTAGAATAAATGATTCTGCTGTTTATTTCAACCACCTAATTTTGTTGGCATTTAATTTGGATTTGCATGAAATAAACAAAAGTTTGGTTTCCACTGATATTTTGTTACAGAACTTTACCGTTTTATTTAAAACAATATAAGTAGTTTTGATTCCAACAAATTAATAATTAAATTAAATGTATTGTTTCCTTGTTGTTTATTTTAAATAAATTATTTAGTCGATTAATAGAATTTAATTTTTATAAATAGAATAGACATTTTGTTATAATAATATAATTTTTCATTAAAAGAATAGATGTGGTTAAATATTTTATTTCATTTTAAACTTAGTAAATGTATGATACATGAATATAAATTTTAAAATAACCAGTACTTTAATTTAATGCATCTACATTTTTTTAATATATTGTTTGAATTGTAGAAAAGTGTAACAGAGCCGCCTGTCCAACAGCAAAATTAAATCGGAAACCTAGTAATTTTTAATTTTCAAAGATTTTTCAATAAAAGTAAATTTCATTTTAAAAGGCATATAAATGAATGAATCTTACGATTATAATTGTATAGAAATAATATACATAGTTGGAGAAACTGACCTGCGTCTGTGTTTTCGCCATTTTTTCCAAAAAGGTGTCACTCAGATTATTATCCCATCATATAATTATACGAACTGAGAAATTAACTAGCTTTGTATAAGCAGACTTCCTTTAATAAACCGAGAATCATAAAAAATCTGTAAAAGCAAAAAGTAGCGCTACAAGTACCTCTTCATCAAGTATCTTTAGCCTTGTTAAATTTTGTAAATCATAATTTGCCGGTACTTTTTTTAATTAGTTAATAGAGTCAAACGCTTTATTCAAGTACTCGGCGAGGCTCAATAATTATTCAAACCATTAATATAATTCGTTGTATTGTAAATTCACTCGTTGTTTTTCATTGAATTTTTATTCTAATCTTCACATGTTCCTCGCTCAATAAATAAGTTAGAAAATGTTCAGTTAGTTTCTTTGAGATTTAAGTGACCTATAAGTATATCTACATACTGGGTGTTTCCCAGAATCATAGCTACAGGTCTGAAGGCATGATAAGTGACAATTTTCCTTATTAATACAGTATGGCTATCGACCTTTTTGCTTCGCTGGTCAAACCTATTACAATATCACGTGTGGGTCATACATACATACATTATAATCAGCACCCACTCATAATTTGATCTACAACCTCGGTAGTGATGATGAAAGTTGGATATAATTCTTATGAACGGGAAACAAAACAACAATCTACTATTTAGGTGTTTCAAAATGAAGCAAAGTCATCAAATTCGGAACGTTTTGAAGCAAATGATTGCTTGTTTTGTGTCGAAACAACTATTTGTTTACCAGAAGTTTCTCTGAATTGAGAAAAATCATTCTCATCAGAACAATGCAAGCCCCATACAGCGTAAGCAATAATTAATTAATCAACAACACAAATGTGAAATTAATGACTTTCAAACATTTCCAAAAGTCAAAAATTAATTGCATGATCATCGTTTTCCATGCCAAGAAAATGCAGTTGAAGCGTTTAAAAATGCCATAATCAAATTAGCAAAAATTACAATTAGTTTATTCGCATAAAAAATGCATAGATTTTTTAGATAGGTTTTTATTTGCGTATATCTCGAAATTAAAGAAGCCGCCCTCGTATCGATTAATGCCGATGGTAGTAACACTTAAAAAAGTTACTCGGTTGATTAGTGTAAGGTCAACAACGATAACAGTATCCTTTAAATTAGGTACTACAAACTCAATGAAGGTTCATTCGTGTTTTCGAATCATTAAACTATCTTGCAATTCAGCTTCGTTTCACCGAAAAAAAAATTAATGACCGTTTTATGTTATAAAAGAGGCAATAATTATTTCATTTGATTACATGATCTCAACATTAATTAACTGTATCCTTGTGCACTGTTTTTCAATTTTATTTTTCCTTTAATTGTGTTTTATGTTTCAATCACGAGGTAAATACCATTATAAATAAATATTTTTACACGCCATTTTTCGATGTGGAATAAATAGATAGATAATCTTTATTTCGTTGAAATTTATTTCCAATTAATCCTAATCAAATTCTCGTCATCAAATTTTCTTTCTTAATTTGATATCAAAAATAGTGATTTATTAATATAAATTAAAAATAATAAAACGATTACTTATATTAGTAAAATATAACTTTTTCGCATTTCAATTACTTCGCTTATATAATATAATTTGGTCATTTAATGGGATTTTATCTTGTTTAAGTAAAATAGAACAGAACAGGTGTACGTTAATCATACAAGATGATGTACGTAAAACTCCTCCAGACAGTATGTTTCTTCTACTACTTCAATTAAAGAATATGCAGTCACTCGTGATGATTCCGACAATTAACACAAGTTAATCAGGATTTCTAAATTTAATAAATCAATTATTTCTAAGCGGTACAGTAAGTGTATTTACTTTCTGTTACAGAACATGTGTATGTTGTTGGTCCCCTAGCTTTTTACCTTTTTGGAGTATAGATTTTTCCACTTCTTTGTAAAATTGAAGTGAGTTTACTTTTCAGTAACAATTGATATTTTCTATTTACTAACTAATCCATCAGTCCTGCTTCTTAGCAAAAACAGTACTTTTAAAATATGTCGCAATACATTTCGCATATTTAATAATTTTTTCAATATCATCAGGTATATTTCCAACATTTTTGAAGACAGCCACAATTATACCAGTCTACAAAAAAAATGTTCCGGAGGAAATAACTAATTACAGACCGATATCTATACTGAGTGTATTCTCAAAAGTAATCGAAGAAGTCATATACATATAAGTGTTTCGTTATTTGTGCCTTACCGTTTCATAACACATTTTTGGTCTTTAACGTTAAGTAAGTCTGTAAATATATCCTAACTTTCTTCTTATTCTAACGAAAAGACAGCAATACATAAATACCTCAATGTAAAATCTAACCACGTCATCGATGACGTGCAACTGATTTTGTGTTGGATGAAGTATAGTTTAGTTACTTACTCTTATATATAGTCAGAAATATTTGCTTAGCGTCAACTTAAAAATAGATGTGTTTCTTTTTCTTCAATTCTGGCTCGTCTATATTAATATTGAGAATGAAATTTTCACCTTCTGAGGCATACATTATAACAAAATTACAAGAGACTAAATAAAAATCACCAAAATAATGCCATACTAGCCAGCAAACGGTAAACACATAAAACTAGAAGTCGACTAAAGAAATAATAATAATTACAACTATTCTTGTTGAGAATCTACCAATTGTTGACACCCATTTAAGACTCATTTAGATTAAGATTACAAAAAGCTACATTCTATAAATAATTTTTAGAATGTCTGGGTACGTAATGAAAGTAGGCACCTAATAATACCTTGTAATGACTTTTATTAATTAATTTTTAAACTTAAAATCTAAATAACTCCCCAAGTAATAAGAAAAAATGTATAAAAAAATTATAACCTTAACATCCTGCATCTTTCTTATTATCAAGTTTTGTAATAAGGTAAGACCGGTCCAACACGATCCTGCAGAGTTCGTACTATGCGTTACACAAGAGAACAGCCTACAGTAGAAATTTTCATCGATACTCAGCCTAAAGTATTAGTATTGCAAAGTCCAAAATCCCATACTACCGTTTCTTATCATGGTACAAACCAGTGTCGATGTAGATCTTACGGGTATTGGGTTTTTCCGGTTCTTATTTTGAAACGCACATTAGAAAGAATTGTTGTATCCAACAATCATTTAATTGAAATAAATATTTCAGCATGCTAAATGGGTGGCAGTGTATTGCTTGAAAATGTTCTTATTTAAACATTAGTTTAAACTGTCAAAAAAGTAAGATTAGGTATAAACCAAAAACTGGCTGCTGTTGCCCAGAAAAAAATACTGCGCCATGTATGGTACTTGTTGGAAGAACTGGTGTTTCTTGGATTTTGTGACAATGAACTTTCAAATGAAAATAAGAAAAACCTGGTACAGGCACTAAAAATCGAAGATGTGGAAGATTACGCAAAAAGAAAAAGCATTGATGACAAACACACTAACGAAAAAAGACTTCATGACTAGCAACTCCTTATGATTTTTCCAAATACTGGATATATCGTCATAGTTTTTGAATAAAGAGGTTGAAACTTAGAACGATGACGCTGATTTTGAGGCTGCAAAGAAAATCGTGTTCATTTGATGGAGGAGTATAATAAAATGATAAAATGATGATGAACCGATGAAGAACAAAAGTATTATTTACTTTTATTAGTAAAAGAGTATAGGAAGAAATATCCCCATACAAAGAAATCAACTCGTGTATCCTAATTATGAATAATTTTAATATGTATGCAAATATTTAAAAATAAAAATAGTAATAATAACGTCTATTAGAAGAATAATACATTAACTAAATTTCGATTTAAACAACATAAAATATCTACTATTTGCTGGAGTTTTTTTGTTATGCCATAGGGTATCTCATAAAAAGTTGAATTTATAAAATACATTAAATTAGGAAAAGTGGCATAATTGAAAAACAAATGAAATGGAATGTGGATATGCAAAATATTCCAAATTATTCCGCTCATTTCTTAATATAGGTGAAAAAATCACTGATTTTTCAAAAATAAAAATGGTAAGTGGCTTCGAATAAAAACAAATTCAAGAATTAGACCGCTCTCATAATTCATAAGAATATTAATTTATCATTGAAGTTGTGACATAACAGAACAACTTTTTATTTCGTTTTACGCATTCTTTCACTAGATATCTTAGGGATATCCGAAGGTAATTAGGATAAATATCTTGAATTTCAGTACATCATTTTATTTGTTTTAAATTTGCAATTTTTTTTTCAACTTTCCTCATTTTTACCATTTTCGAGCCAGTAATACTCTCCTACTAAAAAGTAGTTACTCTGTGTTAAAAAAAATAAATATAGACAAGAAATCCGAACACTAATTAGAATACTAATGAACAATATGTTGTATTAACAGTTATCCCGAAACTCTTTCATTATCCATATTTTATACCCAGTGAGTAACTTGCGCAGGCTTTAGAGTTTTAGAGGATCATGAGGGATATCCAATATGATTGAAAGCCACGTAATACGAGAACCACTTGATTCATACATCACTGATCCCATTAAAAGGTATCCGACCTAATCAATGATTGATGCGTTAGTTAGGGCGTATATATCATTGTATATCAACTAATTTAGGGCTTATATGAACAATTGTCCTATTTTCAGCAATTTAAACAAATAACATTACTGAGTTGATTTAATCATACGTTAAAAACATGAAAAGTACTCCAAAGCGTGTTCTATATAAAACGTTAATTTATTCTAGTATATAGTAATGATTCGTATCCGAAAAAATTTATGGGTGGATAAAAATTCTTGTAAATATAAACATGTTCATAATCTGAATAAGACAGCTTTAATTCGTATTTACAGTAATATCATTAACAATTTCATTTCACAATTGGTACACTTGACAACATCTCGAAATTCCAAATACTGGTTGATATATTAGATGTATTTTAGTTCTTTTATTGCATTTGTTGTGTCTCTGTCGACCTGTTAGTTGTGTTTTTTGTTTGTTTAGTTTTGTTCTTTCATATAAATACTTATTTTTTTTAACAAATGTAATATATACATTTTAACCACTCTGTGACCAATATTTTAATATAATTGTCATAACTCCACTTTTTTAAATTCCGAATTTATATTTTGTTATTATTGTGGCTGCATTTCTTTTAACTATTTTCTTTATTATTTTCAATATTGTAATTTCAGCCCTGAAGAAGGTGACAATAATCTCCGAAACGTTGATATTAAATAAATAAAAGAATTTAACTTAAACTCTTTTTTACCCGCCTCCACGAATACCACCCATTGATTCTATATAGTTGGTTAAAATGATAAGACAACGAATAGTTTTCAATAATTAAAAAGACTAAAAATATTACTATTTAAATTTGAACAGAACATAGTAAAATGTTTATTAATATTAGTAAACCCCAGTGAATTTCAAGTTTATGAATTTTTATAATATATAAATTGAAAAGATAAAATAATGTAAAGTATGTCAAAGTTAGTAATTTTAAATAATAATTTTTAAGGATTCCTACATGGTAAAGTACTGGGACATGCATGCTTAGAAACTCTAATTATAATATTTCGAAATACAATAGAACAATGTATTACATATACAATAGTAAAAATTAAATACATTTTATTTATTGAAATTGTTTTAAAACTTGAAATTTTGCAAATTGTGTTAAAATTTAAGAATATCTGTATCAAAAGTATCAAATAAATAACTACATTTCAAATAAAAAGATTTTAAACTAAGATTTAAGATAACGAGCTTTAAGAACAAATATGATCATTTAACAGGAAAACGGTAAGAAGTAATAAGATTCGTAGTTGTTAAAATCATAATTTATTGTAAATTTCCAATGCTCTTAAATAAAAATGTCAATTTTATGGATTTGGTAGGCTAAATTTGAAACTATATAAATACCGTGTCAAAAATTTGACAGAGATTCTAATTTTAAACAGCGTTTAAACCGTCCTGTCTCAGGATTTTTCCTCAAAATGGCTTAAAATGTATGTATTCCATACTTTATGTGCACACTGTATAAAAAAGTCAAAATTTGTGCCTATTGTTAAAACCGACATATTTAGGAAGCCACCCATGAGAGTTTTAATTTTAAAAAAATTAGTGAACTGTAATTGATTAGCATTAATATTCAATTTTTACATTTTAAATGTTATATATTATAACTTGGCGCTCAATAATAACAATATATTTTCCAAATTAAATTATAATTTTATAGTATACTTTAATGTAACATTTCATTTCATTAAAAATAAAAAAAAAATTACAATTTATTTATTTGAGAAAATGTTTTTATTAAACTTTAATTAACAACCATAATACCGCCAACGAGGTAAACACTAGTACCTCATTTTTTTTATTGTTTCTTGGTGTTAACAGTTCTTCTAATAGTGGATTTGGATGGATTTTTATGGTCTCATGGTGTCTAGTGATTCTTTGTTGGATCTCTCGATAATTATAGTGTTAGATTTTGGGGGACAATTCCATAATTCAATAGCATATGTTCATATAGACTTAATGTCATATTTGTAGATAAGGATATTGTTCTCTAATGAGACTTTTTTCCTATAAACCAATGTAGCTTCCTTGCTTTATGTTAAATATCCTACTTGAGAAAAATCAACAGTCATATACAAATATAATACAATAATACAAACTCGTTTAAAGTACTATTTATCCTACCAATCCATTGATGGACTATTTACATATTCCCTGCTGGTAACATTATTGTGGCTGTTTACGAAACCATTTTCTAACAGCAATCTCTACCTCATTGTCTAAATGGAACCTCCGTCCTTTCAATGATTGTTTTATTAGACCAAACATACTAAGCATTATGGAGTCACCTTAAAAGGTTTACGTGCCAGCATCAGGAATAAGTATTCCGGAATGCTCACAAATGATGTCATTCTTTTGAATGATAATACTTGATCTCATATGGCACAAGCAATTCAAGATCTGTTTGGCTGTAAAAAATGGAAAGTTTTAAAACATCTAACTTACAGTTCCAGCGCGGTTAGTAGTTGGATAGGTGACCACCAGGGAACACCGTCATAATATAACCGTACAGCCTGCAGCGACTAGTAGCATATCACAGCTCGCAGGCACTATACCAATTTGCACGAGGTATAGTGGAGATATGCCGTCTTTCGGAGGAGACGTTAAACTGTCGGTCCCGAGTCCATGGTTGTTGGGCTCGTGAAAGATCCCTACCTCGGGTTGGAATACCTGAGGAATCGGCAAAATTTCCGGTTAGGGGTAGCGTGCTCCCGGCGTCGGTGATCAGCCCTGGTCGCAGAACTAGACTGACGTTAAATAAAACAAATAAATAAAAATAAATTTAGCTTACAGTCCCGATTTTCATTTGCTTGGTTCATTAAAAAATCAATGAAATGGCAGCGATTCAATTTGGATGCTGAGATAGAATGGATGCTTTGAATAAACAGTACTTTACAGCCTCTAAAAATCTTTATATTGAACTATCCCCATATTTTAACTTTCATTCATTTAAACTAACCTAGTTAGTCCTAGGTTACAATCGTTACCTTTGAAGAGCTACATTAGTATTTTTGAACTATGACCTTCTTTTTTTATTTACTAAAGTACATTACAACTACGTCTACACCTTTTTTATTATTATACTTCTGAATTTTGTATACTTTTCTACGGACTATGGACTATGATCTAATGTATACTATCTTTGGTAAGTTCTAGGTCTGTAACCGATCTTAACTTTTCTTACTTGATACTTTGGAAATTCGCTGTAGTTATAACACTATACGTATCGAACTGAAACTTTGGATATGAGTTAACTAAATATGGAAGTTTATTTTTAATAGCGAGATTTGATTGGTGGCGCCTTCTATGCCCTTGTATAAAATTATACAGATATAAAATACATTGTTTATTTTTAATCGATGCTACTTTATTACAAAACAAACCAATATTTGTGGTCTACGATAATCATGAAGTTAATATTCACCAATGTATTAAATATGAAAATCGATAGATGGCATGAATTGATCGTCTATTTTTTGTGATTTGCTCTATCAGTTGAAAACCAAATAAACCATTTGTATTCAATAGGAGCAATAACAGTTATTAAAATTGCTACCATATGTGTTTGGCATGGAACGAACAATGGGAATTGTATTTCCCATAAATATTTTTATAAAACTTGTTAGACCAATATTTTTATTTAAATTACATTTAAATAATAATTAGGCTTAAGATATCAGTGCAAGTGACCGATAATTGAAATATTGTAATTTTTAATGAAACACATTTTGGAATATAAATATATATTGCTTCGTTAAAAAAACTTAATAAACATACCGATTACAAAGTACTTAGATGAGTTTGATAATTATTTATCCTTCTGAATCACCGTTACAATTGGCTTGAGTTCCATTAGTTGATCAAATTTTCCATTTGCAAGATTAGCTCTGGGAACATTTTTCCTTACTTTCACGCTTAAACGACTTTTTGATACTTTATGCTTAGTACTTGCTTGTGTTGCTTTCTTTTTCTTAACCGCTTTAACCAGAATCGCTTCTCTAGTTTTCCTTGCGTTCCTCAACTGCCTCATTTTAGTGTTAAATTCTTGTTTTATATTATCCAGTTTCTTTTTTAAATGATGATATTGTTCTAAAGATGTTTCCATGTCCCTCAGTAATGCCGGCTGAAGTAAAAGTCCTGCTTCATTTTGTAGTATTACAGTCAAAGAACGGTATATATCTCTGTCTTTTTTGATGTCGTTGAGCTCGTGTCGCGCATGAACCACGCATTGGCCCAATTTAATAAGTACCTCTTTTAAGTCCGTAATGTCTGACGTTAGAGCTGACGATTTTTCTCTCACGTGACTCAAAATTTGCATAGTATCCACTGAATCTTTTCTGAACTTAGCCAACTCTGTTTCCTTTTCTTCAATTTTATCAGTATGACTTCTGTTTTCAGCTTTAAGTTTCTCGTAGTACATTAAGGTATATTTTGAATCTACATGATCTAATTTTTTGATATCTTCCTCTTTTGCAGTAACCGTATTTCTAAATTGAATAAAGTGAAGCCTCATAGCTGCTAAATTAGCCATGCTATTTTTTTGGCGGTTTAAAAAAATGTCAACCACTCTATCTGAAATTGTAGATCCTGTTTTTGCATAAATAAGACCACGGCCAGCATCACTTACTTTACTTTGGAATTCTTTGAAATGACTATCAAGTTCAACTCCCTTTTTTTCTTTAGTGTTAGTTAGACTTTTTATTTCAGCTATTAAAGACTCCTTCGAAATTTTAGAACGTTTATAAAACTGTCCAAGTTCGTCTAATTTTCTCTTATATTTTATGTAATTTTCCTGCGGCTGAACAATTTCTCTAAGACAATATTCCATATTTCTTCTCCTTAGGTACTTTGAGATCTTAATTTGCAAAATTGCGCTACGAATCATTTCAACTGCCTTTTCTTCCTGAAATTTCCTTACTTTGTCAATCATATAGTGCCACATACTAGAAAAACCTGTTGGTAGAACAAATTTCCTCCAAATGGGTAGATCACTATCATCCTCTTCTTCTTCTTCTTCAATCTCAGCTACATCGAATAATTTTCTTAATACCCTAGGGTCACCTACAACTCTTTCAAAATCGCCACTAATTTGGCGGGAGATCCTTTGCTCTTCCGTCACTCTACCCACGAAATCATATTGAATACTTTTTTTCGCAGAGGATTTTCGTTTTTTTTTATCTGGCTCCGCCATCAACCTAAAATCAAGGCCATATATTTCTTCTTCTTCCTCTTCTAATTTTTCAACTTCATCACCCAATGCTTTATCATCTATTCTTTGAACAAGATTTTCTTCTTCTACATCTTTCTCTTCCTGATCGTAAGTCAATGGAATATCTGGTTCTTCTTCTAAGCCGACTTCTAAAAATTAGTATTATTAATGTGTGTGACAAATAATTAACATGGTATTAATTGAAGTTAACCTGTGATACACGAGTATTTATTTTATTTATCTATAAAATTATAGATTGTGAAATTTTCGGTTGGAAAATTTCAATAAATAATAAATGTTGATCAAGTACAGATCAGCCATTTAAAATATGCATCGTTTAGGGTTTTTTCACATACGCTTATATAAATTGATAGTTATAAAAAACTGATAGAAAAAAGATTATGACTGAAAATTAAAAACTATGCATGCATATTTTATCAAGGATAACTTATTTCTCTTTTGATTTATATTGGAGTTATATACATGTTGTCATATTGAAATTTATACCTCTTTTCTAAGAACATATAGCAATGTTAATAGTTTATAAATTTTCTTTAATTTGGTCGATTTTGACACACAAAAATTATTTAGTAAAAAATATGTTTTCGAAAAAATATATAAATTGGTTTTGTAGTTGCATACTTTAATTCTTAATATTCATTTAATGAAGAAAGAGAAGTGAATAAAAATATAACAAAAAAAATCTAAAAACAGTATACTTCTGATTATTTTCAACCAAATATTTAGAAAAAAAGTCTTGAACTTAATAGAAAGGTACAACTTGTACTTCTAAAATCATTATTAATTTTTTACCTTCAGGACCATAATCAATCTGCATTGAAGTTCTAACATCATATTCGGGTTCTGTTTCATCTACAACTGACACACCATCACTTTCATCAATTGCACCTTCTTCTTCATATTCGGACATTTCATCAATTTCTGGAGCAATTGAAGACTCTTCTGGAATTTCTTCACCTTCAGTTTCCTCGTCCATAATGCTACTATTCAAACCGAAGTTTTATACGAATTAAGGCACTTAAAATGACATCATGTTTCATGTAAAACAAATAGATATATAATGATAAAAAATAAAATGACTATTTGACATATCGAATGAGATTTCGATGCTTGCTTGATAAAATTTTAAATCGGAGGGATATTTTGAAATTTTGGGTCTTACGGGGGTTATTCCAAATTGTATGTTCAGTAACAACATGTGTAGAATTTTATGCATAATTGGTTTTTACACAACAGCGGACTGTATTTTTAAGTGGATAATTATCTATGTATAAATTCTGTGTGCTTATTTTCTGAAACAAACCAATTTCATCCAATAAAATAATTGTTAAAATGATTTAATGGAAATAAACAACATTTCATTTTAACAATAATTTTGATGCGTGTTCTTGAGTGGTTTATATATTACAAATTCACAATGATTCACTAATCACAACTTAAACTAAGCTTAATTTTAGGTATGAGATCTGAATAGTCATTAAACTTTTAAATTTAAAATTGGAGAAACAATTCATATTTTACGTTCTGTGAAGGGCCATAAATAACTCTATTTTTGAGCGGAGAATGAATGTGGGCATTGCTCAGTAACACTTTTTGGAACTGTGCTTAGACTTTGTGCCATATAGAATTCTATTTTTCGACTCGTTTTGATTTGGACTGTACATAAATCGCACTCTGTGGACACTGGAATCGAGTTTATTCTATTTAAATTGTAGTTTCAATTCTACATGGACAGAGCTATTGAATTCTATTTTACTATTGATTTTTTGTAGTTCTAGGGACACAAAACAGGTGTTATATAGTTTCTTAGAGGCCTATCAATCCCATCATCATCATAAATAAGACTATTAGGTTAGAGTATTATTAATTTTTCTTTAATTAATTATGTTGCCAATAAATGGTTTTAATATATTAATTGTGACAGAAGAAGAAAGATTGGGTGAAATTAGAAGAGAAAATATTGAAAAAAGGTTGAAGCGAGATAGTAGTGATTATTTTACTATAAATGATAATAGATTTAAAGAACTTTTTAGACTGAATAAAGATGTGGTGCAATATATACTTAATGGAATATTACTCGAATTACACCAAAATAATAATCCAGTCTCTATACCTCTATATGTAAAATTTTTTGGGACTTTACATTTTTACCCTACAGTGACACATCAACGGATAATTGGTCAAAGTTACAAAATATCTAATCTTTTAAATAATTTTTTTCTCCTAACTGCTACTGTCACTAATCACAGAACATGTATATTGTAACGTAATGTCAACATTAATACTGAAAAATCCCTGAATTTGTAGAAAATTCCCGAAGAAATTTGAAGTTTAGTCTATAGTACCACAGAGTACAAAAATTTGCTATAGTAGTATTCCATAATAGATTTCTATAAATGATTAATTGTGTAGGGCAGTTTTCATTGGTCAATTTTTGTCATGTATATTAGCGAAATGTTGATTGGTTGAAATAAAAATTGCGGTCGTGACAAATTGCATGCATAAAGTTAGTTTGGAGATTGTACAGGGTATACTAATGTGAGGTGAAAAGTATTTTAAAATGAGTGAATTTTAAACAACATGTTTCTTTTAACTGACATGCCTATTCAATAGTTGAGTCGCTTAATTTCTGCTTATTAAAACCTTTAAACATATTGTACGTGGTAAATTTTTGACTTTCACAATAACTTTAACCGTCGTCTTCCTAGTTGCTAAATTTGTACTTGGTGAAATTGGCACTTACGGTTTTTTAAAATGTTCTCAACAATAAAAAGATAAAAAAGATAGAACAAAAGCTACAAGTAGAGTTCTCTTTAGTAAAGAAAAATCTAGGTTTTAATGGATGTTCTTTAACATCAGTAGATAAAAACAAATACTTCCAGGAAGACTATGTATGCACTTCTAAGAAGTAATAAAAAAAGAAAGCAACAACAATATTCAAGTTTAGCAGAAGTTTAACGTGAAGATTATGGAGCATTAAAATATTCACAGCGAGGTAAAACTCTAAAATTTGGAGTATCTGAGCTTGTTTTGACAGAATATGACACAATCCAATGTTACTATATAAAGAAAATTCAAATGTGCAACCTACATAGTTGTAAACACCGAGGCATTTAGCCAACCATGGGTGGAAAACCAACAACACTTGGAAACCAATAACTTGAAAAATAAAACATCTACAATTACCACTACATCAGTCAAGCAGTCCAAAGCCACAGTATAACAGCCCCATAGTTCCAAAATAAAACTATTGATCTTTTTACTCTAAGTATAACCTAATCTAACCCAATGGCCTATACCTTCTTTATTCACCCAAAAGCATTATAGTTATTTGTACCAATTTATTTGAGTAATGCTTAAAGTATAGAAAATCTAAAATAACTACGTATCAATTGGTTTAATGCAAAACAATATCATAATGCCATAATGGATACCTGGCAACTAAAGCAATTCTTTATTTTAAGCTTAGCTTAATAAAGTCGGTATACATATATCTGAAGTACTTTAAATTGTAGTTAGTATACATTTAAGTAGTAACAAACTAATGTATAGATCATTTGCTATAAAAATGAAATGACGTCATTTTTATAGTCAACAGAATAGCAAAAAAAAACTAAGAATAAAATCGATTTACACTTAACCGACAGGGAAAATTAAATTATTTTTTTAAAGTTGCCAATACTTTACAGCATTGCCAAATGGATCTTGACAAAATAACTGTCATTTACCGATATTTTGACATTCCTTCTTTGGTTAAAATGTATAAGCATTTAAGTAATACATCCCAACAAATGGTAATAGACTTAACAAACTATTTTGAACGCGAACGTCAAAATGGATGTTCATTACTTCCACTTCTGCTGTAAGTATAGATTTAAAATTAATTAGATATCTTGAAATTGCAAATTTCAAAACTACTGAGAAAGTGAAGAAAAAAACTTAGTGAAAAGCCTTTATCAATAATTGTAAACTACAGCTTATGAGTATATTAAAGTAAAAAGAGAGTGAAATCTAATGAAAGATTACCGATTAAATAGATTGTAATAGTGGTTTAAATTATTTTAGCATTACCTGTTCATTGATCTTTTGAGCTCATTTATTTATAAACACTCACTTCTAGCCGAAAAAATTAGTTGTTTTTTAATAAGTTTAATTAAATCGGGTTGTCGTTATTTTAATAATGTTTTTATTCAAATTTTAATTAAAAGTATTAAAAATTAACAATGTTATTATTAGAAATCTCCAACGTACAACGATAGCCACTGCGATTACTAAGATTTAAAAAAACAAAAATTGAAAATCGGCTCAAAACTTTCCGAGTAATCGTTGACATAAGTTCAAAACAGTTGTTTCTTTCTTGCTATAAAGCTATTTCCTAAATTATTGATACTTACATTAAATTAGCGAAATCCGGGCCACATCATAGTTCAGAATAAAGCAGAATAAAGCCTATTCAATTTGTTTAAGGTCCCTAGAAAAAATGGGGCTGGGTACCTTAGGGGTAGCCTAAAGGGGTGTTTACTTAAAATTTTACTTACATATTTTGGGAAATAATATATTCTTTGAGAAATGCAAAAAATTGTTTTCAAATTTTCACAGTGACTTTAAACTTCTACTTAAGAATGTGTTTAAAAGGGTGTTAAATTGCGTAACTTTACAAACTGTAACTAGAAAATCTGGAACTTTTAACCATTTAATTATCTATAAAATCAACATTGATGCAATTGTCCTGAATTTTATTTCTTATTCTTATCCTTAGATTAGTATACAAACCAGGACCTGAAAAAAGTCATTTTAACAAAGCCATTTGGAGTCACGTTAATATTTAAAATTTCCAAGATGGAAACTGTTCTAGTTTTCGAATATATACAGAGCGAGCTGCTGAAAACAATCCGCTCTATATTTGGCAATAATTATCAGATTTTTAAAAAATGCTGAAATAGGGGTTTATTAATCCAAAAAGGGATATTTTTTTAGATATCTGATATATATATCTGCCCCTAAAAAAGGTTGTTAATTAATTTCAGTCGTTCGGAATTTTTGATATAAAATCTATTCTTTCACATTTTTTATTTTAATCACATTTTAGTAGACACTGTTACTATTATTAAGATGCTGATAAGAAACAATATCCTCTTTTGAATTTCCTCTTATAAGAGTAGGACACCTGCTGAAAATATCTTCATAAAGGATGAATGATATCGGATATATTAGTTACGTGCATGAGCAGTTTCGCTATGTCTCAATAATCGACGAGTCAGTCACGTGTAATAAACGTTGAACTGCTATAATATATGTTCACAATTTGGACTGGTATCGAATATCGCTCAAAATTTTGAGATGACTTCGGTAGAATTATACAGGGTTGGAATAAAGTATGGAACCAATTAAAATCTTTAAAACGAAACGGACGATATTTATGAAATTTTGTAGTGCAATGGGCCAAAATGCATCTGATGTACATTTTTTTGTTAATAATATACTTCTGGTTTAACCGAAAATACCCTCAACTTTTTTAATTTAAATGGGACACCCTGTACATTTTTGCAGATATTGAAAGAGCTTGTTATTTTTCGAATTTGTATTCGTATTTATTACATTGGTGGGATAAGAGCATTATTAACATTCTAATTCGGTAAATTGCAAGACGAGAGCGTCAGCCCGAGTCACTAATAGCATGAGTATGTTAATAGCCTTAGCATACTGATTACAATATATCACTTTATCTATAACTGCCAACAATTATCAGCAACTGCAATTATTAACAGTTATGAAAGACATTTCGATTTAATTTACTTGACAATTGTCAAATATTTTATTTAAAATCGAAGCAGTCATACTGTAATAGCAGTTATGTATTGATATGGCAACCTGGTAGTTTGTTACTGACAATGATATTTTTAATTTCACTTAGTTTCTTGAAAACATGTTAATATGAGTGAGTCTGAATCTGAAAATCTTGCATCAGATATTGAAGATTGTGCAACGAAACCTATTTCGTTACTAATTCCACAAAATCCCGAATAAAATACGAACAAAACTATGGAAGTTTTAGTAAATTGTGTGAGATTAAAAAGTCAAAAATGAATAGAATGAGAAAGTGTTTCTAAGACTACATTGAAACATCCGCAGAAAATAAAATTATTGGCTCTTCAACCAAGCAGTCCTTGTCTGAAGTTAACTTATTTAAATGTAAAATGTTGTTTTCAATATTCATAAATGATTGTTTTCAAATATTATTAATAAATTATAAAATGTTGTTTCTGTTTTCATTAACAAACTGAGTTAGATAGTGGGTTCATTATCTAACTCAGTTAAATCACATTTTTCTAGATAATGAGGCTACTTTGTGTTATATTATTTTTACTAATTTTAAAATTAGTTTACAAAATATGAGTTATCACCAGTATAGAACTTTTAAGTATTTTAATTCAATAAAATCGAAAGATAACAACACAAAACAAAAAAACAAAATAATTATTTTCTAATTTTTCTCAATAAAAAAATTAATTCATTTTGGTAGCTCAGATATAGCCCCCCAATCTAATATTCACTGTTGTTCACAGTAATAAAGCCTACACAGAACTTCAAGCAATGATTATAGCACTCACAAATCTACATGATAAAGTTTTGTGTTCTACATACTTACATACACATTATTTTTTTCTCATCATTTAGAACAAACCCCAAATATATTTTAGTAACGTAAATTAAAAATGTTTTAAATATAGAAAGATAATTATTACTTATCTTGAATTTCCACAGTCTTCCAAACCGTTTTAATATTTATTCAAGTCTACCTGGGTTTGTGTATCTGACAATACCATTCTCAAGACAGAAAGAAGTTTGACAGATTAAAAACGTAAATAAATTTCATGTCATAAACCTGACAACCAATCAGTATTAAGCAATACTCTTCTTTTTATAAAAATATATTTGGTTAGTATTATTTAGTTTAAAAGTTGAGCTAAGATAATTGCACTTCCCAGGTTTAATTGTTCATTCAATACTGTATATTGAGGATATTTTAGGTGTTTCTTTATTTCAAATTCCTCCAAAAAATCAAGTTCTTCTTTCTTGTTACTTATATGAAGTACTTCCACTGTTGTTTCCATTGTGTTATTAAGTGTAGGTTTGTGTTTGTGTCAATGAGGTGTTTTGCATAATGTGAATTATCTGGTTGTTTTAATCTATAACCTCCTAAGTGTTCACAGTACCATATGTTAAAATTTCTTAATGTCTGGTCAAGATAGATGGCGTTACAATCCGGACAATTTAGGTTAATTACACGAATTTATTAATTTTAGGTTTTACCTTTAACAAAAATGAACCTACATTGCTTCTTACCTCAAAAGATATTTTAGAAGATGTTGTACAAGATATATTTTTTCTGTCTTGAGAATGGTATTATCAGATACGGAAATCTAGGAAGAGATTTATATATACTAAAACGCTTTGGAAGGCTGTGAAAATTCAAGATAAGAATGAAAATTATCATCCCTTATTTATTATGAATAATATAGATTTTATTTATTTTGCAGAAATTGGCCTTTTGGAAATTGGTACTGCACTGTCAGCAACTTCATTGCAAATGCCACGGTGGCGGCAAGTGTTTTTACACTCACTGGGATTTCTTGTGACAGGTTTGTATATTTTAGAATCAAAGTTTATGTCCCTTGGGGGAAATTTTTTTCGTATATTTCGTAAATTATTTCTGTTTTAATGAAAAATGCTACTATCAACGACTTCCTGCAGCAAATGGTTTTCTTCTAGAACTAAAACCTATTTCGAATTATTAATTCTAAAAAATACCTTCCTCGTCTTAAGCCATGACTTTTTTACATTTTGACATTTTGGCGTATGTCAGAAGTTTATTTTGTTTGGTTTGGTTTCTTGTATAATTTATTCCATTTATTTCTGTCTTCCATTTTTTTTATAACATTCCAGTGTAAGAATCTTTTTTGTATGCCATCTTTTTTTTTAGTCCCTCATTCGATGTTTTTCTTAGTTCTTCTTTGTATTTTTTCCTGTCACTTTGGCTTCATAAATTCTTTTTCTTGGTCTACTATTTATCAGTAGGGATCTTTGTCCTAGTCATCTTAATTTCCCCTATTCAATTTCATCTCGTATATCATTGACTCTTGCCTAAAAGTTTCATTTCTAATTTTGGCTTTTCTTGTTTTTCCTTATATTTTACTTAGAATTCTTATTTCTGTTTCATGTTTTTTCGTTATTAGCCATGTTTCACTGCTTTATAATAACGATGATCTGACAATATGTTTTACTACCTTTGTTTTAAGATCTATACCTATTTCCTTTTATCTCAGAAATGAAAATTTCACTGCATTGAAAATCTTTTCTGTACTGTTTCGTAATTTTCTTCATCTATTTTTCCTCTTTTATAGTAATTTATAAAGTAACGAATGTATGGTTTTAAGTAGGACTGGGCTAATAATTTGGACTCCTCAAATATAAGGCAAAGCAACTTTTTTTATAGATTGGGTTATTATTTGATTCAAACTAAAAGCCTTTATTACAAATAATTTAAGTTATTTTATTTATAATTTTATCGTTTCCAGAGAACCTTTCATATTTATTTTACCTTTGGAAAATCTTGCCAGTTCCTTAACAAAACAATATTTACCTTAATATGAAGATAAAACAAAATATAACGAAACTTTAAAATAATTGTATTTTCATGGATAAATAAAGCATGCTAATAAATAATACAGTAACAGGACAAAATATTATTAAACAAAACTATTTCGCGACCACAACTCATTGGCAAAACAAGGCTCTCTTTCTTTGTAATGGGAAAATTTGATTACTTTGCGTCTTTTTCATTGAACATTTTAAATAAGTTACATATAAATAACGAAAAATTAAGTCATACAAAGTGATTAATTGAATCTAATAGAAGTTCTTAAAACAAAGACCACAGCGAGAGTGATTTCTTCGGCGATTATGCTCAAATAAAGGGACACAGTTTTAAGATTGAATCTGATTGAGCTGATATTGATACTGTCAATAAAACTTCTTGAAATAACATAAAATCATTATAAAATTAGTTGACGTAAATAATGTAAATATCTAATTTCAACATAGTAAATATTTTATCCTAATGATGCTAAATGCAAAATGCGCCCCGAGTGCAGTATTTGAATTTTCCACTAAAAAATGGTTTCTAACGAGTGAAGAAAAAATCTGAAAATTTGGAGATCCTAAAGGGCAATAAAAACTACATTTTTAGATGGTTTAAACCTTTCATACATTGGGGAGTTCTTTTAGGAGGTGATAACCCCAAAATTTTTAAATTGCAACCCCTGTCGAGTTTCACCTTATTTTAAAGGTAATGAAAAAGAAACACATCCCCAAAACCAGAACCCGGTATATTTGTTATGTTAAGAGTTGTACTACCGAATGAGAAAAAAACATGTTTATTACGATTTTTATAATAAATTTTCAAATTGTGGAGCTTCCTCGATTTTGCAATGACCCAAACGCTCATTAATGGAATTTTGAACCCTTTGGAGCATATCCCTAGTGATATTGGTCATTTTTTCAAGTATGCGATTTTGCAAATCATTTATTGTTTCTGGATTTGATGGATACACTCTATTCTTTAGAAACCCCCAAAAGCAAAAATCGAGTGGTGTAAGATCCGGTGATCGTGGTGGCCACTCGATTGCACTTCTTCTCCCAATCCAACGGTTTGGAAACATGCAACTTAAGAAGTCTCGGACTGCTCGGCTAAAATGTGGAGGAGCACTATCTTGTTGGAACCACTTAAGGTCAATACCATTGGGGCACGAACACTTAGAACCACTTGATTTTCCTACAGTTCTAGATATCTCCCTCTTATTATTCTATCTCCCATAATTCCAGCCCAAACATTAATTTTCTGAAGTGTCGGAGTATAATCTTCTTTTATTAAATGTTGATTTTCGTCAGCCCAATAACGACAATTGTATCTACAGGGTGTTACTATATTCGACCGACAACGCTTTACCCCAGAGAGCTCTCGTTAATTGATGAATTTTGATATGGGAATATAAACCCTTAAAGGGCTTAGTTTCCGAGATACAGGATGTTAAAAGTTTGAAATCAAAATTAAAAATTTGTCATAAATCAGAAACGCCTCCAAATATTTTTTTCAAATTTGGTGACCAATATGCTCTTTAAGAAAGTAATATTTTGACATAAACTGACTTTTGAAAAATTTAACCAGTGGCGCGCTATCAGGGTTTGTGGCAACTTTTATCCCCCTATCTTTTACGCCACTGGAACAAATATTTTTTTTTTTATTTTTTTAAATTCTCTGTTCATTTTTAGGTAAAAAAGTAATAACCTTTTATGGAGCTAAAATGAACGGTGTTGTAGATATTTGATTCTGAACAATAGTCTGCAAGTACTTAGATAATTCACAAATTATGATTTGTTGTGTAATTTGCCCGTCGGCGATTTGCTAAACAAGTAAGTATTTGCTTTTAATCCATACTATTAATTCGATTTCGAATAATAACTAAGCGTTAGGCGTTAGTTGAAAAAAGAATACATGCTATTTCTGAGATTTTCTGAGAACTTGATAAAAGTAAAAATCACAATAACGCAAAAGCTATCAAAATTAAATTCAAACAAATGTATTAGATACAACAATAACAAAATTGACAAAATTACAATAGTTATTCAAACTGTCGGCCGTTTACTTGTAAGCACGTTCTACACCGTTTTCTCATTGAAAAACGTGTTTTTGAGAATTACTCCGGATTGGACTGAATCAGTTCTGTCGCAGCTTGAATTCTCGCTATTAGATCTTCTTCAGTTTCAACGATGGTTTCGTACACTAAGGACTTCATGTAGCCCCAGATAAAAAAATCGATAGGGTTTAAGTCGGGTGACCTTGGAGGCCAACATTGGGGTCCACCCCGACCAATCCATTTTTCTCTAAATCGTCTGTTTAGGAAATTTCTAGCACTTGCAGCAAAATGAACAGATGCCCCATCGTGCTGAAGAACGTGGAATTCGACGATTGCGGAATCTTTGTTGGTATAAACAAGCTGACATTCTACCATTTTTTTGAGTTTCCCCGCAGTTCATTAACTTATCGGTAAAATCTTCAAATGAAAAATTTATTTTGAAAGAACAAAATACCTTTTTCCAAATAAATTAGGAGGTATTTAGCCCAATCCCGAGTTATTCTCAAAGTCAGGTTTTTCAATGAGAAAACAATGTACAACTTGTTTGCAAGTAAACGGCCAACAGTTTGAATAACTATTGTAATTTTGTTATTATTGTAATACATTTGTTTGAATTTAATTTTGATAGTTTTTGTAATCTATCGCTATTGTGATTTTTAATTTTATTAAATTGCAGCAACTGGTCTCAAAATCAAGCCCATAAATAGCTTGTATTTCTTTTTCAACTATTTAGGTACACTTAATCATTATTTAAAATCGAATTAATAAAATGGATTAAGACAAATACTTGTTTAGCAAAACGCCGACGGATAAATTACACAACAAATCATAATTTGTAAATTATCTAAGTACTTGCAGACTTTTGTTTAGAAGCAAATATCTACAATACCGTTCATTTTAGCTCCATAAAAGGTTATCACTTTTTTACCTAAAAATGAACAGAAAACTTAAAAAAATTTAAAAAAAAATATTTGTTCCAGTGGCGTAAAAGATAGGGGGATAAAAGTTGCCGCAAACCCTGATAGCGCGCCACTGGTTAAATTTTTCAAAAGTCAGTTTATGTCAAAATATTACTTTCTTAAAGAGCATATAGGTCATCAAATTTAAAAAAAATATTTGGAGGCGTTTCTGATTTATGACAAATTTTTAATTTTGATTTCAAACTTTTAACACCCTGTATCTCGGAAACTAAGCCCTTTAAGGGTTTATGTTCCTATATCAAAATTCATCAATTAACGAGAGCTCTCTGGGGTAAAGCGTTGTCGGTCGAATATAGTAACACCCTGTATTAACTTTACCATTTAAGTGAAAAGTAGCTTCATCAGAGGAAACAATATTGAGAAAAAAATTTCTGTCACCATCACATTTTTCACGCATTATTTCGCAGAATTCCAACCTTCTATCGAAGTCATCTTCGTTCAATTTCTAAACTAGGTGAAACTTATAGGGGAAATAATTGTTTTTTTGCAAAATTCTGTGAACAGAACTTTTACTGATTTCATGTACCTGACACGCTTTTAATAAGAATCTTGAAGGCTTTTCAACAAAAGATACTTCTTCGGTTTTCTCTGAAGTTGTTGCAGATTTCGGTCTTCCAGTTCTCGGAAGATCTTTCACAGTTCCCTCTTCTTGAAATTTTCGAACAGTTCTTTAGACTGTTGATTTGGAAATCGGTGGTCGTTCATAAAAAAAAGCATTGAAGACTCGCCGCACTTCATCGTAAGATCTTGTTCATTTTTAACAGATTATTTTAACTAATTTAAAAAATGGAAATAAATAGGCTCACATTTAACACAACAATTCAACAATCAATAAATTGTCACCGTCACAAACTGTTTATTAAATTTACACCTACTTAACTTCATTAATGTTTTTATTGCAAAACAGCTAAGCCAAACTGCATACTACGGCCAGAACGAAATTATTTGTGTTGCAAAATGATACAGGGTGGCGTACTGGACTCAACAAGTTTTGATACATATGGCAGTCAACGTGTCAAAATATCGGGTTTTATTTTTGGAGATGTGTTCCTTTTTGATTACCTTTAAACTCCCCAGTGAATGAAACTTTTAAACCATCTAAAAATGTAGTTTTAATGGCCCTTTAGTGATCTCCACATTTTCAGATTTTTTTCTTCACTCGTTAGAAACTTTTGGCTCCGTCCCGGGACTTTTGGGAAACCCTGTATAAATGTAGATTTAAAATAATATGTCAATTATAATTCTATAATTTGTAATTTAAAAGTAATGGAAATATAGAATAATATTTAAAATAATTAATGTATCCTTAAATTAAATAAAAATTGTGTTTTCAATAAAGGTAAAAGGGATATTGATGAGTATGCGGCATATTTTTCAGCTAAAATTTGTTACCCACTCTACCTAGGAAATTAGTTTTCGAATATACTTTTTTTTTAATTGTTTACTGCAAAATTATCATAGTATTTTCTTTTAAAAGGAAGAGCCTCATAATTAATTCGATTTCGTATTCATTTCACCAACTCGTAGATAAAGTTTCCTAATCCGTTACAACTTCCTTGTAAAACTTTCTCGAGGATGTTAGATAGTAAAGTAATATTTTAAATGGGACTACGATAAAATACTAAATCCCAACTCAAAAGTACGTAAAAAAGAAATTAATCAGTTATCTTAACCGGAAAGTATAATTAAAAATATATTTATACTTTTCTCAATTTACATATAAAAAAGATAAATTATAGTTGAATGTTCAAAGTATTTCAAAGCTATTTTTAAATACCTTTCTCTAACCAGGTTTCGCTAAATCGCAGTTTCGAAGGGTGACATAAGATTGACAGATTTCTTATAAGCGTACTTGACTTCATCATAAATATTTCTACCAATCATTATCAAGCAATACGTACAGTATGATTTCTTGCTATAAAATTTTAAATATAATTTTAAAAATAATTGAACTTTTCAGGTTTAATTGTTCATTCAGTACTGTATTCTGAGGAGATTTTAGACATTTGTTGATTTTAAATTCCTTAAAAAAATCAAGTTCTTTTTTCTTGTCATTTATATGAAGCATTTCCACTATTGTTTCAATTGTTTTGTTAAGTGTAGGTTTGTGTTTAGTGACAATGAGGTGTTTCGCGTAATGTGACTTATCTGGTTGTTTTAAGCTATAAGATCGTAAGTGTTCGCTGTACCTTATTTCAACACCTCTAAGGATCTGGCCAAGATAGATGGCGTTACAATCCGCACAATTTAATTTGTAAATACCTGATTTTTTTTAATTTATTAATTTATGGATTTATATTTAATTTTTAATTTTTCGTAATAGAAATTATTAGACTGTGATTTTAAGGCTATTTCTGAATCAGTTGCTAAAATGTCTTTAATATTATTTGGAAATTTATGCGGTATACTATAATTAAGTCCTTTATTAAGCACAGCTCCCAGGCATAATACCAATGAGCACGAGGTATAGTGGAGATATGCCGTCTTTCGGAGGAGACGTTAAACTGTCGGTCCCGAGTCCCTGGATGTTGGGCTCGTTAAAGATCGGGTTGGAATACTTGAGGATTCGGCAAAATTTCCGGTTAGGGGTAGCGTGCTCCAGGCGTCGGTGATCAGCCCTGTTCGCAGAACTAGGCCGACGTTAAATAAAACAAATAAATAAATAAAATCGATTATTAAGAAATTCTATTTCAGTACCAGTGAACTGGATATCAAAGAAGTTTTGGAAACGTTGTGAAAATGTGTGTATGTGTTTTTTGCTACTTACATTGAGAGGTTTCTAAATTCTTTTAGAAATTTTTGATGTTTCACTCTACTAATATCCTTACGTCATTTATCATCTAGTATATCGAATTCAACCGGATGTAACCTTTAAGTTAATTCAGAATATATGGTTTTAATGTTCATGTCTAAAGAGTCTCTTATTTTAAACTACTTTTTAGTTTCTTCTTTTAACCAAATATTTGTCTTTTTTGGCTTGTGGTGTTTTTGTACATTTAAATGTATGTATTTGGAAATAATGTTTCTTTTACGGCGTTCTTGATTGAACCATATATTTTGAGCTGCTAAGTTACGCTTCATCTGTAACTTCTTATATAAAGGGGTCAGTACTTCACATGAATTATCTAAAATTAAATTAATTGTTCCAACCTTTACTTTATGGAATTTATCCATAATAAAGATAAAAAAGATAAATTATACTTATTTTGAATTTCCACAGTATTTCTCAATTTTTTTACACAACAGTAATACGCTAAAGCAAAATTTTGTATAAATATGTATCAAAAATCCTTTCAGGAGTTCGTTGACAACAGTTTAATTGAATATTTCTTTTTGTCTTTTCTTTGTATCGTAATACTTCCAAATTCCAAATATCCTTGTGCTCTGACTACGCGCCTTCTAAAGATTTATTTCCGTGTCATTTATTCAGTTAAATGAAACGTTTTAAATGGTTGAATTGTCACAATTATATTTCTAAAGTTACTTCAAAGACAGCATTTTAGTAGTTTACATTATACATATATGAGTTTCCTTCTACTTCTTTGCTTCATTTATAATTTCTTTGCAGTACGGCTGCCAAAAGGAAATTTGTCCAATGGGGATTCTTAAGTATTCCTATTCTATCTAGGTCAACAAACAATTATTTTTTATTAGAAATAATTCCACGGACTCTCTTGATGGTACAAAGAACAAATTTGTAACAGTGTCGAAAATGAATTTTCTTTCAAATAAATTACCCTCCAGCAAGATAAAATTGTAAAAATGTATGTGACAATGAAATCTATACATTAAGTAAGATTAGTGTATTATTGTAGCATAAAAAAATCAAGCATGAATTATGATATATGTAAAGTGGGTAAAATCTTAGACTGTGAGACTAAAGGACTTATTTCTTCCAATCTCCTTTCATTATGATGTATGTATAGTTACAGGAATAGGACTATGAAAGGCGACATTTATTTATTTACTATTATCTTTATTATACTAAGTAGAAAACTTTTTCACTCCTCATTTGATCCATCACCCAAAAAAAATACATACAGTCGTAGATGAAAGAATAATCATCTTTATAAATAACTCATAATGATCTATTTAATGTAACTATTCATAGTTTAACAAAGAACTTTGAACCGTTTTGCTCTAAAATTTCCTATCTGTCTGGGTTCATGTGCCCCTTTTTTATTAGGAATTCAATCAACCAAATAACTGCTCAGAACATTTTGTATTATTATTTTCGCATCGTTGGGTTTAGTTCTTCTAAAATACCACCTCAGAATGTAATGAACCGTTTTTCAATAAATATCTCCAATAAAATCACATTTAATATTTTTTCATCAATTTTAATCAAATATTGGAACATTTTGTTATTTGAAATACTAATTTCCTTCCATTAGTTTATATGCTTCGAAAAAAGACTGAAAATAGAGAAGGAGTTACGTATCAAAATAATTGTGACACCAACGCATTCTCTATTAAAAAAAAATTAAAACAATTCCGGAAAATTATATTTATTTTGATGTTGAAATCATTGGACTTTCAACTAATGCTCACATATTACAGATTTGAAATGTTTGTGTTAAAAAAATCCAATGTTTACATTCATACCAAACAAAATATTTCTTCAGCAGCAAATAAAATTACTAAACTTAGTCATAATTGTGGAAAATTATTATTTAAGTTAGTATTAGTTAAAATTATTTTGTCTGATTTATCAAACGAAAATGAAAATGTGTGTCGGTTGCACACAATGTTCGATTTGATGTTTTTAAGTTTTTGCAAACTATAATCAATGCTGATGTACCAGAGATATTACAATTAATTCCGATGTTACTCAAATATTCGAATTATTTCGTAAAAATATGTCACACAAGAAAGAGCCTGAACAATTCAAACTTAAAATATTCCAACAATTTCAAAGGGTGATTTTTTTTAGAGAATTCTAACATAGATTTGGTTGATATTTTGCACAGAGGTGACATTAATTTCACGATTTCACTCTTTGAATTGTTGGATTTTTTCGAAAAATCAAATTCTCAAAAATTCCAAAAACTGTCAAACGATTTTAAATTTAAACTTTGATTTTGTTGATATTTTGCGTAATGTTTGACTTATCCGATTATTCCAATCTATAAGCACGCAAATGTTCACTATATCTGATTTCAAAATTAAAAAGGACCTGGGCAATATAAACAGCGTTACAATTCAGACAATTTAACTTACAAATACCTGTTTTTTTTTTGTTAAAAATGAACTTACATTATTATTTACTTTAAAATATTATTATTGAAGAATTAGCTGGAGATATACTTTTTTATATTTTATTTGAAATAATTCAAAAATATGTAATAGCTTTTTATGGTTCTATCATTGACTTACAAGCTACAAATTTATGCGATACGAGGTGATTTACATAAAAATACAAAGCTAATTAGACGTTTAGTTTTCTGTGTCAATAGACCGAATAATAAACTAACAGAAAAGCTCAATAAGACGTTAATTAATTACGGTTACATATAAAAATATTCAATCAAAAATTCTTTAGAGTTGATTCAAAATCTTAATACATGCATTGATTTTGCATGAAAAATATTTATTTGAATATCATTTATCAATTCTCGAAATGTGAAAAAAATCGTAATTTGATTACCACTGCTATGTACTAACACACATAAATCAATATGAAATTAATATCATACGTTTAAACGGATATTTTGAAGATCATAAGAAAAAGTTTTTTTGGGAACGTATTTAATCTATGTTCTATTTTCAGGTATTTAGCCATCGTATATCCATTACAACCAAGAATGTCAAGAACCTCATCGATTTTTACTATTACTTTCATCTGGTCGGCCAGCATGCTGCTTGCCATGCCTTGTCTTCTTTACTCGAGAACAATAATACATTCGTAAGTAAATTTTTATTTAATATTATCCTCGTAATAATTTTTATCTGCAAAATATGTATTGATGACGTCTAGTATCACAATCGTATGATAACAAATACGTTTAACTGGTAGAAAATACAATGTCTACTAAAATTCTAATTAGAAAATTAGTTTAAAATTACCTTATTCAATTTCACTTGCAATGTTAAAACTTAGAGCCTTCCATAAGAAGACCAATTAGAACTTGTCAACTACGCTGTGAAATTTGAAATGAAAGTTCCAGATGCTGTTACCAAAGCGAATTCTGTAGGAAATTGCAGTAAAATAATGAACCTAATCGTAAATACGTTTGTTGACAATTGCAATATAATTCCATTTTACTATATGAATATATAAGCTCCCAAGCCTTCACGTTACATTAACAACAATTTCACTTTGTTTTGCTTGAATTTATTACAATATAATTTGGGTTATTATCGCTTGCAGGATCTCTTAATGCCAACAGATTAGTTAAATTCCATTACATTTTCTCTATATCCCAGAAGGCAAAGGGTGGTAATAAAATGTTATTATTTGTAAAAATTTGTAAAATTACACTAGTACAAGTAGAAATGTACGAGTTTCGTTAGAGAGAAACAAGTGATTATTGTAAAAGTTTCAGGAATTATTTAAGAATTACAGATTTCTATAATTTAATAATAATTTAATAGTGTCCTTTAAAGTGATTATTCTTTGCATTTACATAGCGTTGCCAGCATATCTGCGTGAGTGCAAACACTCCTCGAAGTGGGACAATGTCTTTAGGACCTTCTGCGATTACACTTGAATTTCCTCGATGTTGTCAAATCGTCATCTTTTAAGCTTGGATTTCATCCTAAGGAAACACTACAAAATAGCACGGTTCTAGATCGGTCAAGTAGGGTAGATGGGACATAAAAGGCATGTTGTTTTTGGCCAAACATTTTCAAAATCGCAGTGTGGACAGGATCATTGTCATGATATACAAACCAAACTTTGTTTCTCCGGGCATTTTCATCTAACATTTTCCTTCAGGTGTTTCAACACAACTAGCTAGTAGGCACTGTTGACCATCTGACCAGTTGGGACAAACTTTTGATGAACACTTCCACGAATATCGAAAAAAAATGGACAACATTGTCTTGACATTATTCCTAACTTGACGGGCTTTTTTGGTCGTGGAGAGTTTGACATCTTCTGTTATGGTGATTGCTGTTTGATTTCCGGATCGAAATTGTAGGCCATGTTTCATCAACTTTTGTAATCTTAAACAAGAAGTTTGGGTCCTTTGTTACCGTTTGTTGAAATTCTGTACAGATGTTCACCAGTTAGTCACGTTCATCTTGCTTCAGGAGTTGAGGGAACAAACTTCACTGTAATTCTTCTCATGTTAAGTTCGTCGGACAAAATGCGCTGACATGTTCGTGGTTCGTAGTTCTGAATCATAATTTGACAAACAGTAACAATGGTGTCGTCTTCAACAGTTTCGTGGCCGTCCTTAAAAGGTTTAAACTGCTCAAAAATTCTTGTTTACCTGGCTGCATCATCGAAGCTTGAAGAAACATTTGAGGGGCATCAACCATCGTTGTGCCGAATTTAAAACAAAATTTAGTGCAAATTCGTTGCTCTTCGGATGGGGTCATTGCAAAAATAACAACGGTTTTTAAATATTATTGTAAACAAACCGTTCGTTCTCTTCTCAACGTATTTACACAACTGCGTCGTTTGGCACACTGACTTCCCAGGGACAAGATATGAGCCACCTGGCGGAGGAACATCGTACTATGATTTACATTCCTTGAAATTTTGTTAACACCTCATTTAATAAGTATATATCTAACGTATATCTAAGTCTAAGGTTTATAAGTTTTATTGTTTAATAAAAAATAATAAGTTTTAGTTACTGATTGTCTCCAATTTATCGGTATTTTGAGTGTAAATATGACTAGAGCTGGCTTAGGATCTAATAATTTTCTTATCAATTAATTGAACACATCACTTGCTCGACAAACTGAATAGTCTATTTGATAAACCTCTCGCAGAATTAGAACATTTTTCAACATTTTACGGGCAACATCAGTAATTGAGGTTTTATCATATCCTTTCTTGTATTCTTGACCTTCTTATTCTACTTTTTATCGCACTGGCATTCAGTGAATATATCCCAAATTTCCCAATTATCTTTTTTTAAGGGATAAAAGAATGTGAAAAAAAATTGTAAGACTGGATATTACCAAGTTAAATCGGACATCGTTGCCCCTCTGTAGTCAGATTTTCACTTTTCCAATAATAATAAATTATATGTTGATTTCACTTCGATTATGCCAGAAATTTAATTGTTAACAGTAAGATATTAGATAAATAATAATAATAACAAAAAATTGATTAAAAGAAGATTTTAATAATATTACCAGCACAGCTTTTGATTATTGAAATATTTATAATGTAATTACTAAGCAATTCTACAAACTTAGAATTAATATAACAACACCGCAAAATACACAATTTCCAATACAACTCTAAAGTATCCAAATTAACTCATCGAAAGATGAAGTGAACATTTTCTCCTCTATTTCGGTCGGACAATACAATAACGGTAAAAAAAATTTAAAAGTTAGTCGTCGTTTAGAAGCCCCCATTTGTTTGTCGTATAATAACTATTTAATGAGTATACATATAAACACCATCCTACTAAGATATAAGTAAAATGAATTATATAATAAATTATTTCAGCTAATTTTTTTATTAAATCATTTATATTTTACAGAGGAACGGGCAAACCAAGGACTGGGTGCATACTGGTCTGGCCTGATGAAAAATTGTATGGATCTACTTACGATTTATGGTAATTCAAATTATTTTAATACTAATTTAAAAATACATAGTAATCGAGATAGTAATAAATTCAACTTTTTCAATTAGGAGTAGCATACGTTCTATTTTATAAAATAATCTGGTTTATCTGCTTAGAACCTTTACGAGTGTAATACTTTACCGGAATTAGAATCGTTCTATTTTCCATAGTTCTTTGAATTCTATTAAGTGGTCTTGTTGATTTCCCCCCAAATCATTCATTCATTTACTACTTTTATTCATTTTTTAACCATATGCATCTTGGGCTCTTTTTCTCTTAAATTTGCATTCAAATAATTGTTTCACTATTCTATGTTATAGCTTTTTCTATACGTACCATACCATCTTAGTTGACTTTACTTAATTTAATTTAGTCTTTTAGGTTAAACCGGTATGTTTTTTATTTTTTTAGTTCTTTTTAAAAATTACGTTTTGCTTTCTATCATTTTTTTCTTTGCATTGTTGTCCATGTTTTTACTCCACAGGTGAGTATTTTGTTTTATGTGCATTCTAATTTCCTTGGAACTTTCTCTTTTTCCTAAAAATTATTTTTAAAATCTACGTATCTATTAACATTAACTTGAATATCTCCTATAAACATGAAAGATAGACCACGGTCGATCATTTTTGAAACTAAATAAAATAATAATTGGATGAAACCCATTGGAAAAGGAAGAGAATATAACAAAAATGAAAAGAAAAATAATTTACGGGCGATCTGAGGTCGGGAAGTGGAAGGGGGTGAGTTTTTAAGGGTAGAAAACCGTTTATCTCGATTTCCGGCAAAACTACAAGTCCTATGGAAAAAAGTTAAATGGCAAAGTTGTAGTCAATAAAAAGAATTACAACTTTTTTCACATAACCACAAAATTTATGTGAAAAATTCAAATAACCAAGTTTTTGGTTTTTTATTTTTAGCTTTTACAAAAAAAAATTTATTTCCCGAAATTTGGTGAAAACTTACCTTGTTATGTACCAAATACACTGTAATTTTTTTTATTTAAAATATTTATTTTTTCCCCTTATTTTGACTTAATATCGAAAAAGCACCCTAATTTTCAATCGAAAATTCTCGCGTCAAAATATCTGCTTTTTTAAAAAACTCGGTGGGCTTTTTGTTCGTTGAAATCTCTACTTTTTGATGGTGTAAAAAAATGTACATTACTATGGTAAATTTTCTCAAAAAATGCAAAGATACGAAAAAAACTCTAATCCGAAAACTTGGTTATTTGAATTTTTCACATAAATTTCCATAGTTTTGCCGGAAATCGAGATAAACAGTTTTCTACCCTTAAAAACTCAGACCTCAGACTTCAGATCGCCCGTAAATTATTTTTCCTTTCATTTTTGTTATATTCTCTTGCTTTTCCAATGGGTTTCATCCTACTATTATCTTTTTCCACTTTTTACCATTTTCAAAGGCTTCAGCCCTGGTCTAAGACCCTATAAAAGCCTTTGAGAGCATTAGAGCATGTACCTTAATTTTTAAACTTACACACACGGCTGTCAGAATGAATCAGTCTTTATTTCTATATAAACGAGATATTATTCATGATTTTTATTAAAGAAAATTGACAAGGAAGAGTGGAAATTGTTCGTAAAAGGCGGTAACAACTAAATTAAAGGGGTAAATGAACATCTATTAGAGAAGAGAGTTGGCGGCGACATGGCTGCTATTAAAAATAAACGAAAGAATAATCGGATTTAAACGCTGGATTAGTGATCCAAGTCCTTAAAAGAAAATTGAGTTTAATAAAAAGAGATTCCAAGAAAATTTCAATGAGATTTTCCCAGCCGAAAACAATAAGTGTAGCTTCAAAAAAGGAGACATATAGAGGTGTATCCCTTTTCCTGAGTTCACAATGGCTTAAAAATGAAGCACAATCTGATCCATAATTTAACCAATAAAAAATTATTGAGAATTTTTAGTAGAGTCAACCAAAAAATAAATCAAGAAAATATTGGTACCACAGTTCATAGTGTTAATAAGATTTTGTATATAAAAGTATAAATGTACGCGTATTATGAGCGTTCAAATTAAATTAATGAATAATTATTTTTCGAACCAATTAATTATCGTTGAATAAAGGCGGCGCTAACACACTAGGATGGAAACAAGAATATAGCATGAAAGATAACGTTTACTAACGCCTAACTTTGAGATCAGTAAGTCTGGCTATGGTACGATAATTGGTAATTATTTTCTTATTAAAATTACGTGTTTAATTAATTTCTTATCACTACAGAAACCCATTGTCTATTGAAAACTTATTTTGCAACTGAGACCGCTATTCACAATATTATCTTGGTTAAGATAACAAAAATAATTAAGCGAACAAAAGACTGGTCTTTACAGCAGTTTCAAGTTTTTCAATCTGTTGCTGACATTTCGCGAATACTATTTTTACTTGGAACACAAAGACATGTACAACCAATTAATTTATTTTGCCTTAGTGACTTCCACACCATTTTAATCAAATTCAAAATGAACTTTAAACTTTAACTATAATAAAAACGTATATGTTTGATTTTGAGCTCAATTTCATTACGGGAGAATGAAATATGTTCACGAAAGATAAAAAATAAGTTTGTAGGATCTTTAGAAGGTTTTCAAATCAAAATAGATATAGATTTCTACGATAGGTATACAAAAGGCTTTTGAAAAACTATTAAATGTGATTTTGTATTATTACAGTTATTATTTTATTAATCATAGAAAAGACGGTAACCGTAATTAATTTAGTGTATGTAATATTCGCAATGTCAATACAAATATTATTGCATTTACTGAAACTTGGATTTAACCTAATATAAAATACTCCAAACTCATTCGAAATAGTTACCAAGTTTTTAGAAATGATCGAAACCTACAAACAAGCAATGAAGTGTTATTATCCATTATAAATTGTTTCTCTCGTATAAAGGTAAATATTTGTTTATTTGTTGTTGATTCTTTTCCAAATATCCATTTACCAATTAGTAAGTTTAGCTGAAAAAAATTCGAGGGTTTCTCTAATTTTCTTTGATCAAGTAAACTTGTTCCTGTTGCTGGTGTATTGAAAACTTTTAGCTTAAAATGGAGTGATAAATTAAATCCACGGCCTCTAATACATTTGAGGTTTATTAATAAGCCAAAATTTATCACAGTTCAAAGTAAAAAATTCCATAAATCGATAATTTAATAATCGATAAAGATAATACGTTTTCATTAAATGGTATTGGCACAAGAAAAATCCACAAATATTTCGATTTTTCACTAGTTTATTCCCCTTCAAAAACAATTTTAATCTATTCAGAGCAAAGAGTTAAATATTTTGGTGCACAGTTAATTTTCGAATATTACATGTTTTACAGTTCAAAGCTGATGAGAGAGTGAGCGTCGTAATTTATATGAGATATTAATTGTCAAGAGTTGATGATTGAGTCAGTGTTTCTATTTTAATGTATCGTGAGTTCAAAATATTGGTTACGTGACTTTTTAGCATTTAATATACTTATAGAAGCGACTTTCAATTATTGCGTTTTAGGAATATGATGCACGTGTGAATTTTAACAAAAGGATATTTAGTAGAAAAGTGAAGGAGATGTCTCTTTGTTTTATTTTTAGATGTAATTAGAAATTTACGGTAATAAAATTGCGCTATTGTCTACGTTAAATAATTAAGAAATTTGCTTTACTTCGGGTATGTTGCCAATATACTTTTAATAAATTAGAAGTAGAATTTTTTGAAACAATAAAATTTCTTTATTTAATATAAATTTGAATCTTGATTTAATGGGAAGTTAGCACATTGAAAACCATTTTGCGATTGACTATTTTTATAAATAAATTATAAAATGTTATATACATTTTGTTTTTTAGTTTAAGTCTAAGTTTAAACAAAAAGTCAGGTTTAATGTTTCCTATAAATTGAGACAAAGGGTTTTTTTCTAGATTGGCATAGAAGGCCCTTTAATTTACAAGAAGTGTTATATCACAAAAGAAACAAAAATTACATAAAAAAATTAACTAATTACGGTACTCTCCTCCTCTTAAGAAGAAAAACGATCAAGGTAAACGTTTTCTTTAGAACCGTGAACAAAACCCAAAAGAAAAAAACGAATACTGACAAACAAAATGGGTACCGAAAGAACTCTATTTAAATTTAATTTGATCGAGACGGCAAGTTAGGGTAGAAAAAACCAAACGCAACAAAAAATAGTAAATTATAGTACCAAATTTGTATACTTTCTACATTTTTATATATATTTTTTTGACCAAGTTGTAGTTATATGTATATGTTTGCAGCGTTTTAATAATTTATTTTTCTAAATCTTATCATGTTGTCAGTATAAATTTTTTCACCTCTTTATATTTTTTTCATATTTATCTTTGTTATACAAGATACTTAATAAAATATATGTAGTTTTATATGAAAAATTATATAGAACAGAGAGTTTTCAACAACGTTTTGAGTGATTAAAACACAAACATTTCTTGTTATAAGTGGGATCTCAAGTTGATAATCGTGATTTATAAAGAAAACAATAACAATCACGTGATTTGGAAAAAAGAGAATCACATTTCTGCAGTCGGCATCCGTAAGACTTTTACTTAGTTGAACTTTAGATAATTAAATTAAGTAATTTATTTTCGTTTTCAACACAAAAAATAGTGTTGTTTGATTTTTATAATAAAAAATGTGCCACATTTTAAACATAACCATGTTTCGGGTCCCACCCGTGAGATAATTTGGGGCGTAGAATAATTTCATTTTTAAATTTGAAAAATTAATTAACTCTAATCAGTATGAATAATTTATAAAAAAATATATTATTAGTATAATTACTTATTAATCTCTATAAATAATTATGATTATTACATTTTAAATTTTATACGAGCATATTCTAACTTGGCGCTCAATAATATTTTTCAAATAAAAATATTAATTTTATAGAATAATTAAATGTTTCAATTTATTATAAAAAAATATTTTACATTATATAAAGTACCGTCAATAACTATTATATTGGCATCATAAAAAGTGCTTAACCAAAGTTTTTTTTACTGCTAAATCACGCATAAATTATATACAGTAAAACCAATAAATAAAATTACATTATTATCGAATCTAACGAAAAATATTTACTATACATTAGGAATAACAATAAAACTAAACAAAAATTTGAACTAGAATTTTAAAAATAACTAACAATTAAGGGTCTGCTATAAAATGATGGCACAAATTTATTAAATTAGATTTTATCAAATTCTATTCCTAAGATAACACAAAGTTCAAAAGAGATTACTACGAGATTTACCTGGTTAATAGATTCACAAGGAAATATAATTATTTCTAGCAACATTAAATATATTTATAATTCCATATTCGTAAAATTTTAATCCTTTTCAACTCAATTTAATAACTTTTTAGTACGAAACGAAATTAAATTCGCGCTAAACTTTTCTTTTATTCTGGCTAATTAAACATCGAATTTATAGTCCACTTTTCCGCTCAAGCTTTAAAGTATTTTTCGTATGAACTAATAAACTATATTTTGCTTGATTGAAGTTACTGCCTCGTAGGTAATTGGATTGGTATGCATCATTTTAAGTTAAAATTTGTGTTATATTCAATTAACTTAGTGCTATTTTACATTGCGATTAATAATCTCAATACTGCACCACGGATTCGAGTAAACCACGGTCAATTCATTTATGTGTGCATAATTAATACATTCAGTTGGAACAAGTATTTTCACGTAATGGCAATCAGCTAAAGTCTGCTGGACTAGAACAATCATAGAGAAAATTAGACGACCGCTTTGTTTAATTGTACATTGCTTATCAAAAAGCAGGTAAGATTATGAACACGAGCAGAAAACTAACTAAACATTTTCTCGATCTTCAATTAATTGTGTCTACATTTCCTTTGAGGTAGAAACAGTTTATTCAATTTTAAACATTTTTGGCACTGCGTTCCTGAACATACCATATATTTAGGACTAATTTTAAAATGTGAATCTCAACACTGCCTATACTTTTTGTAAAAACTTTTTTTTCGTAACTTCAATAATAGCGGACTAATCGTACTTCGACGCACTAATGCCGCACCCTGTATACAGGGTGCCCCACGACGATTAAGACAAGTAATATATCAGAATTGGGCAGTAGTAGAGAATTATAATTTTGGGGGTGTAAATTAGAGCAAATGTTGCATATTTTCTTGTTATTGTGTTACCCAATGAGGTATTTGTTTTTGGTCACGTGACGTCGCATTCAAAATTATTAATGGGACAACCTGTATATTTGTGCCTTTCTGTATTCCTCCCGATAAAACAATTCCAACAAACTAGCACACTTGGGGTCTAAAGTGATTAATTCAAGAGCTACAGGTACTTAAACGATTGTAAGTTAAAAAATTCATAATTGAATCCCTTGTAATTTCCGGCAATCTTACATTCGTATATTAAATTTTTAATAAAAATTCAAATTAACTGTCACAAAAAAAACTTACAATATTAAAGGAGATGTTCAAATTGATGCCCATCTTCGTAAATGCATTTCTCAAATCTTGATAATAGATTTCGGTTACATGCTGCCCTAATCATTACCGGTGTCACAGTTCTACAAGCATCGCGTATTTTTCTTTTCAAATCATCTAAATCTCTAGACGGAGTTTCATATACGATACCTTTAAGATATCCCCAAAGGAAGAAAGCTAACGGTGTCAGGTCTGGCGACCTTGGAGGCCAGTAAATAGTACCGTTGCGTCCAATCCAGCGTTCTGGAAATATCATGTCCAGATAATTTCTCACTCTACCATCAAAATGTGGAGGTGCACCATCTTGATGCCACCACATTGTATTTCTTTCATTCAATGGAATGTCTTCAAGTAGGTCTGGAAGTATATTTTGTAAAAAATTTAGTTATCTCTCTCCCGTTAGTATACCATCATAAAAGTACGGGCCAATCAAACGCCCATTGAATAGACCCCAAATGTGCTAGTTTGTTGGAATTGTTTTATCGGAAGGAATACAGAAAGGCACAAATATACAGGTTGTCCGATTAATAATTTTGAATGCGACGTCACGTGACCAAAAACAAATACCTCATTGGGTAACACAATAACAAGAAAAGATGCAACATTTGCTCTAATTTACATTTACATTTACATAATTCTCTACTACTGCCCAATTCTGATATATTACTTGTCTTAATCGTCGTGGGACACCCTGTATATAACTAAAAACTTTTATGTAGATGTTGTTGTCAAATAAATTTGGGCGAAGAAAGAAAAACTTATGTGCTACGCCCAGCTTTCGAAAATGTTATTTCCTTTATCAAGGCTAAAAAAATATAAACATTTGTTATAAAATTACTCTAATAAATAGAATAACATACATACAGGTGAATTATAAAATGAGTTTCATTTCAACTATAGGAAAAGATAATAATCGTCCAGATTTTGGGGATATTTATAATTATATTTCGTATATTTTCAATATACCAATACCTTTTAAAGTAAGAAATAATTTAGATTCATTTTAATTAAATGTAAAACCTAAAATTCATAAATTAAAAAAATCAGGGCTTTACAAACTGAATTGTTCGGATTGTAACGCCATCTATCCTGGCCAGACATTAAGAAATTTTAACATACGCTACTATGAACACTTACGAGCTTATAGATTATAACAACCAGATAATTCACGGAAAACACTCCTTTGACACTAAACACAAACCTATATTTAACAAAACAATTGAAACCACAGTGGACGCACTTCACATAAGCGACAAAAAGAAGAATTTGATTTTTTGGAGGAATTTGAAATCAAGAAATATCTCATAATGTCCTCAGTATACAGTAGTGAATGAACAATTAAACCTGGAAAGTTCAATTACTTTAGATTACATTTTGGACTAATTACCTATATAATATTAACCATTTTTTTTTAGGAAAAGAACATTATTTTAATATTTCATAGCAAGTAATCATACTGTAGATATAGCTCTATCATGATTGGTTGAAATGTTTATGATATGAAGTCAAGTACGCTTATAAGAAATCTGTCAATCTTATGCACTCTTTGATAATGCGATTTGGCGAAACCTGGTTAGAGAAAGATATTGAAAAAATAGCTTTGAAATCCTGTGGAAATTCAAAATAAGTATAATTTATCTTTAATATTTATTCGCTCAATAATTCCATATTAAAATGCGTCACTCCCTTACAACACGTATATTAAACTAATTAGTAAGGTTAGTTTAGGTAATCTAGCATACAAAATTATAAACTAATTTCAAACTTTGGCTGAAGTTTCAATGTTGCAGGATCCAAGACTTTCTCGATAAAGGACTCTAAAACCTTAATGACATAATTGTAAGGACTAAAGCCGTCCTTAGAATGAAATATCTTTTTAATAAAAGAGTAGAAACTTTTGTTTACTGTAACCATATGAGGCAGGGAATGGAATAAATTCTATTTAAGAAAACGACTGCTAAATGAAAATCGATTACGGTCATGGGACTAAATTGCTCTGAAGGCTGTCTTTCTTAGATTTAATTAGATTGGAGGTCAAGATATTTTTATCGCCGCTTGATAGAATATTATTCATTGTGTGCAATTAGTTTATTAAATATGCAACACATAAATTACAGAACTATCCTAGTAATCAACCAGAAAAATTGATCTGTAATGACATTGTTTTACTAACTGCTCTTCTAACTCACCTTTGGTCGGCTTTTATGTCATTTGAATTACATTTAATCCTTACTATTGGTCCAGCAGAAGACAATTTTTATAAAAAATAAAGATCGGGATAATTGTTTTTGTTTGTTTTCATTGGTGTTCTCACAGCAGGTGTCTAAAATCCAAAATATGCGTTTTTGAATTATCTACGATTCCGAATTTGGCAATTTTAAACCCCAAGTACAACCGATAAATAGAGCTTAAATGTATTAAATTATTATCTAACAAGCACATAATGAACAATATTACAGAAGGTTTAATAAAACACAAGTGACAGCGAGTAATTTTATGATCTGAATATATTGTTATATGGGAGTTAAGTGATGAAGTTTATCTCTCAGGGAATTTTGGTTTTACGGTTATGAGAATCTATTCTAGAAATGAAAACAAACTTTAAATAATCGTGGGAGTAAGTCACAAACTGCATGTCAAAAGAGAGTCTTTATCTAGGCGGGAATAAACATCAACTTTTAGATTTTGAAGTAAATGTAAATCTTTTTAACTCTTACTGTATAAAATGTTTTATGTATTTGTAATATAAATTTATTGAATTATGTTAAAAAGTAGATACAATCATATCACGGATTATTTGTTCTTATACAGGGTGTTACTATATTCGACCGACAACGCTTTACCCCAGAGAGCTCTCGTTAATTGATGAATTTTGATATAGGAACATAAACCCTTAAAGGGCTTAGTTTCCGAGATACAGGGTGTTAAAAGTTTGAAATCAAAATTAAAAATTTGTCATGAATCAGAAACGCCTCCAAATATTTTTTTCAAATTTGGTGACCAATATGCTCTTTAAGAAAGTAATATTTTGACATAAACTGACTTTTGAAAAATTTAACCAGTGGCGCGCTATCAGGGTTTGTGGCAACTTTTATCCCCCTATCTTTTACGCCACTGGAACAAATATTTTTTTTTTTATTTTTTTAAATTCTCTGTTCATTTTTAGGTAAAAAAGTAATAACCTTTTATGGAGCTAAAATGAACGGTGTTGTAGATATTTGATTCTGAACAAAAGTCTGCAAGTACTTAGATAATTCACAAATTATGATTTGTTGTGTAATTTGCCCGTCGGCGATTTGCTAAACAAGTAAGTATTTGCTTTTAATCCATACTATTAATTCGATTTCGAATAATAACTAAGCGTTAGGCGTTAGTTGAAAAAAGAATACATGCTATTTCTGAGATTTTCTGAGAACTTGATAAAAGTAAAAATCACAATAACGCAAAAGCTATCAAAATTAAATTCAAACAAATGTATTAGATACAACAATAACAAAATTGACAAAATTACAATAGTTGTTCAAACTGTCGGCCGTTTACGATCAAAGAACTCAATTACCTGTATTAGGAACGACGATGGCCAGGATGTTTATGATAGTTTCTTGATATCACAGAATTTTAATGAATTCTTTAGTACTGTGGGTAGAAAGTTGGGTGAAAAAATAATTACGCCTGAAGTGAAGGTCATGGATAATAAAATATATGAAAAATCTTTGTTTTTTAGGCCTGTAACAGACAATGAAATTGTAAATCATATCATTTCCTTAAAGAACGGATCAGCTGTGGGTAACGATAAAATTAGTGTTAGTATTGTTAAGGAAAATAGTATCAATTTGAGTAAACCTCTTACACACTTGGTAAACTGTGATCTCAATACTGGCGTATTTCCCACTATTTTTAAAAACTCTGTCATAATTCCGGTGTATAAATCAAATGAAAAGAACCTAATGAATAATTACAGACCAATTGCCTTAACCAGTGCAATTGCAAAAATTCTTGAAAAGTGTATTAAAGTTAGGCTCATGCATTTTCTGGAATCTAATAATATATTATCAAAAAATCAATTTGGCTTTAGGGAATACTGCAGTACTGAGGACGCTGTTGCAGTAGTGACAGATTTTATTATAGGTAATTTTAATAAAGGTTACAAACCCTTAGCGATATTTTTAGATCTGTCAAAGGCATTTGATACTGTGGAACATCACACTTTACTACAAAAGATGGAAAATTTGGGAATAAGAGGTAGTGCGTTAAACATTTTTAGAACATACCTAAATGAGAGAACACAAATAGTGAAAGTAAACGACATTAATAGTGAAATAAAAAAAGTTGAGTGTGGTGTTCCACAGGGTACTGTCCTCGGTCCGATTCTCTTTTCTATATATGTAAATTCACTAGCAGAACAGATAGTATGTTTCGCTGATGACACAGTATTGTTGGTCAATGATCGGACATGGCAGGAAACCTTTGACAGAGGTAAAAGCGCTATGATGAAAGTAAAGCATTGGCTGGATTCTAATCTCTTAACGTTGAATAATAACAAAACATTCTTTGTTGGTTTCGCCATGAATGCACGAGGATTGCCAAGTAAGGAAACCATGAAGCTCCACAAATATAACTGTAATTTAAATGACACTTGCAACAGCACTCAGGAAATAAAAAGAAAGGAGAGTATTAAATACTTAGGTGTAATCTTTGATCAATGCATGACATGGCGAAGTCACATTGAGTATATTAATAATAAGGTACGTAATTCACTATATAAATTCTATGAATTGAGACAACTGGTCAATGCAAACATCTTAAGACGTTTCTATAAAGCCCTGGTCGTGTCTGTGCTGTCATATGGCATCACAGCCTGGGGAGCAGCTTGTGATAGTGTATTGTCCCCACTATATGTCACCCAGAAATATGTAATAAAGGTAGTGCTATTTAAAAATAGGTATTATCCCACGGCCCTGTTGTTTGGGGAATCTAGACTATTAAATTTGAGACAACTTTATATTAAAAGTATTGTAAGTTTTAATTTTAGAAATGATATATTTATGATTCCTGTAAATCAGCTTGGGATGGAAACAAGATCAATAACAAAAGGAAACTTAAGTATCCCGAACACTCTATTCACAGCTACTCAAAGGCATATATCATATACACTCCCAAAAGTATTGAACATCCTTCCTGGTGATCTTAAGCCACGGAATGGTGTCTCATTTAAAAAGTTAAAAAGTAAAATTGAACATTGGATTATCACAAGTTGGATTAACGTATGCAATGAGATACCTTTTTGTGGTGTAGTGTAGTATGCTGCTACTGTGAATTGGGTACCATATATGTTTTCTGTTTTTTTTTTCTCTTTTTTGGTCAAAACTCTAGTGCACACACAGAATAAACCTTCTATTGTGCCCTAAAACTCTGCATTTATATAATATTTATTTATATGTATATTTTTGTATGAATTAAATTTTATTATTATTATTATTATTATTACTTGTAAGCACGTTCTACACCGTTTTCTCATTGAAAAAGGTGTTTTTGAGAATAACTCCGGATTGGACTGAATGAGTTCTGTCGCAGCTTGAATTCTCGCTATTAGATCTTCTTCAGTTTCAACGATGGTTTCGTACACTAAGGACTTCATGTAGCCCCCAGATAAAAAAATCGATAGGGTTTAAGTCGGGTGACCTTGGATCATCGTGCTGAAACCACATGTGTTGTCTAATATTTAACGGTACATTTTCCAACAATTCATCTAACACTTCTTCCAGAAACCGCGTATAAATATCTCCATTTAATTTATTTGGAAAAAGGTAATGCCCGATTAAACAATCCCCAACCATACCCACCCACACATTCACCGAAAATTATGCTGAAATCCACGTTCACGAACAGAGTGTCGATTTTCTTCATCCCAAACGTGACTGTTTCTGGAATTAAAAATGCCTTCCCTGGTAAATTTGGCCTCGTCTGTATACAATAAATAATTTGGGAAATTTCGATTTTCACGACACTTTTGTACATACCAGTTTGAAAATTCCATACGTACCGGAAAATCTCTAGGTTCTAATGCTTGAACCCTGGTGAATCTGTAAGGACGCAATATTTGTTCTTTTAAAACTTTCCGTACAGTATTATTGTCCACTCTTAATGCATGGCCTAGAGTTCGAGTACTTAAAGATGGATATTAGACAACACATGTGGTTTCAGCACGATGGGGCATCTGTTCATTTTGCTGCAAGTGCTAGAAATTTCCTAAACAGACGATTTAGAGAAAAATGGATTGGTCGGGGTGGACCCCAATATTGGCCTCCAAGGTCACCCGACTTAAACCCTATCGATTTTTTTATCTGGGGCTACATGAAGTCCTTAGTGTACGAAACCATCGTTGAAACTGAAGAAGATCTAATAGCGAGAATTCAAGCTGCGACAGAACTGATTCAGTCCAATCCGGAGTAATTCTCAAAAACACGTTTTTCAATGAGAAAACGGTGTAGAACGTGCTTACAAGTAAACGGCCGACAGTTTGAACAACTATTGTAATTTTGTCAATTTTGTTATTGTTGTATCTAATACATTTGTTTGAATTTAATTTTGATAGCTTTTGCGTTATTGTGACTTTTACTTTTATCAAGTTCTCAGAAAATCTCAGAAATAGCATGTATTCTTTTTTCAACTAACGCCTAACGCTTAGTTATTATTCGAAATCGAATTAATAGTATGGATTAAAAGCAAATACTTACTTGTTTAGCAAAACGCCGACGAGCAAATTACACAACAAATCATAATTTGTGAATTATCTAAGTACTTGCAGACTTTTGTTCAGAATCAAATATCTACAACACCGTTCATTTTAGCTCCATAAAAGGTTATTACTTTTTTACCTAAAAATGAACAGAGAATTTAAAAAAATTAAAAAAAAATATTTGTTCCAGTGGCGTAAAAGATAGGGGGTGATAAAAGTTGCCACAAACCCTGATAGCGCGCCACTGGTTAAATTTTTCAAAAGTCAGTTTATGTCAAAATATTACTTTCTTAAAGAGCATATTGGTCACCAAATTTGAAAAATATATTTGGAGGCGTTTCTGATTTATGACAAATTTTTAATTTTGATTTCAAACTTTTAACACCTTGTATCTCGGAAACTAAGTCCTTTAAGGGTTTATGTTCCTATATCAAAATTCATCAATTAACGAGAGCTCTCTGGGGTAAAGCGTTGTCGGTCGAATATAGTAACACCCTGTATAGTCTGCAAGCCTGAGTTTTTTTTTTAAATACTTGCAAATAAACACCATGATAGCACTAAATATTTGTTAAATATTTGCTTGGCAATATTTATATCAAATATTTAAAGAGTATTGTTTATATCTTTGAAAAGTAATATTTGGTAAATAATATACAATAAATATTGAAGAGGTTATATCAATATTTAATAAATATTTTGAAAATAATAAAAAATAAATAAAGAACATTTAGTTGCACCAAAATGTAAAAATTTAACATTCCTCTATTTTTTATTTTTGGAAAATCCAGCTTTATTAAAAATGTGTCTCTTTAAAGTCAAATTTAATTAAAATCTCGAAATGGCAGTCAAGATTTTAAAAAAACAATTTATTTTTAAATATTTTTGCTTGAAATTCGAAAATCATTAAAATATTAAGATTTTTCGAATGTTTTTGCAAACTGGAAAAAGTAATTATTTAAATAGTTTTGCTTTAAAATTGAGATTTATTCAGATCTCGATTTTGGAATCGAAACCCGGACTTTAGAGATCTTAAAGAAAAACATGCGATTTTTTTAATATTTCTGATTTAATGTTGACGTTTATTAAAATTTGGGATTTAAAGATCCATTGAAATATTAACTAAAAAAAGTCGAATATATGATGTAAAACACGATTTCTCATAAAAACGATATTTATTGAAACACCAACTTTAAAATCGAAATTTTGAAGCAAAACTGAGAATTTAGAATCAAGATTTAAAAGTAAAATTCGATATTTTTAAAATTTCTGCTTTATATTTGAGATTCAATAAAATTTCGACATTAAAATTCTTTAATGACAAGTATTAAAGGCGGTTGGAATATAATATAAATATATTAAACGAGTAAATTATGAAATTTTATTTAAAATCATTTTAATATTAATAATTTTGATAATATTAATAGAAAAGAAAATGTAAATATAATATTACATAAATATATATACCTAATAATTAACCAAAATATATAGAAAATATTTAGGAATATTTAGAAATCTGTCGCTACCAATTTTTTTTACAATACTTATACAATATGTCTGAAAAAGTTGGCAACATATGGGAAATTTTTTTATTGTAAGTTTTACGAAAAAAGTTATTCTTTATGAAAATCTCTGCTTTCGAAAATAATAATATTCAGGTATTTACATTTGACATTAGATGTACAGGGTTTGAAATATTTTAGCAATGAACTTAAATCAGTAATAAATAAGTAATACCCAACAGAATAATGTATTTTCTACTGTAATAAACAAAAATAAACGAAATAATTTAAAATCTAGGAGGATCTGACAATGACATTTCTCTTACCGAAAGTCAGTCTAGTAAATACATTCCATAGATGGAATGTATTATTTATTTCTCGAAAGCTTCTACTAGACTGACTTACTGATTTAAGTTCATTGCTAAAATATTTCAAATCAACAAATAAACATTTGAGGTGTGTTGACTTGTTAAATAAGATAAAAGTTGACGTATTTCACAACTAAAATTTGCAAAATTTAAGTTGAAATTGAAGTGGTCTTAATATTCCTATTAATCTTTTACAATTTGTGGACACCCTGTACATCTAATGTCAAATGTAAATACCTAAATATTATTATTTTTGAAAGCAGATATTTTCATAAAGAACAACTTTTTTCGTAAAACTTACAATAAAAAAGTTTCCCATATGTTGCCTACTTTTTCAGACATATTGTATATTATTTTAAAATTAATAGTTTACTAATACAATAAATATATAAATCTCTCTCGCAACAAATATTTAACAAACATTTTTTTTTTAAATATTTGTTTAATATTTTTTCTATCTGGGTATATTTTTATTTATTTATTGATTTTATTTAACGTCGGCCTATTTCTGCGACCAGGGCTGATCAACGACGCCGGGAGCACGCTACCCCTAACCGGAAATTTTGCCGAATCCTCAAGTATTCCAACCCGAGGTAGGGATCTTTAATCTGGGTATATTCTTTTTCAAGTTCCATCTTTTTTTAATTATTTTCTTTTTTTACATAAACGTTAAGCGTTTCTATCTTGTCTTTTATTAAAGTTTTTGCATCATCTGCTCATATTTCTCTTTATTTTCTGTGACCCATGGTCTTTCTGATTATATATTTAAAAAAAAAACGCTTGTATTTGGTTTAATTTATTTTCCCATAACTTGGGTTCACCTACAGCTAAAATCCTTTGTTTAATTATTTCCTTAATATATTTCTCACTATCGTTTGTGGTTATGGACTTCCCAGATTCATCATTATATTTTCCTTAATACATGTCTACTTTAACCTTAGTTTGTACATTTTCTCCCCAAATATAATGTTAAAATGCTTCTTCAATATCTTGAAAACTGTTTATATATGGGAAAATCTTTATATTAGAAAATCATGTAATTCCATTTAATTTGTTTTAAAAATATCTTAGGATGCAACTTATAAATATTTACCATCAAATTTCTGAATGTTGGTAACTAAATGGCAAGTTATTATTCTGGCATCACTTATGTTTTTCATTTGTTGCAGTTCTTCCTTGATTCTTTTTTACTCCTTTTTAATGTTTTCTTCTTCTTTTTAAATTCCACAATAATGTCTATTAATTTGTTTTCCACAAGATTAATTATTTGTAAATTCTCCCTTTCTCCTCCGTTTATATCAAATATACCCTGTCTCATTTCTCTGTCTTTAAATTTCTTTATTGTTACGATCAATCGTCTATTCTTTCTATTTGGATTTCTACATTTTCATCCACTTATTTTTATTTTTTACTAGTAATATTAGTTCCATCTCTATTTAACACGACTTTTTTTCTACCCTGTTTTCTAAATCAGTCACGTCTTTTCTAACCATACTTAAATTTATTTGAAGTTCTTTTATATCTTCATTTGTTGTCGTTATTTCTTCTAATAATTCTATCTTGTTTACTAATTCATTTTTAATTTGTTATTCGTATTTACTAATTTCCCAATTTATTTTGTCAATTCTAGTTTCTTCTCTTATTATGCTCTTCTTTTGGTTATTTATGCCTTCCAAACCTATTTTAGTTATTTTCTGTACTTCTAAACGATTTTGTGATATTCAATCTCCTTCACCACTTGATATTTCTACTTCTCTGCTATGACTATCTTGTTCCAGAAATTCTATTCTAAAATTTCCAACTCTTCCTTCATCTGCATTTCCTTGTTCTTCAACCATGTTGTTCACGTTTTTTCTTTAAGAATCTTTTTCATTATTCTTAATTCTATCTTATATATCCGGGTATTTCTCTCTTCCATAATGTCCTTTCCTCAAAAATAATTCTATTGGTGTGTTTGTTTTAAATGCTTCAAATTGAATTCGCCAATTTATATTGAAATTATATTTTAATATGTTTAAAATACTAATTTTTTATAAATCATCATAAGATACTTGATCATTTTCTTAGTTAAAATCGATTCAACCTAATAAAAAAGAAAATAACCTTTAGATCTAATAAATAAAATAAAATAGTAAAATTTGTTTACTAAACGTTTTCGTCGGTTTGCTTTTGCACGCCACTTGAACCTCATTTTTAAATTTTTGGATTTTTTTCAGGTATCAAATGATATTTCTTATTATCACATACATATTTCCGATGATCCTGATGTCAATTTGCTACACGGTAATGGGTTCAGTTCTCTGGGGATCCAGATCCATAGGAGAAAAAACTCAACGACAAATCGACGCAATAAAATCAAAAAGAAGGGTATGTACCATCATTTTTACTCTCGAGCGAGTTTTGATTACATTTGACTGTAGTGCAGAAAATTGGTAACGATATTAATAACAGCGGTATTCAGTAATAGGGTTTGGGACGTTGACACAAACTTGTATGTATATGAAATTTCGCAATAAAGGAAAGCTGGCATGTAAAAAGTTGTTTAAAAATGCCTTATTCTAATAAAATATTTCAAATAATTGAATCGGTAAGTTGAAAATAGATGATAGTGTAAAATATTAATATTTGAAAAAGTTGGAAAAGTTTGCTTTGTAAACATTTTAGTAGTAAATGTAATTTTTTATAAACTAATTTACATAACTTTAACTTTTTCTATTACATTCTATTATTAAATTAAATTTTTCACTCTAAATTAAATTAAGCACAACTTTTCTTTCTAAAGTTTAATTAGGTGAGTTTGTCCTCAATCGAATAAACTAGTGAGGTTTATATTGTTATAATAGGAACTTCGTTTGTCCCCAAAACACTCAATAAAATCGATAAAAATCATTAATTACTACAACATACATATGCAGAGTGGGCCACAGAAAACAGTCCACCCCGATATTTGGCAGTATTCATTAGATTTTAAGGAAATGCTGAAACACGTCGATTTTTGTTCTAAGGGGGACACATTTTTACGATACAGACATCTGCTATTTGTCAACCCCCTCCCTTCCACTTCCCCAACCCCTTAATTTTAAATAGGGAATATACCATGTGTGGCACGGCATTAGAAAGGTATTTACATGGAGTATTCAGGCATATGAACATCCACAGTTTTTTTTCGACATTTACACCGTTTTTGCAAAAAAATTCTTAAATAAGTGCAACACCTCTTAAAAATGAAACGGAACGCCTATGTTTTGCTAATGTTTTAATTGTTTCTTTCACATCAAAAGTAAATTAAAACAAATTTTGCAACACTGAAACAAAAACAGCTAACATGACTAGAAAAATAAACCAAATATAATACTCACTTAACAAAAGAATATTAAGAAAAAACAAAATAGACACTAAAGTAAAACTAAGAGTATACAACACAATAACTGTCCCAATATTAATTTATGACATATAGATATGGTCACATATGAAAAAATAAACGCAACAGAAATGAAGCAAAAAAATTACAGGAAAAACAAAACTAGATCGAATCAAACGTGTGGACATCAGAAATCAACTAAACCAATAAGAAATCACAGCCAAAGTAACCAAAAGGCATCTAAATTAATATAGTCGTATGAAAATATGCTAATAAAAACCTTGGAGTCAAAAAAAAGAAAAGAAAGTTTAAGGAAAACCTGGATGGCAGAAGTAGCTGAAAAAGGAAGACAAACAAAAAAAACCTATTCAAAATGAACAAAATGGCTGGATATCGCAAAAAATAGAAGAAATAGGTAGAGAATAAAACCAACCAACCGACAGGATATAAAGAAACAATGAGAAAAAGAAGAACAGGTTGGGCAGTAAATGCTATTTTATTTATTTTATCATAGGATACATAAATTATTATTAGTAAACTACTATGATTTCGTGTTAAGTAGTTGAAGACTCCAGTAGTTACTACAAACCAAAGAATCCAATCCTCGTTCGTTATTGGATGGCAAAATTGGAGTATGTTTGATATTCACTTATAAAGACAGAATTTCCTTTTTTGATGAAAATAGTGACTTCTACCCACTCGCTGCAAATATATACATTTGAATGCAAATTGGCATCAACGTGAACTTTTAAGAATAGGATTACTTGTGTCACCATGAATTGCGGTAACTTTATCTGTTGCGAAACGATAAAAATAGCTCTCCTTTTATCGAACTCCGGAATATAAATTATTATTATACCCCGGAATATAAGTTGACTACCGTATCAGATGTACCTTTAAATATTTTAAAACATTTTAAATACACCTACTAGACGTTAATAGATAAATGAATAAACAAGTACATCGATCCCAGTCGCCGGAGTACTCTGTACTTACAAAAAGTTTTATAAAATATCTTTTATAAAAAAAAAGTACAATTCAATACTCTGTTACTGTATCCGATATAATTCTACATGTAAAGTTATATTTTGCAATGTAAACATTTTCATAATTCAAATACTAGGTCAAAAGATTATCTCGTTTATTCCATCCAATATAAATATGTTCCATATTCAAACGAATCCCGCGTGTCTTTTTCTATTTTTATTTTTTATTTTTTTGTTATAATCGTCTCGTCGAAAACGTAAAATTCTAGCAATTTCATATTGAAAATTTTCAACAAACGAAAAATTACATTAAAGTGTTCTTTTCTTATCTGTTTCAGAGTCCGGACCGTAGCCTACATGTAGGGATTTATCAGTCAATTTAAATTCCTACGTTTATAATCTTATTAACCTTCTAATCGTTTATTTGGTCATGCAATTTGCTCCATTTCTAGGTTACTATTCTATTTAGCTTACTAATTAAAGGTAACTTGAACAGAAATTGTATTTACAATTCAAATAAATATAACTATGGTCCTAGATTTAGTAAAAATTAAATTATAGTGAAAATAGATACTTAATATCTACTGTATATCAAAATTAATAAAAGTTATTCAACCTGAGTCGACATACAGGATGTTGTTTTTGATGATAGTCACAGTCAACTAAGTGATTTGATGCAGGTGTACTTAGGCATAAAAGAAAGCTATATTTAAAATTTAGTCCAAAACATAATTTAATTGGTTAAAAGAACGATAAAAAATAAATAATTAGTTCGTCTTCCAAAGCATTACAGATTTTACACACGATATTTCACGTCCTGTAGCTTAAGAACTACAATACTAGTAAGCAAAATTTTATCTTGTTATCCAAAGTATTCTTCTACTTTTTTGATCGTGCAGTAACGTAAACTTACGTTCAAGCTGTCCAAAAACATCACAGAAATAAAACTGGATTTGCCATTCTCACAATAAAACTAGACTATTATTAAAGAAATTAGATTAAAGGAGGAAATGCACTAAATATCGATGTAGGCATAGAACAATTGCTCAAAGACAATTTCCCGAAAGAGATTTGCTCGGACACAATATACCTAACGGAAAATTGCCAGAATGAATAATTAACCGAAAAATGTACTTAAATACTTATTGCTGCCTGCAATGCGTTCGACCTAGCTATCCAAAAATTTTAAATCATATATTTTTTTAATATTATAAGTAATGATGTTTTACCAACTGGCTAAATCTTTCTTTAGCTTAGTTTTTTAATAAAAATGTATTCTGAGTAGATTTTGTTTCCCGGCAACAGCACTGTTAATTTGAAGAACGAGGCGCTACCTCTAAGCCACTCACCCTCAAAATCTTATTTAGAATCCCAAATTATTCCTGATGATGAAATTAAGTAGTAGCTTTTTTTTGACGAAACTTTTTAGTGATTTTGATTAGAAAATAAGATGTTAACATCATTTCTACGTAATCTTGGTACTTTCGTTAACACGATAATTTTACCCGTTTTGAATTATTTTTGCGGTGAGATTATAGTCAATCGCTGCATTTTTTAAAGCTTTTAAAAGAAAGACATTTTCAGCATGAGTTTAAATTGAATATTTGGTGTGGCATTATAGACGAACAACTACTAAGGGCATATGTTCTTCCTCCAAATTTTAATGGAGATTCTTATTTTTCTTTTTGCACAATACTTTTAATGCTATTTTGGATGATACGTCACTAGATGTAAAAAGGAAATTGTGGTTTATGCAGGATCGAGCTCCACCTCATTTCCCATTAGTTGTTAGAAATCATCTAAGTGTATATTTTCTCAATGATGGATTGGCAGAGGAAATGATTTTGAATGGCCACCAAGAAGTCCTGACTATAACATTCTTGATTTTTATATTTGGGAACATAAAATCCTTAGTTTATGCCCATGAAATTAATTCATGAGACGAATTCTGGAGGAAAATACAAAATGCGGTTTATTTAATACGGGGACAGAATAATGTTTTCTTTGACATCCGAAAGTCCTTTATTACAAGAATTAGAAAAGGCACAGAAGTCGAAGGAGGCCACGTAGAACATTTAATTTAAGTTTGCTGTTTTTATGTTAAATTATTTTTAAATCTGCTTTACCGTTGAAATAGAAGCCTTGCGTTACAAGTTTTTTAATGTTTTTTATTTCAAATGCCCTTCTGTGGCCCTGAACGGTTCAATTGCGTTTTTCTCAAAAACTGGTGGAATTATCGTGTTTACACAAAAGTATAATCATATTTTCTGATCAAAATCACTATAAAGTTTCGTCAAAAAAAATTTACCACTTAATTTCATCATCTGTAACAAAATGTGAAATAATACGTGAAATAATATTCCTTGTCCAAAGTTATGATTTCGATTTCGATAACAATTGATAAATATACATTATCAGAAAAAAAAAGTCAACTTTAACGCCCTATATCTCATTCCACAGTAATATTTTATTAAGGTATATTTGGTCCTATCGCCATATTTTGGTACAAATAACCTGCCCTTAACTTATGTCCCAATAGTTATGAATCAGCCTGTATATTGTCTATAAAATATGTATTTACTGTGAAACTAGAAAGTTATCGATTGTGGATTTTCTTCCAGAGCCAATAAAACGTTTAATTTAGTATCCTCGGCAAGTGCTGGACAGCCTTATTTAGGTAGATCCTCTACGGTACGAAACTCCCTATTTTTTTTTTCAATTTTGCTCACTGTTGACTGACTTTTAGGTTGTTCTGGATATTTATTATTAAACATAGCACATACCTCTTGTTGAGTTCGCATCTTATCGCCACAACCAATTAACATAAGAACTTCAATCCTTTGTTTTATAGATAAACGCATTTTTAAAGTGTCAACAAGCAAATTTAGAATAACTAAACTGGTACTACACTTCACAAGTGTCACTGTCATTAGTGAGTATTAAAGAGTAGCCTACTGAATTATTATCACAACTTTTTACATGTGACAAGTTTTTACAATAATAATAACCAGAGCTATACCAGCTATACCAGTATTAATTATTAAAATGTTCGTATCTTCAAAACTATTAATTACCGAACACAAATATGATATATTTTTGGAATTTTTTATTTACCCTATATATCTCATTGTTATGTAAAAATTCATTAAATTAAAATTAAAAACCGACTTACTCGTCTCAGGATTTTTTCTCAAAATTGTTTGTTTAGCTTAAATTGAATTTATTATTTTTTAATTTTCTATCAGTTTTTGGAAAGAATATTTTCAATATATAATATATAAATATTAATATATATAAATAATGAAAAAACTTTATTTCCGGTAGACACTGTACTTCTCTATCATTTCCTAGTCTCAACTTTTGAAACATCTGATATTATACGAAGCACATTAATGGTATATTTTCCATATCGGAATGAAGGGAAATTATTAAGAAATACCTCGGAAGCATCGGTATGATCGAACGCCGGTGACTAAACAAAGATTCCAATAGAAGGAAGGATATTAATCGGTTGTAGTTTGAATTTCAATTAAGAATATATTTCTACACTTACTTTTAAACGATAATTAATTCGTTGCATAAAATGAATTTAAATTAGATCGTACAGATTGCGATGGCATTTTGCATTTAATTAAGAAGTCAATCAGAAAATGGTTTATTAGTCACTTTATGGTGTAGTGTAAGCCGTACCAATTATCTTAAAGAGGATACTATAATATTTCTACTCTAAATTACAACACTTAAATTTGAAGTCCATTTACGAGGTTCATCCGGTATAAGTACTTGTTAATGTTAAGAACTTTATATGAAAAGGGTATTTAAATATTATATTTACCGCGTATAATCACTTGATATCTGAGGTAGTGAAGTCAGCTGGCCAAATTAAGTCGTCTCAACCAGCCGCGCATGCATTTTTAACTATTTGACTGAGTTCCTGTGGTCGTAAATCATTCCCTTCTAAGTTCTCAGGCAGTAGCGCCTGTGAATGATTGTTCTCTTAAACATTTAATTTTTCTTTTCTTTAAAAATATGGCGTTTTGGAGGCTATAGTTAAATAATTAATTAATAATAATTAAGATCACAAAATTCCTCAAACAAGTATAGACAATTATGTACTTTAAAATAAAAATTTACACATCCAAACGTAACAAGTCGTTTTAAATATGTTCTAGTCTTTAAAAAGAAGATTGTGTAAAATCGGGCAATGAAATAATTAAAAGAATTTCAGAACTAACAAAAATCAATGAGCATGTCATAAAAAAAGAATATTAGTATATTGTATTACCCCCCTTTCAAGCCATCATTAGTACACTATATGATGATTCTTCTTGAGAATTTGAGTACGAATATTTATACAATATATTTTTATTTAAATAACCAAAGAACTTGTTTTTTAGAATGTAACCGTTACATGACGAATGTTATTTATAGATTTTTTTTAGAAATGTTTTTTTTATTTTCGATTAAAGTCAATTTTTAATTTAATCTGTATTGAATATTTTTAATATCACGTGAGGTTTTTGCAAAGTAAATTTGGTTATTTTGCAAAATACCTGTGCCAATCCCGAGCTTGGAGAAGAAAAAGGGTTTAATAACATCACTTTATGGATAGTTTAGTTTTCTAAAAATTATTCTTGGACAATGATTACTTTTTAGTTGTGTATTTTTAATATTTCTCACGAAAAAGTATGGTTAAAATTATTTGATTTTCTTGTACAAATTAGACTGAGCAAATTTCATTGAGTAATCATATGTCTGGTAACATATTTACGAAAAATATTGAAACTCTTTCAACTTCGAAAAAAAATTATCTCAAAAGTAAAACATTTCATTCATTCATATAATTAATAAAAACTAAAAGCGGATTATAATTATACACTATGTATAGGGTCTTTTTTTTATTATTTATATTAATATCAAATTAAAAAAAACTTGTTTATAGAATAAAAAAGGAAAATAAACACTAAAATTATGGGTTATGTCACGCACAGTATGAAAAAAAATAAAACTCCTACAATTCACCATAAAATAAGTGTTTTAAAGGCTTTTCACGATAAAGCTAAAATGACGTCACAAGGTAAGAATTGCGGCGTTGTCATGTCTCAGTTTTTCCTTCACTTAAAGTTAATGCTGTGACAGTGCTTCCTTTTAATGAATATTGTATTATTGTGCTTTGTGTTAGTTTATTTTATATTTGACATGTAAAAGTAGTTTTGAAATTTGCTATTTCAACATATGTAATTCATTTTGAATCGAAACTCTAAAAGTGTATACTTACGTCTCTTACAGTAGTAATTGGAATTGATGGACCCCCAATTTGGGCGTTCGCGTTCAAAATCGTTTGTTAAGTCTATTAAGTCTATTACCATTTACTGGGATGTACTACTTAAATGCTTATGCATTTTAACCAAAGAAGGAATGTCAAAATATCGATAAATGACAAGTATTTTGGCAAGATCCATTTGGCAACCATGTAAAGTATTGTCAACTTTAAAAATTTAATTTCCTCTGTCCGTAAAGTGTAAATCGCTTTAATTCCTAGTTTTTTTTGCTATTCTTCTGACTATAAAAATAACTAAAAATGACGTAATTTCAAGTTTATCGTGAAAGACCTATATATTGTATTTTTCTTTAGGTAGGAAAATCTAAAGCAAACAAGTTGTAGGTTGTTTATTGTGGACTGTGTATACAGTTGATGTTTTTTTTAACAAGGGTCTTAAGACGTGTCACTTTTTTACAACAAAAAAAAGATATTTAACAAACATAGGCGTACGCATGATAATACGACAATAAATATTAAAATACACTAGCATATGTACGCCAAAAGTCTTTTAAAAAGTTATTTTGTTAATTTGGCTAGAATTATTAGATGCATCCTCTAATCTTTAGTGCCACAGAAAATAGAAACATATTTCAAAATAGAAACTTCAATTCCTGACGTGAAAAATCTCAAATGATATTTTATTCCAAAGAAGAAATCATATCTAGTTCGATAGTCAATTGGATAAAATTCTCTGGTTCAGACGAAAACGTCAAATTCAATTTGTAGCTAGCAAATGCCATTTTATACGGTAATAAATAAATTATCAATGAACTACGCTATGAATACCTAAGTGGCGAAGTTTTTCACAAACTAATAAATAGATGTAGGAGCCGAGAAAAAGAATAAGACCATCGCAGTAAATTTTCTATCTAGCTACTTCGTGCAATCGCAATGAACTAAGAAAAATACATCTCTACTCGAGTTAAAAAAGGTTACGTGGAACACAAATCACGCCTAAGTAGGACTAGGATATGTTTCATTTATAATCTTGACTTTACACAATTCTAGAATAAAAGTCATGCGACACCCAATTATGAATAGGAAGTTACAAAAAGTTTACTTTTCAAGTGCTCTAGGGAATTCATTTACTCTTATGTGGCTTGTAAATATAGAGTTTAGATTAATAAAGTATCATCAGGTCCTAAGGCGCAAGTAAAGAAAAAAAATTAAAATTTCTATAAAATATTAAAAAAATAAGGGAACATACTTACAAATTTTTTTTTGTGTGTGGCATCATCTTCTGAGGGTTCTTAGCCTTCGTATTCTGTGTAGGTTTTGTTACTATTCTCCGTCGCCACTTTAGAAACAGCACTGTTAATTTGAAACCCACAGTGAATGCTGGCTACTTACAAATTGATTAAATTAAAAATGAAATAATTTCTTATGTGACAACAAATGTTAATTTATTCTAGAAAGTCACATAAGATCAAAAGTTATGCATTAATGAGCGTAAAAATAGTTTAAACATATGAGTATTACCTGGCTATTTTAAAAGGAAAAAGGCCTATCAAATAAATATTTAAATTTGACTAGAATTATGATTTATAATTAACTGATAAAAGAAAAATTAAGAAGGATGAATAAAAAAATAAAATAAACATTTAGTCTAGGAAAAAAGTAAAAATTATCTAATTAATAAAATTGTAGAACGTTCATATTTTTATAAAAAAATAATTTTTATTTGCAAAAAATTTTGTTAAGATTCATAATGTGTTAAATAAGGGATATTTAAAAAGGAAGATAATTGAAGAAAAATTAAAGGATGTAATTGTTCACTTAAAAATATTTGTATTAGGTTACAATGAACTTCATATATAGCCAGTATTTCAAATAGATTTAATATCAACACTACTTTTAAAATTAACAATTTTTTAGACATCTTTTAGAAAATGTTAAAGATAAAATCTCCTTTTTAAAAAATCTGGAGTCTATAAATTATCTTGTGTTTCTTGTAGTAGTGTTTATATTGAAATATTGAATTGAATAATTTTACTAATTTTACTTCAAATCCAACTTTTCAAATTCAGATACTTTGAAATTCAGATATATTCCTACAAACATGTATAAAACTTAGATCAGGTATCTCTTATTAACAATTGCGATAAGGGTATTTGATTAAATCTAGTTGAAATGTTGGCTATACATGAGGAGTATTTTAACACTAATATTAATTGTTTAAATGAATAATTACATACTCAAGAAAATGTAATTTTTAGCCTTTAATTAATACATTATGAATCCTAACAGAAATTTTCATAAATACAAATTATCTTTTTTTATAAAAATAAAAACGTTCTATAATTTGGTTCATCGTATAAAATTTTCCTTTTCCCTAGATACAATTTTTAATTTTTGTACTTTTTTTAATTTTATTTTTATCAATTATTTATAAATGGTAATTATAGTCAATTTTGAATGATTATTTTATATACCTTTTTATTTTAAGATGTTTATCTTTAACCTCTTCTTTTTCTCATTAATGCAAGACATTTAACTAATTTTATTTTTTATTTTATATTGTATAAAATAATTTGGTTTTAGTAAAATAAATTTTATATTTTTTTTTAATTTTTATCATTAAATAATGTCTTTATGACTTTCGACAATAAATTAACTTCAATCAATTTATAAGTGTATTTTACTATTTTTTTAAATTATTTTATATAAATTTTAATTTTCTTTTTTTATTTTCGCTCTAGCGCCTGATGATGATTTATCGAAACTAGTATCCATCTTTAACACCAAATAACCAAATAAAACCCATAACTAGAAAAATCTTAGCACTATACACCGTTTTATTGAAAATCGATGATTCTAATGTGCTTCTTTTTGTATTTTACCAACGTGTTTGCCTGGATATGTTTCATTTAAATTTTTGACACACAAAACTACAAATTCCATAACCCTGAGGATCAGAGAATAAATTGTCGGAACGTTGGCCTGTCAAAAACAATAGTTTTCTTTTAAAAATTGAACTTCAACCCCAAAACCATAGAACAATTACTTCATAAGGTCAAAATAGTCGCTCTTTAAGTATTATCTTTGTAAAAAAATTTCGAAACTATTAAATAAAAGTACATTTTTCTCACTGTTTTTCTCAGTGTCACGATGGTGGTTAAGTTAAATCTTTTAATTGGTGTAGTAATACTGCAAGTACTGTACGTTATTTTTTCTGATGAATGCACATTTATATTAAACGATGAAGTCAACAGACAAAATTGTAGATATTGGGCAAAGGAAAATTCTAAATTATTGTTTGGGCAGGAATTGTTCGAAATAAAATCATTGGACCGTACTTTTTTGATGTAACTGTAAAAAAGCCAACTTACCTGCAATTTTTAATGAACTTTTTGATTCCAACTTTAATGAATTTATTTACTAGTGCGAACATTCTCGGAAATATCGATGAAAGTCTTTGGTATCAACAAGATGGGGCGCCGCCACATTATTCAGTGGCCGTTCGAACATATTTTGATGAAGTTTTCCCCAAGTGGATCAGTAGACGAGGACCCATTGAGTGGCCACCAAGGTTACCGGATCTTAAGTCATTAGATTTCTTTTTGAGGGGTCATCTAAAATATGTTATGTATAAAGTAAACCCGACGACATAAATAATTTAAAAGATAGAATAAGGCAAGAAATAACATTTCGCAGGAAACCATTAATAAAGTTCGGCAGGAATTTATTGATCGCTTGGGACACTGTCAAGCACAAGAAGGAAGACAATTCGAACAGTTACTGTAATTTATTGGTGTGGCAATTTATTGTTACTGTTATTTTATTTTGTTGTATTATTTTAATTTAATTAAAGGTCTTCAAAAATACAGATTTAAAAATTATTGTATCTTCAAAACTATTAATTACCGAACACAATTATGATATATTTTTAGAATTGTCTTGAAATTTTCAATCTAAAAAAAATAAAATATACAGGGTGTGTCATTTAATATAATTATCGATGACATCGTTACTCACAAATGGTTTGCCCTGTATATTTAATTGTTATGTAAAAATACATAAAATTAAAATCAAAAACCTACTTGTCTCAGAATTTTTCCTCAAAATGTTTGTTTAGCTTAAAATGAATTTATTCCATACTTTATGTATTTAAAAATTTTATTGATGGCGTCATCACGCTCACAGAGATGACGTTAAAAGTAAAGAGGTGATCTGGTTGAAGAGCCCTTTTAAAAATAAAAATCGACGGGTTTTAGGATTTTTCCCTAAAATCGCCGATTTACGAAATAATGAATTTATTCTTGTATATACTATCTTGGGGAAACATGTTGTATCAAAAAAAGATATAGATAACCTAGGGAAATTACATGTATTATTGCTAAATCAAATTAATCTAAACAGGTTAATAAAAATTGATGTACTTCCTACAAAAATATTGTTACCAGATAACTTTAATTCGAAATACTCTAATTAATTCATATATTTCTACCTTTAAATCTAATCAAACCATAATAGTATGAATTAGAATAGTTTTTCTATAGGTTCTTAAACCGGTAAAATATAGTACATAATATTATCTACAAAAATTGAAATGAAATCAGTGCATTCTAAACTGAACAAATATTTGTAATCGGAAGTTTGGAAGGAATCGATTCAAAAAACAAAACTATAATTAACTGGGAAGCCAAAAAACCATGTGGACTTAAAATAATAAATAATATTTGACAAATTTCAGCAAATAAATAAATTGAAATTTCCACAAGAACGAGTCTTCGTTAACAAATGATAACAGAATTGGTGACGTGAATATTTAATCGAATTAAAGTTGCATCCAAATTATGCCCCGATAAAAAAGTTAATGCAAATATATGAAATTTGTTTTAATTACGTAAATACTTTACCATTTATTACGTAAATAATCCCATGCTGTTTCATTTTGATAATAAACTGAATTAAAAACAATAAGTCCCTTGCGGTCAATTATACCACTTAATAAATCATTATTTTGCAAATAACATCTAGAACATGCATTAAGTAAATACATTTTTAATAAACTAAAAATGTGACGAGATGAAATATACCTAAAAAACAAAAAGCTCGAGGTTCAAGTGACTTCGTAATATAATCTAGACATTCGATAAAAAAAATTTTTTCTTTTAGGTAAGGCAAATAATATAATTGCTAATTGGCTGTTAGCTCATAGAAAAAAATGAACTAATTATTGTATAATGAATTTTACATCTATTCTTATTGTATCTTTATCGGCTTTAAAGTTGAATAAAATTGTTTCGGGTACGAATTAAATTACAATTTGGAAACGTGAAACATAAATTAGGTCTGAAGCACTTTAAAGTAACTTAATGGCACTGCCATAAAATAATTTATGGTTTCATATTTTTAATATAAAGGATTATTAGACTACAGTTCTTAAAAATAGGTACATTTGTTATTGGAATATTAAAGAAAAGCGCTCAGAATATCTAAAAAGTCAAATCCTAATATTTGGTGACATTAACTTAGCACGATGAAATTTTAAATTTAGAATCTAGTAAACAATGTTGTATTGATTATATACATTGTACAAATGAAACAGGCAATTTATTTCTACATTCTGTACACTGAAATATAAAAACCTGATTATGGATTCGGAACTGTAGAAAAAATTCTTGTATCGACAAAAAGTCTTGAAATAGAACGAGTATCCAATTTTTTTCCTGTTTTCATGGCTTGAATATTCTTACCTGCACCCTAAATAATTTACTTTATATTTGTGTGGAGGCAATAAAAAAATGTATTTGAATCACTGTAAAATAGTTTCATCCTTTACAAATAAAGGATTATATAATTTAATGCTGGAGTTTAAAAAATAAAATAGGAGAGTTACACCAAAATAAAAAATAACGATCAAACTGAACTTACTTACTATGGCATTTACTTTGAAATCTAAAATAAAAGATATTTTAAATACATACAGGGTGACGCATTAATGTGACAAAGCTCGAATAGTTCGCTATTATTGAAGTTACGAAAAAAAAATATTTACAAAAAATGTAGATAGACGTTTAAAAAAAACATAACTTTGACACTGCGTTGCTGAATACCTTGTATATTTGGGACTAATTTTAAAATGTGAATCTCAAGACTGCCTACACTTTTTGTAAAAACTTTTTTTTGTAACTTCAATAATAGGGACTAATCGAGCTTTGCCACACTAATGCCTCACACTGTATATGACAATCAGTTTTTCATTGAAAATATTTTAAACCTAACAGCTAATGTATTGTGGTATGAGGTATAGTATTTCTATTCTAAATTGCAAAATATAAATTTTACCTCCATTTACGAGGTTCATCCAATATAAGTACTTGTTAATGTTAAGAATGGCCATTTAAATATTATGTACACCACTTATAATCACTCTCAGGTAATGAAGTTCAGTTGTCCAAATTAAGTCGTCTCAACCAGTAGCACACCCGTTTATGACTATTTGACTGAGTTCCTGTGGTCGAAAATAATTCCCCTTCTAAATTCTTAGGCAGTAGCGCCTGCGTATAATTGTTCTCTTAAAATTTTAATTTTTCTTTTCTTTAAAAATATGGCGTTTTGGTGATCCTTTTTAAATAGTGAAACATCGCAAGATCATCAAATTCTATAAAAAAAGTAATGACAATTATCTACTTAAAAATAAAGATTTGCACATACAAACGCAACAAGTTCTATATATCTTCGATTCAAATTAAAATTTGAATTTTTAACATAAATTTTGAGGTTATGTGAAAAAAGTGTAAATACAAAAGTTGTAGATCTTTTTATTACCTACAACTTTGCCATTTAACTTTTTTCCATAGGACTTGTAGTTTTGCCGGGAATCGGGATAAACAGTTTTCTACCCTTTAAAGCTCACCCCCTTCCACTTCCCGACCTCAGATCGCCCGTAAATTATTTTTCCTTTCATTTTTGTTTTATTCTCTTCCTTTTCACATGGGTTTCATCCTACTATTATTTTTTTTTTACTTTTTACCATTTTCAAAGGCTTCAGCCCTGGTCAATCTACTTTCTACGAAATTAAATCTAAGCTAGTGGGGACAAATGAATTCAATTCAATTCAATTAATTTATTGACCAAGAGAGTGGGATATCCGTGTTGATTGCAATTATTTCTGTACAGAGCCGCCACATCGTAATCAACCGAGATGTCAAATAAATACAAATAGCCTCTGTCGATAAATAAACATGTAAACTTTATTCATTCTAATTTATTTATCTTAATATTAAAATTTTAATTTCAGGTCGTAAAAATGTTTATTTCCGTTGTCGTCATTTTTGGTGTGTGTTGGTTGCCTTACCATGGTTATTTCATCTACGTTTACTTCGATACAAATATTTTATTCAATAAATATACACAACACGTGTATCTTGGATTTTATTGGTTCGCCATGTCAAACGCAATGGTTAATCCACTCATTTATTATTGGATGAATGCAAGGTAAGACATTTTCATAAAATTGCTATTGTCAGTTGCAGGATCAATCAATATCGCGTTTATTGGTTTTGGAGAGAGGTTCAAATGGCCATAGGTGTTATGAAATTTTTAATCGAAAAAAATTAAGTCCTCTTTAGACATACCTCATATCCTAATTTTTTAATGCTGGGGTTTGATAATGGAAAAAGCTAATTATTTCTTAAAAAAGATTATTTATTAGATTATTTTGTCTACGTGACAGTAAGAACCCCTCCTGCAATTGAAAATTAAATTTAATTGGTATTTTCTGAATTTTTGCATTCAATAAATAGTGTTTTTTTTATTTGTAGGTTTCGTAAATATTTTAAGTCTGCTGTTTGTGTCTGGTTAACATGTAGAGCTCGCATGAAAAGTACAGACGTTTCTCCTCCATTTAATCGAAGGCAGTCCCATTCGCTTTCCAAATCAGGTATGTGTAAACATTTGCTAAATTCTTAAAGCTATTAGAAATCGGATAAAATCAAGTTTGCGCAACAAATTTATTACATTTCACAACAAATATACAAATTGACCCAAGAGGTAGACCCACGTGCTTCGTTTTAAGGTAATCTTTATAAAATTCATCATAGCGTTTGTATTTTACGTAAATTTTAATTTTTGCATAAACATCCAATATGGGTGTCATCCAAATTTGTAATAACATATTTTTAAAATAAGAACACCCTGTATATAGTTGCATTTTTGAGACTTGCTACTAGACAATGAATTAATTATTAATTACTCAAAAGTTTGTTTTGTGAGATTGAAATCTAAATTAGTGATCTTTATCCGGGAAAAAATTTATTTTCGCTTTTTTCTTAACTCCTTTAAAAATGTACTTTTGAATGATGAGGCAACCTAATTTATCCCACTAAAGATTTTATTTAAACGAGCTTTCAATTTTTTGAAAAAGGAGAAAATCGATTGTTAATTTTTTGGAAATCCCCAAAGACAATTGGAATATTTTGAATTTTATTTATTTCCTGAATATAAAACTTTGCCCCCATTTAACCGACTTTCTAATTTATACCATTTCTAACAAAATCAAAAACTGCTTCTATTGAAAATTAACAACCCTGTATATAAAATTTTGATAATTAAATTATAATTCTACATTAAGCAGTAAAACTTTTATATAGAGGGAAGAATCCTTTAATTTTTGAATCGTTAAAAGTTTTTTATATGAAAATAAGGCCAACGATTAAGCAATATTTTTTTATGGAAAGTAGTCCTAATAACAAATCGTTTTTAAACTATCTTATTCTTAAATCATTACTCGATTTTTTAAAACATTTGAATTTTCGTATTTAGCTGGGGACTAATTTAGTTTTCGTTCCACTTGTTATCGAGATACATCTAAATATTGATTTTAGCAGTACAAATTTCAAATTAAATTATTGCTGTCTATTTTATTTTGATATTTTTCTGACAAAATTTCCTAGATTCGCAATATCAATTTGTAGGTGTAACAGGATATCAGGTATCCATCAAACAGATTGATTTAAATATTTTTTAAATAATGTATTATTTTAAGAAAATATGTACTTGCACATATATGTACCTATTATACAGTGTGTACATAAAGTATGGAATAAATTAATTTTAAGCTAAACAAACAATTTTAAGGAAAAATCCTGAGACAGGTCGGTTTTTTATTTTTATTTAATGTATTTTTACTATTAAAATTAAAAATACAGGGTAAACCATTTGTGAGTAACGATTTTTTTAAATGGCACACCCTGTATTTTTTTTAGATCGCAAATTTCAAGACGATTCCAAAAATATATCATACTTGTGTTTGGTATTAATATTAAACGTTTTATTGGCTATGGAAGAAAATCCACACAACAGCGTTCGGCAAGTTAGTCGAGAAGATGATGTTCCTTTTACTTCTATTCATAAAGTATTCAAACATGAAAAGTGGCATCCCTTTAAGGTGCACCATGTACAAGAACTATCAAATGACGACCCGGATCGTAGAATGGAATTTAGCGAAACTTTGATGGATAAGTGTAGTAATGTACCACTTTTTGCAAAAAACCTTATTTTTTTCTGATGAATGCACATTTACATTAAACGGTGAAGTCAACAGACAGAATTGTAGATATTGGGCAAAGGAAAATCCTAAATGGATGAGAGAACATCACACTCAATATCCACAGAAAATTAAGGTTTGGACAGGAATTGTTCAATAAAATCGTTAGACCCTATAATTTTGATGGAACTGTAAGAAGGTCAACTTTTCTGCAATTTTTAATGAACTTTTTGATTCCAACTTTAATGAATTTATTTACTAGTGCAAACATTCCCGAAAATATCGTTGAAAGTCTTTGGTATCAACAAGATGGGGCGCCGCCACATTATGCAGCCGCCGTTCGAACATATCTTGATGAAGTTTTCCCCAATAAGTAGATCGGTAGACGAGGACCCATTATCTAAAAAATGTTGTGTATAAAAGTAAACCCGACGACATAAATGATTGAAAAGATAGAATAAGGCAAAAAATAAATAATATTTCGCAGGAAACCATTAATAAAATTCAGTGGGAACTTTCACCAACTTTGAACCAAAATGTATTAAAAATTTTATTCTGAACTTTTTAAAAACACCAACAATATCAGCATATAACTTGTTAATTAGAAATAAGTTCTTAAAGTACCTCACAACAAATCAAACTATAAGTGCAATTTTCTTGTGCCGACAACATTTTGTCAAATTCACGTGATAGCGCTACGTTAAAAAACTGTAACTTTCTCGACTATGAAATTATGGGTTTTTGAATTTTCGTTTGCTAAAAAACTATTAACAAACAGTGACCACTATAGTTTAATCTAATCAAAGAAAATTTCAAAACCCATCAAATTTCTACAGTAATCCAAATTTATTTGTTACTTCCTCAAATTGTTCAAAAGGCTTCTCCAACTTTTGCTACCAGCTTTATTTGCATAAGCATAAGTACTTTGGGGTGATAAGTTGTAACTGTAATAACAATAAAATAACGTTTAAAATATAAACATCAATTGTGGAAGAAAACCTTCAACTATTAAAGTTTAGCAGTAAAGTTTTAGCTCTCGTTGTATAATATATAATTTTCCTAAATACACATTACGATTCGGTAAATTTTACTAATCGAATAAAGATAATAATAGCATGTCCCTTTTGATAAATGGTTACATTAATGATTTCAGGTGGTAATGGAACAATCAAAGTCCGAGTGACGAGTCCCAGGGACAAAGAGCCAATGCTTCATAATGGAAACCCTCTTCACGAGTACTCTACCGTCAATAGAGAGAATAATGAAGATACCCAGAGTTGGAAAAGTCGCAAATGGTCCAGGCGCTCACGATCCAAAATCAAAACGACAACTGAATTTTAACAAATGAGTTTTAATAACTCAGACATACAAAGATGTTGTGATATTTTTACTAGTCAACAGATTATATATATCATTATTGTATATTTGTTCTTTTTACCTGTTGCTTAAAAAAGATGTTAAAAATAAATGTATGTCAATGTAAACAATGTAAACGATTTAATTTTTTGCTCTTTGCAACTAACTTTTAATACGAAAATACAACCGGTATAATAAATGTATTGCGACTGTAAATACCTTTAACCAAAGCAACTATTATTACACGTACATGCCACATTTGTTGCCTGCTTTAATATTAGTGTAGTATTAATATTATTTTCTAAGATACTTTCAGAGAACTGTCATTAGTAAAGCTGCCCATTTGGATGCTATACCAGTGGGGGTGCCGGATATCAGGAAATATAATATTTTACTAGTTAGTGTTAAAAGTCCGGATTGGCTCGGTCAAACATCTGCAACATTGCATATTATGTCTCTGCATTGGTACGTGGTCAAAATGAAACTGATTTCTCCTGAGTAAATCGGATATCTACTGGATCCCTTTTCTCCTCGTGTTAGATTACTGCTAGAGCACTCATTGTAGGTACTTTTAATCATTAAAAATATTGTCAAACTTCAAAACATCTACAAAATTTGTTGAAGCTGTAATCCACTTATTTCATACCTATCAGTTGCCAAATCTAGCTCTAGACCCATACAGCCGAAAAAAAAATTATTATTCACGCTAAAGGTAATCTCATAAAATATTACTATGTTCATGCTAAATGTGCTATTGTCAGTCCTATAAATGTCATCCATATTTTCAAAACGTCTCATAACCGTATTTGCATATTTCTGCAGAATAATAAATGGCCCAAAAAACCACCGCGTTAAACTTAACAAAGGAGTTAATACTGCTGTACGCAGACTGGTTTCCCGCCAAAAAGTTTTTATCTCTAATATTCGTCTCCAATTTCAAATAAGATTATTTACATGGTTGGGATAAAGTATGGAACCAAATAAATATCCTTAAAACGAAATGGACGATATTTATGAAATTTTATAAATAAATGCAATGTGGGAAAATGCAGCTGATGTATATTTTTTTGTTAATAATATACTTCCGGTTAAGCCCATTAGACTTTTTTCTTTGGGGTTATCTAAAATCACGTGTTTACGTTAAGCGAGCAACATGCTTGCAGGAATTGAGACTAACAATTATTGATGAATGTGAACTAATACGTGTAGAAGTATTGGAAAGAGTGACTCAAGAATTTGTTAATAGGCTGGCATATTGTCAGGAGGTGAACGGAGAGCATTTTGAACATTTGAATTAATTTTGTTTAAATTATTATTCTCATTAGTCTAAAGTAAATAAATTTACTTATTCTATAACTCAAAAGTGAGTTATTTCTCATTTTTACAAATTATTTCCACTGAACCCAATACGTACAAATTCGAGAAATAACAAACTATAGCAAAATCTGCAAAAATATACAGGGTGTCCTATTTAAATTAAAAAAGTTGAGGGAATTTCCGGTCATACCGGAAGTATATTATTAACAAAAAAAATATACATCAGATGCATTTTGCCCCATTGCTCTTATCTACAAAATTTCATAAATATCGACCGTTTCGTTTTAAATATATTTGCATGGTTCCATACTTTATACCCTGTATAGTACAAAGAATTTGTTGGGACTCTAACTGACTAATTGCCTTCAATTTCTTATGACACCAATGCATACATTCTTCTAACTCAATTACCCCTACATAAAGTTCACCAGAACCAATTCATCCCCCTGAAGTAATGTATACTTTGCAGTTTCTTCCTAGAAATCCTACTAAGCATGTATCAATTTTTGTTATTACAGTTCAAAGCCCTAACAGCAGTACTCCATCACAGTCTGTTTCCAGTAAACTTAGTATTCTTACATTTAATCCTTTAACACCAGTCAAAACCCCAAAAACTATTTAACATCTAATTTGCAATCTGAATCGGAAATTATAACGACCCTTATATAATGACTTAAATTTATTATTTCCTACAATTCAAAGACCCCCAAATTAATATATTATGCCTCAACTAAAATCCGTGTCTCATAGAAAATAAAATAATTGAGCAATACGAAACATGTTAATAATATAGCTATTAATTCCAAATTTGCCCTTTGGAACTACGACAGATTTTATTAGCAACTACAATGAATCCATCTTTAATTACAGAACTAAAACCTAAAGTTATACGTTTACAGAAAACATATTTTAAATTATCACTGGAAGATTATCTTGGTTCTGGCTACATTTTATTCATACACAGCAGGGCAAGCGAAAGAACATTTTTGACTTTTCCAGAACCATCCGTTAACTACATATTTGAAAGCCACGCCCGAAATCACCTGATCCTGTCCTCATAAACTAAAAATTTCAGTACCCACCCAACAACTTCGAGCTGCACATAGTGTAAAATAAGGATCGAGTGCAACGCTGGTAAAGGCAAAATAATTCTGGAAAACTCTGAACAGGAGGAACCATTTTCCAATATTAGAACCAACATGCAACTGTGTTGAATAATTTTTTAAGTCACAAAATGACATATTTCTCATGCATATTTTTTTGATTTTGAAATAATAAAAATGGTCCTTTGGTGTAACAAGTATTGCTTAAATGCTGTTTATGAACGACAAAAACAGGTGAATAACTAGACCACCTTTTAAGTTTCAAGGGATATGTCTAAGAAAGTCGAAAAAAACAAACAAGACTCGAATAAATAACTAAATAACATTAGATTATATTCTCAATCAACTTTGGACTGAGATAAGATAAATGAAAGAAACAACCCTAACTTCACTTCCAGCCTTGGAACATGAGGTAGCCTTACCAACGACAAACAAAAAACATTAGAGATAAAAATTTTAAAGAAAAATCAAATGATAACCCTCAAATTTTCATAATTGATCAAAATATTCCTGAACCTTACGATAACTCCCATCCTGTAAATCTTAGTTTTAAACAACAAAAACTTTCCTTTGCGTTATAGAACTTCTTGTAAAAACTGCCGCCGGTCCATAACGATGAAATCTTTTTCATCTTACTAAATATTTAATTACTAGGAAAGCTATTAAAACTCTATCTATACTTAATAAATAAAATAAAATATAGACAGAACAACTTTTCTCAAGCTTATGGACTCAGTCAACTATTTTATCTCCATATCAAAAATAGAAAAATTCTGAATATAAACCATGAGTGAGATGGTTTTTTAATGGAATTCAGAGATAAGTAACCATAAGGAAAATGTACGTAATTGGATAACCAGTAACGTAAATTAGTGCGTTCAGATCGATTGAATTTGTTGTTTTTCTCAAATAATTGCGAAATATATTTTGACTATTGATCACAAGTTTATGAAGGTAAATGTTTTAATATGTTTCATAGTTTAAATGGCTCCCGTAAGTATATACCGATTGTTTAATCTTAAGAATGAACAATTTTCAAAATTGCTATAATGTAATGTCGATAAGCCATCTCCCCCTACACGATGGGGACAGATGGTTTTAATCCCTCAGGGAAAGACGGTTTTCAACGGAATCCTGCAAAATACTAAAGAATTAGAAATAGACATAGAAAATAAAGATTCTGAAATTACTGAGAATAATACTAAAGACAGGAAAAAGGTTGAATAAAATTCATCCAATTCCTATTACTTGTTCAGTCTGCACGCACACGTAGTAAACAACTTGCTACTTCACCCGTACACATAACAAGACGTAAAGAACTGCAACAAAAGAATCAGAAAAATTAAAAAAGAACAAACAAGCAAATGAAAACGTAAAGCGAAATTAAAAGTCTAGAAAAAAAATTAGTTAAATGGAAACTAAAATCAAAACTATAGTTCAATAAAGAAAATAAGATTGATAAGGATAACTCTTTAAAAAGTGATAGAAGTGTGTATGTAACGAGCGATAGAGATAGTGGTGAAGAAGATGCAGAAAATATTTCTATTGGCTGTGATAAAAACTACCAAAACTCAGCAGGTATAAAGGGTTGGATTCAGTGTGTATCCTGCAAAATATGGTTACACGAAGGTTGCTTATAGTTTGTTGTATGAGTTGTGGGTGACTGAAAGAAATAAATGCAAATGTTAATTTCATCTATTTTATAATTATGCCATCTCACCCAAGCAGTGTGAGATTGCTCATTCTGATTTTTACGTAAATATTTTTTTGTATGAATGTAATAAAGTTCCTCGTGCTTCTACGAGTTTTACTTACATATAAGATTTGTTTATAACTAAATTAATATTTAAATCTTCTATTAATTCGATTTTATAAGGTTTTTAAAAAAGGTGAGCCATCTCTACCGACTTTACCTTATAGCAATCTGACACACTTGCATAATAATAAGAAAATGTTTTGTAGTATTTAAAAAAAATACTTCTGATCAATCAGCATTTACAAAACATCGATCTACTTTAAATAACCTCGTATTACTTCACTTGAAAATATAAAAATCAATCAGGTAACAAGTTAATATAAAAATTTGATACTTTTAATACCCTCCCTATATATTATTATCAACAGTAAAATTTCATATTTTTCAAGGATATATCAGTAGTAAACCTGTGCAAAATTTTAAGAAAATCTGATATTTAGATCTCTTGTTTATTTGATGCGGAATACTCCTTTTGATACCAAAGATTAATTTCGAAAAATCATTTTTGTTTACATCGGTCAGTCAGCATAAAATTTAAAAGATCCGTTTAACTAACATATATCAAAACATATAGGCTATTGTCAAATTATTATTTTTTATTTCCTTTTAGAACTATTTTAGAATCCATAATGGTTTTGCTTTTGTTCACGTAACCATTACTTAAAAAAAAGGTAACCAAAATATCTATTTTAAACATTTTTACGACAAATTGACGATGACGTCATAAGAAAAAAAAATTGCGGCGTTGTTTCGTCGCAGTTATTTGCCTTCAATTAAAGATAATATCATATATGCTTCCTTTTAATGGATATCGTTTCTTAGGTTTTTTATTTTATAATTTCTGTTTTTGAAAAAAAAAACAAATACCAAACTACCAAAAAAACTAAATAGATGTATGACAACCATTTTGGCGGTATTAATTTGGCAATATCGTGAAGTGTTGCCAACTTATAAAATGTAATGTAAATTTACCCTGTTCGTTAAATGTCGATCGCATTTAAACTTAGTTGTTTTTTGCCCTTCTGTTGGCTATACAAATAATGTTTTTAACTGAAGTTTTCCCGCCTAAAATCGGGCGTCCTTGAAAGGTCATACAAATACAAATATCAGAGATTGGGACGGTAAACGGACTACAGAAATTATTAAGTATTATTAAGTATTAAGTAAGCGTAAGAATTTTCTTTGTGAAAACGTTGATGGTATTGGAAATGTCTAATTTGTTAGAGATTTGTATGAAGTTATGTTTGTACTTAGGAAAGGTGATAAAACTGGATGAAATATTATTACGAGGCTTCTCTAAAATTTCCAGAATATTAGCCAGTAGACGAAAAATTGGGTGTCGATGTTAAAACTATGTACAAAAACCTTGAGGTATCACATGATAGGGGTAGTTACTCTCCTTAAGTTAGAATTTAGAAAACGTCTGCAACTACTAAACTGCTATTGTGACAAAACGGCTTTTTTATTTTCTAAAACAAAATTAAATCTACATAGCTGTAGTCAATCCTAAATTGTATTTATGAATTGGCGATTAGAATTTTGAGCAACTTATAAATATTTTTGTCAATATTGTCTTTTTTTGACTTATTAATATTTTTCTTTGATTACTTATTATTATTATTATTAAATATATATTAATAAAAAATATATCAAAATATTTTACATTTTTTTAACTTTCAAAACCTTTGGGACTTGGTGACCTTTAAGACCATTATAGTAGAAATTGTTAATTTAGTCGTTATAACATGGAAACAATAATTGTTTTTTTTCTTCAAAACAGTAGATTTGAGCATAGTAAATCTGCGTTATTAATTTAAAATTAATGTAGACCTTTTTTAGTTATATAATTACTTACTTTGGACTATGTGTGTAGAAAACTGTATTTAATTAATTTTGCAGTTATTTTAAATATTTTTCCGATGTGAATTGACGATATTTTGATCATTCTTATTTATCTTGCAGTTTACAATATTCCAGAGATTTCATTTAATAACAGTATAAAAGTCTAGAAATATTACACTTAATCTGCCTCTCAGATCGAAACAAATAAACGCAGGAAATGTATTAAAAAATATATATTTGTTATGTATTTTAGTTCCACTCTATGTAACTAATAAAAATCTTGATGGATTTCATTCCTGTTTCCAAAAATAAAAAGTTTGAAGTTTCGATCAACGAACTTGTCTGTGTTTCGGCCAAAAATGTGATTTATTTTTGGGAAAAACAATTGTTATCATACCTATCCACGAAGAATAAACATTTTCATTTAAATAATTTTTTAAATATTTACAGATAAAAAAATCTTTTATAGGGTTTTTATAAAACCAGTTTTTCTCCTAAAAATGTAACCGCTAGTTTTTGATAAAATATATGCGCATTTATATTTTGTAATGCGATGAAATCCTAGTTAAGAAATTTATAAAATAATACTAAATTCCTTATCTACAATGTTTTCTTTAGTTTTTTGTACGCATTGTTGACCACAGCTCATGCTCAAGACAAAAGAAATACACGTGCGTTCTCCTTCTAAAAGCCATTTCGCCAATAAAGCCTCGTAGCTCCCTCCTCATTCCAAAAATATTTCGTACATAGCATGTGTCTATAATTCCTTTTTATATCTAGATTCCGTACTAATTTGTTGTGTTATGTATTGTGAAAATTTTTCTATGTAAAGTGAATAAAATACAAAATTTTATCTACTGACTCTTTAACTGTGATTAGATTAAGTTTTGAATATGCCGGCTTTACAAAAGGTAAGTTTATAATATTTTTTAAATAAGGTAAATTCTAAATGAAATATTTCGAAGTATAATAAATAATTTTTTATATTATAAAAGTGTTTTTAAGTAATTGACAAAAAATACTTTTAAATGTTAATTTGATCTTAACTTCATAAATAAAACTGTTTACTCGGTTTAGTTACATTTAATTGAATTCAGAAAATGGTTTGTTTTAATAATATACACAAAAATCTTAAATATCTCCCCACTTATCTTCGTTATCTTATACCGTAATACTATGACATTTATTTTGTTTAAAAACTTGAGGTGAATATATTTTTTTAATAATCATTGCTTACTTCTGAATGTCTAAAAAATAATTAATTACACTACCATAATTTTTTATATCAATATCAGATTTTCTGTACTCTTTAACCTTCAAATCCATTCATCTGTCAACAACATTGTAAATGATTTCATTTTAATTAATTTTAATTATATTAAAAAACGTACTTTTTATTAAATATTGTTTTTATTATTTAAATATAATCATTCATTATGCTAATATCGTGCCTAACTACAGATTTTTTGAAAGTGTATTTACAAACTCCAATTTAATGCTTTCTTTTTCGACAAATAAGTAGGTCCCCAAAAAGCCCTACTCCAAAAAATTATGCTGTCATGAACGAATTAATTAATTAACTAAAATAAAGAAGTCAATAAAGTTTTTATTTATTTTAACCAATGATAATGTAAAAACCGTTATCTCCAATCATTTTGAGAGACGAAAAACTCCGATGATGGATTTGAAGATAAAAACATTCAAGGATTACCAAATAAGAAATTGTTCCAATACCCTAATTAATAAGAATAACGCAAATAGGGGGGAAAGGGAATTTTTTTTATTTCAAACGAAAACACATGAAATAGACTGTACCTATAATTTCCTATTTTCCTTTTATTTCATATTTTATGTGATAAATTTTTATTTTTTATTTTCACTCAACTTGATAAAAGAAGTAACTGATGAAAATGAGTTACTAGGAAAAGGTTAATTGATTGTGTTGTTTAGCTTATTAATGATTTTTTTAAAATAAACTATTTTAATTACTTTCAATTTCGCAAAAATCAATTCGTACATCTTAAGAGGAGATCATTTTTGATAATAATCCATTTCTGAATATGTCAACATACATATACAGGGTGACCTATTAGTGTGACAAAGCTCGGTTAGTCCGGTATTATTCAAGTTACGATAAAAAAGTGTATGAGATTAACATTTTAAAATTAGTCCCAAAATATACAGTGTGTTCAGGAACGCAGTGCCATACAAAAATTTTGTTTTTTGAAATGGAACACCCATATATTTTTACATTTTTATAAACCTTTTGCCGAGCTAATTTCAACGATATATCACACTTTGTTTATTGTGTTTAATAAAGGATCTACAGCCACCTGAAAATCACATTTTTTGAATTTAGTTAAATTTAACAGCTAAACCGTTGAAAATCAATAAAAAAGGCTTACATTTTCCTATCCTAACTTTTTAAGTTCTTTAATATAGCAAAAACATACGGGGTGTTCCTTTTAAAAAAACATAATTTTGGACTAGCACTAGATTACGGAACACTCTGTATATTTGGGACTAATTTTAAAATGTGAATCTCAAGACTCCCTACATTTTTTGTAAATGGTTTTTTTTGCAACTTTAATAATAGCGAACTAATCGAGCTTTGTCTCACTAATGCTTCATCCTGTATCTAATTAAATTAAATTAATTAAATTAAAAATCTCTTTGAATATGATATTTTTATTTTTCTAAATAAAATACTGATTGTCCCACAATAATACTGAAAAGTTCCGACAATAGATCTATAATTTTTTAATTACGTGTATTGGCTTTAACTACTACCATGATTAGTCTTTTGCCCTGTGTAGACTTTGTTACTTTTTCTCGGCATTACTTTAGCATCCGCGTTGTTATAGAATTAATTTCTATGATGCACGAACTAACTCTTTCCAAATTAAAATATCTATGCAAACTTTTAAAATTTCTGACTTGGGAATTATTGTGGCGCCCCCTGTATCCGAGTACAAAGTAATTATTTTTTTAAGTGCACTTTTCCACTTCTTCCTCAATTACGAGCTATACTTTTCACATATGTCAAATTCTGTTTCCGCAAAATGCAATAAATCGACGGCCTAAGAAAGGGTTTCGAGGCTATACGTTCAACAACCGTAATAATTAATGAAAAATTAATTAGCTCTTAAAACGAACGAGTAACTTTTGATGTAAATATAGACAGAATATATTGTTCTACACAGTAGATCGGCTAACACAAATCATTGTATCATAGCGGTTTATTTAACAATATCACGGTCCAGAAAACTCCGGTAAAGAATTTAACTTTAAAACTGTTCTGTTTCGATTAAACATATAGAATTTTCTGCACTAAAAGAATCGAGTCTGAAGAAAAAGTGAGTTGGAATTTTTGTATTGAAAAATTTTATATTCACCCGAACAATAATAGTAGGTAATTCAATGCTTTTAAAATATGAATAAAAGATAGAAAAAACTTAATTTTAACAAAAATCGACGCTAAGATTAAAATAACATGGAGCTTAAAATAGGATTTGCAATTTGAAAAATTAAAATATCCTTCAAGTATTTTGTAGAATATGTAATTTTTAAAAAAGGATGCCTTACAATTTTAAAAAGAAAATTTCTTATTCAAAACTTAATATTTAGAAACATACTCTATTTGAGCAAATTTGAAGAAAGTATACAGTGAGGTCCATATGTATGGAATACATTCATTTTTAACATTATTATGAACTTTTGGGGAAAAACCTGAAACAAGTCGAATTTTATTCTTAATTTTACAAGTTATGGTATAAAAATATGATCCTCTCTTTTCAACCCCCTCTGAATTATGACGACCTCCCTGAACTTTTTTAATGACAAGAGGGGTGGTGTGATACCTCTTTTAAAAGGAATTTTAATTCTCTATTCAGAAATATACAGGTTTTTATGTTCTACGAGAGTTCCAAGATCGCATTGCCTATTGTCAAGAAATAAATGGATGTCACTTTAAACATTTAATATATTTGTAAAATAAATTAGAAAATACATTCTAAATTATGTGAGATTCTATGCTTCATTCAATGTAAACTTTTGAAGTGGAGACATTATCAAATTTTACATCTTTGAAATCAATTTTCTCAGTTATGGATGCACCAAATTTAAAAAACTGTATATTTCTGAACAGAAAATTAAAATCCCTTTCAAAATAGGTATTCCGCAAACCACTTTCTCATTAAAAATTTTCATGGGGTTGTCATAATTCAGAGGGGGTGAAAGAAGGGGATAATATTTTTATACAAGACGTTTAATATTAATTACCGAATACAAGTATGATATATTTTTGGAATCGTCGCGAAATTTGCAATCTAAAAAAATAAAATTACAGTGTGAGCCATTTAAAAAAATTGCCGATGACATCGTTACTCACAAATGATTTACCCTGTATATTTAATTGTTATGTAAAATACATTAAATTAAAATAAAAATTCGGCTTGTCTTAGGATTTTTCCTCAAAATTGTTTATTTAGCTTAAAATGAATTTATTCCATACTTTATGTATATTATAGATCTTGTTTCATATTTCCAACACGAATCAAAGTTATGTTTTTTTAAATGGAATACCCCGTATGGTTTTACATTATTATAAACGACTTGAGGAGCTCATTTCAAAGATATATCATAATTGATAATTATTATGCTTAATAAAGGATCTGCAGCCACTTGAAAATCACATTTTTTTAATTTAGATATATGTAGCAACCAACCCGTTGAAAATCAATAAAAAGGACTTACATATCCCTATCATAACTTTTCAAGTTCTAAGCTATGGCATTAAAAAATATTTGATACAGAGTGATCAAAAATTAGATGGGATTTCAAACTTTGTCGTAAGATTGGTACACCATGTATATTTGAAGATATAATATATAGAGACCCGTCGATTTTTGATCAAAGAGGGACACTTTTTTCCGGTATTTTCGACTTCGCTGCAGACACCTCCAAGCGAGGGTAACAATCACCTGAAGATATTTAAATGGCATTAGGGGTCAAGTAAGGCATCATTTTAAAGCCCTTTCAATTCTCTTTATAACAGTATTTAAATTTTAAAATTCGGCCTGATACTTTTTAAAAAATTACATTTTAAAATTTAAATTATGTACTTAATAAGAGTTTTTAAAATTTGAATTTTTTCATTTTTGGTAAAATAGTGAAAATGACACATGAGTCGTTGAGTGCGCCAATGGTTTAAATGTTGATTTTCTTGCTTTGCATTGTTTTTGTAATTTTTTTTATCACATTTGTAAAAGACAAATGGATACGATACGGACGCACAAAGAACGTGAAATTAGTGGATTTCGCTTAATTTTATGAACAATAAGTGTACAAATGTAACGGCTCAGTTATTTAATGAAAAATATCAAGATAAATAGGTCTGTAGGAAGTATGATCTAGAGTTAGTGAAAAAATTTGAAGAGACTGGAAATGTAGCTAATAAAAAACGAGAAAATAGACCGCCTGTAGTTAATACAGCTAGTGAAGTTGCAGTTTTCGGACATGTTCATCTAGATCCTACGTTAAGTGTCTGGGATCAATCGAACTAGCATTCAAACCATTTTGAAGAAGAACGTGCAGGAACTTAATGAGGTTGATTATGACCGCCGTTTGCAATTTTGCGAAATAATGAGTGAGCGAGTAGCGAACGATCCACAGTTTCTTTTTAATATCTGTTTCTCCGATGAATGCAACTTTTTTATGAACGGTACCGTAAATCGTCATAATTGCCGCTACGGGTCTGATTCAAACACAAGTATTTTCCAGGCGGTACATACACAGCAACCACAAAAACTAAATGTATGGGCTGGCATTTTCGGTGACCGGCTGGTAGGTCCTTATTTTTTACCTGATAATTTGACCGGCGAAATGTATTTACAATTACCTTGACCGATATTATTGAAAATGCCCAACAGTATAGTGAAGATCATTTAATGTTTCAACAAGACGGTCCTCCTCCGCATTATGCTTGTTCGTCAGTATTTAGACCAACAATTTCCACGGTACTGGATTGGGAGAAGAGGTAGCATTGAATGGCCTTCACGATCACCAGATTTGTCGCACCTTGATTTTTTTTTGAGGTATCCCCTCAAAAGTAAAATCTAGAAAACACAACCAGCCTCTTTAGAAATTCTTCGGAATGTGCGAGAACGTTTCGAACAAAATCTTTATTATTGTATAGATGCTGGTGGTCATCAATTTGAACATTTATTTAATTAAGAAGTAAGTAAACAACTAAAAATAATTTAAGCTTTAAAATGTAATTTATTAAAAAGTATTAGGCCGAATTTTAACATGTAAAGACTGTTGTAAAGAGAATTGAAAGGGCTTTAAAATGATACTTTAGTGGATGCTTAATGCCATTTCAGTATTTTGGGGCGATTGTTACCCTCGTTTGGAATTGTAAGCAGCGAAGTCGAAAATACCGGAAAAAAGTGTCCCTCTATGATCAAAAATCGACGGATCCCTGTGTTTTTCTAAAATCTTGACGCAGTTCCTGATAATGGCTCTGTTTCGTTTTCGATTGGCCACCCTGTATATTATATCCCGTAGTGAAAAGCTGCCGTTAATAACAGTGTTGGAAAAAATATATTACGTATAAGTTTTTTATCAAGTCAATCTCTCTAATAAGCGTTATTTTCTTTCCTGATTACTCACTCACTTGATATTTACAGATTTTGAATCCTTTACAAAAAAATGTTTGCCCAAATCATGGTTATGCGGAAATTCTTCAGAAACACTCAATAAATTCGTTATTGGACAAACCGGAAATCTTGGCAGGAGATAAAGGTAAGTAAGAATTCCATTTACATTTTTAACTTTGAAAATTCGACTAATCGAAACCCTGATGATGGGTATCTAAATGTAGGAGAAATGCTGGCAGATGAAATAATTCAATTTTTTATTGTATCTCTGTCTAATCTAATAAGAACAAAAATTACTTTCTTGGTGTAAAGAATCAAAATTAACCACATAAGAAACTGACTATATATAGAGTGTTCCTAAATTCACACGAAAAAATTTAAATTGTAGTTAAAAATTATGAGTGGTCTTTTCTGAAGTTTGTCCATGGATGGGGTTCACAAGAGGAGCAAAACTTTTTATTTTTTTATTTTTATCGAAAAATGTCATTCTTGATAAAAAATTTGGCTTATTCTAAAACCCAATTAAATGAAGAATAATTCCTGTTTTATCCTACCTGCTTCATTTTATAGTCAATTTTCTATGAAACCCTATGAACCTTTGCACTAAGTTCGAAACTTTAACAATAATCTAATGGGTGACGTTTGTGTTATTACAAGATAAATTTATTCTTGATGAGTTAGCATTATGAAAGAATGATCATTTGAAATATTATTGCTTGGATAATGTCTTAAACGTCACTCACTAGATTATTGTTAATATTTCGAACTCGGTGCAAATTGACTATAAAATGGAGCAGGTAGGGTAAAACATTTTTTTTTCATTTCATGGGGTTTTAGAACAAGCAAAAATTTTTATTAATAATGACATTTTCGATAAAACTAAAAATAAACATTTTTTTCTCTTGTGAACCCTATCCGTAGACACACTGTATAAAAAAATGTTTTCAGCCCAACCTCTAAAGATATATCACCCTTGAAAGTACGGAACTAAAATTGATTTTTCTTTTCTCAGTCCCAGTTATGTAAAAACTTACAATTTTGAAAATTACGTACATCCATAAAGAGGTATGTTTTAACGAGGGTAAAATGAACCACCCTTATTTTACTTTAATTAATTTTATGTCAGTGTTTTTCTATTGGGGTGGAATTTTAAACTTATTTATGTATTTATTAACGGGCTTAATCCTTTTACAATAAAAAAATACAAGCATTGTTTCGAAAATGTAAACAAAACAAAAAGATCCATACGAACAGTTGAATAAGTCAATATTTTTAAGGTGGTTGTTTGCAGCGTGTAAAATACTTGTAATTACCTCATTCTTGCTGTAGTTGATGAACATCAACTGAGAATAGGTTGGAAATGCGCGTCCTTCTCCCCACATTGAGCTGGACCAATCCAAGAATCTCTGGACTCTGGATGCATCCATTCAGTAGTTTGAACAGAAAACGCAAATCCAACTCTAACCTCCCATGTTCCAAGGAATTCATATTTTATAAAGATAGAATACTATTGTAATTACACTCCTCTTTATGAATGCCAATTTTAAATCTACTGATTCTTAAAAATTCAGCCTGAACCCTTTCTAATTGTGTATTATAATTGACCAAATTACACTACAATATTCTAAAATACTTCGTACAAAAGAACAGTAAAGAACTTGAAAATTGTGTACACAATATTCCTTTCAATAAAACCAAGTACTCTAAAAGAACGAGAAATGAAGTCAAAGATTTTTTATCTAATGTTACTCCTAGGTCACGTATGTGGTCACACTTTTTGATGACTCTTCCATTAATTGAATAAGACGTATTAAATAAACACTTGTCTAGATCTTGAAAATGTTATCTTACGGCACTTTTTCAAATTCAAAAACAAAACATTAACACTGCACCAACGAGATAAATTGGTTAAATCAGATTGTAAACCTACATGATCGGATATATTTCTAATAGATTGGTAAATCTTTACATCATCGGCAAACATCAAAAATTTACTGGATTTAATTTCCACGGTCAACTCGTACACAAATAAATTAAATAATATGGGCCCCAAATGGGATTCCTTGGGTACACCAGACGGTACATTTATAGGCCTTGATAAACTGTTACAAAACTTTACCTTTTTAGAACTGTTTAAGAGGAAACTACCAATCCCCTTCAAAATATTACCACCAAAACCATAACCCTCTAACTTGGCCATAAGTATCCCTTGGTTGACTCTGTCAAAGGCTTTTGAAAAGTCAGTATATACAGCATCAACATGGAACATCAACTCCAAATTGTTAAGGTTAAAATTACTATACAAAATTAAATTTGTGCAAGTAGATTTTCCTCGGCAAAACGCATGCTTTTGTGGACAAATAATGTTTTCATAATTATGTCGCAAACATTTCATTAACAAAAAAATCCAAAAGTGTAGCTAGTTCTGATTGAATGCATACTGCACGCTAGTTTTCAATTTTATCTTTTGTCTTTCTTATGTATTGGCTTCATATAACTAATTTTCCAATAAAACGGAAAAACACCGGTTTTCAAGGATGAATTAAACAATGGTAATAGGCTCTGCCAAGGTAAAAATACATTGTTTAATAAAATAAATTGGCAAATGGTCTGGACCAAAAGAAAGTGAACTGAACCCTGTCAATCATTTATTTCACGTCTACATAGTAATTAACAACATCAATGGAATTATTGAAAATAAAAACAGGAACTTGATTAACCGTTGTGTCCGAATATACTGTCGAAAAAAAATCAGCAATTGCTTTGGAGTTATTGCCAGTAACATCGCCACATGAAACTGTTTTATATATAATAACTTCTAATTTAGTTAATTTCAGTTACATATCAATTAATTATCATTTTGTTTTGGCAAAATTTGTTTTAATTTACTTTTGATGTGAAAGAAACAATTAAAACATTAGCAAAACATAGGCGTTGCGTTTCATTTTTAAGAAATGTTGCACTTTAAATTATTTAATTATTTTTTGCAAAAACGATGTAAATATCGAAAAATAATTGTGGATGATCATATGTCTGAATACTCCATATATATATACTCCATGGTATATTCCCTATTTAAAATTAAGGGTATGGGGAAGTGGAAGGGAGGGGGTTCACAAATAGCAGATGTCTATATCATAAAAATGTGTCCCCCTTAGAACAAAAATCGACGTGTTTCAGCATTTCCTTAAAATCAAATGAATACTGCCAAATATCGGGGTGGACTGTTTTCTGTGACCCACTCTGTATACTTGGTGCCTTGAAGAGGGAGGGATATAAACACCACCAATAATAAAAAGTTTATTATAGTGTACCAAAGATATGAAAAATTGCTCTACGTCCTTCTGTCAATTCTAAAAATATTATAATTGTACAACCCCAATTCCCCATCTTCAATTCCAGAATGTAACGAAGACTCCACCAAGATTACTACATCATAATCAGAACATAATACTGTTTTATGAAAGTCCTTCAATTTTGTGCACATACCTCCAACATTCTGATAGTAGAAAGTTAATGCATTTTTCGTACTCTTCGGCTTTGATTGCTAAAACTTGTAATTTTTTTCTTATTCATTTGTAATCTGCCTGTGATAAGAAGGGCAATTCAAGTCAAATACGTGATGATTTACTTCTATATTTTTCAGTTTTAGAACGTCTCTTGCATATATACAATTAGAACAATTAAATTTAGTACCACATTTACTTTGATCCTTGTTGTGAAGACCACTGCACATTGGACAAGTCTCCTATGCAGCTTGACATTGGTCCTTAAAGTGGCCAAACTTCCAGCATCAAAAAAGCAGCGAATCACACTAACGAATTCGAAGAATAACTTATAACATAATCCGCTAGTAAAAGTTGACTCATATCATCCTCTACTTGATATTTTTGTACCAGTTAACAAAACAAGCAACACATCGATTAATCCTAGCAAACTTTCTTTTAATTTAAAAAAGCTGATTTCATGTTTCTTTATAATGCATTTTTGAATCTAAAGTGGGATTTATTATTAGGTATTTGCGAAATTGAATCGGCTTGCAAAAGTTTTTAACGAAATATATGAAATATTTGTGCCAAAAACTCGAAGCAGACGAAGAACATATCCACCTTGATATACTCAAGATACGATAAGAAATATAAGATAAAAAGCGATAATTTTTAAAAAATTAAAAAATCGGAGGATAACGTTTTATTAACTGAATTTAGGAGTTTACGAAATAAGATAAAAAGAGATATAAATATTTCGCAAAAAAACTACCTAAAACCTAAAAACTGATGTTAAAGCTTTTTGGAATTACGTTAATCTGAATAAATCATACTCTGACCTACCTGCTAGAATGACTTACCAAGGAACTATTTGTGATAGTCACAAAAAAATCGTTGAAAATTTTGCGACTCTTTTTCAAAACACATTTAAAAACTGTTCAAAACCTCACGGTACTCCACATGATGAATTGCTCAACAGATTCTCTTTTTCATCTCATTGGAAAATAGGAGAATATTAAACTCTCTTATATTCATCCATAAAGTAGTGAATTCAGATATCATTTGTAATGAAATTTTAAGCTTATTGAAGTTTCGGGTGCCTAGAGTCAACTCAAGATATTCAGACACTTTTTACTTAGCCACTCCCAAGATTAATATTTTAAAATTCTCTCCTGTACATTTTATGTGCAAAAATTATAACCTCCTGTAAGATAGCCCGACATATTTCGACATTTTTAGTTGTGGTGTTAATCTTATAAAGAATAATTTCAAATAAATTTAATTTCTATTTTTCTTTTGTATTTTATGACTTACTTACTTTGTGTTTGTTAGTAATTTATTGTTTAATTTCCAAGTTATTTATGTATTTTTTGAAATGTATTGTTAAGTTTTTCCCACTCTGTAAATGGTTTCTGAACTGTAGAGTTAAGGTGTATGGAAAATAAATAAATAAATAAATAAATTATAATAAATGTTAAAACTTATAACTAATAACATAATGGGAATTCTCAAAAAAATTATATAATTACCTCTTTATGAGAGTATGTAATTCAAGATTATACATTATATTGGATTTCAAAAAAAATAAATAAAAACTCCATTTTAATTCCATTCCTTCAGGAGTGATACTTCTTTAAGGGTTGAGCTGGGAAATTTTTTTTATTAGAAAGACTTTATAATTTTTAACGCGGAATTTACCACAAAGTTTTTTCGCAGAAATTTAGAAACACAAATCGATTAATATTAAGAGTTAAGAATATTTATAACAAACCTATTTTCGCTTCAAAACCCTTCATGTAGACTAACTACATTTTCATTTTAGCTCATTGTTTCTAATACATTAATTTGACTTATCCGATTACTCTTCTTTTATGATGAAAATCTTTGACCCCTTTATTAACTGGGTTACCTTAACAATATTTTTATTAATACTTGAATCACTCCAACCGAATCGTACCGTCTTTAACACGGAATTTCTAAATATCTCCAATTAATTAACATTTTGCGTAATTATTATTGTTATTTTTATGAAGTAATGTTGATTATCGGTATTTTTGAGTAATATACTGTTTGTTACATTATCATTATGCTTTCACGTAAATTAGTATTAGAAAAAAATCATCAGGTTTCTTAAGAAGAAAATCTTTTACAACCAATTTAGGGATAATTAGTAGCAAATTAATAGAAACTATAATATCTTTTCAACAGAAATCATAATACGGATTCTCGAATTGTTTCTTGCTCCCATTAAGTTACCTCTCTTTTCTCTTTTTTAAACGGATTTATTATGAACATAGAAAAATATCTATATTTAAACGATGAAATTTCTGTAGAAATTAGATTCATGAGAATTTACTTGGAAAGTCCAGATGACAAATTTTGTATATAAGGTAATCAAAGTTATTGTTTTTTAAATGGAAAACTCCGTATGTCATTACATATTTTTAGTTAATAAAACAATATTTTAACTGAAATGAATTGAATTAATACGTTTCCAATTAAAATCGAACAAGAAAATTTATTACTTTTTCCTGAATCTTCCAAAATTCCCCAGATCTACTCCACTTATAATCGAATAAAATTATGACAAAAATTTCAAATAAGGAAACTTAGTTTTCTTTATGTTTAACTTAAAAATTCTTTATAACAAATTCAAAAAATATCTATAGGTTGAACCATTTTTGAAAACCCGTCGCGTTTCATTTTGCCGGTTTTAGAATTTCTGAATTTTGGTGCTAAACCATATTTATATTTAAATAGATTGAAACTTAACTTCATCAAATCTCTCATTAAAAGTATGAGGTGTCTCAAAAATACAAAAACTCTTGATGGTGATTACATACGTTATTTGCGATGTGCTTTATAAATTATTGAAAAAATATAAATATTGTTTATAAATCTTTTAATAAAAGTTTAGCCAATAATACACAAAAAGTCACTTTAAAACATTTTCTCGAAAATTTATACGTGGCAATAGCGCACACTTTTAATAAAAATATGTGTCATGTAACCAAAGAATAACTGATGAATCATAAAGTTATTTTAGTTTGTAGATGTTTCGGAACATTTAATCGTTTAAGTTTATTGTTTGATAAAGTAGTTTCAATAATTCAGTGAAAAATGGAATTTTATTCAAATCAAAAATATCACGACATGTTAATTAATTTAATCCGTCATATTTTGTATCAGTGTCTTAAAGATTGTTGAAAACATGTTGTGTATTATCTAAAAAAAAGTAGTGTATGAAATCGTTCGGATGTGTAATAGTTGTCGAGAATAGATCTTGACTGAGTTAATGGTGTTGCCGGCTTTAGTTGCTTTTCGGTAAATAATAGATCTAAAATACTGTTAGCATAGTATGTACAGGGATTTAGTTAAATATCGCACTGTATTTAAAATTTTAAAAATTATAATATTTACAATTTATTTAATATTAATAATGTTAAATAAATATTTTTAGTAGAGTCATCAAAATTAATAAACATTGGAGTCTTTTTGGTTAGAAAAATCGAAAGTAAAGTTTGGGTTCTCGGATGATCGAGAAGTTGATAGTGCCTACCCCTGCAATTAAATTATTTATAGGTGTAAGTTGACATTATATTTTGTAAAAGTTGTTTTTATTCATTATGTAAATATATTATTGTTTTTACTAAGCCTCTTTAATTTCAATTAACTAAGTTACATAGTGGGTTAAACCCCCGGAAAATAGTATTTTGATTTTTTGATATATTTATTATTCAGGGAAAACGGCGCTTTCGAAAAAAAATTTATAAGACATTTTTATTTTGCACGCGTTTTTATACCTCATCAATAAATATGTGCATTATTTTTGCGGACACCCTGTATTTTCATTGTGATATTTAATTGGATCAGGTTTCTATACTTATAAATAATGTAACCCTTGTGATGCTTTAAGAACTTTATTTACAGGAAAAACAAGTATGTCTGAAAATATAAATTAACACTACTTCACTTACCTCGTACTAACAGTTCGTTTCTACCGTCAGTTTCTTCCTAATTATACTCTTTCTTGTTTTTTCGAAGCTTCCAGAGAATTTTAGGAATTTATTAGAATGTTCCAGACGTTTTCGAAAATCTTCTTGAAACTGTCATAGTTTTCAGTAGTTAGGTTAGGTTTCTGGGTCTTGTCCTTTAAATGCTTCTAGCTAACGTTCTCACAGAAAGCGGTCTTCACCTGTTCAACCAAACTGTTACATTATAAAGCTTTTGTGCTATTTAATCAACCATGTAATTCCGATATCTAAATTTTAGTATACAATAAAAAACTCAATGTATATCAAATTTTCAAAGCATTTTGAGTACGTTATGTTATGACTAAAAAATTATTATAGCTTAACGTCATTTTAGGCTAATTTTATGCCAGCGCAAAAAATTATTCGCTCTCATCCTTATCGTAATAATTAGTTTGTTGCTTTGAGACAAACAATATGGAAACTAAAAATAGGTTCAAGAGCTGTGCGGTACTTGAGTATTCGAGCAGTGTATTTTTCATGTTCTCGGTACTCATCCCATGAGTATAAAACAATAATTGTACTTATACTTGCAGCATTTTAGTCATAAAACAAGTATACAAGTACATTTCAGAATATTCAAATACCCAAAAACCTACTCGAGTACGTGAAATGTTTAAAAAAATCAGATTCTTATCATTTATTTTTGTATAAGTACTAAACTATGATATTAGGTATAAGCATATAGGATTGTGAGAATTAGAATAAAGTTAGAGAAAATTAAAAACTTGTTGCTACCCCATAGTACACAGCGTGTCGGCGAAAATAGTGCACATGTTTTTGGATGAGGTATAAAAACATATACAGAATAAAAGTGTCTTATAATTTTTTTTTTCTAAAGTCAGAAGTAATCATACCAATACCAATAACAACTAAAGCCGGCAACACCGATAACTCAGTCCAGTATAAACAATGGTTTTTTAAAAGTTCTAAAAATAAGTTTTTATTTTAGTACACCTGGATATTTAGAATGGTCGATTACAGGGGATGTAGAAAAATGAGAAATGTATTCTCGGAAATTATTATATGATGGGAACGATTTCTACCACTACTTTTTTTAGGTAATTCACTACACGTTTCCAACAATCTTTGAGACACTGATACAAAACATCTTGGATATCATGATATTCTTGATTTGAATAAAATGCCATTTTTCACTGAATTATTGAAACTTCTTTACCAAACGATAAACTTAAAACGATTAAACGATCTGAATCTTCTGCAAACTGACACATTTTTATGATTCATCAGGTAGACACCCTATAAATTCTTACATTAACATCCGTGGGATATGTGAGCTATCTTTTCATTTCGTCAAGAAGTTACCCTAAAATGCCCGTTAACTTTAGTATCGAGGGTAAAAGGTTTTGTTATTAATTTGCGGTGATTTCGTCGATACTCTAAGTAGAACAGGAACCACCACCAAAATTTCAAACAGCAACGGGGGTCGAGTGATAAATTAACTTTATGATAGTACCAAAATTTATTACATTGAAGCAACCTTAGCGACTAAATCGTTTTTCCTTTTGAGTATCAACACTATTTTTATGACAAAGTAAGATTTCCCAAATAAAGAAGTCATTTATTCTATTTATTCAGAGAATTGAATACATGAAGCGCGAAAACATATAAATCAAATGTACAAAATGTTTTCGTTAACTTCCTGGCAGTAAAACAGGTTTGCTTCAAAACGTTGTTACACATTCTGGAGCATTTCTTGTCTTATTTAACCACATTCTAAAATAGTACGTTCTCGCAGTACTTCCAAGGTACCTCGAGGAGTGGCATAAACCTTGAACTTGAGATGATTCCATTAAAACTAATTCAACGCAGGTCAAATCTAAGGACCTTGCTGACCATTCCATTTCATCCCTTCTGCCCATCCAGGGACCAAGAAAATTTTTATCCAAAAATTGACGAACTGCCATTGCATAGTGCGGAGATGCACTATTTTGCTAGAAAACAAAATGGTTTTCTAAATAATTCGGATTATTTTTCACAAAACCTATCAATATCTGTAGATATGTTTTGCCGATCAGATATGCAGGAATAAAATATGGTCCGATAATGCGATCTCCAAAAATACCCACCCAAACATTTGATTTCAAAGAATATTGGGCACTCGTATTCACTTGATGGAAAAAATGCCACTTAAAAAAACTTGCTTCGTCAGAAAATAAATTTGGGATTTTCAATTGCTCATTGACTCATGGTTTCACAAAGTTTAAATCTGTAGGGGTTAAATTTGTGAATATTTAAGATACGTGTAGAATGCTGGTTATTCCGATTGAAAACGATAATTTTCTGATAGCACTTGCTGGTTCTAAAATCGTTTATCGGACAACCTCCACCACCATCGTTTCATTTCTAACCGGGCGGGTAGGATTTCTTTTTTTATTAGCAATTGAACTAGTTTCTCTAAACTCTACCACTAATTCCTACACATCATTTCTGCTCACCTGTTTATCCCCATGATGTTGGTTGGGACATTATCTGCTTTGTTTCACCTTTTCCATTTATGAAAATCAATTCATTGATTTCAATTATTCTCCTTACAGTCGAATAAACCATTTTTGATGACAAATTGGCACGCCAAACTAACAAACAATACCTCTATGAAACATAAGGATAAAACGATTTGATAAGGATTTCTTTCATACGAATATTGTTGCAAAAATTGAATAATCAAGAATAGTTAGATCACTTCTAACTCAAAGCAGGAATAGAAAGGAAGTTAATTTGTATGTATTTAACTTTTTTTAATGAAATAAACCCATTACCACTTTACAAATTCTTACTTTGTCATACAAGTAAAGTTCATACTGAAAAAAAATACGATTTTGTCGCCAACTGTTGCTTCAATTTAACAAATTTTGGTATCACCAAAGATCTTTCACTGTATCACTTACTCCCCTTCGCATTTGAAATTTTGGAGGAGGTTCTTACCCTGGCGAGGGTGTGGTGGAAATCACTGTAAATTTATAATAAAAAATTTTCATACTCCATATTAAAGTGTCCGAGCATTTTCCCATAATTCTTGACGAACTGAAAAAATAGCTCTGTTTCTTTGGATCACCCTGTATATTGTGGAGAATATAATCGAATAGAATAGACTTCATTTAGCTAAACATCGCTATTACATAACAGCTAAATTCACTCGTCAATTTTTATATTTATTTTTCTACATTATGTACAATTTTTTTATTACATAGGATCATCAATATGTAAGTTATGACGTCATCGACCATTTTTTTAAATACACTGTATGTTATGACATTTTTAGATTACCTTTAAAGAGCTGATTCTCTTGGTTTTTATTTTTACCTTTTACAAAAAAAAATTGTATTTCGCGAAATTTGGTGAAAACTTACCTTTTTATGTCCCAAACACACTGTAATTTTTTTAATTGAAAATATTTATTTTATTATTTATTATTATTATTTTCACCTTATTTTGACTTAATTAATATCGAAAAAGCATCCTAATTTTCAATCGAAAATTCTCGCGTCAAAATATCTACTTTTATAAAAAACTAGGCTTTTTGTTCGTTGAAATCTATACTTTTGATGACCAAAAACTTAGTTATTTGAATTTTTTACATAAATTTTATGGTTATGTGAAAAAAGTATAAATACAAAAATTGTAGATCTTTTTTTTACCTACAACTTCGCCATTTAACTTTTTTCCATAGGACTTGTAGTTTTGCCGAGAATCGAGATAAACAGTTTTGTAACCTTAAAAACTCACCCCCTTCCACTTCCCGACCTCAGATCGCCCGTAAATTATTTTTCCTTTCATTTTTGTTTTATTCTCTTCCTTTTCCAATGGGTTTCATCCTACTATTATTTTTTTCCACTTTTTACCATTTTCAAAGGCCCTGGTCTATAAACCAATTCAAATTGCATGTTTTTATTGATTTATTCAAGGGACAACCGGTATATTTTCCGTTCGAAATAACGTGTTCTAGGCTCTTCGGTTGCCCGTCAAAAAAGTGTAAACACGCATTTTTTGCCAACCAATAATCACCTTGTACAAGATAAAAATCCAGTAGGCTGCAACTTTTTACTGTTACCTGTCAAAATTTTAACAATCTGCGCGACATCAATCGAGTTAGAAATAATAGAAGTTAATGTGCTTAGTAATTTGACTTAACTTTTTAAACGTTTAACTCGAAATTTTTAAGAAATTTTAATTGATTTTTTGATTGTTTAAATGGCAGGTGAAACAATTTCCTCTATTTCGGATTTGCTGGGTCTGAATTCGCCACGCGGTTTGCTGGGCTTTGGAAATAATTCCAATGATTTATGTACTTGTACATCGCCGGGCACTTCCCCCAATTTTCAGGTAAGTTACTACTTATTATATTTGTTAAATTATTCAACGATTATTAATTTTAAAGATAAAAAGCTGGTTTTCATTATTTTTTTGAAAACTATGATTTTTTTATGTCATTTTATTGATTTCTCCAAATGTCTCTTGAATTCTGTTGCCAACTTAAGATCGTAATTCAAAGCCTTTCGAATTAATTTCCCTATTTAAGCATTTTATTACATCTGATTTTGAATTTTGTCTTTATTTAGTAAAGCCATTAGGAGTTTTGACAGGATCACATTTCGGCTGCATTATTTTTAATGACGCAAATGTACAATCGTTTAACAAAATATACTAGCTTTTATTATTTGTACGAATGTTTCTTTATATTTTATTAATGGATTTAGAGAAAAAATAAAACGGGAAATTTTAGCTTTTCTAAAATACATTAAAATATCTTCAATTTGACATTTTGTATTTTTGAAAGATAAAAATGTCATATCGATATTCAACTAAATTTTTCCGTGGATATTTTTTTAATAGAACTGAATATCATAAAAAACGATCTACTATTATTATTATTATTAGAAACTGTTTTCGATCGGTGAAATAATCGCACATGATGATTCTAATATACATATAGAAATATATGTGCATCTATTTTGGTGAAAGGGCAATTCTGATTTAATCGACTTCAAACAAATTCCTTATTATAAACAATTATGAGAAATTGAACTTCGTGAAGATTTAGAAGCTTTCTCCATATATGACATTGATGTATCTGTCTAAATAAAAAAAATCGCGTTTTTTTGAGTAATTATTTAATCATTTCAAATATTAACAACATAGCTAATTAAAATAAGGAAATATATCGTGATTAATAAGTTTTTTAGACCATGAAGAAATATTTCGTTGTACATAAAAATATACAGAATAGTAACACAAAAAGACACCTTCCTTAAATTTCATTTGACTAGTCTGTAAATTCTATAACATTAAAAGACATCATTATATATTAATGGATTACCTGTAATTTTTTTTACTAGAAAATATTTTATTTATTAATTATTATATCTTTAAATAACTAAATTGAAAAATTGAAAGGTACGATTCGTTTTTGAACAACCCAACAACAACTCAATGAAGTTTTTGGTTGGCAAATTGTATGAGTATAAAAATCCTTTCAAATAATCTACTATATAACTTGATATTTAATTTTTTTTATAATTTTAACCAGACGATATATATTATGTTACCTAACAAAAAATAGATTTGGTTCTATGTAAGTAAGGCGTTAGCATGCCCCTCAACTTCAGTCAACTGAGGCGTATCTTAGTTCTTTTCAGTGGACTATTTGGGGAAAACTTACCTAAATCGTACCCGCTAAGTAGAAATTATCATAAATATCTAGAAAATTGTAGAAAAAAATTGTAATTTAACAACGTAACCTTTATTAATACAGCTAATATTTGAACATAAGAAAATATATTTAAACATACCGAAAATGGGCATTAAAAAAACTTTAAAGAAAGTACGATTTACTGGCCGATTTCTAAATCCTACCTTGGCCACTTTCGTCTTTACTATCCTTACAGTAATACGAATTCTCATTTACTTTTGAGGGTTCTTTTCGCACTCATATTAAGCATTTTATGGATTGTATGATAGGCATTTTAATATTTTCATCACCAAACTTTTTGGAAATTTTTTTATTGTTTCCAACTTCTGGCCAACCAATTTTATTGAGTACTCCCTTTGTTAAATTTGTAGCAAATTCATACAAATTTAACATAAAAATTCTATTCACTAATCTAATATTTTTTTACTTAACATCCGGTACCATCTGCCACCATCTGAAAAAGTTCTCATCTTCACCGTGTAAGCAAATTCTCATATTACATCATTATTTAACTCATCTCTCTCCTTTAGCTGTCCTTATTACTCTCATTAAAAATACTTTTCTTAAAAAGTGCATTAAATAAACATTCAATTCGCAACCAAATCCTCAGGTGGACATAAGCCCTCCAATTGGGCAGAATGTGTTGTTTTAGGAATAAACAAAATAGTGTATAAAAAACGATAGTCTCACGGCAACAACTTCGTTATACCATTTTTTTTGTATAAAATAAGTTCAAAACGGGCATTTGTCTCAAACAACAGCTAATTTAAATTGTATTTTTTTACATAAACTCATTATTTAGTGTTTCATTGAATTTATTCGCATTTTACTGTTTCTGGTCAATAGAGAAATTTTTCTCTGAGCTTTCGACACCTGCCTTTTTTTTTCTAATTCTTTATATGGAAACTCGTCTAGTACTTTGCACCCTGTTGTTTTCTTTATTTTTTGCCGGAATTTTATGGAGATAATTTTGCTGTATTAGCTTTTACGAATGACTTTCTGGATTTTGTTTCATTAAAAGAAACACTATCTATAGAAAGATCAGTATCATTTAAATTTAATCATTAAATGATAATAATGATACAGGAATTGTATATATATATATAGTGTGACCCATCTAAATACACCAACATAGTATTTGAAGTTATTAACAGATTTCAACATTTTTTTTAAATATTGTGCATCAAAAACTATTTGGAGACAAAGTTTCAAAGAGTTATTCATATTTTTAAGGGACACTGTAACAGTTTTTTCATAGTCAAAATCCAGAAATCTTAGTAGGAATTTTTTATTAAATATTATGAATACGCCACTGGATTTAGATGGCTCCCAAATAGATGTGACCCAACTTTTAATAAAATATGTTTATGGATGGTAGATTTCAAGAATATACCGTTAAAAGTTTACAAAATGTTAACCAGCGATTTTATTACCAAAAAAACTAGTACGTCACTGAATTTAAATCGTATTCAATAACGTGACTTTTATTAAAATATATTTAAAACTAAAAAAGTTAATTTTAAGTTCGACTTTTGTAAACTATTACCTGATCTCCATTAGTTGGGTTATGTACATGCTTCGCCATGAGACCCCGAAATTATCTAGACAACCCTTTAGGGCCAATTGTGGTTTGCACATGGACCATTGGCATTTTGATTTATGTTTTGTAGAATTTGCATAAAATTCTTATGAAAGACACCAGCTTCGAGTCCAACCGGTTGAAGCTTTTAGAGAGGCCTGGCTGTCTGACAGAATGTAAATAATTTTCTGGAAAAACTAGTTAGTGCAAAAGCGATTAATATTATTGACTCGTTTACTAACTGAATAACGCTCAGGTTTGCATTCAAGGTTTGATTCGACGAAAGGGACTGTTGCCTTTTCAACGCTACTCGCTTGTTTAATTAACAATCCGATCATAAATAAATTACATTTTTGTATTAAATTTTTTTCCTAAATTTAGTGTAAACTAATATTAACCATTAAAAAAGGTAAACAAGAGCAACCAAAAAATATTACCACTATGTTTTGTCAACCATAGCATAATTCAATAAACTTGTCTGAACTTTGTCATACTAGTCTTGCTAAAAATTAATTTATAAATGTTTTTCAGCTGGATTTGGATGATACGAAATTCCAACAAAATCCAATCAACTATGCTTCTGTTATTTCAAGCCCGAAATCATTCCAATATAAGAGAAACCTGTCGATGGGTAGTGCTGGATCTAGTCCTTGTACACCTCCTTCTAGTTTCATGTCGGCAAGGTCTTTAAGAAGCGCATCCTTAAGGTTAGTAACGTAATGTACAAAAATTAAAAAGTCGCTGACAGTCTTATTTTATTAGAATTTAAATAAAAATGTTTCGTTCTAGTGACAGCTGTGGCAGTCCTACAGTTCATGATTTGAACTACTCCAGGTCTAACTCCCCTGAATCCGATTTAAGCAGAATATCGAGTCCTGATACGCAGTTGAATGAATTCTTTGTAAGTAAATTTTAGACTAAGTACATAAAAAAACAGTCGTAGTAACATATATTTAAAATAGAGCTCATAGCAATCGCAGGTTGCTCTTATTGTGCCGACAATTTACAATTTAAAACAAGACATAAAGTCAATAATAAAGTATTAACCTTTGTGAATAAATACCATTATGAAATAAATTCTTAAATCGGATCTTTATAGGTAGATCTATATTTTTTTGTGGAAAGTATAAAAGCCTGATGTTAAAACTGCTTGGATAAATTAAAAGAAATACGTTTTGACGGGGTTTTATTGAAATATTTTTTTCCAAAGTGAAATTACCTCTTAAATGTTCAGTACTTTAAAATATTACGATTTATCTTTCAGAATTCTTTGAACTTGAGCGATAATCCGTCCAAGAGCCTCTTTAGCAATGGATCTAGCGACCTTGACATTACAAATCTGCAACATTTGCAAGCCATTCAAACGCTTAAATACTTGCAACAACCTCCAAGTCCAGCTCTACTTAATTCGTTGTTACCCCATAGCAGCATTCAGGTAAAATGACAAATTTAAAAATAAGCGAAAATTTTAAATATTTGTAAGCCCAAGGGAGCTTTATTAATTACGTTAAAAGTACAATTTACTCATTGGAAATATGAAATTTTCTCCGAAACACCTTCTACATTTACAAAAATTTGTAGCAACTAATGGACAAATGGAACGGCGCACCCTCACTTCTAAGCCTTATTCCTGAAAACTTGCAATTAGATAGAGCTGCCCGATTTCACCGTTCTGCTGCATGTAAGTATTTTTTTGCAGTTAAATAGGTATATATTTAATCTGACTTATTTTTAGCTTTGTATGATGCAACTTGCACATGGAGCGGCGTTCTGCCTCCACGCTCTGCCATAAAACCAATTGGGTATTCCAGCAAAGTATTCCTCGGCGGCGTCCCGTGGGACATAACCGAACAAATGCTAATACAAACCTTCAAACCGTTTGGATCCATTCGCGTCGAATGGCCCGGCAAAGATAAAGCTGCAACTCAACCCAAGGGCTATGTTTACATTATCTTCGAATCAGAAAAGAACGTTAAGGCCTTACTGCAATCCTGCACAAACGATTATGCCAACGGAGGAAATTGGTACTATACCATTAGCTCCAAAAGGATGAAATCTAAGGAGGTAAATATATAATATACAGTGCGTTTAGATCTTAGATTATAGATACAACATAGAAAATTATTTTACGATGGCCATCCTGCCGGAGGCTGTATATATTGTTGCTTGGGTGCCGTTAGCGGTAGTAACTACACAGACGGATTTATTAAAACATTTTGGTATATTTAAAAATCATTATTTATTACTCTTTAGTCTTCTATTCTTCATGGGGTAGCTTAAAAATGGTTCATTTTTGGGCAGTTAAGGCTAGTTGAAATAAATTACCCTGATAGCACTAAATATTTTTTAAATATTTGTTGTCCAGACTAAATATTTGCTTTACAATATTTATATCAAATAGTGAATGAATATTTTTCGTATCTTTGAAAAGTAATATTTGTAATATACAGTAAATATTCGTTTCTTTACTTATACAAAATATTCAAAAAAAATTTATAATATATATATATATATATATATATATATATATTTTGGAAAGAGAAAATAAAAAAATGAAAATTGTAATTGTATTAAAATGTAAAAATTTAACGACCAATTTTTTTGTTGTTGAAAATTTTTTTCACCCTGTCTGCAAGAATTTTTATTTAAATTTGAGGTTTATTAAAATTTGTCTCTTTAAAGTGGAGATTAATTAAAATCTCGATATCAAAGTCAAGATTTGGGATTTTTTTTATTTCTGTTTTTAAAAACTAGATTATCTAAAATCTCGAAATCAAAAAGTCGACATTTTTTAAGACATTGGTTTAAAATGGAGGTTTATCAAAATTTCTCTTAAAATCGAGATTAATTAAAATATTGAGCTTATAAAGTGGAGATAAACAGATTTTTCAAATATTTTTCCGAGATTCATTGAAATGTCGCCTTTTTAAAATTTATCGAAATCCCGACTTCATAGTCCAGATCTTAAATAAATACAATCAGTGTATAATATTTTTGCTTGAAATTTGAGTTTCATTAAAATATTGAGCTTAAAGTCAAAATTTAAAGTAAAACAGATTTTTCAAAAATTTTTGCAAGATTCATTAAAATCTCGAATTTGAAATCAATTTATCAAAATGTCGACTTCATAACCGAGATCTTAAAGAAAAATAATTAATTTTTAATATTTTTAACTGAAATTCGAGGTTCATTAGAATATTGAACTAAACGTCGAGATTTATAATAAAGATTTTTTTAAATTTTTGCAAAATTCTGTAAAATCTCAACTTTAAAATCGAGCTCTTTAAAAAAATCCCGAAATTTTCTTTAATATTTCTAATTTCAAGTCGAGATTTTTATGATTTTGAATTTAAAATCGAGATTTATTGAAGAATCAACTTTAAAATAGAGATTTTGAAATAAAACGCGGCACAAAAATTTAGAAGTAAAATGCGATATTTTTAAAATAAAAAAAAGTAGAGATCTTGAAGTAAAACACTTTAATTGTAAGATATTTACTTTAAAATCGAGATTTAATATAAAAGTAGAGATCTTGAAGAAAAAAGTGAGTTTTTATAAATTTCTAATTTAAAATCGAGAACTATTTAAAATTTCAATTCCAATATCGTGATTCATTAAAACCTTTCCTTTAAAAATGAAATCTTGAAATTTTTAATTTTTAATAATTCTACTTTAAAATCGAGATTTATTATTAACAATCAATCAATTTTGGTAATAATAATGATAAGTTGTTGATTTATAGAAAAAAAACATTTATAATTTTACTTTTAACTCCAAAATGGAACAATTCCAAGATTTATATTCAAGAAAAAGAAGAAAAGAAAGTTCTAAGGAGGTTTCACATGAGCCACATTTTCAGATACAATTAAAGTGTCATTGCCTGCAAAACCATCCATTAACTAGAAACTATATAAATCAATATAAATTATTTGGAACCTAGTTTTTATCCAGAAACGCAACCTTTTGTTGTTGTTCAAAAGTTAACGGGTCCCCACTTGTCACTTGTTACCTTCTGAATAACAATTTTTGACTCCACTGTAATAAATAAAGCCCTTAATCTTTTTCCCCCCCTATACAACGCATGGTGGCTCAATGACGATCCATCTGGCTTAGAAGATCACAGATTTATCCCCAGTGACTGACCAGTTACTTCATAGGTTTTCTCAGAACAATAGGCAAATGCTAGGTCAGTTACTGCCTCTCAGTTACCTAACACCATTCCTGCAACCAAATTCCCTCGGACCAAATCCTTAACTGGGGGGATGAAAAGGCCAGGGACCTCTTTAGCAACCCCTTTCCCAAAGGAATGAAAAATTGGATCTTTCCCTCCTAAACGTAGTTTGCTGCAGAGTTCCTTGTAACAACCTAAAAGATCTCTGTTACTTTAAATATAATATAAATAGTATTTTTTAACTTTTTATTCGTAGGTACAGATTATACTCAAACTAATTATCATATAAGTTCAGTAAATGTTTATTTTTATTCAAATATACATACATTTGTGGTTTGATTTTGTATTTCATTGGATTTGAACCTTTGTACCACATTTGAGTGTTATGGATAACCTTCTGTTTCTTTATTTTTATTATTATTTAGGTTCAAGTAATTCCCTGGATAATCGGTGACTCTAATCATACCAAGTCAACTTCTCAAAAATTGGATCCAAGCAAGACTGTATTTGTAGGAGCCCTACATGGAATGCTTAATGCTGAAGGCTTAGCAAAAATTATGAACGACCTGTTCGATGGTGTTGTCTATGCTGGTATGTTTGTAATAAATTTCTAAATTTTATTTAAAATATAAATAAATGTATCATTTTAGGCATTGACACAGATAAATATAAGTATCCAATCGGATCTGGTCGTGTTACCTTCAATAATCAAATATCTTATACGAAAGCCGTGGCTGCAGCTTTTATTGAAATAAAAACGGCAAAATTTACGAAGAAAGTAAGTAATTTTGTTTTATTCTATTTATTATTGCTAATTTTCTTAACTGTGGATCTTAGCGTCTAGTCAAAACAATATTAGAATATAATTTCAAGTCATTTTTCTATTATTTTTTTTATCTAAAATTTAAGAATCTTATTGATATGTTTCAAACTTGAAGAGAAAAAAGTTTTAGGTAAACCAATATAAAAACCTCCCCTCGTTATGTTCTCTCAAATAAGGCCGATTCCAAATAATATGATTTATTTTTTTTATTTTTTATTTAAATAAAAACATACTTTATAAATATTGTTACTCAAATTGTGAAGAAAAATCTTCATTTAGTCTAATAATAAGGATTGTAAGGTGGGGGTAACACAATATAATCATCTTATTTCTTTGACATGCTCATTTATTTTTGTTAGTTCTGAAATTCAATTAATTATTTCATTGTCCGATCTTACACTATTTTCTTTTATTAAACACGCGAACATATTTTACTTATTTATAGTATTTCATTTGGGATATTTCACTATTTAGCTACGGCCTCCAAAACGCTATATTGAGATGGCTGGATTTGGCCAGGTGAACTTCACTACCTCAAATATCAAGCGATTATACGTGGTATATATTGTAATCATCGGACTGGTTTCTCGAACATTAACTTTTATTCAAAAATACGTAAAACTGACAAACGTCTTATCTCAATCTAACATCAAACATAAAGTTCCAATATTGTCATAATGCTCGTCCCGACCTGGTGGTCCTATTGCCAGATCTCTAACTTATATTACAACATATATAATATATAAATGCCCGTTTCTTATAAAGTACTTATATTGGATGAAGCTCGTTAATGGAGTTAAAATTTAAGTTGTGAAATTTAGAATAGAAATACTTTACCAGTATTGTTAAATTAAAACTTAGCCTTTGTTCTTTCTAAACGTTTGGTGTCAAGCTGATATTGCTTATGCTGAATATACTAACTTATTTTTGTTTATAAAAAGGTTCAGGTTGATCCTTACCTGGAAGACTCGTTGTGCTCAATTTGTCAAGTTCAACAAGGCCCATATTTCTGTAGAGATATGAATTGTTTCCGGTATTTTTGCCGTACCTGCTGGCAATGGCAACACAGCAGCGAATACCGCCACCACAAGCCTTTGATGAGGAATTCGAAGAACAACCAAGTTGTTGGATTGGGCGCTTCAACTAGTAGCCCCATGTCCACTCCAACTTCTACATCCAGTGCTGGTTTTGGTTTGTCAAAAGCCTAATTAGGTGCCTCGGTTCGTATACTAGTTACGCTAAGTTGAGCGTATATATATTATATATTAATATTTCTTGTTATTGTTACTCAAATGTTATCTCACTTTGTTGGTATATTATTTAGGTTAACTTAGATAGATAGTTTAATTGATCGTATACATTTGATGGTAGTCCTCAGAGTTTTGTTAACTCTAGAGTGTCGGCCACTTTTGACAATGTATATATTATAAAATAAATAGTTTTATTTAAGGATAATGTATCCAATATCAAACAAACAACTTGCGTAAACATAATATAACAAAAGGAATATTTACCAAAAATTTACATTTTTCTTTTATAATACTCTCTAGGTTTTTGTTAGATATTGTCAACATTTTTCATTTTATTAACTTCAAACTATTTCTGAATTTATTTCTATATTTTGAGTTCTTGTAAACAACTAAAACTGTTTTGTTCATTAATTTAAAATTTAAACTAAATATTTGAAAAGTTTTTTGCGTTAGTTATTAGTTATCAAATTATTAAGAAGTAGTTTGAAAATATTACTTAACAATTTCGAATTCTTAAAAATATTTTGAGTACATAGGAAAACAAAAAATGCTGCTACAAGTTTGACAAAAAGTTAAAATTTAATGAGGTTTTTTGTCTTGCTATTCTTTCACAAAAAGTTTAAAAATCTTTCGTTGTAGGTGTACAATGAGACGAAAATCAAAGGGTACATTAAGATTTTCGAAACGTTGAATAATTGCTTTAAAAAAATTAGCCATATCAAATATTCATGTTACAAGAGTTTTCACCAGTCAAATAAATATTCAAAATAAGTACATAATATGATCCCAAGCGTTCAATTTGGAAACCACAGCCGCAATTCACCACACCTATAGAGCCGTAATGGTTGTTAGTTTATGTTTTGCAGTTAAAGTGTTCGCTTGATATGTATTTTTCTTATTTTGACTAACAGTAACTAAATACACATGTAGGGTATCTGAAACATGCTCTTTCATACACATTTAAAATTTCAACTTCCAACTACTTATCAATTTGGTATGTACAGAATAAAAAGTTTTTAACAAGAAATAGAATGAACAGAAAAGTAATATCTAGCTAAAAAAATATTTTCATCACAATAATCACAAACATAATCGTTTGATTAAAATGTAAGCAAATAACCACTGGCTCTTCGAAATTTCTGATGTCCGCTTGGGACGATTTTAATTTGAATCCTGTCTTTTTATTTAAAATTATGACAGCGAAATTGTGTATTTTCAAAAAATAGAATGCTGCCTTAATAGAAAAGTATAGCAGATTTTTTCTTAAAATAATTTTATTTGCTGTAATGTTTTTCTTGTGAATCTAACAATCCAGAAATTATTTTTCTTTATACGTAACGTATTCGCAGGACAATCTAGTAGTTCTCCAAGTAAATTTTTTTTGTTTAAAACTAAACTCGTAAATACTCAAATTTTTCCAAACTCAAAAAAATTGCCCAATTTCTGGATTATAGTCTGGAATATTTTTAAAGTTAGAAAACAAGAGCATAATTAAAACAATTTTATGAATGATATAAATATTATCGACTTACTAATAAAATAATTTCGGGACACTTAGATTTCCCTAAACGTTGAATTTTATTGTTTCAATTTCTAAAAAATTATAATCACGTTTTAGCAATAACCCAATATTTTATAATAGATTTGGATTTGTTAGTGTTTAACATAAGTGTAGTTTTAAGTGTTGATATTTAAAAATTTTTAATTGTTAGTTCAACTTTGGATTTTTGTTGGAGGTCGGGTTATTTAATATTTTTATAAATTTTAAGATATTTCCATATTGTTTCATACAGGAACTGTATATTAATTAATATATGTATATTAATGAGACTGCTTTACGGTGATAATTTTGCTATGAAAAAGGTCATTACGATTTTGGTTAATGGTTTTAAAAACCTATTTTTTTTTCAGATGATTATAAAAATTACATAATATATCAACTTATTATTGTGTTAAAAAATGTATTATTAAAATTGGTGTACATCACTAAACAGTGTTCTTTTTTATTGCAGTTTTTGGTGGAGGTATTACCCTGTTTCAAGCATGCTGCATGCAGTTTTAGGCTAGTTACTTTGTTTTTATTGTTATTTTTAATTGGCTGTTTGTTCTTTTGATTTTATGTTACTTTTTGTTTTCGTTTTAGTTTGTTTTTTAGATGAATTTTAATTTAATTTTTTTGTGGTGTTGGTGTTCATTTTTTGCCGATATTTGGTAGAGTTATGTGATGGCTTCTAGTGATATTCGATTTTAACACTCTACCAGATATTAAGAGATGTTTGCAAATATTTTTAGTCATTTAAATTTTGAGTACACTCTAATGCAAATAAAAAAATTGTCAAAAAGTTTCTAAAAATGTTCAACATACTAACTTGATTAATCAAGTCAAAATTATTCGTTTCTAATAAAATATCACCTTGAAATGAATTAAAGCTCTCTAAACTAAATCTCTTGAGTTAGTTAACATTGATACGGATCCTGTATTAGGGAGCAAAAGGGGATGATATAAGGAATTATGCGGTATTGAAGTAAACCGATTTCTCTTATATTTGTCTAAGAGTATAAACACTCGTAATAATGTCGCATAAATACTCAGTATTATTCAACTATAAAATGCCTTCGAGTTTGACAGTTTGAATCATTCCATTTTGGTATTTTCTCATTTAAGTAGCGCACGTCGCATTCCTTACTTCTTCCACCCCATATCTATCTGAGTCGTCTTCTTTTATTGTATTGCTCATTTTAGCACAGAAAACTTGCCTATCTTTTCTTGTTGTAATCTACTCTACATTTCCATGTCATCTAAGTTCATTAATGAACTGACCCCCAATAAGTCTTGCATTCAAATTTGGTCGGAATGATGTATTTTGGACTTTTGTTTACTAATATTTGGTTCAATTTCTTCAAAGACTCCATTTCTAGAAGTGTTAAAATGTTTTAAGATTTTGCTAAATAATTTCCCTGTAATTGTTTTTTTTTCATTTTAATGTATTACTTAATTCTTCCTCTTCTATTTTTAATTTCAGCTATTTGAATTTCTAGTGCTAGTTTTTCTTATCCTATTATATTTTGTTATCGGTGATTCAGTCTGATTATAATTTTTGTTTGTGCAGATATTTGAAGTTTTGAGTCAAACCATATTTTGATTTTTCTTCATTATGATAACCCTGTTTGTTACTTACAAAATTTTTATTAATGAAAGCCTTTTATTAGTATTTTGTACAATTCTCAAAATTGTCCATATTCAGTTCATATGTATTTTTAGCAATAGCAATATAACAGTATCCTCCTTGGACCTTTTTTTTGAAAAACATTTGCAAACATCTTAATAATAGCAGTGCGAATTTTTTGAATGTTTTTTTTTTGTAATTTTTAATGTTTTTTATCACATTTTAGAAAAATTTTAATCTTTCGATATGATTTTATTAAAATTATAGTGGGAGCAAGCACAATACAATTATTAAAGATTATATTATAGTTTATATATAATTAGATCTAGAAAGCAATAATTCAGAATGTTAGTCACAACTAATAAAAAAAAATCAAAAATGATGAGAGTATAATTGCTTTTAAGTTTCTTTAAATATAAAAAATATTGTGCTACTTCCCAGTTGTACTAATTTTTAACAATATAAATTTTATGCCATATTTCAAGATACGATTTTAATGCATGTTATTAGCGATATTTTTGAAATTTACAAGTGTACCTTTAAATATGACATCACTTATTTAATGAGATAGTTATTGTAGGTATTTATATCCTCTGAAGTTTCTGTCTTAAATTGATATCTTGGAAGTAATTATTTTATTATATGAATAAAGGCTTCAGATTTATTTTGGTGATTTTTATCATAAATAAGACAACAGACAAAAGTATCAACTATTAATTTAATTATTCCATGGAACATCAAAATTGAAGAGATTATTTCCAAAATGATAGATATAGTCATTTACATTACAATACAAACAATCTTACTTAAATTAATTTCAGACCTTGTTTAAAAGGACCAAAGCAGGACTTAAAAATAATTTGCAAATAAGTACTTATTCACATTAACAAACTCTTCATTCTAATGATGACGTACTTTGCTTGGCATGGAGATAGATCAGATGTTTGCATGTTGATGTATTTGACTAAAACTTTTATCTGTATATGAAAGCAAAATAATTTTGCTAAATTTGATAACTGAGAATATTTAGTTTTACCATCGGTGATCATAATAGTAAAAAACAAGTTGACATTTTTAAACAAGTTTAATATAACATTTAAAAAACAAACAGTATGTCTTATATTGCGTTATATCACATTATGAAATATCCAATTTTCATTATTTCCCTAATGCCACAAAGCATTTCATCTTTGATTATCTCGCCAACTTATTTTAAAGTTCTTCTAAAGAAAACCTGATATATTCCTAAAATAGACGACACAGTACCTATCAATCCTACTTGCCACACTTTCAGTTTAGAAGACCACAAAAAACCTGGAGGTAAAGTATTTACAGCATGTGTAAAGTCAAAGCACAATCTTAAAACTGTAAGCATCTCATACTTCTGCATTTGTAGAATTTTTTCAAGTGGAATGCTAAAAATTGATTCAACCGAGTATAACAGTAAGCTAATATTGTGAATTATTAGTTATTTATGTAACAAGTGCATTGTATAGATTTCTATGCCCTCAAAAGGTGACAGGTAAGTCACTCAAGGGTATAGCGTAACATTGTATATTACCCCTGATGCATTTGTTATATATTTTACTAATTTATTATTGGAGACAAATGTTTAAAATACATTTGTCATAACTAAACAAATGTCTTTAGTAAAGCAATTTATCAAAATAAAAAAAATTTATTTCTTACCTTGAAGATGGCATATTTCCATTTCTAAGTTTTTCTAAAACGAAGAGAAATCTTAAAGTCCTGAAAAGGGTTAATATTAAGTAAATTTGTAATTATTATTAAGTACTATTACTTACTTAACAAGTGTTAAATAAATTGATACCACCCAGCAGACAGAACTGGCAGTATCCCATTTATTATTATCTATTCCTGTTATAAGTTTGTGCTCTGCAAACCATGAAATTTTTTCAATTGGATAAAAGGCTTGATCGATTATATTTGTAAGTACACCTATTTGGGACATAAACTTATCTGGTTCCTGAAACAAAAATAATTTAGAATCCTTTGAAATTGCTAGATGACTACATCATATATTTTTATTATAAGTATATAATTATTTTACCCCTTTTCCAAGACCATACTCGAGACTGTATTTAATCATTGGAAAATCGTCCAGTAGCCTAAGTGTAGCTCTTGCACCGGACATTTGGGAACTAAAGATGAAAAAATTTTTAGCTAATGCTTCATTGCTTTGTATCCCTCCCAAATATTTTGTTAAATAACATAATAGTCGTAAAATCTATAACAAAATTTGAATATAAAGAGTTAATTTATCTAGAGATACTATTACTATAAAATTACCTTATCTCTACCTTTATATGTTTCCAAAAGAAGACAAGTTTCATCTAATATTTTAGACCACATACTTACATTCAAAATTACATATCTAAATTAAATAGATCAGTGAAAGGTAGCAAGGTGCGCTACGTAAATATGAATTAAACATAATATGATAAGGTCGCATAAACAATAAAAATCCAAGATTAACCTTTAAACTTATCATAACTACATTTTGTTACACCCTGGTAATATATATCTATGATTACACCTGATCTATGCTCTGGTCTACTTTTTTCCTTCTATCAAAATATAAGGTAAAGGGCAACAGTTTTCTTCTTTTTTTATATACAAAATGTTCTTAAGGCTTTAAACGCTTTCGTTTTGTGTTAATTTTATTTTTATGGTGTAGATAGGGCAGAGTTATATGAAATTCGTCAACAAATTTGTTTATGAAGTAAAGTGGAACACAGTGATCTTATTAAAAAATTATATTGCCTATTTAAAAAAATTCAAAAGTCTACTCTTTGATATGTTCAATATATGAAACAGACTCATATTGACGAGTGTGGGACCGACTTTAGTCTATGCTCAACAATGACATTACGTCATTCTTCTTTTTTATGCATTTGTCATGCTACTTTAAAGTGTGGTTACGTATTGAACATCTCAAGAAATATATTTAAATAACAAAATAAAATGTGAATATTGTAATATTCAAAAATATATTGTGGTGAAATTTAAAGGAACCTGCCTAGTAACATCAACATGTTTAAAATTATAAACGTTATTCAAAGAAATTTTAGATCAAATGGGTTATCATTTATTAGATATAGTAATTTTTCTTCCTCTACACCAGAACTAAAAAATAATATTACGAACACAGTATTGGCAGAAAATAATGAAACGATAATTAACAAACCAAACAATGTTCAGAACCCCGTAAGAGCTTCTCTTTCGCAAAAATCAATGGTTGCCGCTGCATTTGCATCCCTTGCCTTAGAGGATAAAAGTGGCATTAAAACTCCTCAGACAGATGGAAAATTATCCAAAGCCCAAAGTGTTGAAGAACTACTTTTGATATCCGAAGGAGCTGGAGTATCCAGGAGGCATGCTTTAAAGGTTGATATTGAGCTTTATAATAGGGTGTCTAGCTTTTCATTATTAGACTTTAATTTAGAAATTATTTATTTCCTTGTAGGTTGTTTCTACCTTGGCAGAATGGTCAAGTGCTGGCAAAGTAAATATATCTGAGTTTGAAACTGACCCCAGATTTATTAAATTATGCCGTATTTTAACTAAAGCAAATGGACCTCACAAAGTCATCAAAAATGTGTCACGCAGTGAAGATCTAACAACAGTTCTAAGCATTACAGCTGATGACGAAGCTGCAAAAATGGTAGATAATATTACTTTATCCCAAATGGTTAAAGTAAGTAAATTAAATTTGCCAATAATGTAATAATTAGTCTATGAGTAATGTGTGGAACTAGAACATTATAATAACGGCATCTATCAATAACATATATACCAATATTTTCTTGCCGTTATTATAAGTAAGACAGTAAGGACTACTGTCCTCCTATTATGATGATGATGATGACTAGTAAACTGGCAGTTGGTAAGAACTACTGCCCTTTAGACTTTTAAATGTAATTAGCATGCACAAAAAAATTAAAATCAGCAGATAAGATCATAAATCAAATATAGCATCAGAAATCAAATAATAGCTTTTAGTGTGTTTAATATGTAGAATTTACTGATTACTAGCTTGTTCTTGTTCTTGAATATTTATTAAATTGAATGTAATCTATGAATATCTTAAATTTTTCAGGTAATGTCAACATTATCTCAAAAAAAGAGGAGATCGACACTACTCTTAAGATCCTTATCATATAATATAACTCGCAGTACAAATCAGCTTAACTTAAAACAGTGTAGTGATTTGTTATTTTCTATGGCTACACTTAATTTTCCAGATGAAAACTTGCTATCCAGGATTGCTGGAGACATTACTGTGGAGCTGGAAAAAAATATTAGGAAAAGTTCTTTAATTGGGTCCATTTTGACTAGTGTAGGTCTTCTTAAATATAAAAATCCAGGTTAGTATATAATATAATAAAGTATTATTTTTTTTTGTTGACAAAGAATTAAAGCGTAGGTTTTTTATAATAAAATTAATTGTATTTTCAGCATTGTTGGATGTACTAAGTGATTGGGTGTTACAAAATCAAATAATTTGTCGACCTCAAGATATCTTTAGTTTACTAATGACAATAGCAGTTGTTGATTACATACCTAACAACTCTGAAAAGTTATTTGAAGTTTGTATGCTTTATCAGTTAATTGAAATAGTACTATTTAGAGTTTATTTCAGGTTTTGTTACCTCAGTTAACTCAGTCTGAAGCAGGGAAACCACTAATTTGGTTAGAAATTGTTTGGTCTTTAATTCTACTAGGCAAGGCTAACAGCGACCATATATCTAGCGTTTTAGATACTTCTTTTATAGGCAAATTTAAAGGTAGTAAGGGATCAACTAATAAAATATATATGATTTACATTATTTGTTTAGTTTATTTTTAATAACCGTACCATTTTTAGATACCATAAGCATATCTTCACAATTAAAATTGCTAAATATTGATGGTGCTGCTCATCATTTGTTCCGAAATTATCAAGGACCAAGAATACCACCTGATTCTGTCTTAAGAAATATTTCATTGCCTCAGTCAAAAGATAAGCAAGAAATGGTTTCATCTGTGTTAGATACATTAAAAAATTTGATACAATCGGCGCAATTTATTAAAACTAAGATAGATACTGGATTTGGATTTTATATAGGTAATGGAAGTTTTTTGAATTCTAAGGGTTGAAAAATTATAATTAAAAGTAAAAACCAGGATTACAATTTAATGTCATCCTTCTAGTGGGAGCTTATATCTTGGAGGATAATTTGGTGGAACCACACAGACAACTCCAGAACTTGTTTTTGGGTAGAAGTCAAAATGTTCATATAAAGGCTCCTTGACTACAATGTTTCAGAAATTCTTATTAAACTGTCATAAATACATTATATTGTATCATGCCAGTTTCTCTTTAAAACACTGAGATCTGATCAGTTTTGCTCTAAACTCTCTAAAAAAAAAAAGCAAAGGCTGAACTGTTTCAGATTGATCTTCTGATTTTAAGCTTGTCTCGCAAAAGCAACCATGTACTTTTCTAGGCGCCTTAGATTGCATACGGATCTCTAAGCTTAGGGACGGCTGTAATAATAGTCCCACTAAGAGCCAAAGGAGTGTTTGCACTCTGTCATATACCTAGCTTTACTTATTTTCTTCTGTTTTAGATGCAGAATGTGTTCTAGACCAAAAATGCACGCCCTTGCCTCTAGACCAGGTGAAATCAAATAAAAATGCGACAAGGTTTGATGATTATAAATTCTGAAATAAAAAATTATTTATTTTATTTTAATTTTTAGGATTGCTATTCTTACATATGATTATTATGACATGTCTAGAGGCAAAGTAGAACCTACAGGTACAAACAGTTTTGCAGCCAAACTACTAGAGACTCAAGGATACAAAATATTAGATATACCTTTTACTGAATTTAAACCAAGAGACAAACTAGTGCATCGAGTTCAGTATTTAGAAACAAAAATAAAAGATATTGTAAAATAGTAAAAGCTTCATTTATTTAGTTATGATATTACATGGAGTGATTTGTAAACTAATTTTGTTATTTATAAAGATGTCGATTAAAAGTTAAATGATTGATTATATATTTATATAATAAATATATTCTAACTGCAAACGTGACTTCAACCAAAATGAGTTTTAAAATAAAGATAATTTCCTAACGTTCATGATATAATTAGCTTCCATAAAGGGTAATATGTGCCCTAATTAGATTTTCAAGGAAATAAATAATAAAGACATTGTTCTTATCTCTTTGTTTTTAAAATAATATATTTATGATCACGTGATCAAATCGTTAAACTAAGAATATAAAACAATTTTTAAGTTTTTAGTATTAAATAATTAGGGCATTATAAATTGGTCTCAAGTGTCTCTCATTAAATATGTATCGCTAGCATATTAAAAAAAGTATAGCATTTTGTGACGGTGGAACATGCTTAAATTATTGAGTGAATGTAACAGAGAAAGACAAAATAGTCTTGCTCTATAAACAAATAGCGCATGTCTTACGTTGAAGGTCTCTCGCTCTTTATGCTTAGCGCAGTGAGGACTCTGAATGCCTTGTTTTGAATTTTTCATAAACTAGTAATTTAAACAAGATCCTGCATTCAGTTGTTTCATAGCCTAGTTGTTATACTCAATTATTTAATAAATATAATTCAAAAAAATTGCGCTCACAGATACATTCACTACACATAAATGTGTTTGAGCATTATTTAATTCTCACATGCTAATTGTTTATCGAATCTCATTTAAGTGTATATATTTATTTATCTATGTAATCACACCACATGGCTTTTATTAGCTCAAAATGCAGTGATGAAACAGATTCGTTATTTGCAACTTTAGTAAAAAATGTAATATTATAAAGAACTCGTATTAATTCTATTAATAATAACAGTAATTTTAAACCCTTTTTTATTGAGTTGATACCCAACACGTCATCCATCCAAGTTCTTCAGCCATAATTTAACTTCTACAAGTTCAAATTGTTCAATTATTACCTAAATAAAACCTTCGATTTATTTTCCACTATTTTTTAATATGTGTAAAAGAAGACACTGATTTTGTGCAAAATTTACGTTAGGAATCTAAGGAATTATAAAGCTACATTTAATATAAGTCATAAAATTTATCTATGGTAATAAACAAATACAAACACCGTTATAACAATGTGGCTGTCTCTAGTTTCTTTCTTTTATTATAGATGGCGATACCTTTTATTTAAAAATAAAACTAGGTTAATTTTTATTTTCTTTATTCAGCCCGTCAGCCTTAATAAAAGCGTTTTTATGTATCACCTATTTAGCGAATATATATAATGTTCTTTAATTAAAATGGTGTTTTGACTAATTTACTAAATCTTCATTGCAATGGAAAATAATAACAGTATTGAAAATCTTGATTTAAGAATTCATCATCAATTATTAAGCTTTGAAAAAGATATATCTAAAAAAGCAGATTGTCAGAGAAAAAGTATTGCTCATTTACTTAAAGCTTCTTTTAGAACGTAAGTATATTTTTTAAAGTTTTTCTTATTGTAAAATTCTTAAATTTCCTTACACTATGTTAACTTTCTTATAGCTGTTCTAATGTTTTTAGGTTGAACAATGATGGTACAATTGCCCTTCTGGATAACAAACTTAAAACATACTCAGATATGCTATCTAGTAATGAAGAGAATGTATATGATAATAAATTAAAAGCATGTCTTACACAATGGGAAAAACCTGTTGGTAATTTTAAATCAAACCTTAACACTATTGATCCAAAACAATATATAAAACCACTCTCTTGTACAAATATTAAGAGCTATTGTCCTGAATCTGAAAATTTCAGTAAAACAGAATTTGAAGAATTCATAGAAATTTTTAAAAATAAAAAAACTGATACACCAGAAGTCACCACAAACTGTAGACAAGAAAACACATATACAAGTTCAAATATATCTTCGGACATAAAATTGAAACAAGGAAATGAAAGATTCACTGTAGGAACTTCTAGTAATTGTTTCAAGACTGCTAGGGAGGAGCTAGAAATTCAAAATTTGCAAAGGTATGGAAGTGGACAAGAAAGTAATAGGTATGGAAATGGGCAAGAAAGTAATGCGCAAACTGTTCAACAAAAAAGAAAATTTGGAAGTAGAAACAAATTTATTCCACCAATAAAGTCTAATAGTGGAAGGTATACATTTTATTTTTTTACATAAAAACATATATACCACTTTTTAATATTTCAGCAATGATGACAAATTAGATGAGCGACTTAAAAACATAGAACCAAAAATGGTAGAACTTATAAAATCAGAAATAATGGATTGCATGACTAGTTTACATTGGGATGATATAGCTGGTTTGACTTTTGCAAAAAATGCTATTCAAGAAGCTGTGGTATGGCCACTGCTTAGGCCTGATATTTTCACAGGATTAAGAAAACCCCCAAAGGGAATATTATTATTTGGTCCACCTGGGACTGGTAAAACATTAATAGGTATGTGTCTTCACTCATCAGATACCTTCTAAGTGATTGTAAGAATTTTATTTAATCCCACAAAATTCAGTTTTTGGGGTAAACATAAATTCAGTTATAATGTAAATGTAAATAGTGGGTGGCTCTAATATTTCAATAAAAGGAAACTTTGAAATGTGGTTCAAGTGTAATTTAATGCATGAAGTAGATTTAATTCTATTAAAAAATAATCATTCTGTTTTTCTGATTGCTATTTTTGTCTCCATTTAAAAATTATAATGTCTGGGACTTTCCAGCGATAGATTAGAATATGTACTTAATTTAAAGTATCTCAGATAAATCTTATTTTTCCTGAAAAGCATAAGAATTATCAGATATATATTCTAATAAATATAAATTATACTTATCTGTCTTTCCTCAGGATTCCAACACTTTTTTAGTTGTATTAAAAAGACCACAATTAATATACTTCTCTGTTGAAATGTATACCATCGCAATAGCGCATGTAAATTAGTAAATAAGAGTGCATTTTTAATATACGGTACCTGTAATATTATACTCTGTGTAAGATACTACTAAGCACACTTCGTTAAAGCCGCTCTTTCAGCAAAAAAAATAAGATTCTCTGGGTTTGCTACAACTACAGAATATCATATTTGGAGTAACAAAGGGTGAATCTCTAAGAAGGTATCAAAAAATGACCAAAAATTTTATTGGTAGCTTTAGAATGAACACGGAGTAATAGGTATTACTTTAGGGATTAGTTAGGACGGTAAATAATAAACTAAGATATTGCTGACTGAAAATGTTAATTAGGTTATAATGAAAAAAATTACACCAAAAAATAATGGGGATGTCAGAACAATAGGATATAAATACTCTCGTTCATAATTGTAATCAAACTTGGTAAATTTGAAAAGAATGGAAGTGTGGTAATTTTACTTTACCTCTTCAAGAATTTTAATTCAAATGTTTTTCTGCATATCAATATTAACTTAATTCAATTTTGTTAGATATATTTAATCTGGTATTTTTAAGGTAAATGTGTAGCGTCCCAAAGCAAATCGACATTTTTTAGCATCAGTGCGTCCTCTTTAACGTCTAAATGGGTAGGTGATGGTGAAAAAATGGTCAGAGCTTTATTTGCTGTGGCTAGAGTACATCAACCTTCCGTAAGTAAAAACAATAAGTAGATTAATGCTTACTGATCAGGTATTTATTTTCAGGTGATATTTATTGATGAAGTGGATTCTCTTCTGTCCCAAAGAACGGACTCAGAACATGAAAGCTCGCGTAGAATAAAAACAGAGTTTCTGGTTCAGCTGGATGGAGCAACGACTGATTCTGATGAAAGACTACTCGTCATAGGTGCAACAAACAGACCTCAGGAATTAGATGAAGCCGCCAGGCGCCGATTTGTTAAACGGCTTTACATTCCTTTGCCTGAATACGAGGTATTCTTCAAAATATATCATAAATAGTATTTCTTCAAACTCAATGTTACAGGCAAGGTTGCAATTGATTCAACGATTAATTTCCGGCGAAAACCATCAAATTCAAGAGGAAGACTTCAAAAGAATTGCTTCTCTTTCCAACGGTTATTCAGGAGCTGACATTAAATACTTATGTTCTGAAGCATCCCTTGGTCCGATAAGATCTATAGATATGAATCTCATTGAACATATACAAGCTAGTGATGTAAGACCTCTTATAATGGAAGACTTCGAAAAAGCCTTAACTAGAGTTAAATCTAGCGTTGCACCATCTGATTTAGAACAATACATTTCTTGGGACAAAATTTATGGTTCAGGCTTTTAGTTTTCATTTGTATGATTTTTCTAATTTATTTTACTACGAGTTATTCATCTTTGTAATTTTTTTTTAAATTGCACCCTTTGTACTAAAACCTTAAGTTCATTGTAGTATAAGCATAAAAAAACAATAATATTAAACATTAAAAAGTATTTTTAAATAAAAGTAACAATAATATCATAATGATAATTACATATTTACATAAACATATCTGTATAGAAAATTAAAGTATATATAATTATTCCCAGTCTTCTTCTTCTTCCCACCCTGTATTACTGCCATTATCCGTTTCATTTATAGTCAGTTTGTTGCTAATTTCCATTTCTAAGGAGACTTCATTCTTATTTACAACAAATTTATTGGATGCTTCGATAACTGGTTCCATGTCTTGGAAAAAGTTAAACTCATTCTCATCTTGAACTTCAGAGTGATTTTTTATATCCAGCTGAAGAATATCTGGATTATGTTTTTTGGACTTCTGTTGAGTACTTGCTGCTTCAGAACTTAAAGCCAAATTTGATTGAACGTCTATTACATACAATTCTTCATTTATATCTATTTCTTGTCTATGATTCTGTTGGGTTTCATTAATATCCCAATCCTCCCAATGATCTAAATCTTCATCTACAGAGGGTTCCACTTCTTCTGTAGATGATTCTCCTTCCTCGCCATCAGGTCTTGGCCTTTCTGGTAAATCAAACATATTATTTAGTTCTGCTCTTAAACTATTCACACTTATTTGGTCAGTTTCTGCTGCTATTGTTTGAGAAGCTAGAATAGGTAATTGGGATTGATCAAGAGGTCTTGAGTTTCTTGATTTGCGAACTGTGTTCATTGGTCGACCATCATTAAAAAGCTTGGCTCTTTTACCACCAATTACTGTTGCGGAACCCAATATTGGAACAAGATTTGCCAAAGTTTTTAAGGTTATTGATACAAGATGATCATTTGTATCTTTAATGCCAACTAAAAGCTGAAATGAAATTTTATATATATAATGGGCTACTCTGTTTAAAGAATTATTAAAAATATTACCTCCGGTAGAATTCTATTTTGTAATTCTTCTTTGGTGAAAGTGTGCATGTACTTTGGTAAATAATTTAGGAGTAATAATCGAATTTCAACATCACGAACTTGAAAAATTTCTAATATTTTTGGACATATATATATTTTAAATATCTTCTCTGAAAATAACGTCGATTTTTCTGATTCGTCTAAAAAAAGACCACCAAAGATTGATAGAAGCTCAGTGAAAATACAAGTAAAAGTTAAAAACGAATGTCTCAAAATGTGATTTTATACCTAGTGCATAGCAAATTACAAAGACTAAAGGACAAAAAGCGATTACCATTTGGTAGTACATTTATTATTGTAATTATAATAAAAATAATCTGTAAAATAATACTTACTAATTTTTGGAGTTAATAAAAATGGAAGTAAACTATTTTGAGCACTCTTATTCAATAAAACCATTCTCGATAATAACAGACCACTGAGTTGTGATGCAACAATTTCTTCATCAAATTCGAGTAATTTTTCATTAATATTTTGAAAAAAATTAGTTTTATCATTGTCACTTTTCAATGGTAGCTCTATTAGGAAAGAGTGTATAATTATAAAATCTTGATTGAAAAAATCATGTTCTAATATCGATTTAAAAGTTGGCCTTTTTGATATGTCTGTATTTTGTAAATCGTTTTTACAAAAATCGAGAAATGCTAACAATAAAGGATTGTCGCCTAAAATTAAGAAACATTTAGCACAATTTACTCTATTACAGTAGATTACAAGTGAGTGTACTTACTGTCATTTTTAAAAATTTCTAAGACCAACACACCAAATGCATATATATCAATATAATCTTTTCTATTCAATTTATTCTGAAGATTTTTTTCTTCATTTGGATCCACTGCTTTACTATATCTACTTGATTTAACTATTTGCAAATAATCACAAGTCAAATCGCAATATTTGCTCAAATATTCCATTCCAGCTAACTTCCAGTTCCCATCATTTGAAACATAAATTGAGGCCATACACACATTATTGTGTGACACTAATGCATTTGTATGTAAAAAATGTAATGCCTTTAAAATTGAATGTAAGCCAACAGAAATTTGCAATGTGTTTAATTTGGACAACTCATGTGATAAGGGATACAACTCTTCAACAGCCAGGTAAAATTTTGAATTCTTTTGCCAGGATGACACGTATTTTATAATACAAGGATGGCGATAAATCATGATATTCTAAAACAAAATGCAGCTGAATGTAACCATTTAGAGCAGGAAAAGACCTAATAAATATTGATTTCATTTAGAAAATATCAGGTCAGTTGAGTTTCACTCAAATTTTGGAAAAATGAAAATTTGATTATCGATTGTAAATAATCTTGTTTCGCTAAAAGTGGGAAGTACATTTTTTTTAAATATGATGTATTTAGGTACTCATGAAATCTACAATTAAATATTTATATTTTTGGGTGATATAGTGTCATTTAACTCATTTAAATGTACCTAATGTTACAATTGTTTTCTCTAATTATTCCTGTACTAGAAATATGGAAGAAGTATGACAGCAGATCACTTTATGGATTTTTAAAAAATGCACTTTAGCATAACCAAATTTTAATTTTCTAAAATCAGGGTGGGGTGCAGCTGGATTAAATTCTCTCAAAACCACCTAATCCCTAGCATGTTTAATTGCACTTTCCATAAATTTTTCAAATATTTCCTGTATATAAAAATATATTATTTAAATCTTATTTACTTTTCCATTTTTCTGAAGAGGGGTTTGGGATTTCCACAATGATCCATTAACATATGATTCTCCAATAAAAACTGTTAAATTGGTACAATTTTCATTATTAACAACAGTTGCTGAGTGTTGGGACCAAAAATCACTAACTTCAATAGCCTTTTCAACTATATCAATTCCAGAAATGTATGATTGTTCATTTCCCATTTTGAACGTATTTTCTAATTTCTAGAACATTTTGATCTTTAGATGTTAAAGCATTTTTTTTATTGTTGCCTTGCTGGTAAAACTGACAATTTAAAATACCTCACAAAGTCTATTGGAGTGCGTTCTGAAACTACACTGTTGTGGTGCACTGTGACATCAACAAAAGTTTAATAACATGTTACACCATCTTGGGAGTGTAGTTTCAAAACGCACCTCTGTTCAGGAATAGATGTCGGAAAAACGCAATAATTCTAATTTTTTTACGCTAATCAACTATTGGTACAATCTCGGAAAAAATGTAATTACATCATATTTTTTTTTCAAATATTCAACCAATAGGAACCTTTTCAGAGTATGGTGTTGTTGAACTTGATCTACATAAGCAGTATTCCTTAGATGTCATTTTTTATTAGTAAATAACCTTGCAATTGTCCTTAGTTTCATAACTTCCATAGGTGTTTTTAATTTTATTTTTATCATGTCTTTAATTTATAAGAAGTCTATGGCCGCTTTAGATAAAGTGGTTCCAGCTAGACTGCAGCCACTATGGCAACATCCTGCTGGTAAGTTATGCTCTTCACTGAAAACATATTTTTTTAATTTATTTGTTTCTCAACTACAAAGTTTATAGACACATGTCGTGAGAAAATACAATATAATAAGAAAAAAATTATAAATTATAGTTTATGGAACAACATATATTTAAGTGCCTTCTTTTTTTAGGCCCAAGAACTGTATTTTTTTGGGCTCCACTTTTTAAATGGGTAAGTGTCATAGCCAATCTTTAATTTTAAAATTTTCTTTTATCAATTTATAATTTGGTTTCTGAGAGGTTTCATGTAAGAAAGTCATACTATTAAACTGCTCTAGTTATAAACTACAGATTCATTTCTAAATACGTTATTAATTATACAGCACATTATTAACTTTCTAATATTTTTCAGTCAAACGAAATAGTGTACTATTACATATTTTTATGAAAAACATTTGTCTTTTATTATATATTTGTACAATTTTAATATATGGAATTCATTTCATTTTAGAATACATTATGAATAAAACATTTTTCCGTCATTTTGAGTGAAACTTAATAATTCTTATGCAAATTTCTAACAACTTTTAGGGATTAGTTATAGCTGGAATAGCAGATTTACAGAGGCCTGCTGATTCAATCAGTCCTTCACAGTGTACTGCTCTTCTTGCCACAGGACTCATTTGGTCAAGATACTCACTTGTAATAATACCAAAGAATTATTCATTATTTAGCGTGAATTTGTTTGTAGCTTTGACACAAGGATATCAAATGTACAGAGCTTTAAGGTAATATATAAAAATCATCTCTTTACAATATTTAACTTAAAAACTTATATTTTTTATCAAAATGTATAAAAGTTTTCAGAGAGTTTAACCTAATAAATACATAAGTAACTAATAAGAACCTGTACATAAATTATTTACATACATATTTCTTACATGTATTATATTTTTTCAGCTATCAAAATCAAAAATAAACACTGGAAGATATTTTGTTAGAAAAATAATTGTATCTAATGTTTGTTATAAATAAACTCGGTGATCTTAATTTAAAATTTAATATTTTAAATATCACATTTTTTGTTGTGTTTATGAAATTTTATTTTTGTTATGTTATAAATAGATCATTCATTGATAATTGTTTTATCAAAATTTTAATATTAGGTGTTCATTTTTAATAAAACTGGTACATAAAAACATTTTGATTTTATTTTAAAACTAAGGTTTCTACAAATATATCACTATCTAGAAATATCATTTTTCAAGATAATGGAAAGATGGTTAAGGTTAAGTAATAAAATTGTAAAAGCGATTTGGCAAAAATGTATTTTCATTACTTGGTAATATTAGTTTCTTACAATCTACGTTACACTCCAGAAAGATGTCTGACGTCGATAATCAAAAGAGGAAAGTCCTTTCCTTTATTTCATAAAATAATTTATCATCACTAGTCAAGGATGTGGTAAAGGAAATTTTAATCATTGAAGATTAATAATTACTTAAATTATTGTATATATTTTCATAAAGTCAAGTAAAAGAGCATCGTAATGAATACAAAAAATTTATACAATTTTAATAACCAAGAACTGGTATTTTTTTTGCAAAAGGTGAGAAAATTTTTATTTAAAATGCGTTTGAACAGTTTTCTCATTTTTATATTTCCTAGATTGGACAACATGAAGCTGCAAAAATTATTCAAAATTATAATATAGATGGAAAAACATTATTGGTAAGACATATAAGATTAGAATTTTGTTTGAAGTTTTAACATAGGTATATCATTTTTAGAACTTTCCTAATCAAAATGAAGGGCAATTTTCAGACAGCGAAAAAAGTATATTATGGCGCTGTATTAATTTAATACAGATAAATCCATTATCAAGTGTTAAAATATTAAAGGTTCAGGAAGAAGATTTTGAAGAAAATTCTATTTTGTCTGTTGATTCAGAAAAAAATATCACACAAAAGTTAAATGATCAAAGCATAGATCAAAATCATGTCCACCAAATAAATGAACGTGAAAATAGATATATTGAATTGGTAGACCTTCCTTTGTGTACAAATCAAACTAATATAGTACCTAGAAAAGGATCTGAACAATATTTTATATTTAGTGCATCAAATTCTCAAAGTCAATTGCAGCATAAACCAGGTATTTCTTCCAAGGTTTCATCCGACTATATTCATGCAAATTCAGTAATTTTACCAAGACATGAACAGATCATAGTAGATCGGATTAAAAAATACGTCAGTCAAGAAGATATTATTAACTCTGGAAAACATAAATATGAAGTTATACTACCAGATCGGGTTGTTATTCGTTCCAATGATAAGAAATCAAAAAGGAAGGGTCATATTCTGTGTGATATGCTGTTAAATTTGTTTTGTTGTACTTGTACCATTGGATGTAACCAAAATATTTGTAATTAAGAATTTTTTAATAATCTTTGCCACAAAAGTACCTAAAGGACAATATTAAAAATAAAATAATGGCCACCTCAATATGTTGACATAATACATAAATATTGTTTTTCAACATAAAGGATGAATATTAAAAATCCACATGTATTCAAATAGATATATTTAATATTATTTTTTATTCAGGAATAAATTTAATGATGGAATTGATTTCTGAGAGTTTTTACAAATGGCCTAGGACAACTTAAAACAATGGTATCTATTTCATCTCTTGGTGGAGCTACTATTGTCTTAACTGGTGGAGGTCTTCTAAGTTTTCTCCCATGAATTCCTTTTTTTCTCTGCCATAATCCAGATCTAGGCCTATTACCTAATTCTCTGTTTCTTTGTGCAGAGCCAATTGGGGTAGTGCCGTGTTCTACATTGCCTATCCTTCCAACAGTACACATACATATTGCAGGTAAACTAAACTCTTTCTTTGATGGCATCATTATGACAACATGATCATTTGGAGCTTTTCTTAATATTGTTGCATATGTACCAGCCGAATGTACATAAAAGCCACCCATGCCTGGGTATTTCTCTACACAATGTATCCGAGTACCAAGAGGTAAAGCTCCCAATGGATATGCATCACCTTCATTGGCTCTAACTGAAAACCATTTACATTAATAATAATAATAATAATAATATGTATTAGAAATGTATTATACCAGGAATTCTTGGAATATAACAAGAAGTTTTAATTATGTTCCCAGGTTTCATATTAACAGTGGCTAAAATATATTTTAACCTTTCACCGTGAGCTACCAAAGCTATGTGAGCACTTCGACAACCATCTTTTATAATTTTAATAACTCTTTCTTCTTGAATTTTACCCTCTTCTTTTGGTCCAACTCTTTTCCAATCTATCCAGTGGTATTTATGTTTAATTCCTCCACCTATCCCTTTTACCACCATTCGACCAGTTTTTGGATCTCTACCACCTAAATTTGTAACATTTAAAGGCTTTACTGTGTATTCTTCAGGGTAATGAACAATTCTGCGAAAACTTTTTCCATGGCCTATTTGTGGCTTTTTTACTATTTTCGCTTTGTATCTTACGATGGATATTATTGGAGAAGTAGCTTTTAAATCCAAATTATTTAACTTTTGAACAATTCTTGCTATTAAACTCATATTAAGTTTATTCTATCAAATATAAAATTCGGTATTACAACTATATTCTTGTTACATTTTTAAGAACAAGGTTAGCTTCATTCTTCTTTTTAATAGTAATATTTAGTTATGTAATTGGTACAAAGTAGCCAGGAAAAAATCTAAAAAGCCCGATTTTGAAGGAAAAGATTGTATTCACAGTAAATTTAGGCATAATTCAACATATATTTTTTAATTTTTCTATTTTTACACATTCTGGTTTGCAGTTAATAATCTGGCTTATTTTCCTGGTGTCATTTCATAGTTGTCAATGTCAAAGTAAACTAAGATGGTGTGTGATTGTATTAAAATATTAATCTTAAAATTATTTACTAAAAGATGAGTTTTAATATTGAAGTAAGAAAAAAGCAGTTAGCTAGTTTGAATCAGTACATCACTTCTTCTAAAGATAAAGTGGAATCTATTTTAAACTATTTAAGTTGGACTGGGAAAAAAGCTCTCCATGTAATGTAATTGAAACATTCTATACCGTAACTAATAATCTGAATTTTTAGAGTCCAGATAAAATAAGTTGCCCTATAAACACCAAACATAGAGTGCCAATCGAAAAAATAGAAAAACATGTTCAAAAGTGCTGTCTTTTATCATCAAGTTATGATCCCAAGGAAAATTTTTTTTCTGAACCTCAAACTCCTCCTAGTTCAATTATATTAGGTTTGAATTGTTTAACACTAGCAAATATGCATAACTGTAGTGAATTATTTTACAGATGTACCACAAAAAATTGAAATCCTAAATGAAGCTAGGCTGCTAAACCCTAAGTTCAGACCAGGTTTGTTAAAGCTATTTATTTTCTAAGAAAATGTTATCTAACGATAACATATTTGTTTCAGAATTCTTGTATCTATACATTGCCATTTATTAACATGCTATTGACACATGAATAAAGTTTGATATCCTTTTTTAGATATCCTTTTACAAGAAAATTTAGGTGTGTATTTTGATATCTAAAAATATGTCTTAATGTATATTACAGCTTAAGATAAAATCCTACAAGATTTATGGATTTAGTAATTTATTGAATATCAAAAGATGGCTTGATTATTTAAACTAAGTATATTAATTTTTCATTTAATAATATAGAAAATGGAGGCTGGAAAATTATCTTAGGATTTAAATAATTGATAGTTGAGTTTAATATATATTTATATAACTTATTAAATTACAAGGGAGACATATTTTAATGATATAAATACTTTGAATAAATATTTTAAGAGTATCAATTAGTAATTGGTACCCTTAAATACTTATTACCTAAATTGTTTTTTTTTGTTTGTTTTAGCTTGGAATGGGCTTGATCCAGATCCAATGACAAGTGATCGGATGTTTACAACATATTCGACAGATGAAAGACTTTCTATCTATGATTATTGTGTAAAGAATACTGAAGCTCCACCAACGCCAAGTGAATTTTTAATGTAAGTTAATTCCATATTAAGTGTAAGTGCTTCTATATTAATTTATATTAATTAATTAATACTATCCTGACCGATAGCAAGAGCCTAGTCCTAACTCTTCCTTTTTTTCCATCTTAGAACTTTGTGCTCACATCTAGTTGCCACTGATTGCCTTCATCTGCCTTAGTGTTTAGATATAATATGCACAAGACTATGGAATCTTACTTGAGTTAAATAACTTGAAACATTTGGGAACACATTTAATAATTAATTATATTGTAAAGAATCTGCTAATTACTTTTAGTCCAGCAAAGAAGCTCCTTATGTTTTTAATATGAATTAGTAATTTTTTTAGGCACGATGAAGACCATATTAAAAAAGAAGAACCGCTTACTGAAGAAGAAAGACTGGAACGGGAACGGAATGCAAAACGGCGACCAGTTAAGTACAAATCTGTTCATACTGGCCGTAACAAAAGTCATACTGAAGTAATGAAAGAAGTCATTCAAAATCAAATGGAAATATTTCAGGATTATTTAAAGGAAAAACAAAAAGATGAAGAAGAAGCAGAACGTAAACATAAGCAAGAATTGATAGAGAAAGCTCAATCTTATGAACAATTTCCACATAGTGACACAAATGTAGTTTATGATTATGGTATAGATCCATTTGATATTACTGATAATAATTATTTGGAAAGTGCCTTTAATGGTAATATCAGCTTTAATGTTAATTATGATTATAATATGGAGATACCTGTGAAAATAGAAAGAGACTGTGAGGAAACTGTAAAAGATATTAATACTCATAATGAAAGAGATAAAAATGAAAAAAGGAGTGAATATAAAAATAGGCCAAGTTCTAGGCAATTGTATAGGGACAGAGATAGACGACAAAGAAGTCGAGAAAAAGATCACAAAAGAAACCATGAAAAGAGAAGTAGAGAAGAAAGGGAATATTATTCCAGACGAAAGGAAGTGTATTCTAGATCTGAAAGAAGACATTAGAGTTTAATATGTTAATTAAATGTTAATAAATAAATTATTTTTCATAATTTCTGGTTTTACCTCATAATAATAGTTTGAAAATTCTTATAATTTGAATAGATAAGAAATTCAATTTTTCGCTGAAATGATAGGTTGCATCTGTAAAATAAGTTACAAGTTGTTGAAGTTAGAAATTTAAAATGTTTTTAGAAAGAACACAATAAATACAGAAAGAGCTGTTTGTGGCATGTAAGTTTAATTGCTGTACTGAATTTGTAAACAACACATTTTATGTTTGTACATTGTACAAAGTATAAAATATATTTCTATAGAAATATTTTCAACAGCCTTGTTGGCTTGAAAATACATTAAAATCGTTTGTTTTCTCAGCATTCCAAAATATTACCTGCAACTATGCGTTACCTAGGAAAAGTTTGACCCAGAATATAGACATATTAAAAATATTTGATAAATTTTTAAATTCGTTTTTCTTAAAATTATTATTATTAATTACAAATAAGGGCAGATAATTAAGCTCCTGTTATGCCCAAAATCTGAGAAGAAAGACAAGTTTCCCAAATTTCTCCATCTACAATAACTATTTATCTTTTATAAACCAAAAGTAAATTTTTTCAATTTTATATTTCATAATTAAAAATATTCCTTTTTTTTAACTAATATCAAAGCGCTCTGCTTTAAATTAAAGCATGATATCGATTTATTGTATCTATATAAACTATTTGCATGATCATACATTGAATTATTTAAATGTATGTGTAAGAGTATAAAGTCATTTTTCCTTTTATAAAATAAAACTACATGTAACCGTTTTGAGATCTTTTTTTTTTGTTCAAAATGAATAAAATTATTAAATAAGTATTCTATGTTTTATACCAAAACATATTTTATTATTTAATTTTTACTTTTGTAGGCGTTTATGATGCTTTCTTATATAAGCTATATTATTTAATGCTGATGTAGAAATCTATTTGCTAATATTTCTCAACCCACATTTCCTATTACTGCGCAACAAGAAACGTTTACAAATTACTATGCAAGGTTACTAAAAAATTATAGAAATGCATGAATTCTGAAACATGGGCGGTGTACTCCATTTTTCAAATATGAAATATTGGTATTATCTAGTATTTTGCACATGCAAAGTTTTAAACGTATGGTCTTTTTGCCGCTATATTTATTCGGTTCACGTGAAAATTATTCTTGACTTTTTCAATTTAAATGAATTATCTTTGCTTGGTTAAACACTCACAATAAGTCGGTTCTTAATTTTTTCGAGACAGCGCCTATGTGTTTATTTATTATTATATTTTTTTTGTCATATATCTTCCATAAACATTTCATATTAGAGTCCCTATTAGTATAGAGAGGTAAATATATGTCTGGTTAGCTGTACCTACATAGAATAGACTTGACTCTAGGATTAAAAATATTATCTTTTACAAAGTTGTTTTTAATTGTTCACAGGTTATATTAAAATTATAAGTAATACATGGTTTGTCAGGCGGTACGGGACGATCTCTTATATGCCCAAAAAATTCCAATTTAAAAATATTTTGTAGTGTCTTGTAGTAGATGTCTTAAAAAGTTTTGGCATATCAAAGTTGTTTGCTTAATGGGATACTTATCTCGTGTCTAAATTCAACATATGCCAAGAAAAATGATAATTATACTTGCTGGATTTTAACTGCGTGTAAATTATTAAAGATAAAGCTAAAATTTTGGATCACTCTATATAAATAGCAAGGCGAAATTTAAAAAGTGGCGCGCGAGCACTTATTAAAAAATTTGAAAAATGTTTGCAGGCTTTCCAAAGGAAGTGCACTCGTGAGATTTTGGAATTTGAGGGAGTATATTTTGAAATATCTAAACTGCCCAGTGACCGATACTTACTATTTAAAAATGAAGATTGTTTATAGTATTTAGCTTTTGTCGCTGAAATTATGGGACATTTAAATTTAAGGGAAAGATATTTTTGCTACTCTAGTAGTATTTATACTACATCTCTTTTTGTGAAAGCTGGATTTTTGTTTCGGTTTTGAAGAAAAAAAGATTAACATAATTCTTACTAATGACGGAACTAGCTATCAAAGACAATAATACTTCGAACTGGAAATTTATCTATTTTACAGTTTAGTATCCGATTTGACGATTACCAAATGATAAAAAAATGCTGAGCCTTTCATAAGTCCTTTTTAGATTTCTCTGTAAGACGTTAATTTTTACCCTTCTGAAAGCCAAATCCGAGTTTTTAACGTACTGCACCATACTATCTCAAAACAAACTTATTTCAACAAAATTTATCCAAATTATGAGTTGAGTACCTATATGAAATTTTGGAAATTTGTACCACCAAGCAATTTTCCAAATTTACACCATTTTCCTTTTAGATATTGTAGATTTGGATTAACATAAGTTTGTAAAAAAATATTTTTGTTATGAATACAATAAAATCAAAGTACCGTTCAATATTAAAAGTATATATTACTATATTATTTTTTAAATCTCCACTACTGAGATTTACATACGAGGGTCATTTGAAAAGTTCGCGAAATGGAAGAGAAAATGAAAAAATATTTTTTATTTTTCAACATAATCTCTTTTAAGTTCAATGCACTTTATTCAACGATGTTCTAGAGCCATTATGCCATCACGAAAGTGCAATTCTGCAAGTCCTCTAAAAATAGCCGTCGACGGCTTCTGTGGAAAATCGTTTTCCCCCGAGGAAAATTTCTAGTTGTGGAAATAAGTGGAAGTCAGAAGGAACCAAATCAGGCGAATAAGGTGGATGTTGCAACAAATCGTACCTCAGTTCATTCAATTTTCCCATTGTTACCACAATTATGTGGGGACGTGCGTTGTTCTTACTCAAGCCAGGTCTTTTTTCGAGAATTTTTTCGTCCAGTTGTTCTAGAAGCTTATTGTTTAGCCCTTGGGAAGATAGTCAATAAGTAATATCCCAAAAAACTGATGCCATTACTTTTCCAGATGACTTCACAAACATTGCTTTCTTTGGTGGTGGAGAACCGCTATGTCTCAACTGTTTAGATTGTTACTTGGTCTCAGGTGTATAATAGTGAACCCGAGTTTCATCTGTTGTAATAAATAGTCGGACAAAATCGGTTTTATCTGAGTTAAAACGGTCTAGAATCTCTTGACAAATTCTAATTCTCTGGCGGTTTTGAATAATTTTTTTTCAGATAGTGACATTTCCTAAAAAGCTTGTGGCCACTCTTGATCTATGTACATGTCAATGGATGTTCCCTAGGTTAGATTGCATTTGGTAAAGTCTAAAATAAGAAAAAAGATGAAAAAAATCATTATTTTTTTCATATGAATTCGCACAAACACTCGGAATATATATAAAATTTTATCTTCCAAGATCGGTGAGAATCAAAAGAGCCTCTATTAGGTACGTATTGAATTCGATTTTTATGATTGCCGCTTTTTTCTTGTAGGTTTTTTAGAGAATCTCATTTGGATTTAAATTTTTTTTTCTTACGCTCTTACAAACTAGGTTACTAGAAATTCTGTATATACTAACGAATTCTGAAACATGGTTGATACATCTCCCTCTTTTTAATTTTTCCGCATATATTCTGTGTCATTTCAATGTTTCGGACGAATACAAATTATAGATATGTGGGAATTAATGTTTACAAAGGAGAAAAACCTAACAAAACCGTAGCGAAAAAATTCAATAAAACGAGCTAAGCCATGAAGCGAAAGATTTTGTTTTATCTCTAAAATATTTTTTTATCCCTGTGACCTGCTCTCAGGATTTCAAGAGGCGGCGGACTGGAACCTGCTGAAAAATCGATTCCTGCAAAGCTCTTGTGCGTCACTATCATTGGCGTCACTTAATTTTCAATGATACTGTATTTTAATTACATAAAAAAATTGGGAATTCTTTTTTTTCGATAGATGATTTTTCCAATTTCCATCCAAATTGAACCAGCTCTAGGGAATACATAACTATGTCTAAATAAAAAATACATTTAATTAAATATTTTGAGCATGAAATGTTAATTCATGACTTTCACTAAACCTGCTGAATTCGATTTTGTAAGAAATAATATTATGCTTATATTTTTTATTAGTAAATTAAACTGCTGATGTCTGGAACTTGGATTACGACTTTTCATTAATTTCAGGAATATACCCTGTACATTTGCGAAAACAATGCATATTCTTAAACGGTATCTAGAACGTGTTGTTTGCAACAAAATATTTTAATACAATTTTTTTTAACATTATTAGATTACCCAAAAAATATTTTTAAACCATTACTCGAAAATTTATACGTAGCAACAGCGCACACTTTTAACAAAAATATGTGTCTTGTAACTAAAGAATATCTACCTGATGAATCATAAAATTGTGTTAGTTTTCAGAGGATTCGAATCATTTAATGGTTTTAAGTTTATCGTTTGGTGAAGTAGTTTCAATAAAATGGCATTTTATTGAAATCAAGAATATCACGACATATTAATTAATCTAATCCGCGATGTTTTGTATCAGTTTCCCAAAGATTGTTGGAAGCTTGTAGTGTATTACCTAAAAAAAGTAGTGGTAGAAATCGTGTACATTTGTCACTCTTCTACATCCCCTATCTAATATCTAAGCGTACCTACTAAAGTAAAAACTTATTTTTAAAACGTTTAAAAAACTATTATTGGTATTTAAAATTTTTGATCAGTCTGTATCAAATATTTTTTAATCCCATAGCTTAGAACTTGAAAAATTAGGATAGGGATATGTAAGCCGTTTTTATTGATTTTCAACGGTTTGGGTGCTACATACATCTAAATTAAAAAAAAATGTGATTTCCAGTTGACTGTAGATCCTTTATTAAACATAATAGACATGAAGTGTGATACATTGTTGAAATTAGCTCGGCAAGAGGTTTATAAATATGTAAAAATATATGGGGTATTCTATTTAAAAATATAAAATTTTGATCTGGCACTGCGTTCCTGAACACATTGTATATTTGGGATAAATTTTAAAACGTAAATCTCAAGAATGCCTACACTTTTTGTAAATATTTTTTTTCGTAACTTCAATAATAGCGAACTAACCGAGCTTTGCCACACTAATGCGTCACCCTGTAGATGCAATTTTCCAAAATTACCAATTATTACAAAAATCCCAATTTCAATAAAAATCACATTTTTTTTACAAAAATCCCCTTTTTTTATAAAATCACAATTTTTAACAATATCTCGATTTTAAACAAAAGTCTTATAGATGAGGTCAAAAAAAATCCAAAAAGAATAAATTGAGGGATGTTAAATTTTTATATTTTGATACAATTACAATTTTCATTTTTTATTCGTTATTATCAGAATATTTATTAAATATTTATGTAATATATCCTTGAGAATTTTATGTATAGAGGAAAACTGCCTAATTTGGGTTACTCACCTTTTATGGGGTACCCATATTATTTCGTAGCACATATATTGCCACGGAAATACTCCAGGAAGAATTCTGTATTAATGAACTTAATCTTTAAAATTTTACGTGGTGCAAATATTTCATATGTACTTACTTGTTAGACCGGAAAAGATTCATTATAATAGTGCAGCTGTATTCATTTAGTTTATTTTTAAAGTAAGTTAAGGCGTTTTAGATTATATTTAATTGTTACTTAAATTACTTTCTTTAGGAAAATATGGAAAAGATATATTTTTTTATTCATTGTTAATATGGAGCTCCCCGCCAGTTCTATTTTGGGGTACCCCATATTTGGTAAGTTAAATTTAATCGCGAATAAAAAAAATATTTCAGGTGCTTAAAGAGTCAAAGCAAAAGTCCTGGAATTGCGAAAATATGATAGAAGCTATTAAGGCATGTCGCAGTAAAGTCATAAGTTACAAAAAAGTTCGAAGTACCATGGAGTACTCCAAACAACTTTTGAAAGATATGTAAAGACGAATGGAGATCCAGAAAGTATTGTTTTAATAAAAATGGGAAGAAATCCTGTTTTTCCAATGAACTAGAGAATGTGTTAGTGGAACATACCTTAAAAATGGAAAAGAAGTATTTTGGTTTGACAACATGGGATATATGTTGCTTAGCGTTCGATTTATGTAAACAAAATAAAAATGAAATATAAATTTTGAAGAAATTAATAGTAGTCCCTTCAATTACGAAGATGAGGAAAATATGTGTAAGTTCTGTGAACAGGAATATGAAAACGTTAGACCTGATGAAGAGTGGGAGTGGGGTCAGTGCCAATCATGTAATAAATCGGCTCATTCAGAATATGCAGGAAATGACACCCCAATTATGTTTGTGACTTTTGTGTTTAATTTTTATTACTTACTTCATACATTCACTTACTTTGGTTTTCTATTTCTTAGTATTTTATAGGTACTGGTACATTTGTACCGTGTTTTGAATAAAAAAAAAATGTTTAAAAGCCATATATCAGGTACCCCATATTAAGAACTATGAATACCCCATAATAAGCAACACGTAGAGCTTAATATGGGGTAGCTGCTTTAAAATTATTTGATTGGTTTAGACAAAAATAGTAACTATAAATTATATTTTCTACTAAAATCTGTTATAATAAAGGTAAAACAAAGAGTAGCCCGAAGATTAAATAATTCCACCAATATGTATCGATATAATCTGTCGACAAAAAAAAGGGCCCCATAATAGGAGGTTTTCCTCTATATAAAGAAAAGAATGTTTACTATTATATATTACTTATATTACTTTTCAAAGATATAAAGAACGTTCATTAAATATTTGATATAAACACTTTAAAGCAAATATTTCATAAATATTTGTATTAAATAACAAACATTTAAAAAACATATATTTATTTTATATAAAGAAAATAATAATATGGTGCTATCAGAGTACTAACAAATAATTTCGTACTTAGAAAGCTTTTCCAAATCATTCAAATAAAGAGCTGTCGTTTAATGTTAGTCTCGATTAAATTTATTCACTTTTAGAAAAAATGCCAGTCCTGCCTATGATCGCGTTTTCGATTAGATCAAACCGCAGCAGGAGTTAAACTGATTCTAACCTGCTAGAGCGTCTACTTCACATGTGTACCGCGAAGGATTTTTAAACCTGAAAGCAAATCCATGTCGATTAGTGGCAACGCACAATGTTATGATTACTTACACTTACTTACATTTGAATATTTAGTACACAAGTGAAGTGAGGATAGTTTACAGTGATAGTTAATAATTCCACAAAAATGGCGGAAGTAACTCTTGATTTAAATAATTCCATGGACGTTAGGATAACAGAGTTTAAAAATGATCCAGAGAAAATGAAAATCGTTAATGAGTTTTTACATGATATGTTTGAAAAGGCCCAAAAAGAAGCTGAAAAAAAGGGTAGCAAACAGAAAGGAAAATTGGTATGGTTACGTTTTAAAATTATTCCCCGCATGTTTTTTTTATTAAAACCAATAACTGTTTATAACAATTTTAATGTTTCTCTTTCAGGATGTCTTAGGATTTCAAAGTAAGTTTTGCAGATATTCTCGCTTTTTTAATTTTAAAATAATATGTTAATCAATAACACATTTGGCGCATGTCTTATATCGACAGGTGGGTATTAAAATTTTCACTTCATTTTTATTCACCGAAAACTCGCTTTAGGGACAAAAAATTCATCAAAACGTTGGGCGAATTGTAATACTATTTCCGTGATGTTTCCTATCATTCGCACCTTGTAGTACCTTTTTATTCATTTCCTGTATGGCGGTATCAGTTTTTAAATAATTTTCATTTTAGTTATCTTGACAATTCTATTTTGATCACTTTTCTAGCATAAAAGGGTTTTCAAAACTATTTTTAAAAGTTTGATTATAGAAATAAAATAGTAATAATTATTTAATAATAAGTTCAGAATGAGTTATATTAAAAATTCTATGGACATAAAAATATAATTTATCAAAATATTGTTAATATAGGTGTAGATTTCGTTTGACAAATGTAAAAGTATTAGTTTGTTGAGTAGATGAAAAATATATGTAAAAATACAAAAAAATATGCTGGGTGCTTTGTTTGTTATTATGTCTGTTTAATATTAAGCATATAAAATCTAGAAAAAAATGTTTGTTAAGAAACAATAGAAGTCATGTCCAATAACACTAATTTTTTATTTTTATTCTCCCAAGTTAGAAAATATTTATAAATCATAATGATTTACTTCGTGAAATCTATTCATTATAAATATAATTTTCTTAAAATTCCATGATATGTATATATATTTTATCTTTTACATTCATATTTATAAACAAGTGACGTATTAGTCTGGTAAAGCTCGATTAGTTCGCTATTATTGAAGTTACGCAAAAAGAGTATTTACAAAAAGTATAGACAGTCTCGAGATTCACATTTTAAAATTAGTCCCAAATATACAGTGTGTACAGGAATGTAAAAATATACAGGGTATTTCATCTAAAAAACAACATTTTGGTCTGGCACTGCATTCCTGAACACACCGTATATTTGGGACTAATTTTAAAATGTGAATCTAGAGACTGTCTATATTTTTTGTAAATATTCTTTTTGCGTATAACTTCAATAATAGCGAAGAAGAAGAGCTTTGTCACACTAATGTGTCACCCTCTATGTCTAGGTAATTTTGAGTTATTGTTATCAGTAAATATTACGTTAAATTAATTGTTTCAACCCTTACTTTGTGGAATTTGTCCATAATAAATATAAAAAAGATAAATTATACTTATATCTTTAATTTCCACAGTAATTACAAAACTATTTTTAAATATCTTGCTCTGACCAGGTTTCGCTTAAATTGCATTATCAAAGAGTGACATAAAATTGACAGATTTTTTTTTAAGCGTACTTGACTTCCTATCATTTCAACATTTCAACCAATCATTATCAAGCAATATATATGATTTCCTGCTATAATAGTCTTCTTTTCCTAAAAAAATGTGGTTAATATAATATAACCAAAAGGTGATCTCTAATGATTGAATTTCCAGGTTTAACGTTCTCAGTATGTAGTATTGTATGAACAATTAAACCTGGGAAGTTAAATTATTTTTTGGATTAAATATCTATATATTAACTAAACTTTTTAGGAAAAGAAGAATATTATAGCAAAATATTATACTGTACCTATTGCTTGATAACGATTGGTTGAAATGTTTATGGTATGCTTATAAAAAAATCTGTCAATCTTATGTCAAACTTTGATAATGCAATTTAGTGAAACCTGGTCGGTGACTGATATTTAAAAATATCTTTGTAAAACTGTGGAAATTCAAGTTAAATATACTTTATTTTTTTGGACTTATTTTAAATATTACGTTATGATTAGCTCTAAATTAGTATTTTAAATATTTTATTCAAATTAACAATCCGTTAGTGAATTGATATTATGAATCGTTTAGACATAATAAACCGATTAACTATTTCTGATTCACCCTGTATACTGTATAATTTTATAAAAACAAACGTAGAAGTGTAACAAATGTTGAATGTTTTTTAAAATTTTACTAAGTTATTATTTTGAAAAAATTTGAGAAAACTTGGGGATACATTTCAAAATAATTAATCTTCTGCGTAAATTGACGTATTCACTTTTATTATTATATCGTACACATAGTTGATTAATAATCTTTAAATTAGCCAAACATAGAATATTAATTTTCAAAATATTTTAGTCAGATAATGTATTTCAAAATGGAATTTGTATATCTAAAGAAGAAAATAGACAAATATCAATGTTTAAAACCTGATACCAACATAGTTAAAAAATGTCTGTTTGTGCAGTCTGTGTCAAAAAATTGTGTCCACTCTAGAGAAAAACGGCTGAAACGATATTAACGAAAATTTGCAACAAATATTGGTTGGGTACAAAGATGCACGGATAAGGCCCGAATACTATCAACTAATACAGGGTGTCCGCGAAAATAATGCATTCCTTTATGGGGGAGGTATAAAATGTGCTATTGATTAAAAAAGTCTTATAACATTTTTTTGTAAAGTCAACGGTTTTCAACAAAAAAATAACATTGATTTTTGTATACCTGGTATGATATCTACAGTAAATTTACTAAAGCCGACAACGCCGCCTATTCTGAAGCGCCACGAAAAACAGCTGATATCTGGCTTTAATAGGTCAGTGGGTTGGTTTTATGCAAAGAAAATCAGGTGTCTTGTTTTTATTGTATTCGATGATAGCTAATCGCAGTAAATACGAGTAAAAAACTTTTATTTTTGTAATAGATAAGAAATAGTGCTAACAGCTGACTTTGTATCTTGAGAATTTGTTTAAAGTGAACTTATTTTCTTGCAATTTAATTGAGAAGTACTATCTTTATTTTAGAAATAATGACCTTTGAAATGTTTTGATTTTTGATTTTGATAAATGTGGAAAATTTAATTAGACTAGATACACAAAATAACTTACCATAACGTCAAGCTACATTTAAGGCATATCGAAAAGTTTAGGTTCAGCGACTGCGATATTGTTTATAAAAAATGTTCAAAATGGTTTCCATTTGCACGCACACACGCATTAACGCGGCGAACCCAATTTTCATTAATATCATAATTGAATAAATTATGACGAATTGTATCGGCTGCTGCGAAAACGCGATTTCGTAGTTCATTCTCTGTTTCAATCTCAGGACGATTATCATACACGAGGGACTTCATATGACCCCAGAAATAATAGTCCATGACATTTAAATCAGGCGATCTTGGTGGCCATAAAAATGGTCCATTTCGACCAATCCAACGGCGAGGATAATGATCGTCAAGAAATAATTTTACAGCTCGAGCAAAATGTGGTGGTGCGCCATCGTGTAGAAACCACATGTCCTGACGAATGTTCAATGGCAACTCTTCTAGTAACCCTGGTAAAACATTTTCCAAAAAGTTTAAATAGCTATCTCCACGTAACTGTCTCGGTAATTCGTATGGTCCTATCAAAGTATGTCCAATAATACCAGCCCACATATTAATGGAAAATTTTTGCTGGAAGTTTGTTCTACGCGTTGCGTGTGGATTATGATCATCCCAAATATGGCAATTGTGGAAATTCAAAACTCCCTGTCTCGTAAAAGAAGCCTCGTCTGTACATAATATTTCAGAAGGAAACAAAGGATTTCTGGTTGTTTTATTCTGAAACCATGTACAGAATTGTAGTCTCCTTGCAAAATCACCTTGATGCAAATCTTGCACCCGTTGAATGTGGTACGGATGTAATAGTTGTTCTTTTAATGTTCTGTGTACACTAGTTCTACCAACATTAACTTGCCTTGCGACAGATCGTACACTCACTGTGGGATTTTGGGCAACAATATCTAAGATATCCTCCTCCACTGCTAATACACGATCCGTGCGATTTCGACCACTAGTTTTTTTAGGAATTACACTACCGTTTTCCAACAATCTTTGAGACACGGAAACAAAAGTACGACAGTTTGGTTGCCGCCTATTTGGGTATCGTTCATTGTAAAGTCTTACAGCAACACGACTATTACCCTGTGATTCACCATAAATAAGTAGCATATCGTGGTACTCGCGAGTTGAAAAAAATGCCATCTTAATATTTTTACATTAATTTGTACCATAAGCACCTAGATACACCTCCCAACGTTAAAACTGGCAGTGGCATCTAGTAAGTGACTAATTACTTATGCTTGTGACTACCAAAATATTAAAAAAAAAAAAAAAAAAAAAAAAAAAAAAAAAAATAGTTCCGATTCTTTCTATCTTCGCGGTGTTGTCACGTTGTGATTTCCGAAGGAAAGTTTATTGATCATTTTTGTGAAAACTATTGATGTTAGAAAAAAAAATTATTAGAATTTTTTGTTGCTAATAACACATTCTACCAATCCTCTAAAGGAATGCATTATTTTCGCGGACACCCTGTATAATGGCGAACAACCTTAGCGTAAGTAAAGGATAGTTATAGGGGAATGAATCAATAGAATATACAATATAGAAACATCGCTTATTTAATTTGTAATTATAAAGTAACAAAATAGTTATCTTCTATGTTACAATTAATTCATTTAACATGGTAAGAACTAGAACTCTAGGAAAACTTTAGTTATGTGTATATGCAGTAAGATTTTAGATTAAAAAAAATGTTTTTCAAATCAAATTGATTAGTTTTCTAAATACTATATAGCTAAATGTATAAAAAAATATTTAGCAAATGCTACAATCCGATTATATTTTTGTTCAATTGTGAATATATTCACCCACAATAGTTATAGTATTTCTATTCTAAATTGCAAAACCTCAAAAAAAAGGCTCATAAAAATCCACTAAACAAGGAAGATCCATGGGCGTAGATGCTTAGATATTTACATAAATTTGATATTCTTGTAAATAATAAAAGAAAGACTCTATACATAGTGTATAATTATAATCCAATTTTAGTTTCAAAATTTTTCGTAATTCTGTTACCAGACATATTATTATGCAATCAAATTGGCTCAGTATAGTTTGTACAAGAAAATTAAATAATTTTAAACATAGTTTTTCATGAAGTACTTATAAAAAATATATCACTAAAAATTAATAATTGCCCAAGAACAATTTTTAAAAACTAAACTATGCATAAAATGGTGCTATTTGTAGCAATGATTTTTAATTTTGTAATCCACTTCTTCTTTCTCCGTGCTTGGGACTGGTACAGATATTTTGCTAAATTACCAATTTTACTTAGCAAAAACAAATTAAAGAAAACTGCTTCCATTGCAATATTAAAATTAAATAAAAAATCTATAAATACATTCGTCATGTAAAAGTTACATACTTAAAAAATAGTTCTTTGATTATTTAAATAAAAATATACTTTATAAATCTTCGTACTCAAATTCTGAAGAAGAATATTCATTCAGTCTAATAATGATGGGTTGTAAGGGGGGTAATACAGTATACTCATCTTTTTTTTAGAAATGCTCATTTATTTTTGTTAGATCTGAAATTCTTTTAATTATATCATTGTCCGATTCTACACTATCTTCTTTTTTAATCACTCGAACATATTTAAAACAACTTGTTACGTTTGTACGTGCAACTCTTTATTTTTAAGTACATAATTGTAATTACTTGTTTGTTGAATTTCATGATCTTGCGATATTTCACTATTTAGCTACAATCTCTAAAACGCCATATTTTTAAAGGAAAGAAAACCTAAAATTTTAAGAAAACATTCACTCACACGCGCTATTACCTGAGAACTTAGAAGTGGAATTATTTACCACTATAGGAACTCAGTTAAATACTTATAAATGCGTGTGCGGTTGATTGAGACGACTTCATTTGGCCAACTGAACTTAACTATCTGAGATATTCAGTGATTATACGTGGTATATATAATATTTAAATGCCCATTTCTTATAAAGTTCTACATTAACAAGTACTTATATTGGATGAACCTCATAAATGGAGTTAAAATTTATATTTTGCAATTTAGAATAGAAATACTATAAACGATTATCAAATATAGTAAATATGTAGTAAATATAGTATTCATAATTTACAAGGGAGGTCTTGCTTTATAATCTCACCTTTATGTATGCATGTAAAGATGACCGGATTGTTAAATTAGCAAAATGTCAAAATATTTCTTACTGTTTCTTCGCTATACTCAAGAAACAATTGCTACGATCCTAATCCATAATATTATATAACTATTATAAGATTCACTGCACACCAAGGACTTTTATCGGCAGTTTGTTTGAACAGTTTGAGTCAAATTATTAATATGTGATGTTAACAAAGAATTGTAGTAGTACATGTCAGCAACATCTTCAAAATATTAAAATATTAGGGGGACCGGAAAGTACTGTTTTTGCGCTAAAATCAAACAGATTTTTGTAGTCACCCTCGTTATCAACAACTTTATTGTTTGCAAATTTGCAATGCCAATCAATTTCTTCGTGAGCAAAATAAACGAAAATGGCATCAAGATATAGAACAAAAAGAGGAAAATAAATGAGACTACAACGAAGGAACCAACAGTAGAAGTTAAAGTAATAATAAATTAGGGTAGACCACGTGATTAAAAAATATGGCATGAGGAAGGTTTCCGGAAGAATGAGAAGTGAGCTAAATTTTTACTATATATGCGGATTCACTGAGGGTTGATAAACAACAGACGCAATGCACAGATAATGGAATACAGATTGGACATAAAAAACAAAAATGCTCTTCATGGACTTTAAGCAAGCAATCGATTTCATCAAAAGAAATAAACTGTAATGACAATGTTAAAAGAACAAGCAAAGTTAAAAAGTTAATCATAATGACTATGGATGAGACAAGGATTATTATACTGACACAGAAAGGCGAAACTAAGGAATTCTTTATTAACAAAGGAGTAAAGCAGGGGTTATTTAAAAGGTGAAGATGTAATAAAAAGAATAAAAAAAGCGAGTTAAATTGCTAGGACACACAAGGGGAAAAGGAAAGAAAGCGGTAACTTACAACATATTACTGTGGAACCCAGGATGAAGAAGAAGACGTGGCCGAGAACCAAATGGTTAAAAGAGGTGGAGGAGAAGGATCTTACCAAAGTCTTAAAAAATAAAGAGAATCTGTGAAAAAATATAAATAAGAACAGGAATTGGTCCTCTCCAGGCAAAGAAGATCTAGAAAGGAATTGCGGCGTAACTTCACATGGGTAAAAGCCATTTTTATGTATATTATAATAGTGTTATGTCCGGCGAGTACGGTAAGATGTACCTGCCATCCCAATTAATTAATAGCTGGACAATTTTCAATTAATGATTGATTAACTCTAATTGTCCACCGTAAAGATCTGCATTCGGTTCGCCCAGTTTCCAGCACTACAAAATGAATTATTCCGCGAATACTCTACCAAATACATCAAAAGGCCTTTTTGGAATGTAAACCCGCTTAGCAGTGGTTTTTACCAATTTATTTGGAGAGAGCCATTGCCTTTCGCGTTTTGGATTATCATAGAGAACCTACTTTTTATCTGCAGTGATCAAACGATGGTACCATTTTATATTGGTCTATGTAGTAATAAATATACATGGTAGATCAATTAGGTTTGTTTTTTTTAGACATAATATGCGGAATATTCTGCTTACTTCCCCAGTCTACTTCAAATGTTCGATGGTCAACTTGGCCAAGACCGACAATTTCATTATGTCATTATCTAAAATTCATGGTTTTCCTGATCAGTACGTGTCAAAAAGATCAACAATACCCAATCAGAATTTGGAAACCCGCTTTGGTCATTTAGAAATGTCTAATGCACTTAGTTAAACATCACACGTGTTTTTGGTAGCAACTGTTGTGTTACTACCCTTCCAAAACTAAAACATCGTGCAATGTGCTATATCTACCTCTTCTGGTATTTAGTTTGACATTTACATGTACTTTTACCATAAAATATTATTTGCACGACCTTGGAGAACGCAATCAGCTGATAAATGACTAGTAAATATGGGCTGCGCAAAAACGACGTTACTTTCCGGCTCCTCTCAGTATAATTGACGTTTCTAGAGCCACTTTCCGACTTATTAATAATTTGTCTCTTCGCAATTAACAAGACCGTAATCACCAAATAATCAGAGAGGTTAGTTTTGTTGTTTTATTACTTATAATTAGTTTTATACGAGCAGACCCCATATTCCGCCACTTTAAAAAAAAGTAGTTCAGATAAAAACATTTCCATGTAATCCCCAATGAGTTTTATACTTTTGTCCCACCAACGCTCCAACATATCAACAGTCTTGTAAAAAAAGATAGTTCAACATATGCAAAAACCAAAAAAATCACATGGTCACTATCAGTTTAACTTGGCTGGTGTTCTACCAATTCGAATACTGTTTGATGTGTAGTACAGCAATTGCAACATATTACAATTTAGTATCTTATCCAGTTACAACTTTTTACTAGGCTCTATAATCTGTACAAAGATTCCTTTATCTAATTAACTGCCCCAGGTATCTCTTCCTATTTTAAAAACTTTACACTTTTAAACCTAGGTGAATTTCGGATTCCTCTTCTTCTTGGTAGAACTTGCAAATAATTTTTGCTGCTAACACCAAAGTTTTCACGTATCAATTGAGTTTGCAGTTTTTCCTCACTAGCCAGGTTATTATATCAACTATCCAATTGGTATGCCTTTATTATATTCAGCAAATATTCCTTAACGAACTTTTCCATCTTTTTCTGGCCTGGTGAATTTATCCATCATTCTAGCATCTGCAGCCTTGAAACATTTAATAGAATCTCTAGGATTCCTGGCTCTTCCAGATAATTACAATTCCCGTGAGTCAAAATACTACCAACAGGTTAGGGTGGAGCGTGGGTAACCACTTTTTATCACTCTTGATATTATCTGCCACATTTGAGTGAAAGATTTAGCAGAATATTTAGGAATCCTGACTCCTGCTGGGGTACTTCCACATATTTAACATTTCCCTGTGTCAAATTGTTACCAATAGGTCGGAGCAAGAGTAACAAATTTTTACAAGTGTTAAAATAATCTGCTACATTTGAGTGAAAGATTTAACGGAATCTCTAGGATTCGCAACTCTTGTTGGAATTTTTCCACACATTTAAAATTCTTCTGTATTTTAACATAACTCATTAAAACAATGAAATTATAAAAAATAATAGTAAATCCCCTTAAGACTATTTTAAATTGAGCTGGCTTTGCTGTTGCAATTGATGGGAAGTAACTAACAGTAATTTTTAGAGTACACTTTATATAAAAAGTCATCCTTTTATATTCATAATATTCATTTAGAAAATTTAATGTAAATATAGCTCGTACATTGTAACCGCATAACAATTTAAGCTAGCTTTTAATTATAGGTAAATTAATATTTGCTAATTAATTATTAATTTTAAAATTGCTTTTTTTTCTTATTAATGATTCATTTTTCGCCTAGCATATATGAAAATGATTCTTAGTGTTAGAAAGCGATTTTATTCGTTTCTTCCCTAGGGACGCTAAGCTCAACAAAACGATTGTGTAATATTTGAATATTTTAGACAGCATTGACAATCGCGTTGTCATAACAACACGATTCCTTTTTGTTGTTTTGCTAGACGAAAAACGGTTGTGTGTCACTCAAGCAGAAAACGCATCAGCAGACTTTAGCTTCGGTCTGCAAACGCTTATTTTCTGCCAATGTAACAATATACTATTTTCGTGAAATAGAATAGATATGCATTTTTAGTCTTAGTCGAGATTACAACAGGGCGATTCAGAAAGTTACGGAATCATGAAAAATAGATAAGTATTCATGTCACAAATCGGCTATTACTTATCTATATAGATAATAAAATCCACAAGTTAACAATTCTTTTCTTGATAAAAGTCAAAAACAGGATATATTTCCAGTGTCGTTCTGTATGAACTAAAATAACAATCGTCTCCCATGTTTTGGGCGCCGCTGACTGAAAGTTAACAATTTTAATAGATTTTGATTACTCAATTATCTATCCAAAAACTAAACATTTTTAAGTTAACACTAATAGCAATTGGTGCAATTATTTTGATCAATAAAATTTTAATAGTGATTCCATAGTGAACATTGAGGCAACAAATTATTAAGCAAAAATAAACATTTATGAAATGTATTCACACCAAAAAGAAATGTTTGTAATGTTCAAGTATAACTATCAAATATATGTATAAATGCAGGATTTTTCTCTTGGTGGAACAGCTAAATGTCGTCAAGACTTTCTAAATCAGCCTGTATAATGTGAATACACTAACGGCAATTAATTTTGAATTTTCAGATGGATCTAAAAAAATAGGAGTTTGGTCCAACAGAGCTAGGACTTCAGCCAGGACCTTTGCTTCAAGAATATTCACAACAATATGCAATTGCACGAATTCCATGAAAACTACGTTAATAACTCGCAATAACGGCAATAATTAAGAAATCCAAATTATTATGTATTAAATTTTTGGGATCAATTTTATCAATGGAAAATGTGACACTGACTTTTAGGCTTCCTCGTGATTATAAAATTCCTTTCTTCCAAAAATATTGATAGTAGTAGGGAGGTGAGTGATTTTTTTAGCTTTCTATTGATCTGCCTGAAATGTGCTCATGCCATTAATAAAATTCTGATACATTGATTTTTGTAAACATTTTAATATTCGATGTTTATATTATATATTGTTTTGTATTATTGCATTTCAAAGATTTTAATAGTGTTGTATTACTTTAATTTTACTTTTTTTTTATATACCTACGTCTTATCATTAGATATATCCTTGTTTACGATTCATAAATGGAAATATATTCATCATACTGATAGTGGCAACATAAAATTTCTGTAATTGATAATGAAATTAAGTACATGGATGGATTATTTCTCGACAAATTCTGTAATATTTATTTGTATACATTTTATCAGCTGCGGAATTGTCTAAGAGTGCCAATGATTCAAAATTAACTATCAGAGTGATAACTGTTAATGTTATCTTTTAACTGATTAAATCTTATTGTTTTTTTGCTTTTCTAAGCGTTCTCCTTTCATTCTAATTTGCTTAGGTATACAGGATCTTTCAAAACTCCTGCGAAATACTGTAGTGAAAAATAAAGCCCTTAACGGAACCGATACTGTTAATAATTTGTGAGTTATAACTATAGTTTTTTACCGAAAATTATTAGGATACGTTAATATGCATAGATATTATGTCGGTTTTCTTTGTAGTATTTTACTAGATTTAAATCTTTTTCGGAATACTTTATATATGGCAATAAAATCGTTAAAATATATTGTTAAATAGTCAACCAATGCCAATTTAGTTAAGCGAGCTATATTCACAATTACAATGTTTCGCATAAAATTTGAGACACCCTTTAAATTTTTACAAACGACTTAAGATTTTAATTTGTTGAAATACACTTTTAAGAATTCAGAAAACACTGCCTATTTATTTTTTATATATCTTTTTAAAATACCGTTTCCGTAACACTACTGTTTTATTTGTTAAATTATAAAAAACTATAAGTTGTAAATAAATTTTCATTTATAATACCCGGTTTGTCTCTTGCAACATATTTAAAAAAAATAGTTATATAAGATCTATGTTAAATTATTAATATATCTGCTAATGATAATCACTAGTTTCCTTTTTGTCGAAATGAATGTCGTTATATTTAATGTTGTATAAAGTAGTTTACCTTCTACACAAACTTATTTTCATGTTAAAAAACTCGTTGTTCTGTGATTTATAATAATTTTTAATTATTTGAAAAACCGTCAACTAGTTATATACAGCCATAAATTTACTAGTTGTGATATTAATACACCTTGTGATTTCTAAAATAAATGAACACTTTTCCTGTACCTGTCTAATGAAATAAATGTTGATTAGAATCTCTTGCCCTGGACAGCTTTATATGGTAGAGTTTTTGTATCCGTAATGATGTCAACCGAAATTAACTTTCATAATATTTTTATTTTGATAAATAGCCATTTTAAAACATTTTCATATGTATATTACCGAGCTTGGATAATGATTGAATTTGGTCCAATTTAATAGGTAAAAATGTTTGTCAGCCTTTAACGAAATCAATGAATTCTAAAAATATATTTTATTCGAATATACATTCTTTAAATAAGAACGAATTACCATTTTTTAACACAGGGTAATATTTTATAATGCTTAAATGCTTTTGAAACTATTGAGTATATTAGTAATTTTTAAAGCACTTCTAATTTGATAAAATTGATTCAGAGATGAGCTGTGTGGATTAGATAAGTGCTGTAAATATTTTGTTTTTAGTTGATGTTAAAAGATATAAAAAAAGTGAATGCAACAATCCAAAATAAAATTATTTCATTTAAATTAGCTACTAATGTTTCTACAGACGCACTTCTATTAGTAAGTTGTTTACCTTTATATGTAACTTAGATACAGGTCAACTGTACTGACAATCAAAAGTAAAGGTTGTTAATGTTGGCGAGAGAAATAAAAATAATCTGTTTACCTTAAAATAATTGTATAAAATTTTAATATTATTCAAATATTTCTGCACAAATTGGTTTTAATTTTCAACATAATCATGATGCATGATCTTTACAAAAAGTTTATTGCTTATCCCTTCTTTCTAGCATTGAATTAAAAAAATAATAATAATTGTGGTACCTTAGTATGATTAAAATACCACAGTTAAGTAAAATGTGTGTAATCAACTATTAATACAAAAAAAACATTATTTATTAACCAATATTTTAATGGTTTAATCTTATGGTCTATTTAATTTAATACATAATACACTTAATTATATAGATCGTATTAACAATCAATATGGTACTAAACGTGAATAACATTGTGTCTACTATAATTATAGCTTTAATATTGGAATTTCATAAAACTGGCATCAATTATTTTATATCCTCATAAATATAAATTTACATATTATCAAACCAATGACACTGATGTTTTTAAATTATATATATTTTAACAAACGTACACTGTATTGAACGTACGTATTAGTACCATGATGAATGTTATAATACAGCATTAAAATCAATAACATATGTGCTTAGGTTATAATGACTACATTTATTGTATAAAAAATAATAGAATCGTAATTTTGTTATTACTAGATGCAAGCAGATAAAATTACAATAGGCAGAAATGTTTGAAATAATAAATTACTTTTGTAAGTATATTATTTCTTTACCTTTTATCTGAATATGTACCCCATGGCTGTAAGCAATATTTTGTTAAAATGATGGTCATTGTTAATTAATAAACATTTTTAACTAATTAATTGCTTGTTAATTGAAAATATAAATATATTCAAAAAATGACTAGTGAATAAAGTATCTTCAATTTTTTATGATAAATTGCTCAAATTTGACATTGTAGTTTTTAAGCAAGAGGTAAAAGTGTCCACAGACACAAAGTTATCTTACGATTAGTGTTTGAGATAGGTGTAAAATTGATGAATTGTTATAATTTTTCATATTTGTTTCAAATTTGAACAATTGGATTTTACTAACAATAATAAGAACTGAAAGTATAGTTTAATTCTGTATGATATTTGTGATTACCAAAAAAATGTTTGATATAAGATTTTACAGTCAGATTAAAAATCATAAGAATTTGTAAATTTAACATCCTTTATCTCAGAACTAGGCATAGAACTTTGTGCCGGCATACACTTTTAATTGGAAGGCTAAAACCTACAATATATAAATAATTTGGAAAAAATTACCCAAATCCATTTTCCATAAGGAAGTGGCGGATATTTTAACCTTAAAAATCTGACTGCCTAGAGATCTTCTTCATATGATCCTAGTCACATTATAATAACATAGAACTTCTTTAGACTTGTAAAATAATGTTTTAATTTCATATGGTGCATACATTCTATATTTTTTTGTTTCTTCTAAAGATAAGTTTTCAGTTCCACTAATTAAAATTAATATAAAGGTTTCATCTTTGGCACCAGATGATTCATCATTTTCGTCAAATAATAATTGATTGCATTCTAAAATTACATTACCATATTCTTTTTGTATATTTAAAATAACAAATTCAAACGTATCTACCACTTCTGAAAATTTATTCATGTAAACTTCGTGTTTCCATATGGAAGTCATTGTCTTTTGTAACTTTAAAACTTTTTGTAATTGTGCAGCAAGGCCTTTCTTTTTAAAACGTTTTCTTTTAGTAATAGGTTGATGGTAAAGTACATTATCTCCGTTATCACTCTTGTATCTAGTTAATTGACTAAGGCAATGGTTGGGGCTAGGAAAAGATTGTATTGATTCTACAGTGACTTGAGAACTAATGCCGGCGATTTCTAAAGAAGATGGAGGGCTAATTTCTCCGCATTCTTGGGATTTTCGAGAAATGTCTCTGCTAAAGGAAAAGCAATCTGGCGAATTGCTTTCTATCACTAGTGTACTTTGGGTCTCAAATATATCAGGAGACGAATTTATTTTATATGTATTCTTAAACTTCTTCCTAATTTTTTTTAGTATTCGTTTTTTTCCTATAACAGGAGAAGATTCGGTAGTCTCATTTACTGTGTATTGAGTTAGTACAGGAGACATTTCTTGAACAGGATAACTGCTGATAATTGGAGATTCCTCAGGACTATTTGCACAATCTTCTAAAATTATTTCAGTTAAAGGAGGTTTTATCCAATTTACGTTAGTGCTCCTACACATTTTCTTTAATCGGCAAATTCGTTTAGATTCAATGTCGGAGTCTGAACTGCTACTACTCCACGATATATCTATTGGGGTGTTATTATCCTCTTCATAAGTTGAATATATTCTTTTAATCCAGCACTTTTTATCCATCTTTTTTCTAGGCTGAAGTTACATATTTATTGATTTTTATATTCACAAAATTTGTGTTTATATTTGTTTACATCATGAACGTCCATGTTTTACATATAACCTATTACATCTTCCTTTTCATATTTTCTTTTGATAGACCGTATTCATGAGACAATTTAGCCAGTTAAATAAACAAACAATCCTTTAATAATGTAATGCCCCTCATTAAGAAGATTAGTAGTTATCGTTAAAATATAGAGCAGAGAACACAATTTCAAGTGATGTTACTTATTTTGCAGGTCCGCCTTCTATTTTTAATAAAAAAAATGTATATTTTTGGTGTGATTTGTTAGAATAAATGCCAACTTGGCTCCAACAATGCTGCCAACTTAGCCACACAAATAATATGAAATAGGAAGGCAACCCATTATACGTGACAAACCAAAATACCGTGCCACCAATGCCAATCAGCCTATCTAAATAAAATTATGGAGAAAACAAGATTTATTTCATATTTTTTTAAATGGACCGTTAAATAGTGTTAACACTGGTATTCTTCATAATGCTTTAAAGCTACCTAATCATTTTTATGGCCCTTTTTCGTTACATGATTTAGTGTTCAAATTCATATGTAGTGAAAAATTTGCTTATGTCTAACTTCCAAAAACAAATGATAATTTTCGTCAAATGTACTCAGAAGTCATTACTTACCAATAACAGTAGTCATAATTAATATAACTCTATAATCATAGAACCTAATTAGCAAGTATCTGCAAAAAAAGTAAAATACAAGCGTACCTAATAGTCGTAGGTAGCTAGTAGCTCAGGTCTTAAATTCGAAAAATTAAAGTATATGCTCTTGGTTACTCGAACATTTCAGATAATTTGACTTTGACGACTTTGAAACCTGTCACAAACGTCAAAAGAAAAAGTTTCGTTTATTGAAAAAAGAAAACATTTAATTTAGGCTATTTTTTGCAACTTTCCTAAATTTAGTTCTAATGGACTTGTGTGTCGGGTTTATATACAGACGACTAATATATACATATAGCCATAATTTAATATCCATGGGTCCATCCAAAATGACGGTGTCCTCCGGAAACAGAAACGCTTTGGGCGTAGAAGCCTGAGAAAAGCATGAGGAAAGAGGAACGAAAATCGGATTTAACTTCAGCTGCCTCTTTGCAATCTTTTACAAAGTTACCTCTTTTATTCCATTTGTAGCTGCCATCTTTTATTGGAATTTGGATACCATTTTTTGGGCAACTTCTAATCGGGTGGATGTATTGGGACCAATTTTATGAAAATTTTCTTAACCACCCCTTTAGTATAAGGAACTTCTAACGAAACCTACACCAACTGATGGTGTGGATGCCTTCCTTCTATTTTTTCTCGTCATCGCTATCATTAAACGAAAATTCATCGGAAAAATCGCCATCGTGGGAAAGCGAATGTTTATCCTGATTATGACTAGATTTTGTTACATTTGGGGATGAAGAAGTACTAACATCAGTATAGTCTCCATCAGCGTAGCAGCCCAAGTCCGATGGACTTGATCGATGAATTAACATGGACCCCGTTCCTTAATCATACATTAACTGGGATTCTGTCTGTTTCTATATCAGTTTAATTACTATTAATTTTAGAAATTAAAACATACTTTAAAATACCTTTCACTCCAACGTGTTTAGTTTAAGTAATTATTTTATTTGTATGTGCAAAATATTTCATTTTGGCAATAATTCCTACCTAATTTAAATATCCTGGTAAAGATAAAGAAGGATACGGACCTTAACCCCAATATTTTTTACGCCACGTGTTAAAGGTGAAAATTTTAATGCAATTTCAGATATAAGTATAACGTTTACCAAATGTTTAAAGTTATCGTTTTATTTTTGTGAGATTCTCAGGTTTAGCAAACGTTCTATTAACTTTTCATACAACGTTACATAAACAATTTTTTAGATGTTTTAAAAACGCTGCTACCTGGATCGTAGGTGTATAAAAAATAAAAGCAATCAAATAAATATTGATTGTAGAATAAGAGTGATCATAATGCTTCTTACTCAATTCGTTACTAAGTTATAACAATCAAATAGGGAAAAATATAATATGAACTCATGTATAAAAAAAAATAATACAAGATTCTCTGAACTTTAATATTTATTTTACATTGTGAGACATTTTACCCAAATGTATCAAAAGCTGTCTCTCCTTTTCATATATACAAGGCGCTCTATAAGTAAGCGATCAAGTCAAATCAAGTGACGATGATGTTCGAAGTTGACGGAATTCATTTCCAATTAAATTAATTATACAGAATGACTCAGAAATAAAACAGCATCGAATTATTTTGAGAACTATAACTATTTTTAAGAATTGTAATTAACGGAATATGTCTGTACGAGATAATATCTGTACTATAAAGGCAAGTGATATTTAGGATCATTTGGAACCTACATTTACCATTTTACTCTCACAGAATGTCTCACTGTTTTTGAGATATTCCCCTTTTTAGATATTTTGGGAAATAGGTGAGTTGTTACTAATATGTATTATTTTTTATGATATTTTTTGAATTTCTATGCCCTTTCTTGATACAATAAATAAAAAAATATTTTATTTTAAGAAAAAATTTATCTAAACCACACTAAGTTGATAAAGATTATCCATTTTCTCAAATATGGTATTGGGGATTAGAAACAATCAAAACAAAATTGTTTTTAATCTGAAGATGGCTTTATAAGCTGAAACTAGTCGTCACTAAATGTATTTAACCTTGTGAAATTAAAACCAATTTTGTGGTAAAAATATTGAGGTTTTGATTATTTCTAAAAACTACACTACTTCAAGTGACTGTTTAGAATAAAAAAATAAATGAGAGCTAATGTATTTTAATACATAATAACTACATAATTATAATGATTGTTTATATTTTACCTCGTGGAGTAAATCCATTCTAAATTAATAAGATTAAAAAAGTTTTAGAATATCGTGAAATTTTATAATATAATTATTTGATATTTTACATCTACTTAATTTTCTTCATGATTTTTAGAAGTATTTTGATAACATGTGTATTAATAATATCTAAAAAAAATAAGAAAGCTGAAAGTATTTCGCACCATAAAAAAATAATATACAGAGTGGACCAACTGGAAACAACTAATTATCTCGTTAATTACTAGTCCGAATTCTACAAAATTTGGAATAAACCTATTTTGAAATACGGAGATTCCATATTTAACATTTGCAATATTGCTAGATTTGCCGTTTCTCTGATATTATTAGTCACTTTAGTTTTTTAAATACATCATCCTGTATATTCAGCCATTTTTGGAATCTTTTCTTCATTACGAGTTCAACCATATGTAACACTTATGATTTTATGTAGTCTGTATGGCCTCCACGTTCACCTGATTTAAATCCGAAAGATTATTTTTATTTGGGATACTTGAAAAATTCAGTTTACAAAACTAAACCATCAAGTCTTGCAGAGATAATTATTACTTTATTTATTATATTTAGAATAAACAGGACTAAAATATTGCAGGTTAACGATAAGATTTGAAAATAATTACAATAACTGAAAAAATGGCGAATGAAGTTGTGTTCTTTCGCCATTTTAGAACTGAAATTTTCAAATGTTTCTTTAACCTAACCAGAATATATTTTATTTTCCTTAAACTAACTGATGGCATTAAGGCCAGTGGTCCGGGTATGAGTAATTTCCTCTATAATATCATTTAAAATTTAAACTAAGATTTTTTAAATATGTAGTTTCAGTATCTTTTAGTATCAAAAATATTGGTTCACAGTATACTATATAATATAGTTCTTTTACAAATACATATACTACCAAATCTTAAATTGAAGATATTTATGTTAAACAACCAAGAATGAGGTACGAATCCCTTTTTTATTCAGAAATAAAAATTTATGGCAAATTTTAATTTATTTTATCATATTAACTAATAAAGAATGGTATACTAAAAACAAAATTAATTTAAATATAAATACCCATAAATTTAATATTGTAATATTGATGAGAGTATTTAATAAATTAATTAGTTTGTTTTTTGAGCGGACTTTAAACCGAGTAATTTCGTTTAGAAGCGTTTATTCGAGTAAATTAATAAAATTGATGAAATACATTATTTTATGCCCACAATTTTTAGTTAACTGTAATCAAATCAAAATACTTTTGATATTAAAAGTTACTAATTTACTTTTTTGATAAATTAAATGATCATAAAATATTTTTTAAATTTAAAATAACAAAATAATAACGGAAGTTAATAATTAATACAGAGAGAAGGGGTGTAATTGTATCAACTAACCAACGGTAACATATTTATTTTTGTCTAATACAACTTTAATTTAATTAATTTGAACAATTTAGTGAGTTGTATAATTATAAATTATAATGTTATAGTTAATTAACTTCCAGTTTAATCAGAAATGATATATTTTTATAAAAATTGTAATTCCTTTGTAGGTCTTATTTTGTTTTCATAGTTCTTTTTGAATATTATGCTTGTTAAATATATGGCCGAGATACAAAAAAATGATCTTTTTTCAGAAGTGTTATTGATCTGATTTTGGGTAATCGAATATTGTTATTTTTGAAAAAATATTTGGAAATTATAATTATACAAAACAATATTTAATTTTCACAGGGTGATTTATGTTTAACGGAACGTTTTGTTTGTCTAAATTGTAGTAAACACCGTGTCTACTATAAAATATTAAAACTATACACAATAAATATTGATTAATTAATACTTTGGAAAAAGGATCTATTCAGATGCAAAGAACATCTCCTTACGCGACTAAGAAGCTTTCCGAATGAAAACTGATTTTTTTAAATATTTTCTAAAATTAGAAATAAAATTTTACTTTGAACAATTATTTTTATTGAAACGTCTATAATGAATTCTAAGTCAAGACTACCTGAAAGCGTATAAAAATAATAAAACACATTTCACAGAATCAGCATTTTAGAGTTTAATAAACTTAGAAAGTATTATAATCAGCAACGTAAACATTAATATTTTCACTACTATATACGGGGTCATTACACATAACTCGCGTAAAGCATCCTGTATTTAATGTTCTTACATAAAGAGACAAAAATATACTGGAATAATCTGAAAATAGAATTCCTGTAAACAGCAATTTTACTCTGACACAACATTACAAAGCGTAACTGTTAGAATTTCAATTTGTTGAATATGTTATTTGCGTGTGCAACCCTCGCACCCCCTTTGATTTTCACATGCGAATATTTAACACATAATTTTCCGGACCTTATTATATTTTACTCCGAGCCCAAAACTCAGTGAATTTACTGACAGGATCGAATCAAAAAAATGATGTCAAGTTAGTTGAAAAGATTCCGATTCATATAATTCTATATTTTTAGAAATATTAACGCACTCCTGATTGTTTCTTCTTTTCGTTCTTCCATTAGTACTATTTCGGGAATTATATGTATTTTTTTCAGTTCTTATTTAATTTAGTTCATTTTTATTAAAGTGTTATATTTTGTTAATTTTAAATATGAATAATTTCCACAAAGTAAGAGCTGAAACAATTAATGTTGTTTATTTTATTAACGAATTATATATGAATCTCGATTAATTTCTAGACAATTATGGAGAAATGTTTTAGACGCATTCTAACATCGATTAGGGTACTCAACTCACAAATGGAGCACATTTTGAACACTTGATTAAGTAACCATTATTTTAAAATGTTGTAATCTTCAATTGTTATCTTTTAATGTAGTTGAAAATAGTTTGTATTAAAAAATTTATGGAGACAAATAGGCGTTGCCAGACTTTTGTTTTATTTATTTAAGATCTTCTAGACGTAAAATCATAAGTGTTACATATGGTGGAACTCATATTGAAGAGAAGATTTCAAAATTGACTGAATATACAGGGTGATGTATTTAAAAAAATATCAGAGAAACGGCAAATCTAGCAACATTGCAAACGTCACATCTGGATTTTCCGTATTCCAAAATAGGCTTTTCCCAAATTTTGTAGAATTCGGATTAACAATTTACGAGATAATTGGCCGTTTCCAGGCTTTTGGGCCACTCTGTATATTAGTAACAAATCACTTATTTGGCAAAAATATCTAAAAAGGTAGATATTTTAAAAACGGTGAAACTTTTTATTAGGATAATGAGAACCCAAACGGCCTCAAACTTTTTGTCGATATATTAAACACCTATGTACCATTACAAAGCCACTTCAACTAATAACTTTCTCCATATTCTTCAAACAGTGCTTATTTATATAACTTACATCTTTTTATGTGTACTTTGGTGTTTTATCATTGAATTTCAATTAAATGACATGCCACACTTGCTCATTGGATACCTAAATGTTATTTTAAAATAAAAAAACCTCTTCAATCGCCACCCTTCACTTGATTGGTCGCCTACATGGTACATTTCGGATCTATATTACTTAATAACCAAATATACTAAATAATATTATGGTACACAGTTGGACAGCTCATGTGTTATACATTGTAAGCTAAAGACTAAAAATTCATTATTTGCTTTTAGTTCTGTGAAATAACTATATTTATAAATTACGTAAATCGGGAATGCTTCGACTCTTGAAGATAGGGGTGCAAATGTTGGTAAGAATGTGCGATGCCACAGTTATAAAAATTGAGCATATCCGTATAAGCAAGGTGATGTTGGGTTTCAGATTTTATAGAAGCGTTGTCCGATCGTAAAGCAGCCTGGTACTTTATGCTATTATCGGAATGTCCTCCATATGCCATGTTAAAAAGAGCTTCTGGATCGCAAACAAATTTATAGACATACCTTTCGCCTAAAAAATATTAAAATGCTCTATATAGATACAATTATCCAAAAATTCAATAAATAGCAGGAACTTACCAGCAACTTTTTGCATTATTCCCTTTTCATAGTAATATCGCAAAGATCTACTTAATTTGTCATAATTCATTGCGGGTCGATTTTTTTGTGCTCCCCAACGTCTAGCGACCTGAAATATATAACATTTTAGCTGTTTAAAATTAATGCATTTTAAACAAGTAAAACAAATAATCAATTCTTTTGTTACACCTCGTATACGTCGAGAAAGTTCCATACAAAACTCTCACGATTCGCCCTTTTTGACATCACTTTCAACCAATCAGAACTAATTCTCCTTCTCGCGCACGTCGCAACGCATTTTTGCCGGTAGCTAATCGTTCCCTTACAAAACAGACAAAGTTTGTAAAAAGTTGATTAAAAAAACAAAGGAAAAATTGTTAATTTGACAACAACAACTATTGTTAATACCCTTTCAGTAACAAAAGTAAATTTGTTAATAAGTTTAGTATTAAAATGAGTGATAGTTTTGTACAAATCGTGATTAAAAAGACTTACAAGAAGTGTATTTGTATTTATATAAAATTTGCAGGGCAATAAATTGTTTCGTATAAATATTATTGGAATAAAGAAGATTTATTTGTTCACAATAGTGCGTTGTTATTTTTTGTTGAAGAAAAGTCACAGAATTTATACAGGGTGGCCCAACGAAAACTTAACATGGGGGTTTTGGACAACATTATTGTAGGAAAAGAAAAACGCTAGGACAGGTCGATTTTTGTTCCGAGGGGGGCATTTTTTTACTCTACCCGCGGCATTGTTACTTCAACCCTAGACCAGTGCAGTGAACAACCTCTAGAATTTAAATAGGGAACAGGAGTCGAATCGCATATCGTTTGATAGTCCGTTGAAATCTCTAAACAACGATATGTAGTTTTTTAAATTTGGATAAATTATTTACAAAAAACTTATTTTTTCCGCAAATAAAACTTTTTGTAACTTTGACATTTATAAATTTTTGCAAATGCAATTTTTTTAAATTTGGATAAAGTTTAGACTCAAAATTACTTACTTTATTCTCATTTTAACAACTGCTCAAAATACGCACCATCAACTTCCATACAATGGTAAAAGTTCTGTTGAAAACGTTCCCGAACATTTTGTAGCATTTCTGAGGGGATTTGGCGACATTTGGCATGATTCGTTGTCGTAAATCTACGAGTGAAGCAGGTGGAGTAGAATAAATTTTGCTTTTTAAACAACCCCACAGAAAGAAATCTGAAGGAGTAAGATCTGGTGATCGTGGGGGCCATTCGATTGATCCTCGTCTCCCAATCCAGTGAGCCGGAAAGTGTTCATCAAGATATTGGCGAACAGGCAGAGCATAGTGGGGAGAAGCGCCATCATGTTGAAATACCAACTGATCGGCCAGAAAATTTTCTTCATTTTCAATTATATTAGTAAGTATAGGATGAATAGTGTCTTCCAGAAGTTCCAGATACATTTCTCCTGTTAGATTGACTTCTAAAAACAAAGAGCCAACAATACGGTTGCCAAAAATTCCAACCCATATGTTTAATTTTTGGGGTTGTTGAATATATACCTCATGAAATATGTGGGGGCTAGAATCAGCCCAATATCTACAATTGTGGCGATTAACTGTACCATTTAGTAAAAAAGAGCATCCATCACTGAAGCAGATGTTAAAAATAAAATGTGGATTCCCCATCGCTAGCTCACTTACTACCTCGCAGAATTGGAAACGCCGATCATTTAGCTCTTGCGTTAATTTACTTTTATAAGGATGCATTTTATGCATTTTTAAAATACGTTGAATGCTGGTTCGTGAGTCACCGGAAACAGTTAACAACTGTTTTGTACTCAATGTATTGCCAAGCTCAACATGTCCAAAATTGCCACTGCGGTCTCTTCATTATTTACTTTCCCAGAATTTTGCAACTAAATCTGACCATACTATCGCGACACATTCTTCCCATGTTGTTGAATGAACAATTCATTGGCCCTATGTTTGTTTTCATAATAAATTCAATCAACTTAATCCTCCCTGCTACTGAGTAAACCATTGTTTCCTTTTAGTTTAAAATTAAGTTCAGTACCAAACACTAATCAAATTCACAATCAACTGAGAAATAGAAATTGCATTTTTTTAATTTTTGTATTAGTCTTCTTATCAGCAAAGAGGAAAAAATGAACAAAATAATTTAAAGTTTCGTAGCAAATAAATTGCAAAAAAAGCTACATATCGTTGTTTAGAGATTTCAACGGACTTTCAAACGATATGCGATTCGACCCTTATTCTCTGTTTAAATTCTAGGGATTGTTCACCCCACTGGTCTAGGGTTGAAGTGATGATGCTGCGAGTAGCGTAAAAAATGTCCCCCTCGGAATAAAAATCGACCTGTCCGAGCGTTTTTCTTTTCCTACCATCATATTGTCCAAAACCTCCATGTCAAGTTTTCGTTTGGCCACCCTGTAAGTGTGGAACTTGCAAATAAAAGTATACATTCCACTCGAAGAGTTCCCATATATAAAAATTTCTACGTTATCAATTACAGGGTGGGCAATTTTTAAAGTAAGAAATATTTGATTGTGTATTGTTTCCGCGCAGGTATCACGTGACTTCTTCTGTTTAAGATTAGCAACTCTCGGCCAGTCCCCTACTATTCCAACAGTATGTTTTGTATCTCTGCTAGTATTAGTTGTTGCCGACTGTCAAGTGCGATCTGTAATTCGATTTTTAAACACAAGAAGGAATGTTCGTCCTTCTGAAATTCACCGGAATCTTGTTGAAGTTTAAGAATAAAAGTGTAAGCGAAGTGTGAAGGATTTTTAATGAAGAAAGATCATGAATAAAGAGTCAACACATAAGATAGATGAAGAAATTCGCCAAAATAGGCGGTTTACTATTGACGTGCTATATCAAAAATCTCCTTAAGCTTCCAAAAAATATGAGATGAGTGCCTAAAATGTTGATATAGAAAAACACAAAACAAAGCGTACGGTATATTCTTTGTCAATTTTAGAGTGCTTTATCAAAAATAGTGATAAATTCTTTAGTCACATTGTTACTGAAGATATCACTCTAGAAACTAAATGACATTTCAGTGAGTGGCATCATTCAAATTTTCTGGCAAGACCACGACAATTCAAGCAAGAACCATCAACACGAGAAAATCATTGCTATAGTTTTCTAGGAACGATAGAAAATACTGAAAAGTATTGTGAAGCCTTATTAAAACTTAGGACCAATATTCCAAATCGTTGGCGAATACTGCTTTTTAACGGGGTCATTATGCTTTACAATAACCCACAACCTTATATTTGGCAAGGATGAGGACGACACCGTTAAACCTTCGTTGGATATTACAGAATCATCCATCATACAGCCCTGATCTAGCACCACCATCAGACTTTCATCTTTTTCCAAAACTTAAGAAATTTCTTTGACAAAGGTGCTTAAAAATGTATGTAATAGGTGAAAGCAGTATCCTGCTACAGTATGATTTTTTACCGTTGCTTCTGACCTGCAGGTATAGCTGGTATAGTAACAAATTGGGTAACAACGATTTTATACTGTCTGTTCAAGAAACATTTTGATTTTTAGTTTTATCGAAAAATGTCATTCTTTCGCTTATTCTAAAACCCCATGTTATAAAAAAAAAGATGTTTGACCCCACCTGCTCCATTTGATAGTCAATTTGCACTAAGTTAGAAATATTAACAATAATCTAGTGAGTGACTTTTATGTTATTATACAAGCAATAATATTTCAATTTATCATTTTTTCATAATGCTAACTGTTCATGAAAGAATTGATCTTGTAATAACATTAACGTCACCCACCTGATTATTGTTTCGAACTTAGTGCAAAAGTTGATAGAGTTTTATAGAAAATTGACTATAAAATGAAGCAGGTTGAATAAAACGTGATTTGTTCTTAATTTAATGAGGTTTTTGAAATAAGAAAGTTTTTTTATCAAGAATGACATTTTTCGATCAAACTAAAAATACATTTTTTTCTGCTCTTGTGAGCCCCATCCACTGACACACTGTATATTAGACCGTAGAACTCTACAACGTATGTCATTAGTTCAAGAGAATATACATTTCCAAAAACACTCAATCTTCTCCATTAGTGGCGTTATATATACAACTTAACAAAACATTTTATCTACGACTGCCTGAGTGAAACTCAAGTTCATTTGAGCATGGTATTGAAATTTATTATCTAACTCAGTTGGTTAATGAAATCAGTACTGAATTTTAATAATTAATTAAATTTGAAAAGGATCATTATGATAATGGATAACAACATTTTTATTCCAGGCGAAGACATCTGTTGAATTTCTAAATTACTACTATGGTTACTGTTTGATAGGTCCATTTGTAAATTCTTGCCTCTCAGAATTTTTCAATGTATACCTCAGCTACCGTATTGCCTTTCTAGCCTCTGAGTCTTTTGGCTGTTAATAGATCCGCTCTTGAGTTTTCGAATAGTGAAGTTGATGATCTTTTGAGGCAGTATCCGGTATAGTCTTTTACATTTGGTAATCTTTTTTTGGCCTGCTACCAATTGTGTTAATACCAACTAACTTCTTGGGTTTATATCGTTCGGATTTTCACTTGAGGAACGAAATCAATTAAATTAAATAAATTTGCCAATATGCTCATTTTTCATTGTTAATAATATCTCGCATATCATCGAATAATATATCCAAAGACTTGAATATTTATAACTTTTAGATAGATTCTCGAAATAAGCTTGTAACACCTTCTCTTTCGTTTCATTTTTGACTATCTTTCCTTCACACCATTTGATAAAATGTTCATAAGATTGTTTCTATTTTATTTATGATTTTTATGGAATTAGTAACGAAATTGTTTTGGTTGCATAATCTTCGATATCTGATGCAAGACTTTTAGATTCAGATTCATTCATATTAACGCGTTTTCTTAAAAATTAGAAATTAAAAATATTATACGTTGTTTTTAACACACTCTCAGGTTGCCATATCACTAAATAACTGCTATTTCAGAACTGCTGCTTTGATTTTAAATAAAATATTCGCCAATTGTCAAATAAATTGAATTGAAATGTTATTCATATTTATCAATACAGTTGTTGATCATTTTTGGGAGTCGTAGATAAAAGGTTATATTTTAATTCGTGTGATAAGGGCTATTAACATATTCATGCTGTTACTAACTTGCAACTTATCGCATTCGGAAGTTAATAATGCCTTTAACCCACTTATAAAATATGGGTATTTTACTATATCACATTCATCACTAAGTGTCATTGCACCAATATTACATGAGCAGTACGTTCAATCCAATGTATTACAAATAATATTTGACAGTAAATATAGTCCTTTTTCAGACTTTTACTTAAAATGTGAAATTTAAGTACTGAACAGGAAGATACTAAGAAAATAAAAAGACCAGGTTCATTCTGGAATCACTAAATGACTACGGAAAAACAATACATAGGTTTTTAGAGATTTGATATTTTTTAACCATTGCGTCTATTTATCCCATTTTCTTAAAATTATCTGTGCTCTAATAATTGCTTTCTGGGAGAGAATGTACATGCAAGATGCGAACTATGAGTTGGCTGAAAGGATGTCGGATATTGTTTGATAACGCGAAATTCCACTTCAGATGCCAGAATACGACGAGGTAATGTTCAATTACTGGTAAGGGGAGTTGGGGTTCACGAGTTCCCTTAGAAAATAATTACGTACAATTTCCTTTTTGAGAGTAGAAAATATTAGAATAAAAATAATACACAATTTCGCGGTCTATATTCAAGTTTTATCTGAGAGAGGAGAAAATATCGAAGAAACAAGTTCTTAGTAATATACAAAATATAAACATTTTCATACTTATGAACAAAAATAAAAAATCAAGTTTTCTAATTATTTTTGATTCAATCAAGTGTTTATTCGTTATGGAAATTTTGATCTTAAATTAACATGTCAACTTCTTAATGTTATTTTAAATTGAATACTAATTTCTAAAACAGATTCTAATAAATAATACTCTATTCGTTATTTTTTGACTTGATATAAGATTAAATAAACAGAATGTAACGAAACAAAATGTCTGTTCAATTTGGGTAAATATAAAATACCTCTTCGGGTTCAATTAATTTAAATTCCATTCCTCTTCCAGTCCAAGCTATACATCCAGCACTGGCATCTGGTGCATCCAATAGAGCTACCAAAAATTGCCACAATTGCAAAGAACCTCTTCTACCAGTCGAATTTGTAGGACCATTCGTTTTGATATCGGAAATTTCCTTTAATTTGTCTATTTGTTTTTCATTATATTCTGCAATAAAAAAAATACATTTAATGTAAGCAATAAACTATTATAGTCACGTTTTTTTCTATCATTTAGACCATTTTGGGCGTGGAAAGTTTTAGTTAGCGTAAAAAAAATATTGATAATTTTGGTATCCTAAAATCAGTTACAAATAAGATTAAAATAATGCTCTATCTTTTCTCGTAGAATCTCTTCCGTCTGATTAATTTGCTCTAAATCAAATAAATAGGTTTCACATTTGTTTATGGAAAAGCATTTATTTCACCCATTTTTAGCGACCAAATTTAAAAAAGAAACGTTTTTAGCTTCCCCTGAGATCATCAAATATTATTGAGATATTTTCTTTATATAAAAGTTTTATTACATGAGTAGTTATACTAGTAGGGTTCTACGACCGTCTCAGAACCCCGCTAGTTTTTGAGACCGTCTTAGAACCCCGCTAGTTTAAGAGACCCTTTAAAAATGTAAATATAATGAATTTACTAAACAAATGATCGAGAAATCTTAAAGAAAAAAATATTTTTAAAGTATTTTTTGCTTTAAAATCATGATTCATTTAAATATCGAGCCTAAAGTAGAGATCCAATGTACAAAAGAAGATTTTTCAAATATTTTTGCAAGATTCATTAAAACTTTGACTTTAAAATCAAAATATATCAAAATCTCAACTTCATAATGGAGAGCTTAAAGAAAAAAAGAGATTTTTGTAAGATTTTTAATTAATTCAAATGTGGACTTTAAAGTCAATATTCTTTAAAATCTGGTCTTTAAAATTGCGTTCTTAAAGAAAAACCCGATAGACATTTTTTGTAATATTTCTGATTTAAAAACGATATTTCTTAAGATTTCGGATTTAATGTCGAGACTCATTGAAATATTGAATTCAAAAAGTTGAGATATGAAATAAAACACGATTTTTAAAAATTTTTGATATAAAAGCGAGATTTATTGAAACATCAACTTAAAGTCGAGATTTTGAAGCAAAACGCAAGAATTTAGAGTCGAGATTAATATGTAAAATTCGATACTTATAAATTCAATTCAATAAAATCTCGACTTTAAAATTTTCTATTAATAAGCATTAAAGCTGGTTGGAATATAATATTATTAATATATTATAAATCGAGAATTTTTTTAAAAGCATTTTAATATTAATAATCAATAGATTTTGGAAATATTAATGGAAAGAAAATATAAATATAATTGTACATACATATAATAACATAATATTAATCCAATATCTGTAGAAAACATTTAATGAATATTAAAAAATCTGTCGCAACAATTGTTTAACAAATAATTTTTTACAATATTTATGTAATACAGAGGGCACAAACTTGACATGGGGGTTTGGTCAATATTATCGTAGGAAAAGAAAAACGTTCGAACAGGTCGATTTTTGTTCCGAGGGGGACATTTTTTTACGTTACTCGGAGCATCGTCACTTCAACCCTAGACCACAGGGGTGAACAACTCCTAGAATTTAAATAGGGAATAGAGATCAAGCCGCATATCTTTTGAAAGTCCGTTGAATTCTCAAAACAACGATATGTAGTTTTTTAAATTTGGGTAAATTATTTACAAAAAAATTATTTTTTTCCGCAAATGAATCTTTTTGTAACTTTGACCTTACAAATTTTTGTACGCCACTGGACAGTTTTTTTTGCGATTTATTTGCTACGATACTTTACATTATTTTGTTCATTTTTCCTCTTTGATGACAAGAAGACTAATACAAAAACTAAAAAAAATGCACTTTCTATTTCTCAGTTGATTGTGAATTAAACGTATGGGCTGGAATTTTTGGCAACCTTTGTTCTTAGAAGGCAATCTAACAGGAGAAATGTAAGTGGAACTTCTGGAAGACACTATTGATTCTATGCTGACTGATATAATTGAAAATGAAGAAAATTTTCTGGCCGATCAGTTAGTATTTCAACATGATGGCGCTCCTTCCTACTATGCTCTGCCTGTTCGCCAATATCTAGATGAACACTTTCCGGATCACTGGATTGGGAGACGAGGATCAATCGAATAGTCCCCATGATCAGCACACCTTACTCTTTTAGATTTCTCCTGTAGGGTTATTTATTCTACTCCACCTGCTTCACTCGAAGATTTACGACAACGAATCACGAACAAATGTCGCCAAATCACCCCAAAAATGCTACAAAATGTTCGGGAACGTTTCCAACAGAACTTTTACCATTGTATGGAAGTTGGTGGTGCGCATTTTGAGCATTTGTTAAGATGAGAATAAAGTAAGTAATTATGAGTCTAAATTTTATCCAAATTTAAAAACTACATATCGTTGTTTAGAGAATTCAACAGACTTTCAAACGATATGCGATTCGACCCCTATTCCCTATTTAAATTCTAGGGGTTGTTCATTCCACTGGTCTAGGGTTGAAGTGACGATGCTCCGAATAGCGTAAAAAAATCGAGTTGTCCGAGCGTTTTTCTTTTCCTATGATAAAATTGTCCAAAACCACCATGTCAAGTTTTGTAATAGGGCTGATCTTATGATAGTATTTACATTGTTGGCAGATCTTCCGTTTTTCTGGAAGTATTCAAATTAAACGTATTTATTCAATTACTACCATCTTAATGTATTATTTTAACTTGGGCGGATATAATGTAAATTAAGCTAATTATGGCATTTAGGTGTAGGGAATATTACATAAAAACTATTCAGTATTTTTTAAGGACTTCAAAAAGAAAAAATATACAGGGTAATCTATTTGAAATACCGTAGATCTGACAACAAGGTAAATACTACCATAAGATTGGCCGTTTCCGAGAAAATTGAGACATTCCATACTTAAAACTCACTCTGTATGTATATAATATTCAATAAACATTTAAAAATATGTCGCAACAACTATTTAAGAAATAGTTTTTTAAAATATTTAATTAATTTAATTAATATTTCTTGCTATCTGGGCCCCCTACATCCCAGCATAAAGCTTATCTATGTGTAATTTTAAAGGATATTTTCGATATCGGTGAAAACATTTCCAGTCTAAAAAAATTGTAATCCATTATTTGAGAAAATCCTCGTGAAAAATTAAAATTAAACAACAACAATCTGCAAACATTTGTATGCATATGCCAACCGACGATGCCTCAAAATTCTTTCCGTGTACGCGTACACAATCTTCCATCGATATGGAAAACGTGATGAAAATATCGTACAGCTTTATTGAAAATCAAAAATCATTCTTTGGTTATTAAAATCTACATAGAGTGCCACCCAAGGATAAACACATTATTTGTAACCACATTCCCGACTGTAAGCCAGATTTTTCGGCTTTGAGGCCCCGGGGAGTTAAATTTGATTATCGACTGACTTAAAGTCTGTATTCAGATCTCGCTATACACGAAATCATTAATTTTCACTTGGATGTGGGTGCATTTGAAAAATTCACGAGAATTATTTCTAATAAAAATGGTAAAAGAGATCACAGAAAGAAGGGTATATATGCATATGCAAACAGACAGGATAGCCGTCTTGCGTTTTTTTTTTGTTGAAAGTAGAGAACAGGCGCGTGCTGGCCCACAGGGATAAAGGGAAATGAATTTACAATTAGAATATAAGCAACCTATGTTTTATTTTTACCATTGTTTCCAGTTCCTAAAATCATTCCAACACACGCTTGTACAGGACCTTTTTTAATTTTTGTATTAGTAATAGTTGAATTTTCTTTACAGGATTAAGTTGTTGATTAGGTTATCATAATTGTCAGATTTGAAATGTAAAATAAAATCATTTTAAAAAGTTAATAAATTTGTACTCACTTTCTAGTGAAAAACTTTTGGAGAGAAAACTAGTGTTTGAAGTGTTAAAAATGTCAAACGTAAGAGGAAAAGAAAAGAATAAAGAACGGAAACTGAGAGAAGAAAATGAGTCTGAGGGAAGATCTAGAAGTGAAATCAAAAAAGAAGATATATTTGAATCATAAATTTTTGGTGAAAGAACAAGTATGAAAAGATCCAAAACCAAATACTGATATAAAAAAGAAATATATTATATGCAGTAAACAAGTAAAAGAATTCTGGGAAGACAAGGAAAAAATGCAGAAAATAAAGGAGTAAACAAGAAAAATACAAAAAGGAGAACGAAGGGCAAAAGAAAATAAAGTGGAAGTAATAGATGTAAGTAAATGGAATGATGAGATCGCGGAGTTAATGGATGTAAGAACGAGTGAAAGCTAAAGTAAATGAAGGAAACCAAGCAAGAGCAAGAAAGCCAAAAGGTAGAGGTAGAGGAGATAAAAATTAAAAACAAATTCAAAACTCTGGAAGAGCATAAAGATGAAGCAGATGAGTTAGTAGGAATGGAGGAGGCAAAAAGGTAGAAAAAATAATCAAAACACCACCAGTAGTGCTGGAAGGTAGGCCAAAAAATCACATTGAATTCATAAAACAGGTGAGAAATACTATAATTTCTAATAACTTTACCGTATAATTTAATAGAGAAAACTTTAAAATTTTCATGGGTTCAAAATAATTGAGAGATACACTAATAAACCCTTTAAAAATTAAAAAATTAAATTTTTTTACTTACACTAATAAGATGGATAAAGTTAAAAGGACAGTAATGAAAGCGGTGACTAATATTGATATTGATTATTATATTAAAAAACAAATTGAAGAGATAACCAAAATTAATGTAGTAGATTTATTAAATTTAAAAAGTAAGGATATTAAAGTGCAAAGCCACAGCTATTTACAAACAATCAAAAAAGACGATGATATCAAAGAAATTTATAAGATTAGAGAACAAGAAAATATAAAAATTAGATGGGAACAGTATAAAAGAAGGAACAAGATAACTCAATGTTATAAATGTCAACGTTTTGGCTACTCTAGATTTAATTGTAATATGGAACCAAATTACGTCAAATATGGATAACTAGAAATTATCAGTTAGTAAAACCGGAAACAAGTAAAACAAGATGTTATAATTGCGAAGACGAACACATGGCAAATTACAGAAGAATGAAAGAAGAATTAAAATTGGCAGGAAGCTTTATGGAAAAAGCAAACATCTTTTCAAAATACGACGAAATTTATAATGCTAATTAAGTAAGAAAATAAAATCAAAATGAGATAGATCTTTGATCAATATAAACTATCTAAATTAATGGAAGTACTGACTAACGTCGAAAGAATAACAGACAATTAAAATAAGATAAACATAACATAATTGGAAAATTAATAAATAGAAATTTTGGTGATTTTTCGGAACAAATAATAAGGATAAACTGTAAAGGAGACGATAAAGTCAAGAAATTAAGTGTAAAAGGACAAACCCTTATTATTGTTGTTATTATTATTATTAATAAATTTATATTACCATAACAATTTGTCGCCTGCAAGGTGGGGAACAAAAATTAAAAGACTATAGAACCCAGAAACAAGATTTGCAAATAATATCGTATCATATGAATCTGAGAAAGTCTCATAGAAGGGGCTGGTGATGGAAAGGAACAAAGCGCACCAGAACAAAGAGATAGAGTCTTAGAGGTGATGGATGGAAGTGATGAAGAAAAGAATGTAACAACGCTGACTAGGGAAGACCAAAATGAGATGAATTCACAAGGCAGTGGAAGGGCGTATGTTCAGAAAACTTTAGAACAACAGACACAGGAGAGACATAAAAATCAACAAGAAAATAATAATGAGAATATTGCAGCTATGTTAAGAAACTTATTAGAAAATAAAGATAAAATAGAAGAAAATTTAAATAATAAGTTGCAAGAATATAATAATAAAATTGGAGATAACTCTAAAAGTAGAAAATAGAGAAAAAGTTATGGAAAGAACTGATAAGTTAAGAATAGTCATGGAAAAGAAAATAGAGACAAAATTGAAAGAAATAATAAAGAACATACATAAAGAGATGAAAAAAATGTATAGTGAAGTCAAAGATAGGTTAAAGATTTTACAACAATCGAGTCAAGGTTTACAGGGATAGAAAAGAAGTTGGGAAAAAAAATGATACTAAAGTTAAAGAAAAGAATCAGAAAATAGAACAAAATGTAAAAGACATAGTACAAATTAAAGAAACAATAATATAAAACAGTAACAAAATCTTACAGGAATTGGAAAAGAACCCTAAAAAAGAGGTACCCAACAACAGAAGTGAAATAAAGAAGATAGAAAATGTTGTGAAAGAGAATAAAGATCAAGTACAAGAAGAAATGCAAATGCAAATTCAAAATAAATAAATAATGGTACCCATATGAACTTACCAATGAATATGGAGGTGAAAAAATTTGAAGGTAATACTATTAAATTACATTCCAAAATAATTTTACTAAGTTTAAATAATAGAGATGAATCCATTCAGAATTGATTCATGTTAACTTAAGTGGATATGCTTTATTATGGTACAATAGTATTATCTTAGAAGTTCAAAATTATGTACAATTTAAAATAAAAATTTTAGGTTACTTCTGGGGAGAAAATCCACAATCTTTGGTAAGAAAAAAAATGTATTTTGGGAAATGTGATTACAATAGAAGTAATAACTTAAATTATTGTGTTTTAAAATTTTTACTCTTATCTAAATTTCTAGTTCCTCCTATTGAAATAATAATTTCAATTAGGATATTTTAAATCAAATAAATCAAAAATAAAGATTTATGGAAAAAAATCAATTCATTTGTTTTATATTATTAATTTCTTAAGTTTTAATCAAGAGTCTTAAACAAATTTTTTGTATTCATCAGATTTCACGAATTGTTTTAATTTACAATTTCTGTTTGGTGATTACGTGTTTACAATTTGTATGTAAAATTTAATTTTTAAATTATATTGGGTGTTATATTATTTAAAATATTAAATTTGAAGATTATGTAATGTAATATTTTGGGTCTGTAATTTTTATATCAACTCATAGATGAACTTTGTTTAGAGGATTTATATTATCATAACAGTATATACTGTTATGATCAATATTAAAATTCATACTGGATAGAAACATTGTTATGGTAACTAGGGAAAACTTGATGATGAGGGAGCTAGAATGATTTTTATAAATATAAGTAATTGAAAATAATATAAAAGTAGAATTTTTGAAATCTTGAGAATAATAAATAAAGTTACAAAAATATCGAAATATAAGAAAAAAAGGAAGAAATGACGGAATTTCAAATCAGGAGGACATTTAAGAGAATTTCAATGAAAAAAAAAGTTACGTAGAAAAGAAAACGTGGAGAAAATTTAATCGACAAATCATAAGAGACCATTTTTGTAGAGCAGTTAATTTCCTACAAAATTATGAGTTGCGCGATTCATAAAAATTTTTTGTAAGCGTGTTATAAAATTCATAAGCAAAACAGAAATTTCTCTTACAATAAATAAACTTTGACCTTCGATATCCTCTAAACGGTGAGGTTTACGAAAAAATTGTAAGAGACCTTTTTGGTAGAGCATTCGATTTCCTACAAGAATATGAGGAGAGATATTTTTTAACGAACAGTTGTCGAAGAGATATGAATTTTTGTTTCTAATACTGAGGAAAAAATGGAAATTGTAAAGCGGAGAACCTTGTTATCAAAATTAAGAGCTTATGTTGGGTGAGAATTCTCTAGAGGTGTCTAGTAACTGATTTTTCAGAGTACAAAGTAAAAAAAAGTAGTCGGTTTTTTTGACCCACCCTAGTATGTATTGATATTTTCGTTTGTCCAACATACTTTTTATCGTATATTCCACTTTTCCTAAAGATGTCCTTTTGTCTTTGGGATTTTCAAATAATGGTTTTCAATTATTTGATGACTTATATAAACTAGTTTTAAATCTATTTTAGTGATAATTTAAAAATCAAGAACCAGGGTAATTAAAATTCACAATAAAAATTGTTTTGGAAGCAACTAGGAAAAAGTTGTTGATAAGAAAGATATTCATTGATGTCAACAAGGATTTAAGTATTATCAGATTTGAGAGAAAATGAATTAATTAAAGAAATATTTTTTTGATCATTTTACAAATATTAGTAATTGCAAATAGTTATGAACTCAAATTTTAAAATATTGAAATAAAAGTAGTTAAACATCAAGATTGGAAATTGGAAAATTTGCCATTAAGAGGATCCATAAATGAAAAAGAGACATATGAATTGTTGGTTATGTATGATAAATTAGGGGAATGGAACAGAAATAAATTGGGCTATTTGGTGATTGTATTATAGACCAGAGATATACAGGTTACTGTAGACTGTAAATTAATGTATTGACTGAAATAGTGTTTGGTTATCATTTAAGTTATAGGGAGAAATCTCTCTGAGATTAAGATAAGCTTGTTCGATTCATTTGATGTTTTAAGGGAAATTATTAGTATTAAAAAAATTTCATTTAATATTTAGCAAATTATAATTATTTTATGACCAAATATAACATTTTCAAAAAATCAGATATAATAACACTTATGTTGGTCAAAACCACATTTCTCCATTTATTTTAGACCTTCTAGACTAAATAAAATCATAAGTGTTACATATGGTTGAACTCGTATTGAAGAGAAGATTGCGAAAATGACTGAATATACAGGGTGATGTATTTAAAAAACCAAAGTGACTAATAATATCAGAGAAACGACAAATCTAGCAACATTGCAATTCTCAAATCTGGAATCTCCGTAACCCAAAATAGGCTTATCCCAAATTTTGTAGAATTCAGACTAGCAATTTACGAGACAATTGGCCATTTCCAAAATTTTGGTTCACTCTTTATATTATTACGTATGTTTTGGGGTAAGATCGCGATCTGATAACAAATAAATATTTTTATTAGAATCATCAAAATTAATAAACATTGGGATCTTCTTGGTTGGAAAAATAAAAGGAGATTGGAAGTTGATAGTGCCTACCCCTGCGATTAAATGTATGAGCACGAAATTAGTTGCACACACCGCAATAAGAAATATATTGGGTGAACGAGAAAATCAACACATACCTGGTTTAGAAAACATTTATGAGCGAACACACATGTAACTTAGTTTAATTATTAACATTAATCATAAAAAATAGCAAGACGAATAAAAATATATAGAAAATAAATGACATAAATAAGGCAAAAGACTTAGTATAACTACTAATTTTACATACTTAACCAAACTTAAGAAAAGTATAAATAGTTTTAATAGTCCCCTCAAAATGCTAATTTAATTAGCGAAACACGTGGCGAGTGCAGTATTTTGATTTGGTGCTTAAATGGTTCCATACCAATTTTCTGTATTGGTGAAAGTACTATAGTGCATTAGGTGATTTACTTTATGCGATAATCCATTTTTTTATTGTTGTTAATTGTCAGCAGAATATCTTATTTAAACACTAAAACTCATACACACCGATATATATATATATATATAGATATTTTACAGATTTTTACGTAATATTTATACAATGGATATTTACTTTTTTTAACGTCACGTGTAAATGCGAGAATAGTAATAGGTATGTGCATATCTAGTTTGAATATATTATGATGTAACGTAATGGACCTAGGGTTCATTTAATAGCTGTATTAATATTGATTAGTTTCAATTAAAATCTTCGGCTCCTGCTGCGATATACCCGAGGGTTTCATTAAATGTAAACCGTGGGTCTATGCAAGCTTACTTTGGCAAACAAGCCGATTATTATTAAACCCCTTATTGCTAAATTTCTAACAACCGTTTATATGCTTATGCCTTTTGTTTATTTTTTGTTTTCCAAGTCTAAACTTTTTAATTCGACCCTTCGTATCTACCGCGGCGAGATATTTGCAATATTTTGTAGACTGAAACAAAATTTTGGTATATCAAAGGAAAGTTTTCGTTATAAAAAATGTATTTGTTTATTTAACTAATTAACTATAGAAAATGTTTAAAACATTGGTTTACAAATATTTCATTCAATATACAGTGGCCATACCCAAAGCTTTAATTAGTGTAGAAGGTAATTTAATTATACAGTTCTCATTCGAATATCTCGCACCTGTAGCAAATTTTTAGTTTTTTGAAAAAATAATAGACTTCTAGATTCCAGATTGTAACGCCATCTATCTGGGCCAGACCCTTAGAAATTTTAACATAAGGTACTGTGATAAGGTACTGTGAACATTTACGAGCTTACAGACTAAAACAACCAGATAAGTCACATTACGCAAAACACCTCATTGTCACCAAACACAAACCTACAATTAAGAAAACAATTGAAACAATACTGGAAATGCTTCATATAAATTACAAGAAAGAAGAACTTGATTTTTTTGGAAGAATTTGAAATCAATAAATATATAAAATCTCCTCAGTATAGAGTACTGAATCAACAATTAAACCTGGGAATAATTTTAGATTACCTTTTGGACTAACTACCTATATAATATTAACCAATTTTTTTTAGGAAAAGAACATTATATTTTAATATTTCATAGCAAGTATTCAAACTGCAGATATAGCTCTATCATGATTGGTTGAAATGTTTATGATATGAAGTCATGTACGCTTATAAGAAATGGGTCAATCTTATGTCACTCTTTGAAAATACGATTTAGCGAAGGCTGGTTAGAAAAAAATGTTTAAAACTAGCTTTGAAATACTGTGAAAAGTATAATTTATCTTTTATATTTATTATAGATAAATTCCACAAAGTAAGGGTTGAAACAATTAATTTAAAAAGAACAGTACGAAATATTTTTAGCACATAAAAAAATTCCTTTAATTGTAAAAGTCAACAAGTCGTATCCAGTCGCCATTTTAATTTTACGTCTCTGACATTATTTGTGAAATAGAAATAAAAGAAAACATGTAAAATAAAGTCAAAAGAAAATATAATTACTATAATTTACCTTTGTAATCCTTATCGGTGGGTTCTTGTTTTATTGGAATTTGATTTTCGGACAATGAAGTCCCGGTCAAATTCGAAATTTCAGGATGTTCCACTCGTGCTGCCGTATTAGATATTTTATTATATAAAGAATTTGAATAAAAGCAACCGGCATGTTGATAACCATTCGAGTAAATTCCATCGAAATTTGCACCGACAGGATAAGTTGAGGAATAACAATGATTTTTGCTAGTTTGCAGTATGTCTGGAGGACTAGATTCTGTCTTCAAACCTGTTAAAATAAAAAAAGTATTTAGATGTAGAATATTTTGCAAGAAATTTTGTTTTATTATCAAACCACAGTTTTTTCTAAATACCGTTTACACATCCCATATAAAATATATTATATAGTGTGCCTCTTACTCTTGTAGACTAAAAGAAAGGATTTAAAAAGTAAATCAGGTCTTTCGAATAAACAGAATAATAAATAAAACTTGATAGATCATCAAAACAACAAAGATCAGAATATACAGAGTGGGCCACTCAAAAGAGTCCACCCTGATATTTGGCGGTATTCATTAGATTTTTAGTAAATGCTAAAACACTTTGATTTTAATTCCAAAAGATACACATTTTAAAAGATACAGACATCTGTCATATATCAACCCCCCCCTTCCAGTTCTTCAACCCCTTAATTTTAAATAGGGAATATACCATGTGTGGTAATCATTAGAAAATTATTGCGATGGACTAATCAGCCATATGATCATCCATGACTTTCTTTCGAAATTGTTTATCAAAAAAGTGTTAATTTAACTCTAATACGAGTACCTCTTAAAAATTAAACGCAACGGCTATGTTTGGCTGATGTTGAAATAATTTCAAATCGTTCTTCTATAGAATATACCATTTTGGACGCAATCAAAAAATTCCTATTAGATTAGCTAGTACCATTGGTAAACGCTACCAAATGTCTTAGTAACTACTTTGTTAATCTTTGCAAAATTTTTGACGTGATGAAAAAAATGTGACGTATTAGCCAAACATACGCGTTGCGTTTAATTTTTAAAAGGCATTAGACTTTTATAACATGAAGACTTTTTTTACAAACAGAGTTAATGTGTAAACTTAAACTGTGAATAAATAAATTAAAAATTAAGGAATTTCTTATGACACATGATTTATATTATGAAGAGAGATATTCGAAAGACCAACTTTTGGAAGTATTGAACACAAAAACTTTTGAACAAAGTTATGTTATAGATGCGACAGACAATGGACATGCTGTTTTAAGGTTACCTTCATATCACTGTACTTTAAATCCTGATGAGTTAATATGGGAACAATGTAAAAATCGTATTCGAGAAAATAACACAAATGAATTTATACACCATGTTAAAAAGATTGAAACCTTATAGAAAAAATAAAAAAATATGATCGACCTTGGCAAAGATATCAGTAACAACGCAGAAAGCGATGAGGAAAAAATATATCTTCATACAATTATATTTTAAGCTTATATTATTTATATATTTTCAAATATTTTTTGACAAACTCATATTTGAATCATAAGAAACTTTTCAACACGCCAATTTTCTTTTAAAAAATTTTATAGCGAGTTATGTTATAAATTGCCAGTCCTAAGCCGGTATAAAGTGTGAAGGAAGAATTTCAGGCAATAAAAATATTATTGTTATTATTCATTACATGTAAATTAGACTAAAATGATAAAAAATATGTCTTAAGTAAAATAAAGTTTCATTGTTAATAGCGGTCAGTAATGTATTTAAGGATTATAAATAAAATTTTTCTTCCTAAAGGTTATTAAAGTAAGGACATTTTAATTTTATAGTTAATTAATGCTTCAAACTAACACAGGTAATTCATCTTCGAAAACTAACAGGGACATAAAATTAAAGTACAATATTTTTTTTGTTATTTACTATTTACTAGAACTGTAGATTATAGACACTTCAGGCAGCGTCTTCAGAAGGTGAACTCGTTGTAAACGCATTAATTACTTAACTTTTGGCAAATCAAGTCAGGTCAAATCCAAATAGTTCTCCCACTTTACATAAAAGCACTACGACTAGAATGACTAGGACACATAATAATGAGAATACTAACAGAAATGGTCGGAAGGAAAAAACGATGGAATGAAATAGACGACGACTTCAAAACGTGAAAAGTGAACTACCGGATATAAAAAAGAGAAATTTCAAAGCTATTTTTAAATATGTTTCTCTTACCAGGTTACAATAAATCGTATTTTTAAAATGTGGCATAATATTTAGCGAAACCTGTTTAGAGAAAGGTATTTAAAAATAGCTTTAAAATACTGTGGAACTTCAAGATAAGTATAATTTATCTTTCATATTTATTACGGACAAATTCTACAAAGTGAGGGTTGAAACAATTAATTTAATCTACTGGAACTCAAATACAAGAACTGAGAAGATTGGAGAAAAATCACCATAGCAGCGAATTGTGATGACTGAGATGTGGGATAATCTAGCGCAATAAACAGATTTAAACGCTTACAAGCGTGCAAGGATTGAAAGAGTATGATGATGATGATGATGATGATGATGGTGGTGATCATAGTGTATCTAAGCTAAAATTCAATTTTCTCTATGTAAACAACAATGGACTAACTGAACATTTAAAAACTAGCTCAAAGAATAAATATGTGAGACACTACAATCATTATTATCGTGAAGTAAATGATATTGAAAAGGTAACAAACTTATATACTACAAATTACAGATTTAAATCTATTTAAAGAATACAATAACTATGGACTGGTATTTAATTTATTTCTGTTGAATATATCTAAATAATTACCAAACATTGATATAAATGCCCTAAAAGACCCAAATAAACTACAACGGGGCTTAAACATTGTAAATAACTGGTGAAAAAAAAAGTTTTTAAATCTAAATATAAACAAATGCTTCATAGTTACATACACTAGAAAACACAACTCACTCCACTTTGAATATAATATTAACAACTTTAATATACCGAGATTTAATTCAGTTAAAGATCTAGGAGTAATTTTTGACAATCAACTTAATTTCAATTTACACATAGAAAATGCTATACTTGCTGCCAACAAAAATTATGGATTAATTCTTAGAACGATTTTGTACAAGGCTTATATTGGCAGTAAACTTGAGTATGCTTGTTTAATCTGGCATCCAGAATATAGTAGGTACTTAATCAGAAATGTTGGCACATGTACAGAAAATATTTTTGATTTTCACTGAGGATGGTACGTATCCACCTCAGGGTACTTCACATGATGAGCTGCTCAACAAATTATCTTTCAGCTCGTTGGAAAATAGGAGAATATTAATCTTATATTCCTTCATAAAATAGTGAATTCAGATATCAATTGTAATGAAAATTTAAGCTTATTGAGTTTCGGGTGCCTAGAGTCAACTCAAGACATTCAGTCACTTTTTACTTACCCACTCCCAAGACTAATATTTTAAAATTCCCTCCTGTACATTTTATGTGCAAAAATTATAATCTCCTGGAAGATATCACGGCATATTTTAACATTTTTAATTGTAGTATTGATCTTATAAAGAATCATTTCAGATAAATTTCATTTCTATTTTTCTTTTGTATTTTATGACTTACTTAGTTTGTGTTTGTTAGTAATTTATTGTTTAACTTCTAATGTATTTATGTATTTTTTGAAATGTATTGTTAACTTTTTTCCACTCTGTAAATGGTTTCTTAACTGTGGAGTGGTGTATGGAAAATAAATAAATAAATAAATATATTTCCAATATGATATTAGAGTATTTATGTTCAACCCAATATAACGATCCGAACTGAGCTCTAAAAATGATCGTTCGAAACGTACTAAAACTCGTAAGCGAATGACACGACCTTACCCACACAAAGAAAACTTATTAAATATGCTCTCGCAAATTTTGTTGAGAATAACGAATTTTCCAGATGATACGACGTACAGGTAAACGGGACGAAAAGAGGGTTTGCATTTACGTTTTATGTGTATGTAATTGTAGCGGTTAAGTAGAAGGCAGTAATCTGAGATCATGCTGAGTTCAGAGATCAACCTGTCAGTAGTTCTTTTGGAAAGACCTAACATCCATTTAGGTTCGTATATGTCGTCACGAGTCGCATCGCCACGGGATACACCCTCTTTATCGTGATGTTACGTTTTCTGTCATTTCTAGTCGTTTTTGTGTCGCTTTATAAATCTCCGACCAAGGCATTGTAAGAGAGTTACAGTGGCCTAGAGTCTTTTCCGATCTTTTGTGTAAAATTTTAGATTCCGCACTCCATGAGCAGGTAGTTGTCACCAAAAAATAAAAAAAATTATCGCAATTTTATTTACAAGAGCAGCTGCAAAAACAATGGAAAATCAGCTAACTAATAATGTACCAAAATAATCAGTAGACTAAATCATTATCCAAAATGGTTTAAGGGGAATATTAGATATTCACATAGGTATCGCGTTGAAGCAAAAGTACGGCAAAAATATAAGAGATCAGGAGTTATTTAAATGTAGACCCCGAAAAATTGTATTCGAAATTATATGGTGGTTTTATGGAAGTTATTGGAGAAAAAATACCCCTAAATAAAAAACAGTGTACAGATAACCGAAGAAATAAATATATAAAGAATGAGACTGGAAGGGTCGGCAGAGGCACTAAAGAAGGATTGAATTATGAGCATTTACAAATGGAAGATATAACAAAGGGCAATATTTTTTAAAGGTAACGGAAGGATGTAATCTAAGCACTTTACTTATTTGCTTGGTACTGGACGAAGCTCTAAAAGAAATAAAGAAATAAGTTAGGAATTACGTTATTGAAATATGAGAAAAACAATAATCTCCAACTATGTCCAAAGCAACTTTAGAGAAAGTAGAAATTAAAATAAATACAAATAAAATGGCAATAATGGTACTAAGTAAACAGCTTAATGTATAACTTTCGTCAACAAACATTAAAATTTATATTTACTTGTTTTATTCTTTCATCCATCGCCACTGCCATTCCCTTCAGTTCCATTAGGTCTTTACCTTTTCTTTTTCCGATTTCTGCAATTTTATCCTCCTAGTATGCCTCTCCTTTTGCTTATTCTTCCGGATTCTATTATTTTTTTGTTAATTTGACTCATTCTAATGACGTGTCCATACCAATTCAGCTGTTTCTCTAACAGTTACTATTTTCTTTTTGATTAACTAGTTGTGATTTCTTACTCTGTCTCATCTGGTATTTCCGACAACTATTGTATTGTACACTTGTAATTTAATTTCTTTCTTATTTGTGGTGATTTCCATTTCTGTATCTTCTATTTATTTTTTGCACGAGAAGTAGAGTAGATTGGAGTAGAGTTTACTAGAGTATTCTTAATGATTATAGTATTGTTGTTATTCCTGATTTTACTTGGTAAGTGTAGGTTTTTGCTTATTGGAAATTTTTTGTGATTTCTTTTCCTCAATTTTAGACCTCATGATGACCCACTGAGGTCGAAACTAATTGTCGGTTTTAATATATATATAAAAGAGTTTTATGTGGTTTGATTTTTGAATTTTATTGGATTTAATTTTAAATGTTTAAATGACTTACCATTAATTGTGGTCTGGTGATTAAATTCTGAGTCTGTATTGTAAGACTCACTGTCGTCGGTTCCACAGCTACTTCCTAAAAAATAAATCGTACATGTAACAACTTTAACTTCCAAACATAAAAAACATGGTAAGGAACATTGTCTTCCTCTCCATATACTTCTACAAGAATTATATGAATTGTAAATTAAGCAGAAAAATCTCTAGTAAGAGGTGACGAGAATTTATAGGTATAAAAATTATCTTATTAGAAACTCAACACAAATTCAATACTCAAAAGATTGTAGGAGTCAGCGTATTTTGGAGATTCAGATTAAATACCTTTCTCATGGGTAAATATTCTTCGATATTTAATATGTTCATTTAAAAAATAGGTTCTAGTAGCCTCGAATGCAAGAGAAAATGAATTTATCTCTTACAAACTCTGTTAAAGAAGCTATGAAATTACTTACGGACCAAACCACCTAGTACGAGGGTTGTCATCTTAAATTTTGACATTTTTGACAGTAAACGTACTAAGAACGTTTTGACGTGCGAGTACTATTTATGTTGTTTACAGTAAGTTGAAAATCTCATCTCGGCCAAAAAATGGAATTAACTCGAGAACATTTTCGAGCTATGATTTATTATGACTTTCGACGTGGTGTAACTCAAGAAAAGTGCACCAATCAACATAATTCAACTTTTGGTGACGAAAAGGCTCATGTCGATTGGTGTCGTAAAATGATTAAAAAATACAATTGTGGTGCATCCAAAGCCGTATACAGCATCGTCACAGGTGACGAGTCGTGGATTTATGCACATGAGCTAGAAAGAAAAGGCCAATCCTCAGTTTGAGTGTTTCAATGTGAAGAAAAGCCAACAAAAATTACTCGTTCTCGAAGAGTTAAGAAGCAAATGGTGCCGTGATTCTTCACGAAAATCGGTCATGTGGCAACTGTGGCTCTAGAAAAATAAAAGACCGTTAATTCAGCATAGTATACAACCATTTGCTTGCCAGAAGTTTTCGGTAAATTGAGAGATACCAATCGAAAACGACGAATCATTTCGCATCACGACAATGCGAGCTCACACATATCAAGTGAAACAAGCGAGTATTTGGACACAAAAGATCGTATGATGGGTCATCCGCCTTATAGCCCCGACTTGGCACCTAATGACTTCTTCTTGTTCCCACAAATTAAAGATAAACTGCCTGGACAACGATTTTCATCGTCCGAAGAAGCGGTTGCGCTCAAAAAACATGTTTTAGAGCCATCATCTTTTAACTGGACAAGATGCTTTGAAGGGTGGTTCAATCGCGTGCAAAAGTGTATAAATCTTAAAGGCGAACATTTTAAAAAGCAATAAATATATTTTTGATAAAATTCATTTGTTTGTTCTTTCTATTCTCAATACATAAATAGCAACCTTCGTATTAAACGGTCAGTATGTGATAAAATAAAAGAAAAATAATACATTACGCATTAAAACAAAGCAAATAAAAACATCGACACGTGAAGTTTTATTCAATATATAATTTTTATTCCAAAAGTGTTGAAACTATGTTAAAGATACTTTTTATTTGTTTATGTTACCAACAATAATGAACAAACAGTGAAAAAATCTGTTAATTTACTTTTGGGAGCTATCTCGCCAAATATTGTTTAACAGCACAAATCTCTGTAGCAATGAAACCAACGAATTTTTCGCAAAACACGTATACACGATTCCCGGCGGAGTGCAGTCCATTATTTAGCCTTCTGAATCATTGATAAGTAACAACAGGTGAAAAGCTTTGTTACAAAGACCATTTCGCTGTCGATAGCGGGCGTCCTTCTTGTTTCCCGTTCGACCGACAGAGACAGCGAATGAAACGATCCCGCTAGTATAGAGGGGTTAAATGCTCGCATTTAGGCCATTAATTATGAACAACTTGGTATTACTTACCTTCTTGATGCCAGTTCTCTCTCCAATCCGTTGGGAATGATGAGGCTGAAATGTAGGTAGGAAATTTGCGTTAGATATTTGTCTATACATGGTGTCCAGATTTTATGCGAAAGCTTGTATCTCTACATTCCGTTCATATGCAAAACAATATTTCCCTCTGTTATATTTCGGAATTTTAACTACATAAAAAATATCTTAGAACTACCCCTAACTACTAATTTTAATTTGTTTTGAAAAGTACCTCCAGATCAATAAAATAAATTCAGAAGGTACATGTATTAATATATTCTGGTGAATTATATTGAAAGGGCCAAAATAACAACCATTATGGTGCTAGCTGTGAATTTGATCATTGGAATCATTGAGACGATCCTAAGAACATGCCATATATCAAAATGATTGTTTTATGATCAGAATTGCATATAACCTTATCTACTGCCATCAAATGCTTTATCTTTGCAATATATTTTTTTTTTCTAGTGGACAAAAACAAAACCCAGGGTATTCAATAATAACAAATGATGAGAATTCAACAGTAAACCCAGAGGTTCCTGTATTACACAATTTCATTAATAGCCAACGATACCGCAGGAAATCGTAAATTCCAAATATTTCGAAATCGTATTGAGATAATGAGATGATTTGAAAACTGAAAGATGCAGATTTGTACACCAAAGAGGGAGACGTATTTTGTTTTTAAAATACTTTTAAATGTCGGAGAAAATGACAACAAACTATCAAAACAAAAAAAGAAGTACGTCCTCCTCTTCATGTAAATTTTTTAAGTTTAAAGTTTTAATCCAACTTTTTTAAATTTCAACCATTCTGCAGTAAAATAACAATTCAAATATTAGGAAAATTTGAACAATAGATTGCGCTTATACCCCAAAAATATTCAAATCTATAATTTGGCAACAGTATTGATGCATTTTGACAGGTTATGCTTTATCGACTGACGTTCACTGCGGCCTGGCACACTTTTTCGATAAAAATTGAATTATTATCTGTAAAATATTCTAATAAACTTGAGTTAAACTTAAGTAATCATTGTGTGTGTGAATAAAAGTACTTGCACCGAGAATGATAAAGAAAGTAAAACCAATATAGTTTTTTTAAATATTTTACAGCGTATTTTTTAATGGCCTATAGGTACTCAATTATTCAAAATTTGTCTAAAAAATAACAATATATTCACGAATTTAAAAACTTACTATGACTTTTTCGGAAATAACTACATAAGATGTTGATTTTTTCCTGTAAAATTTCAATTAACAATGAAACTTTGTTTTTTTTTGTAAACAACTGAGAATTATTAGGATACATATTTCGAAAAAAAAGAGTCATCGAGTCTTATTATAACTAATTTTTTGCAGTAAAAAAACTGAATTTAAATGTTATACTTTGGCGTAGACATTCATAAATGTTGTTATTAAAAAACCATGATTCTACGCCAATACAGGGTGTTGGATTTAGGTTTGTCTTCCATCATTTGGACAATAAAAGTGAAATATATGAACTATATATATATAATAAAAAAGCTAATTATTTGTTGTTACTCTAGTCAATGGTTTATAATTATTGGGAATCTAACAGAAAAAGAATGTATACTCTTAAAAATTATATCCGAGCTTTCGAAAATTTTATTTCCATCATCAGGGAAAATTTTATGAGGTTTGTTTCACATGAATATAATATAAACCCATAACATAATTGTCCATAAATTATTTAAAGTAACTTTACAGAATTGAAAATATTTCACATTTACAAAATTTCTATAAATAAGAGTGATCAAAAATTTGAAATTCCATCTGATTTTTAATCACTATGTACCAAAATTTTTTAATGCCATAGTATAGAACTTGAAAAGTTAGAATATGGATACGTAAGCCTTTTTTTTCAACAGTTTGGCTGCTACAGACATCTATATTCAAAAAAATGTGATCGTTGAAATTAGCTCGGCAAGAGTGTTATAAAAATATACGGGGTATTCCATTTAAAAAACAAACTTTTGATGCACTGCGTTCCTGAACACCCTGTATATTTGACACTAATTTTAGAACATGAATCTTAAGACTGCCTACACTTTTTGTAAATACTTCTTTTTCCTATCTTTAATAATAGCGAACTAATCGAGTTTTGCCACATTAATACGACGCCCTGTATATAATCGATTAGCCTTATTATACCCGAAGGTGTTAAGGCTTTTAAATGTTTTTTATTGATGCACAAATCTTTCCCATTTCTTCCTGTTTCTTGCCATTATTTTTCCACCATTTCAGTCTGTTCCACGTTCCTTCAAGCATTACATCACTATACAATTCCATTTTTTCCTTGGTCTCTTTTCATGAGCTTTTGTTTGCCATATTCGCTTTGGTCGTCTTTGTCTTTCCATCTTTATTATATGTCCGAATTATTTCAAATGTTGCTTCTCGGTGCTCTTTAAAATCGGCTTCACCTTTAGCTCTGCTCTCACTTCTTCATTCCTTATTTTATCCTTCCTCGTAATACCTTTCTTTATTAGCACCCAATTTTCGGTTCCATGTGTTAATATCAGTTTAAAGATAGTTTTTATAAACATTTATTTTTGTTTTTACTAATACCTCATTTTTCCTTATAAATTTGTTGTTTAAGCTGTAGTATAAGCGGGTTTCTTTGTAAAGCTTTTAAAACATTTTTTTATTTTTTATTCACTTCAACAACTCGTAGAAATCTTATGGAGATCTAGATTTCATTTTTTTGTGAATGGAAAGGATTATGGATAAATATGTAAATTTATAATTTCATACTTACCATGTGACTGTGTTGATTTGTAATGTTCTTGATGTTGTTGGTAACAAGAGCTAAATGGTGAACCAAAAAAACACCCCTGCAACAAACAACAATGGGAATAATTACTACAAAAGTGCGAGTTATGTTCCGAAGAAATAATAGAGAGTACATATATCATTATATGCTATATAATGTTATAATGCGTTGCAAAATATAAGACCCCGAAAAACCCAATACTCGTACGAGCGACATCAACACTGGTTTGTGCCATCAAAAGAAATGGTGGCATGGAATTTTAGCGTTTGTAATACCAATACTATAGCCTGATAATCGATGACATTTTCTACTGAAGACTTTTGGGCATACTACGAATTCTTGCAGGGTCGTATTGAGCCGACTTACCTTATTACAAAAGTTGATATTAGGAAAGATGCAGGGTGTTAAAGTTAGTTTTTTATGTATTTTTCTTTATTATTTAGATTTTAATATTAAAAATTAATTAAAAGGAACATTAAATTAAAATCAGGATTTTTGCTCAAAATTGTTTGTTTAGCTTAAAATGAATTTATTCCATACTTTATCTACACACTATATAGTTTTTTTAACTGAGGGGTGCTATGCAAGTAATATCATTTGAACAATAATAACTTGTGTCAAAAATATCATATCACGTTAAAAAGAAACTAAGCTTACATGAAAATAATAAAAAAAGAAAAAAAAATATAGTTCAGATATAGCTTCTTTATAACTTAACCTTAAAACTGCAACGAAAAAGAATATAAATAGGAAGAAATTGATATTAGAGAAGTGTCATAATTGAAATATAGTCATTGTTATTCAAAGCAGTTTTGTAAAGCTTTCCTGTTAAATAATGTTTTTTAAACTCATACATGTGTTGTAATTTTATGTTGAATGAAAGCAGAAACAATAAAATTACCGGACTAAATACATATTGAAAAATAATTGTTTTTCATATGTACAGTTTTAATGAAATAGTTAAATGTAGACATTTCAGTTTAAGGTAGTAGAAAGGCTGTTATTTTCTTATTATTATACTTTATTTTTTCTATATACCTACTTACATTTTTTCAATAATAGCCACCAACGAAAAATCAAAGTGCGAATACCTGAATAAAACATAATAAAAACCTAGTTTTTAGTGGGAACAGAAATGTATCGCGAATTAATTAAATGATATTTGCATAAGAACTTAGTAGGACCGTATAATTTAATTATTTGTGTCAATAAAGGTTAGTCGCCAGGGGAGGAACGAGTTCCTATATTAAATTTCTTGCTTGTTTTGGGCACATACACAATGCTTAATAAGGGCGTAATAATATCATAAGAGTTATCACTTTGTTTAAAAGAATCATTAAAAATTAGAAATATTTTTGTAGTTTAACACTGTCCTCTATTAACTAGAAAATAATCTTAAATGGCAGACTTATGGTTTTGGTCAAATAATAATTTACACACGTCGTATTTTAAATAAAACATTTTAAAGAAATAATTAATAAAAAATAATAAAATTTAAAATAGTTTGCCAATTTAGTAAATGAAGTAATAAACTACATATTTTCCGTTTTACTCAAATATCGGTTATAAAGAATTAAATCTTCAATATCCTACTTCAAATTTTAGTAAAATTAAATTATCTAAATACGTATACAAGGTGATTCTAATTTCATATGAAAAAATTCAGAAGAATGATCCTCGTTAAAAATTATGAGGGGTATTTTTTATAAAAATCTCTCTCAAAAGAACGGAATAAATATGGACGTTTTCGTTTTTTTCTCAGATTCGAGTAAATGTAGAAATTTTGGGCGATTACATGCACTCATAACGAGGTAATTATCTATTTTTTTTGTTTTAATTACCAAATTGTTACATGGGCGAAACTAACAACCCTATTTTATTATATGTTAGAATTTCTGTATGGTTGAATTCTATAAATAAGAAATATTATTCGGAAGATCTGTTTTACTTCTAAACTTTTTTTAATAAATACAGTATCATAGTTTTTAATGTTTATTAAGTAAAATAACAAAATTATAAAAACATAACGTAGAGATGTACAGAACATGAGTTATAATATACAAGGTGTCCGCGAAAATAATGCAAATATTTATGGATGAGGTATAAAAATGTATATAGAATAAAAATGTATTATAACATATTTTTTCATTTAAAAAAAAATAAATATTAGTATTATAGATAGATAAATCTGAAGTAGCTAGCACTAAATACTTGGGAATAATAGTAGATAAAAATTTGAAATGGGTGCCTCACGTCCAGTATCTAACAACTAAAATTCGGAAATTAATTCATAAATTTAATTTAATACGTACCATCTTAAACAAAAATCTTCTCAATAAAATATATTCATCATTAATTGAATCTTTAATAAGATATCGAATAATTGTGTGTGACAATGTATACCAAATGTATTTCAGAATTATATTCTAAAAATAATAAACTATAAAAACAGACTGTTCTCTTTTTTATAATAAAAATATTCTAAATGTTAGATCTCTATATTTACATGTTAGTTGTGTGTTTAATCACAAACTGAAAAATAATACTTTCATAAATAATCCTTAGAGAACTAGAAATCAAAAGAAGATAATGTTAAGCATACCGTTCTATAAATACGACAAAAAATTCATTTATATCAATCAAAATGTTCTTAAAAGCCTATTTTAATTATATATTTTTTACTTTATAGATATATTATAATTTTGTATTCACATAACTGTCAGTTAATTAATCAATATTTTCGCGATCCGAAAAACAAATATTTAGACCTAATCTTGTGTACAAACAAGTGTTAACTCACTTAGGTGCATATTTATAAATTTATTTTTACCCTTATTTAAATTCTTCAAATTGTATTTCTGAATTATATGCACTATGTTATAGTGTTAATGAATATCTGTTGTCAAAGCGAAATAATTAGGCTGTATGTATTTTTTCAATGAAGTTCAGACATTTTCAGAATTAGATCTATCCAATTATTATTTATCAAAAATCAACTAAAGCAATACAGATAACTCAGTCAAATATAAACAATGATTTTTTAAACGTTCTAAAAATAAGTTTTTATTTTAGTACACCCGGATATTTAGAATGGTCGGTTACTGGGGATGTAGAAGAGTGAAAAATGTATTCTCAGTAATTATTACACTTTTTAAATAATTAAGTACACGTTTCCAACAATCGTTGGGACACTGAAACAAAACATCGCGGATCAAATGAATTAATATGTGGTGATATTCTTGATTTGCATAAAATGCCATTTTTCACTAAATAATTGAAACGATAATCTCAAAACTATTAAACGATCTAAATCTTCTGCAAACTAACACAATTTTATGATTCATCAGATAGATATTCCATGGTTATATGACATACATTTTTATTAAAAGTATGAGATGTTGCCACATGTAAATGTTCGAGTAAATATTTAAAAATGATTTTTTGTGTAAACTAGTGACCTTAGAAAAAAAATTCTTAGAATGTTTTGTTGCAAATAGCACATTCTACACACCATTTAAAAATAATAGTAATATTGGAAAAATATAATAATTACATATTACCAAAATGCTAAACATTAATTTTCTTTCCATAAAACCAGGGTGTTCCAGAAACTAGTCTTGAACAATCTCACGACTTGAACTATATTTATTCTACTTTTGCTTTATTTTCAGAAAAATCATTAATTGAAAACTATGAATTGGGGAAAACTATTTTTTTATCTGGAGCTGATGTGGTTTCTAGTGAGTAATAACTTCTCAGAAACTACTTACTGGTGGTCTCGAAAGTAGCAATGGTAAAATTAGGGAAGTAACAAAAACTTCTTAGTACTTTCAGTATTGCAACAAATTGCAGATAATTTAGTCGTAAATCTTGACAGATCTTATTCAAAATTTATATATTAATTGGGCAAAACATCCACTGTCTCTAACCATGAACCATCCAACTATTTAATTACATATTACTTCTGTTACGGTTTTCCTAACATACTCCCGGGCTTTGTAAACCTGTGTTTTCAAAAATTATAGAGAAAGAATAAACTAAAACTAAAGAAATAAAATGACATATAAACCTGAGTGACCTGCTTCGACCAAAACCAACAGAACATTACATTTAAGGGTCCATATAAGGAAGAGGTCACAATTTAATTTTGTATATTTTATTGCTGCCCCAAATACCCTAATGGGACGTGTTCGAAGGTATGAATATGAAATTTATGTAGTTTTAACTACAAAATTCATTCATCTGGTTTCTGGTACCCAAAACATTACTGCCATTGTCGCTAAAGATAACGAGAGAATTCCAGTAGTGAAACTAGTTACCAATTCTATATGTATAGCTTTGGTCTTTTAGCAGATTAGCCATTTGATGATTGGTTAAAAGCTCTAAATCTAAAATATATGGAACAGTTAATAACAGTCTAATAGTTTTTTTATTTCTCCAAGATCACCAAGCGGCAAAAATTTCGAAAAAAAAATTAAAACCCCAATGTTTAATCCGTCCTTTTGAGGGTGATATCTCTTTAGAGATTGGACTTGGAATTGTTTTATGAGGAAAAGCCTTCATAAAATTTAATAAGGTACCTTCTACTGAATTTTTTCGTATGAATTTAGAAACACCCCCTAATAGAATGGTAAAATTTGTTAATCATAGATCATAGGATTCACAGGTAAACTACTAGAACTAGCACACCATCTGAGAACATTAAATGGATTAGAAAAAAAGAATAAATAATACAATTGGAAATGAATAAGAAACTAAATAGCACGGAACTATTCGGATTTACGGAAATTAATGTAGGTATATTGAAAAATTCAACAAAACCTATACGCATCATATTAGAATCGCTTTAGAAAAAGGTCCTTTTTTTAGAATAATTTAATTAAAGACTCCGATGTGATATCACCATTTATTTTAAGAAATTGATTTAAAATGTCTTGTCGTATTTAGCCCTTATTACTTATTATCGAGTATTGTTTGCAGAACTTTTTTGCAACATACAATGAAGAAAGGTGTTTTCCCCTTCGGCATTCAGCGCGGGATCAAAGTGACAATGAAGGTGTTGTGTTACTATTGTTTACCTTCGTCATTTGTTTCTTTTGTCGTGGCTTCTTGATGGCCAATTTCATTACTTAATTTGATGGCACAAATCAATAACACGCAAAATCGCTTTGACATTTCAACTTATCACCATCCAGTGACGTAGGCTCAATAATGTTTTCTAAATCCTTCCGTGATATTTCCGACATTGCAAATTTATTTAGGTGGTTCATAAAGTAGGATCAGGAATAAAGTAGAAATAATTTAGTGCTGATGCATTGTACGAAATTCAACATTAAAAGAAGATTCCTTCGTTATATTCCTAGAGCCTATTTAGCCCCGACATTGTAAGGCGTTGGGTGGAATTGATTCGTATATGGATAACCTCTTTCTTACACAGGGTGTCCGCGAAAATATTGCATATTTTTGAATGGTATATAGAACGTGTCGCGTGCAACAAAATATTCTAATACATTTTTTTTCTAACATCATTAGTTTACTCAAAAATTCACTTTAAATATTTTTCTCGAAAATGTATATGTGGCAACACCTCACATTTTTACTAAAAATATGTGTTATGTAACCAAAGAATATCTACTTGATGAATTGTGTTAGTTTGCAGACGATTTGAATCATTTAATCGTTTAAGTTCATCTTTTGGTAACGTAGCTTCAATAATTCTGTGAAAAATTGCATTTTATTCAAATCAATGATATTGATTTCAGATAGAATGTTAACTAAATCTAATCCGCGGTGTTTTGTATCAATGTCTCAAAGATTATTGGAATCGTGCAGTGAATTAGCTAAAAAAGTAGTGATAGAACGATCGGATGTGTAATAATTGCAAAGACATACATTTTTCACTCTTCTACATCCTCTGTAAGCGACCATTCTAAATATCTAGGTGTAGTAAAATAAAAACTTATTTTTAAAAAACCTTTGTTTATACTTGACTGAATCATCGGTGTTGCCGGCTTTAGTAGCTTTTCGGTAAATAATATTTGAATAGATCCAAAATACTAATATCCTTCTTTGAAAGTGGTTGACTTTAGAAAAAAATATAAGACATTTTTATTCTGCATACATTTTTATACCTCATCCATAAATATGTGCATTATTATAATTTTCGCGGTCACTCTGTGTATTTCAATCTTTTTTTTATTCTGCATTACTGTATCTACAGGGTGTCCCACGACGGTTAAGACAAGTAATATATCAGAATTGGGCAGTAGTAGAGAATTATAATTTTTGGGGGTATAAATTAGAGCAAATGTTGCATCTTTTCTTGTTATTGTGTTACCCAATGAGGTATTTGTTTTTGGTCACGTGACGTCGCATTCAAAATTATTAATGGGACAACCTGTATATTTGTGCCTTTCTGTATTCCTCCCGATAAAACAATTCCAACAAACTAGCACACTTGGGGTCTAAAGTGATTAATTTAAGAGCTACAGGTACTTAAACGATTGTAAGTTAAAAAATTCATAATTGAATCCCTTGTAATTTTCGGCAATCTTACATTCGTACGTAATGATTAAGACAAACCAATATTATAATTTTTAATAAAAATTCAAATTAACTGTCAGAAAAAAAACTTACAATATTAAAGGAGATGTTCAAATTGATGCCCATCTTCGTAAATAATCGTGAATCACTTATGAGTATACCTACACACTGGGCGTCCCCCAGAATCGGAGCTTCAAATCTGAAGGCATAATATTAATTAATTAATTAATCCAACCTGTTTCATTATCTAATTTATTGTAAGAACTACGTTTTGCTTCCGCTCGGCAAAACCATTACAATATCATATGTGTTGTCATACATACAGTTATAAACATTCAACCATCTAATTACATTAATATTATATTTAGCACGTATATTACATAATTGTTAGTTTCCTTTTCAATCTGATCTTTTTTAGAGAATGGAGAGAAATAAAAACTTTAGCGCTGGACCGGAAGCAATAATTGTTACCATACAAAGGCTAAAATATTTATCCGTTACCCTAAACTACATAAAATTTAGTGAAGAACAACAAAAAGATGTAGATTTGCACCATAGCTTTTCAAATGATATTAAATTATGATTCAATACTTTACCTACTATTTATATATTATCTGAGTAATTAAAGTCATCGTTTACATGTTCCAATAATAACGTTGGATTGTTTCCTAGCCTGTTTTGTTCCGTAATATAATACTATATAAAACAAGAACCAACTTAAAAGATATCAAGAATTTTGGTTTTTGCTCTGGTGTAGTTTGTGATTTTTTAAATAAATTTTAAATTATGCCTAACCTATAAATGTCTAAAATTATTTATATATCGCTATAAAATTATCGCAGCTAAAAGGGGACAACTCAAGAAAATATGTGTAATCTAAAACCGAAGGAGTTCTACAGGAGGTTCCCGTGGGTGTTCTAAGATAAATATGACTAATTCTCCTAATGGTACGTTTCCTTGGCTATTGATAGATATTTAGAGAATTTGGAATGTTTTTTTATCAAAAAATTTGAAAAACTACTAATATGGTTCATATATCTAGCCTATGTTCTCCAATAATCTTCAAAAATTGGTGATTGTAGTAGTCAATTAATAGTCGTGCCATTTACTAGCTTATCGTAAAAAATAATAAAAGTTATGTTGGATTTTTTACTAATTATCGAAAAAAATACTGATTTCCAAAAAATCAAGGATTTTAGAAATATAATGAACATGACATAACATAATTACAGAAAGCTTTTATTACTTTTTACTTTCAAATAATAACTTTTGGTCAACACACTTCGGGATTAACAGCAAACTTTAGTCCTTTGGTTTATAATCTACTATATTTCATGAACAAAAAAAATTATATTTTTATTTACCAAATTGCATTAAAAAGATTATCTGTTAATTATATTAGCTAAGTTTTAACTACACGCCATTGGAAAGTCAACAAAATCAGTCAACTTTTGTGATTTTTGTAACAAGACATATGTTACATCAAAACTCATTTGTTTCCTTTCAAAGTGATTGATTATGATTAAAATAAGATTAGAAATTGGAATTTCGTCAAATTCAACAGCGACAGTGAAGGTGCGAAATTGTCTTATTTCCTTATTTACAAAGTAGCAATTTGTGGTGAAGATTCTTCGGGATTAAAAACCGATAATAATTTTCCCCCATGAATAATCAAAATTTTAACAGGATGTAATTTTATGAAATGTTCTGTCACCCCTCGTCTCGATAATATCTTTTACATTGGGAACTGGAATATTTTGTTGTCAATACTTGAGTCTGTTCACTTAAAACCAAACAAAATATTTTATTAGACGCGCTTTTCACTAACTATGTTAGCATCTCAGGAGATGATTAAAGCAGTTTTAATCATCTCCTGTATAAAGTTTTGTTTCCGCTTTTTTAATACTACTGTGAAATATTTTGTATCAGACCAAGTTATTAAGGATTATTTCGATCATCTTTGCCGTATGAAATTTGTTAATATTTCTTATCTGATTCGCTAAGTTGAATTTGCTAAGATTTATACAGTAGGGTGGGTCAAAAAAACCGACTACTTTTTTTTTACTTTGTACTCTGAAAAATCAGTTACTAGACACCTCTAGAGAATTCTCACCCAACATGAGATCTTAATTTTGATAACAAGGTTCTCCGCTTAACAATTTCCATTTTTTCCTCAGTATTAGAAACAAAAATTCATATCTCTTCGACAACTGTTCGTTAAAAAATATCTCTCCTCATATTCTTGTAGGAAATCGAATGCTCTACAAAAAAGGTCTCTTACAATTTTTTCGTAAACCTCACCGTTTAAAAGATATCGAAGGTTTAAGTTTAATTATTTTAAAAGAAATTTCTGTTTTGCTTATGAATTTTATAACTCGCTTACAAAAAATTTTTATGAATCGCGCAACTCATAATTTTGTAGGAAATTAACTGCTCTACAAAAATGGTCTCTTATGATTTGTCGATTAAATTAAGCGTTTAAAAGATATTCATCGTCAAACCTCAATGAATACAAATTTTAACAGTTTTTGATGAATAATTCGAAAAATTTCAATTTAATTTTTGAGTTTTACGAAAATTTATACAAATTTGAGTTCCTATGAAAAGAGAAACTATTTTTCTCTTTTTTTTTTTTAGTCCTACATATGTTTGGTTATATTGAAAAGAAAAATAGTGCATTATTTCTAACTCAGAGTCAATGATTTATTAAATTTTGAAAAAAATAACGTTTTTGTCATAAATTTAATATGAAAAGTATTGATCTTGAAAAAAAAAATGTTCTATTTGTTATTAAAAAGTTTCTTTATTTAATTTTATCAACTAAAATAATTTTTTTAACATTTATAATATAATCGTACACTTTTACTGTAAAAAGTTTTCTTTATTACAATTTGGGTATTGTTTGCGATGTTCTTTTATAACTTGCAATAAATATTGAAATTGCTCGTCATTTTTTGTTAAGCATTGGTTATAATCATCGACTAATGCAACAGCTCGCTCTGCCGAATCATTAACAACTTTGAATTGCTTAAAGTATTCTTTATGTCTATATGAAAAAAGTCATACGGTAGATCAAAAATTTTAAAGAGATTCAAGAACTTTTTGGAAACAAAGTCACTCAGATATGTTTGCATTAATGAATTCAAGTCTTTTTTATCAATTATAAATCTTCTAGCTTTAGAATCTGTACCTTCACGAGTTTTCATAGCTTCAACAATATTTTGTTTTATCTCCAATGGAACGGCATCGTCAAACAACGATAAAATGGCAAGTTCATCACTTAAGTACCATAAATGACAAATCATTTTTTCACAAGTAGCGGAAGAAATCGAAGGATTGATATGTTTGTACTCAATTAAATTTTTCAAAAACTGTAAATCATGATTAGCAGCAGTAGTCGCAGAAGTTGATGAAAACCAAGCTTTTAAATACAGTATAACTATAAAAATACAAAATTGCCGAAGACCATGCAATTCTTTATTACAAAGTCTAAATTCATCTCTGAATACAAACATTTTTAAACTATAAATTGCCTTTGTCTCGAGGCATTTCTCCGAGGAAAATCAACGACAGTTCCAATAATTCTTTATAGTCATCTCGAGGTTGCAGTAACTATCAAAAACAATAAAATATTTATCAGAAACAAGGAAATTTTTATTCTCAAAATCGCAGTTAAATCATACCTGTAAGGATTGTGTAATAAATCTAGATATTTCAATTTTCTTATCCGAAACAATCTCAGCAACAACAGTATCTTCAACACCAGATTTATAATTAGTTAAAATTAGTATTTATTGAGGTTTGACGATGAATATCTTTTAAACGCTTAATTTAATCGACAAATCATAAGAGACCATTTTTGTAGAGCAGTTAATTTCCTACAAAATTATGAGTTGCGCGATTCATAAAAATTTTTTGTAAGCGAGTTATAAAATTCATAAGCAAAACAGAAATTTCTCTTAAAATAATTAAACTTTAACCTTCGATATCATTTAAACGGTGAGGTTTACGAAAAAATTGTAAGAGACCTTTTTTGTAGAGCATTCGATTTCCTACAAGAATATGAGGAGAGATATTTTTTAACGAACAGTTGTCGAAGAGATATGAATTTTTGTTTCTAATACCGAGGAAAAAATGGAAATTGTAAAGCGGAGAACCTTGTTATCAAAATTAAGAGCTCATGTTGGGTGAGAATTCTCTAGAGGTGTCTAGTAACCGATTTTTCAGAGTACAAAGTAAAAAAAAAATAGTCGGTTTTTTTGACCCACCCTATTATACAGTGTATCTAAGAATAAGTGTGTGACCTTAGGATTTCACTCATATAAAAAGTGAAGAAAAAAATTACAATTTTTAATTTTAAAATGACAATAATTTTTATGTGATCACCAGATTTGCTGAAATAAGGGTCATTCTTTTTATGGTAGATTAACATATACAACTCAAAATATCTAAGATATTCACTTAATGTCAACAATACCTATTTCTATGACCGATATTTTATGGATATTGGTGTAACACCCAATTATCCTAATGTATCTACAGACATAAGGATATCTTATATTAAATTACATGAAGTTTGTGTTTCAAAGTCTGATTAAACAATCTAAAAAATTCAGTAATTATTTGGCATCCTTACGACGTCCATAAGATATTCTTAATTATTCCGGATAATCTTATCAAATAAGTTTTGTTATGTTCATGTTTTCTATATTTTTCATTTCTGTATGAATATCCATATAACATCTTTTGTAAATCCATACGATATGTGCATTAATCCCATAGTGAATATCCGCAGACATATACAGGGTGTTTCAGAATAAATTACCATAAATTGGGGAATATATAGATCTTGAGTCAATATCTATCTTAAATAACAAGTAATTTTCTCTGGTTTACTTATAACTTATAAGAAAAATCTTAAAATAAGTAAGTAAAAAATTTTGCTTGTTAGTTTTAACCGATCCATTTGTTTTTAGTTAAAACATTTTATTTTTTATCAAAAGACCATGTTAACTTTAATAGTTCACAGTCTCACACCATGCATTTTTTATACATACAAAAGGTTTTTAGCTTAATTAAAAAATTATTTTTTTATTTATTGAAAATACATTTATATCTTTTTCGGCTAAATTTAGACCTACAGGACTGAAAACTGAAAAATAGGCCAACTAGACCAATCTTGGTCTTCACAACAACTTTTTGATTTGTTTTTTTGTGTTACCGGTATCACTCAAAATAGACTTATCGAAGATTATTAAGTCGAGTATATAAAAAAGTATAAAAAATAATCAAAATATGCAGAGCTAAAAAGTCTAAGTTCGTGTTTTCCTCATAATTTGACTCTTCAAAAAATAATTGTTATGCTACAGGATATTTATTACTTTTAATAAGAATTAGAATAAAGAAGTTATTTCAGTTAAAAGTGTATAACAAATGTTAAAAATGTATTTTAATAACAGAAAAAACAGAAAAATGTCTGACAAGCTGTTGTTTTTCAATTTTTCAAGTACAACTTCAGAAAATATGAGTGGATATATCAGATTTGTATCTTTTGTGTACGTGGCAATCTGTAAAAGCAATGAAAGTTTCTCAAAGACACCAATGACAACAAAACAAACAAATGTGGATAAATTTCAGAGTTGGTAGAAAATTTAAAATTGCTGTTTCTTAACTTTTTCCTCTTGCGATTTTATTTCTTTTTTATGTTTGTTTTTCAACTTATGAACTTCTTATTTTATTACCAAGCAAATAATTTTCAATATGTCTTTATAAATTAAATTAATTAAGTATATGATTTGTAACATTTGTTTATTTTGTTGCCCGTCACTCGTATAAAACAAATATTATACAGGGTGTTTCAGAATAAATTACCGTAAATTGGGGAGCACTTAGATCGTGATGAATTATTAAGAAAATGTAGGTAATATTTTCCTCTACACCCACACGTTTGCATTCTACGGGGTAATGAAGTGGCAATGAAAAATAAATATTTTTTAAAATACTTTCACTAAGTGACTTTAACTTAAAAATAGGAAGACATTAGTTGTTTACTAATACGAATGATTACACTTCATTTCGACAAAATAGGATAATCCATTCGCGTAAAAAATGGAGGGTCATCAAACAGTTTGGACTTATACTTTTTGCACATCCTGTATTTCATAAAAATTAAAACTCATAATTATTCCTCATACAATTAATCCTGTAGAGCATTCCATTTTCGAGATTTCAAAAATTCAAAGGTTTATTTTATGAATTGATACTGGGATCTGATTCAAATGAAATACATTTAGTTATAAAAAAACGTATTTACAACTGAATAATATTATATTACTCTGCAAGCTATATTTACTGAGCCGCTACAAACTACAAAATAGAAATTAGCTCATATTGCTCATTATTTAAGAAAATGTTCAAAGTGACGTCCCTGAACTTGAAAACATTTTCGGACTCGTTTTTTAATCTGGTGAGTAGTTTTTTGTAGAATAAACCTAGAATTATCTAAGTCGCTAAAAGCATTTGTATCCTCTCTCTTAACTCTTTAACAGTATTAATAGGTTCAGAATAAACTTTTTGCTTTAAAATACCCCAAATTCCATAGTCCATAGGATTTAACTCAGGGGACTGTGGTAGCCAAACCGGAGCATCTACTCCACGTCCAATCCACCTTCCAGTAAAATTGTTATTTAACCACTTCCTTGCAGTTAATGTAAAATGACGTGATTACCCGTAATGCATGAACCACATGTTAAACCTTCGATAATAAGGACATCTTCAAATAAACTTATTAAATGTTCTCTTAAAAAAGCTGCATATCGCTCTCCAGTTAATTTTCCTTCCAAAATAAAAGGTCTTATCAGCTGATTGTGTATTATTCCAGCCCAAATATTTATTTTAAATTTATGCTGAGAACATCTGGTTTTCGTAAAATGTCGGTTTTCATCTGACCACACATGCATGTTAAATATGCAATTTCTGGTAAAGGTTACTTCATCAGTAAAAAGATTCATTATCTTTTCTAATTTGCCTCAGCAGCCAGTCGCAAAACCCGGCTCTAGGTTTGTAGTCGGTTTCTAAAAGGTCCTGAACTTTTTGCAAGTGATAGGAATACAGCTGTTGATATTTTAGAAATCTCCAACATGTTACCTGAGAAACTCCCGTTTGTAGCGAAAGTCTTTTTGTACTTATTCCTGGTATCTCCTCTACTAAATTTAAAACATTTTCTTCATTTGTCAATGTGCGTTTTACTCTTTTATTTCCACGATGTCGAGCAGCAGGTAAAACAGTTCAAGTTTTCCTTATCCGTCTATCTACTGCCACAAAAGTTTTTCTATTGGAAAGAATGCGTCCTGGATATTTCTCGGTATATCTTCTTACAGCCTTTTCAGAATTGCCTTGGCATTCCCCTAGTACTAAATGCACGTCATCATATTCAGAGAATGTGTATGTTACCATGTTTGTGTTTGATTATTAACAAAATAGTAAGAAATAAGCTCTAGTTACGTAAGACATAAGTATAAATTTTGACAACTACACCGAGTAACAGAAGCCTACTAAATTCAGCAAAAGTTTGTAATTAGTTATATTTTAATAGTAAAACTAATATGAATAGGTACTAATTGTAATGAAACATTATTTTCATGAAAATTTTTTTCTGACAACTTACTGTATTTGATTTAAATCAGTTATCAGTTTCGAATTCAGAAAATAAACGTTTGCATTATTGTTATAATTAAAAATACATTGTTTTTATGAATGAGTTGAGTAAATATGACTTAATTTGAAATATTGCGAAAATAGAATGCTCTACAGAGATTAATTGTTTGAGGAATAATTATTATGAAATACAGGGTGTGCAAAAAGTATAGGTCAAAATTGTTTGATGACACCTCTTTTTCTACGCCAATGGAGTATCCTATTTTGTCGAAATGAAGTGTAATAATTCGTATTAGTAAACAACTAATGTCTACCTATTTTTAAGTTAAAGTCACTAAGTAATAAAATAAAATATTTATTTTTTATTATCACTTTATTACCCCGTAGAATGCAAACGGGTGGGTGTAGAGGAAAATGTTACCTAACTTTTCTTAATAACTCATCAAGATCTAAGTGCTCCCCAATTTACGGTAATTTATCTGAAACACCCTGTATAATATATGTTTTATACGAGTGACGGGCAACAAAATAAACATATGTTACAAATCATATACTTAATTAATTTCATAAGTTGAAAAACAAACATAAAAAAAGACATAAAATCGCTAGAGGAAAAAGTTAAGAAACAGCAATTTTAAATTTTCTACCAACTCTGAAATTTATCCACATTTGTTTGTTTTGTTGTCATTTGTGTCTTTGAGAACGTTTCATTGCTTTTACAGATTGCCAGATACACAAAAGATACAAATCTGATATATCCATTCATATCTTCTGAAGTTGTATTTGAAAAATTGAAAAACAACGGCTTGTCAGACATTTTTCTGTTTTTGCTGTTATTAAAATACATTTTTCACATTTGTTATACTCTTTTAACTGAAATAACTTCTTTATTCTAATTTTTATTAAAAGTAATAAATATCCTGTAGCATAACAATTATTTTTTGAAGAGTCAAATTAGGAGGAAAACACGAACTTAGACTTTTTAGCTCTGCATATTTTGATTATTTTTTATACTTTTTTATATACTCGACTTAATAATCTTCGATATGTCTATTTTGAGTGATACCGGTAACACGAAAAAACAAATCAAAAAAAAGTTGTTGTGAAGACCAAGATTGGTTTAATTGGCCTAATGTTCAGTTTTCAGTCCTGTAGGTCTAAATTTAGCCGAAAAAGATATAAATGTATTTTCAATAAATAAAAAAATAATTTTTTAATTAAGCTAAAAACCTTTTGTATGTATAAAAAATGCATGGTGTGAGACTGTGAACTATTAAAGTTCACATGGTCTTTTGATAAAAAATAAAATGTTTAAACTAAAAACAAATGGATCGATTAAAACTAACAAGCAAAATTTTTTACTTACTTATTTTAAGATTTTTCTTATAAGTTATAAGTAAACCAGAGAAAATTACTTGTTATTTAAGTTAGATATTGACTCAAATTTCGTGAATAGAAAAAAATTATTTACTACTTAACTAAACAAAATATTTTTACTATAAAATTTAAATAGAAAATTAAAAAAAAATTAATTAACTTTATATATTGAATGTCATATACAGCATTTTATAATGATTCATTAATGGAAAAAGACACAATAAAGAAATAGTTGTGTTTTTGTAATGACAAGTAAATGTTTTAAGAATAATAGTTTAAAACATTGGATCACCCGCAAATTATTAAAAACTACCGAATGTAAGTTTTACTATAAAAAATTTAAAAACATACCAATCGTCCCAATTCGCTAAAAGGAGCAGACACTTCTTGTTCTTGACTCATTCTTTTGGAAACTAAACCACCAACATCGTTTCTCAACTCCCGCGAAATATAAAAATTATATCAGACCTTGACTTTAATTAAAAATACTAATTGACTGGTAAATCCCTTTAAGGGCTCCGACTGAAAACGGTGATAACAGAAAATATGATGTGCCTGAAAAGCCAAGAACTCGAAGCACCTGCTGAAAAACGAAATTATGCAGGATGGTGGGAGTGGTGAAGACACGCCTCTGGGGTGCCGAAACGCCCCTATGAGCGGAATCTTGTGCGAATATTTACTCTACTTTATAAAAAATTAGTATTAATTGGTAAAATTAATAGTAATAATAAATAATTAGTCTTATATCGAAGAAAACGAAAAAAAATTAGTTCTATTTACCTTTTATAATAGTACATTTTTATTTTTTTCCTAATTTTATGGTAATTTTTCCTTATATAAAATATCTCTATAGGCTTAAGAGAATAACTGAAAAGGTTTTGTGCATAATTTGTCTATTTTTCCTTGCCCATAACTTCTTCGCGCCAATTGACTTCTACATTGCTATCTTCTTCTATCCACATCGTTTTTGCCCATTCCTTTTTTCTCCTCCTCCTGTTTCTTTCTATAGTCTTCTTCTATAATCCTTTTCTTTTTCCTCCTCCTCTTCCTATTTCTTTCTCTAAATCCGCTTGGACCATCTATTCGTTGGTATTTTCACAGTTCACAGCTTCTCCTTTTTTTCCCTTCTGGCTAATTTCTGGTTTTCTCATTCAATGCCATACCCCATTTATTTTCATTACGCAGATTTATTTCAGCACTCATCTTTACTAGTTATTCAGGTTATGTTTCTCACTTTTCTTTATCTATTTTCGAATCTCTGTAAAGGAGCTATATTACCAATTTGTTCACTCTCACCTTAGCTGACCATGAGATCGTCTTGGCTTTTAAGAGGTTCTTTATTTATAATAGATTTTACTTCCATTATCCTGCTCGCTCTTGCCATGTATTTCTCTTCACTACCTTTTTTGTTATCTTTTCCTCTAGGGACTCTATCTCTTCTATATATTCAAAGCAGTATCCTTTGTTTTAGATTCTTTTAATTTTGAAGGATCTAATTACCTTGTTTACATTCCCAATGATTTCAAGAGATTTTATTTTTTGTTCACTTGTATACAATACTTGTTCTATTGCTTTCTTTTTAAAATCCAAAAATCTACAGAAGTGTGTACTTAATTTCTACAATCATAGACTGTTGCTTGGGTTTTTTATTTCGTTTTCCCTGAATATCTTTTCTAATAACCAACACTGTCAATAACAAGTCGTTTTGTTTGTCACTTCCTACCTGTCTCTTAGTGTCTTTAATGGATCTCCCTCTTTAAATTATTTTCTCTTTCTTCATATCCAAGTTTTTTTAGGTTTCCAGATCGTTTATTTTTATAAGCACCTAATTTTACCTTTCTTCCAAGCGATTCCAATACTCCAGTTACCTTAGGTTCTATTGAAGTTTGACTGAATTTTTTCTATTTTTTACCGTTTTAAGTGTTTATTCATGTTCCTGGTAAAGAGAATCTAAAATATTTTTGAATCGCATGAGCTAAATCAAAATGCATGTGGTAAAGACGATAGTTACTACGTACTGAAAAGTCAGTCTCTAGTCACATTCATACGTTGCTAAAAATAGAACCCCAAAAAAACAGCTTTAAATTACGGCACATGTTCAAGAGAAAAACCCTAACTTTTTTAAGCATTGGACATGTGCAGAAACTTATAGTACTTTTCCAAGCAGAGTGAAAATCCCACTATCTTTAATTTTGTATAAAATGCTAATTATTCTGTAGTTCTCCAGTTATATCAAACTCTGAGACTGGCCGTTTTGAGTGTACAGCTTTTGGATTAAGTATTTTTTTTGTCATTGTATTCGGTATTTTAAAAAAAGTGTGTTATTTCTAAGTTCGTGGCTTCATTTGTATGTGGTCCGAAGTAGACGTCCCACATATGAAATCCTGAGCACTCAGGAGTGAATTGAATCCTTTCAGGAGCTGCAGCAGGAGTGCGCGCGGGAACCGGAAGTACGATTGGCCTACGGGGGGTCTACTAACGCCAATAATGTTTGACTCCGCCTTCCGGTTTTCAATGTTTATCCTGTATACATGTTTGCATCCGTTATCCTTTCGGTTTCTCCAAATTTCCAAGCTAACTCTAATTAGATCCTTCCATGATTTATCTAGAGCTCTTAATTTGTAGACGTAATTTTTGGGGTAAATCGATAAACCAGAATGCGATAGAAGTAGACAAAGGTGTAATGAAACATTTTTCTACTAAAGTTAAAAATTTTAGAACCTATTTAAGATAAAAAGTACTTACCTAAATGTTGGTACTTTTTATGAAAAATTGCAGTTGCTAACATATTATCTATTTCTTTACAGTACTTTTTCTTTTGAAAGTAACATAAGTTATTTTATGAACAATAATTGTTTTGATATAATTAATGATATAAATGTTTGCGATTTGTACACAACTTTAATAAATACCTTGTGTTTTATGTGATGATGACTCTAATCTTATATACAGGGTGTTTCATTAAGAAAGGGCCTAACTTTAACTGTAAATGGACGTCACTTTGGTGGTTCCAAATAACCTATATTTAATGGGTCTTCCACCCTTTATAACTGAGATACAAGGGTGTTTTATCAATTTGGCCTATTTCTTTCTGAGCTAATTACTTCTGATTATATTATTTTGATATTTGGTATGCATAATAACCATTACCTGGAAAATTTATCAAAGTATTACCAAAAACAAGATCCAGGAGAGGTTGTTGTTAATTTTTCTGTTGAAATAAAATTTGCTTAACTTATCTAGAGAAGTATCCCAAAAATTGAATTAAGTTTGTATTTTTACAAATACAGATCACTGGAAAATGTGGCTACAGGGCCCTACTTAGTACATAATAATTCAGTATGTTTCAAATGTTTCGAACATCCTGTACGAGGATATTTGGAAGCTAAGCACTTGCTATACATTTGTAGATAACAAGAACAATTTACGAGAAATAAATTTGTTTCCAAAGGCTATAAAAACACTTTTTTTATGTATCCTACATCGTAGGGTGGAAATAAGTATTTTTATAGCCTTTGAAAATAAAAATTTATTTTTTGTAAGGTGTTTTTGTTTTTGACAAATGTGTAGCAAGTATATAGATAATTCGGAGGATATGAGCTCCAAAAGAAATAGGACAAATTGATAAAACACCCTTGTATCTCAGTTATAAAGGGTGGAAGACCCATTAAATACAGGTTATTTGGAACCAAGAAAGTGACATCCATCTACAGTTAAAGTTTGGCCTTTTCCCAATGAAACAACCTGCATAATTTTTATTTCAGAGTAACAGCTTTTTAGCTACTTCGTGAATTTTTATTTTATTGCCACTGTTAGCAGCGAAAAGGTTAGTCAACTATGCGAAGTTAAATCAGTTAAACATTATTTTAACAGAAAGCAATTTTTTTAAAAACAGTAATTACTTTGGTAAAATTCATAATAAAAAAGTATATATATTTGAAATCCTGTTAATACCTACGCTTTAAACATATTCGAAACAATCTGTTTTCTGCAGAAAACCAAAATGAGTCTTTTCATTTTTTTGGTTCTAGCGACTTTATTTTTGAGAATAGCAAAATAATTGGTAAGGTCGTTATTTAATAAATTTTATTTGTTTTCCTCTGGTGCCAATACATTTTCTAGTCGACGTTTAGTGTTTCCAGAGAAACTCATCAATTTATTTTTATGTTACGCTTTTAACAACTCTTGATCTGCTCAGTTCAACCCCCTCGATTGTTCCTCAGTTCAGTAATTTTTTAATTGAGGAAAGCCGTAATCATTTTTGGAAAGACCGGTCCTGCTTCTTATTAGACATAATTGTAAATATTATTGCAAAAATTTACTCTGAATTTCTACTTTTTTTAAAATGATCTGTTATTTATGATGTTAGTTTAAGTTTTGTTATACACTAGTCACTGGTAAATATTAATTATTTTACATTTTATGGTCCTAAAATGGTCAGCGCGTTTTCCTTCTTAAGATCCCTTAGATTATGTTCTATGGGGTTTTAAAAAAACATAGTAGAATTTCACCGATTAAATGACACGAGATTCCTGCATATCGATCAAATCTAAAATGTACTTATAACACTGCAATAATAATAAGTATTTCAAAATGAAAATCAATAAAATCATAATTTTACTAAGTTTCATATAAAGGAATTCACATTTACGAGATTGCACTGCACCCACCTTGTATATTTGACAAAATTTTCATTTTACAGAAGTCATTGTCTTTCTAGTAAACGTATGCACATTAAATTTAAAACACCATGCATTAATAGAGAAGCAAGTCAAATCATCATTAATATTTTGTGGATACTTTTAGTTGAAATTGATCATTTTTTAATAATCATTAACATCTTTTTGACTATAAAGTTTTTATTTTTGGCAAATAATAATTTATGTTTAAAAAAAGGTTTTTTGATATGAATAAATTTTATTTTGGGTGAATGTTTGTCTACTATTTAGTATTTTTTACATTGAACCATTCCATGGAAGAGCTTTAGCAGTCAGATACCAACCAAAATAAAAATGTACCTATATACTAATCATATTTTTATAATACCTTCTTTCAATATTTTTTACTAAATTTTTTTGTATTTAAAAGTTCGTAATATAAACAATTATATAATTATAATTACAAAACAACTACTTTAGTTTGCTTATAATTATTAATAACAATGTTCATTAATTTATTGAATGGTAATAACTTAAGTTGATGAAACAGATCATCCACATGTCCATACATAGCATTCACTGATAAGATCACTTGAACTGCCTGAGCATATCTATCCAAAGAAAGTTGTAAAGACTTTTCATTTAATATTTGGTCTAATTTTTTTTCTTGTCTAATTTTCAGATCATTTACATAAGCCAAAATAGGATTTATCGGGAGTGTCATATGTTGGGCATAAATTGCTTTAGGTGGCACAGATTTAGGAATTTCCATAATACTATTCAAAAGAGCAAGATGGAGATTTGTATAATTGGGGTCATCTTCTTTAAAAATTGGTGCCAAAATACACCATCTGAGTAATCCTGCTATTGGTGTTGTTGCCTCCATAGCGATTGCTCCAGGAGGTAACAAGGCTTGTTTTTGTTGAGCAGATACACACAAACTTGGATTTTCTGATATCCATGTTGTAATGGAATGTAGTAATACCTTTGGAGGAAGACGCAGTTCTTTTCTGGTAGTAGTATTAAAATAGATCTCAGCAATGGCAGTCATGAAATTAGCGGTAAATTGGGGTGAAATTTGAGGCAATGCTATTATTTTTTCCGTATTAGACACATAAAAATAAAAATAATCTTGAATTATTCCCTCGGCAAATTTACAGCTGTTGGTGGATGTGTTTCCTAGTTGTTGCATCCATGCACTAGCTGATGACAAAATCTTAGAAGATGAAATGCCTATGGCAGTAGAAATAAATTTTATAAGGATACCCCGTCTTAAACTCACTGTTGTTCCACTAAATAAAGACAAGAAAACCGTATTTCTTCCTGATTCACTTGAAATGCCATTGAAGTATTCATAAAGTATTTTAATTAGTTGAAGTTCTACAATGGGAGATATGGTCTGTGTCCTTTTATTTCCCCTTCTATCTACCTCATAAAATATAAATTCTGCCATTAAATCTAGTGCCAAGTCCATGTTCTTTATACTGGTTATACGACCACATATTAATTCAAAGATTTTATACAAGGACTCTTTTGCACATAAAGGATATTCCAGCTTCCTTAAATTCTGTTTTAAATTAATTTCTAACGAAGACATTTTTAAATTCAATATATAACATATACGAACTAAATTTATTTTTATAAATATAACATAATTTTGTATTTTTAATAAATGTTTATAAGACAATAACCCTACTTTTTCTTCTATTTTTTAGTTTGTATCGTAAGCGTAAGCCATAAGGAAGGGTATAAACTTCTTCCAGTATGCTCGAGTTTATTGTTGGATTTCTCTAAGAGCTGGGTATGTTGAGTAAAAAATCTTAGGTTGACTTGACATTAACCTGCATGAAATCCAAAATATTTTCGGAATTAATGTTACTTCATAATTTATCAAGTCTTTCTGATTACTTGTTCACTTGTAATATGTTTACTTCTAAAGAGTCGAATTAATCGGAATCATGACAATCGATTCAAACAATCGAATAATCAATTTGAACATTGTTAAAAAATGCACTTTTTCGGTAATTCCACAGAATTAAACTCTGTGGTAATGCATAAATACGTTTTTTTAATGGAAATAAGAAATACCAAATATTTTTATAATTCTAAAAACTCTCAATCGTTAAAGAAAAATAATAATAGTTATTAATTCACATAGCTTGAAGGAAATGAGTGTGTAAGAAACCCTATTTCTGCTGGGATATAAATGTGAATTACAATGTTTGGAATTTATTTTATAATATACAGTTATTCCAGAAAAGAGTACATTCCTTAAATGTATGTGTAGATGTTACATTATATTACAACAAAACAAACATATAAGAGTGTTGTTTTTAATGGTGCAATCCTTCAAAGACCTTTAAGCAATGCACTATTTTTGGGGACTCCCTATATATATACAAAGGCTGTTCATTCCTATCGGAAAGATGTCCCTTTTTTTGAATCGTTAGTTGTTTTCATTCAGCTATCTTTAGTTTATTCAAGTCTGCTTGTATTTCAGTGTTGATTTTATAACAGCTTTATGTTGATTTTATAACAGCTTTATGTAGTATTAATTTAGTGTTTTTGCTTAAATATTTATTTATCTTTAAGGAATTTGAAATATTTCCGGTACTCTTTTGTTTCTTGATTTTATTTTTTTTGTAGTTACTGAAAAATTTTTGTTACTTTTTTATATTTGTCTTTTATTCTGCTTTCTTAGTATTCTTCGTCATTTCCGTGCTGAGAATCATATACTTAATTTTTTCTTGATTTATCTCTTCTTTGGCCAAATCTTCTTGCATTCCAACTGTATTATTTTGGCTCCTTGCATGATCGTCTTTATATACTATTATTTGCGTCTATTCTGAGCTATCGTCTTAGTAGCTCCAATGTAATACTTAGTGAAGAACGTAGTTTATATTTTACACCATTTTCAGTAGCAATTTAATTTATAGATCCATCATTATTCAGGGTTGTTCATTGACATTTTTGTTAGTCCGACTTTGATATTCCATTTTGTTCATTTCCTTTAATAGTTATCTACTCACACTATCAAATGCTTGCTTAAAAACTACAAACAATACATGCAAGTCGATTCCATATTCCTAGCTTTTGTCTATCGTTTGTGTCATTATATGGATTGTGTCTATTGTTGATTTACTTCTTCGGAATCCGTACTGATATTCTCCTAGTATCAATTCCGTGTACTTTTTGTTATTAGCGATATTATAATCTTCGGTATTATCTATCCTGTATTCCATCCTGTAACATTTGTTCCTCATTCCATATATTTTTTGTTAGTTCGTATATCTGTTTATTTAGTTCTTCTCTTCCATTCTTTACTAATTCATTAACTATGTCATCTGATCTTGGTGCCCTTCTTTTCTTATATTCTGCTCTTACAAATATTAGCATAAAACTACTTTAGATGCCATTGTTATTTTTTAATAACCAGACATATGCGATGCCAACTAATGTCAGTATCATATTATTATAAAAATAAAATCGCATATAGTGACAATATTAAGTTAATATCCAGCTGTTAAGTGCTTCTCGCACCAAACTGCAACTTTCGACAAATGTGCTTAGTGTTTGGAAGAATCTACTACCTTACATCAGTAGTCATTTTTTTAACATAACCCTATAATGATAGGAAATCAACCTAAATTACAAGTATCCTTCTGGATAAAGTACTTAAAAGGATTAAAGAAGAAGAATCTTAAATATCTCAAGAACTAAAATCAGCCATTAGAGCTGATGCCTCAAATTTGAAGAAGAAGATAAAAACCGACAAATTCATATTCCTTTATTTTTAATCGCTGTTAGTAATAAATAATTTTATTATTGTTTACATTTTATATATAGATTTATTAGGAATCTACCCATATTGAGATATTTTAATTTTACTCTCTTTCTTTTCTTAATACAGAATAAGATAGAAAGAAACAACTAGCCGTCCAAAATGTAGTTTACCTAAATTTTGAATTTTTCAGTTTTCGATATTGACACTTTCACGTTATTTACAAGTATTAAATGCATTGACTTTTACATAAAATAACTTAGCTATTACAAATTTATTACTTCAGTCCCGTACTTGTAGCGGTCCGTGTTTTTAAAAAAATACCAATAATGTAAAAAAACTTCACTAAAATAAAGCTAGATAACCTTATTTAACAGAAAATATGCATATTATTGCATCTTCAACTAGTAGCAATTATTTTTTCTAGTTTCATATAGTAGAGTTTATACAATAATAAATGTAAAGATTTTCATGACAAATTTAATTTTTGACATATACACAAAGTAAATTTAGTTATTCAACCATAATTCTTATTGTCCATAAGCACGTCAATTTGTTTAGTTTACATTTAACTTACAAGTTATTGATTTCTTTTTCTTAGCACGCCTTTTTTTCATTTTGGCCACCATGCCTTTTAGCCATTTACTTCGGCCCTCATCAGTAAATATTATACGATTCTTTTTTTTCTTAGAGGCTCTTTCTCTAAGTTTTTTTATTTCTTTATTAAGTTTGGCGAGCTTCTTTCGAAGAGGGCTGGAAAAGGTCGGGGCAGGGGGTATCTTTTGGGAAGACTTTTTTGAGTTCATTGTTTTAATAGTATCATTAAGTTTTGTCAGTTTTTCTTTACGGATAACAGCTTTGTGGTTGTCAGTAGGTTCAATGTTTATTTGCTTATTTGTATAAACATTTTTCCAATTATGCAGCCTGATTTCTTCGTTCATTTTTGCAAGCCTATCTCGTTGAAAATTTTGATTCAAAAGCTTCGATGTAGTATTTGATATTAACGTTTTTTTAGTGTGTTTTGTATCGTAGGTCGGCATTTGTACTTCTGATATACAGTTCCTTTTATTTACTCGTATTTTAATACCACAAGTCGGTGCTATTTTAAAAACATCTGAATTTTTCTTACCATTCTTACCTAGCTTTTTACTTTTTTGGATATTACTATTTTTAGTTCGTTTTTTATTTGGCGTTTCTTTAATAGTAATATTTTCTATAAGTTTTGCTTCTTCGGCATTCATACATATCTGATTTTTACTATCGGCAATTTCGTTAATCTCTCGTATGACGCCCAATTTTTTATTTTTTGCTTCATTATTTACATTTTTTTTGGATTTCGAATAATGACATTCATTGGGAGCTTTCAAAACGGTGATTTTATTTGCGCTGATGCATTTTAAATTTTTATCATCTCCTGCCATTGCAAATAATTTGGCTAGTTCATGTACATAGTGTTTAACTTACAAAAATTTAAATCTCGTTACGAAATATATAAATGCACGCAGAAATTATAAGGATTAATTAATTCATTAAAATGACATTTTGTAATTTCTTATTTGTCAGACTTAACAAATAAACTATGCAAAGGGTTTGGAGTTGGCCGTGAATAAATTATTTATAGGGTGGTATATCTTGCGCCACATGAGCCATTTTGATTTAAGATGTTTCTTGTTGCATACATTTTGGCGCTTCATTTAGTTTAGTTTGTCTTCAATATACTAGGTGATTGAAATAAAAACTGACAGAGTAAAGGTATTCTAGGGAACCCAAAATATGTTGATTTAACTCAACTTACCTCTATATTAAGTTGCACCTCCACCCCTGAAAAGTTATAAGCCATGACAATAGGATTGTTTCAAATTTCGAAAAAAATCAATATTTCAGTTATACTTGAACTTAGGAAAACCAAATATGGTACACGTCGTGAGTGTACCAAGAGGATTAATCGACATTAATTATTGTTCAATTGTAGCATTCTAAAGGGTTGATAAATGATGGTGCACAATTAGAATGTGACAGAATTTTTTAACCCTTTGGCGGACCTAAAAAGTTATTACTTTATTTTATGGGGAATTTAATTCTAAAACTTTTCTTACTCTTGTTATTTTATAAAAAAACATGTATTGCAGCTGGTTATTTAAAATCATCGAAAATTCAAAAGTTGGCTATGAAATTAAACGTCAAACTTGACGACCAAGAAAAACATTGGAATAATAATACTAATTTAATAGGAAAACAAACTACTTAAACAACAGAAATAACTTACAATTTGCATTGGTAAGTTATTGTAGAAATTGTTCAAAATGATCACCGTATTCTCTCAGGCATAAATGTATTCTTCATCGAAAATAAATTGAAGTATACTCTATCCAATAATTGCTGATTATTTATAATTAATGTGAATTTATCTGTAATGCGTTTCAACAATTCTGCTCGAGACACAAGTTCTTTTAACTTTCCCCAAAGAAGGAAGTCACATTTGTTGAGGTCTGGTGATCGTGGAGACCAAATTTTTGAGCAATTATTTCCTTTTCCTATACATTTATTAGGACACTGGTGGTTTAAAAAGTTCCTAACAATAATGCTAAAATGAGGCGGTCCTCCATCATGCATAAACCCATGTTCCAGTTTGAATTATAGTGGCATCAAATAGATCTGGGAGAGTGTTTTGAAGAAATTCTAAATAAGTTTCGCCATTTAATCGATTCGGTAAAATAACTGAGAAATGTCGAAGAGTTACTGAACGAGGGCTTAAGTCGGAATACTCATGATAGTTATGTAAATTTGTAATACCTTAACGAGTGAAACAAGCTTCTTTTTTTTTATTTTGAAAATTAATTTCTTACTGTAAAATATACTGATAGAAATTAACTCGTTTAACCAAATCTTCCAGTAACAATTGTTGTACTTTTTGGATATGATATGGGTGTAGTAGATTAGGTCTGATAATTCAGTGAATAGAAGTTTGTGACATACCAGTCTGTCGAGATAGAATTCTAGTACTAATATGTAGGTCAGCTTCAATTGTATCCAAAATAATATATTCGTTTTGTGTCTTGACTGCCATAACACATTCTTGAGTGTTACTGAAAAACTTGCTTATTTCTCAAGACCGGCTTTCAACATTGGAAAATGTTTCTCTATGGGGGATCACACGATTAGGAAATTTTCTCCGATATTCTTCAATACTTCTTCTCCATTTTCCTTCACAGAAACCTAACACTAATAGCATGTCAACTATTAAACCCCCACATTTTTGTTTGTAGCAAAATGTGATCCACACGATATTTTTCAATCAAGAGTGACTCCCAAATATTTGACTGTTTTCGAGCATTTTAACTCTGTGTTGAAAATAGTTAGTTCAATAAGGTCTTCTATTCTACTTTTTTTTCTGTAAAGAGTACCATTTCGAATTTTTGAACTTGCTTTAGTAAACCTTACCCAATTTAAAAAAATAATATACTTCATAGTTAAAGAAAACACGTCGAAACTCCGAGATCATAATATATGTCGATCCAACTAGAACCTTCCTTATTTTAGACTTTCCAAAAATCAAGGGATTAGAAAAGTTTTGAAAATTAAAAAGTTAATATGGTGTCCATAAGGAGTATATATACAATGGTAAAAAAACTACGGTCTACCTTATATTTAAGAATAGGCATCGTGCTATTATTTTGGATGATAGATTGTATATAAAAATATTTAAGCATCTCTCTATTCTGGAATTTCTAAACACTACGTGTAATGCCTGGTTACACTTCTAAAAAGTTTAAAATGGGGCTATATTATATGCCTGCATAGGTCTCAACTTTAATGTCTCGTTAACCTCCACTTTGCCACGATTCTTTGGTTAGAAATACAGATGAGGCTATTGGATCAGTTTGTAGTGAAAATCTAGTCTACTTAATTCTTAGAATACTAACATTTCAGTTATTAGTATCAAACATGACGTAACTGTGTATATTGAATGAAAAAAACATTCATAAGAGAAATGTCATTTAGGACAGTTAAATTCATGTGACATTGGTTATGTATTTTGGTCCAAATTTTTGTTATGTAGAGTTTTAACATACTCCAAGTGTGTTTTTGCTTGCTTTAATACTGCAAAGGAAATTTTCAGTAGGGAAGCAGAATATCATGGGTATTGGTCAGAAACAGAAATCTTTAAAATTCGTCAAAGGCGAAAATGGAATTGGAAAGGTTATTCAATATGCTGAACCGATCCCTTCGTTTAGAACGTTAACTGAAAAAGAAGGTTTACTCGACATACACTATCGCAGAAGAAAAGAAAAAAGTATAGGTTCCGACACAGCAAGAGAGTCTTTAAATCAACAAAAATCTATGAAATTTTCAAAGGCACCTAAAACAAATTCCAGCACCATGGGCAGGAATCTAAAAATTAGGAAAGTAAAAAGATCCACAATTTCTAAACCCGCGACACCAGTTGGTAATTCAAATACGAAAGAGATGAATAAGCCTAAAAAGCAAATAAAACGATCGAGAATCACTCGTCCGATTATTACACATGCTCCTCAAGAAAAAACTTCTAAAGAAATCAATCAAGATGAGAATAAAAGTACCTGTAACCCTGATACACCTAGTACAAGCAGACAAAACCCTAGCATAGCTACTACGCTTGTAAAGAACCCTTGTATAAGTTACAAAAAACACTGGATCTCCTGTGAAATCAATAATAGAAAATGTAGGTCACTGGTAGAAATGCCGGTATATGATTTAAAAATGGAAAGTGTCGCAAAATTAAGAGCACAAACCACGTCAAAACTGTTTCATAATTATCACCAAGAAAAACTTGCTAGAATAAATGAAGAAATTAGATATATGAACGCAATATCAGTCGCTAGAACTAGACCAACAGGAGAAGAAAGAAACGATAATAAAAATAAACTTCGAAATAAACTAGCAAAGCTTAATGATGAAATTAGAGTAATGAATGCAAAAAAGTCATGCCATAAATTGACTTCAGTCCCTACAACACCTTGTGATCGGGATCTTCTTCGACAAAAAGTTAAAAAACTCAATAACGAAATTAGGTTAGCAAATAGAAACAGAATCATCGCTGTCCGAAGATCTAAATACATCCGACGACTTAGAACTGGTTGTCTCAAAAGAAAACACATTTTAACAAACGGAAATAAAAAAGTTGAAATGACTGAAATACAAGTACCATCCATAAGGACAATTTTGAATAAAAATAAGTCGCATTCATGTGATGAAAAATTAAACCATTATCATAAAAGTTCCACCGCAAAAAGAAAACTCACAAAAATCATATAAAAAATGAGAAATGTGAATTGTGTTATTTTGATGTTTAAAATTAAATATTTAAAATTAAATATTAAGCCTTTTATTAGATTTTTTTGTTTAATCAATTATTTGGTGCTCATTTTTTAAGTAAGAACGGTTTTACAATGACATAAGAGAAATTTTATTTATGAACCTGTAATGAATGTAATGGAAATGAAAAAATGAATATGAACACTAGTTAAACCATGGCATAAGCTTTTTAATATCATCTTCAAAGAACTTTTTGCCGCCTATCCATTTAACCACTCAGTAATAGTTTCTTTCCTTAAGCTTTGGAAATAGAAAGTCTGATGGTGCTAAATTAGGGATGCATGGTAGATGGTCCAGAAAAGTGGTCTCCACTATTTTTTTTTTAGTTTCTGGAGTGTAGTAAGCATCCACATTTCATGACTCAAGAACTCATCACCATTTTTGTCATATACAGTATGATCCAAACGAAAGGAATAAATTCATTATTTCGTAAATCTGCGATTTTAGGGAAAAATCCTGAAACCCGTCGATTATTATTTTTAAATGGGCGCTTCGTCAGATCGCCTTTTTAATTTTGACGTCATCACGTCATCAATAAAATGTTTAAATAGAAAAGTGGGTCTTGCAATACATCAATTGAAAGGTCTTTTAAACATCTATTCACCCATATCAATATGTCTAAGTAATTAATTTTTGTATGTTGTCAAAAAAATGGTTTATTAAATTTTTAATGTTACAATAAATATTAAGTAGAAACAAATTTAAAGCAAGTGCTCAAATTGTTTACCGTCAGCGAAAATAGAATGCGAAAGACGAGCAGGGAACTCTTTTCGAACTTCCGGAGTTATTTTTGCAACCTCAATGCGTATCCGTTCTTTGAGTTCAATAATAGTTTGTGGTCTATTTACAAAAATAGAAACTGGCATACAAAAAAAAATGTTGATAGGAAAAGTAATCGGAAAACTTAATATGATGTTACCGTTTACAAACAATTTTTAAGTACCTCCATTCTAAAAAACTACATTTTTGGCTTCCAAGCTAGTATTTTAGTGAAATTAAACTTCCATTTTACCTGACAATGTTGACATTTAATTGATTGGCTAATCGTCAACGTAACTTTGGTTTGTATCTAACTGCACTTCAAAACTTAGTATTTTAGTGGGTTGTGAGCCTGAATGCATATAAATTAACTGTCAGAAATTGACGGTTCCACTTGAATTTTAACAGAAATGACCCTCGTACAATGTACATTTTTGCTGAAAATTATCAAGCGTGAGAAGGGTAGTAATTTTATTTTTAAAATATTTAAACATGTAACTATTAAAAAAATTGAAAGTGTATTTGTTGAATATACGAATTTTAAAGATATTAAAAAATACTCTTTGTGGCAATGTTCGTAGATAGGGACGTATGGTCTTAGAAATATAGGAATATTGTCGTATAATCTTAATAATAATAAAGATTCTTAAGCCCGCTTTTTTTGAAATCGATTATCGTTCGATTATCCAATGCTTATTTAGAGAAAAAAAAATCGAATTTTGAAGTGAAGTTAGATACAAACCAAAGTGACGTTGACGATTAGCCAATCAGTTAAATGTCAACATTGTCAGGTAAAATGGGAGTTTAATTACAACAAAATTAAAATTAATAAAGTGTAATATATACAACACGTGTACATCCGAAATAAAAAGTATTAAATATGGTAAGTTATAAATTTTTTGGTAATAAATTCGCTTATTTAATCTTTTTCAGATGCAATTTATGTTACTGTTTAGTAGACAAGGTAAATTAAGGTTACAAAAATGGTATGTGGCTCATCCAGACAAATTGAAGAAGAAAATTACCAGAGAATTAATTACTACAATACTAGCTAGGAAACCAAAAATGTGTAGTTTTTTAGAATGGAGGGACTTAAAAATTGTTTATAAACGGTAACACCATATTAAGTTTTCCAATTACTTTTCACACCAACATTTTTTTAGGTATGCCAGTTTGTATTTTTGCTGTGCAATTGAACAATGTGACAATGAGCTATTAACTTTGGAAATTATTCATCGATATGTAGAGCTTCTTGATAAGTATTTTGGTAGTGTAAGTATTTGTTGTTTGAATTGCATATAAATTATTTTTGTAGTTTTTTCGGATTATTCCATAACTTAATGTATATGAATCACTTTTACAGAATATTATTTTTAGGTAAAATATTATATTTTTTATTATTGAAACATATAGCTAAATAATTATGAAAAACAAATTAAGGTCAATGTATCTAAAATCATTTTAAGCATTCTTAGCAATAATCCTCACATACACTCAGTTTATTAATATTTGTGATTCATCGCGTGTTTCTATTATCTTAAGAATTTAGTTAATTCGATTTTATTAACATTGTTTATTTAAACTTGAATCGCTAAAATGTTTTTTTCATAATTTGAATTAGTTGAATACTAAATCTACAGGAGTTATTCATAAAGTAATTAAAAATATATTTATCTTTTTAATAAAAGGTGTGTGAGCTGGATATAATTTTCAACTTTGAGAAAGCGTATTTTATTTTGGATGAGTTAATGCTGGGTGGAGAAGTGCAAGAAACGAGTAAGAAAAATGTACTGAAAGCCATTGCTGCTCAGGATCTCTTACAAGAGGTTAGTCATGGAAAAGTTGATTTATAAATTATTAATATTAAATCTAAGTAGAAAAACAGCTAATACTGAAGCATTTTTTTGGAAAAAATTATTAAATAGTAAGTGTTTGTAGGATATATTTGCTAGAGGACAAAAAGTTATTTAACAATAGTATGTTTTTTAAAAACCATTAAACATGGAAGGCAAGGCATTTCATTTTCATCTTAGTTAACAAGCCTGTTCTTCAAACCCATATGCATATGCTTAGCCGCCAAACCATAAAATACTTAATAGTAGTGATTTTTTGATCTTTTTAAAAAGATTTTCTTAAAATGATTCACATGATTTAAGCTTAAAGTAATATACTTTGTTTTGGTAATTTTAATCCATTTTGTAACATTAACTTATTTCATAATTGTGTGTAACGATTTATTTGTCACAATGTCTCGTTTTTTTTAAATAGTTTATTAGAACTTGTATTAGCTGTTATTTGAAATTTTATGGTAAAAAAATTGATTGCACATGTCAGTGTACACTCCTGTCTCCTTTCTATTGCTTCTTGAATTGTTTGTTATTTATTCCTTTCCATTTTGTGCACACTCAGGATTTAAACGACAGTTAAGAGTTTGTTTCTCTTATATTGGTTGTGTTATGCATAAAATGTTCAGTTACCTAATAGATTTTTGTGGGCAAAATATTTGCCTTGTTTTAATCTTTGCTTATAAATATTGAATATAGTCACGAGTTCATAACTATCTGAATAACATTTGAAGATAATAAAAAGGTATGAAATCAAAATGAACATTACATAATTTAACCATATAAAGAGTTCATTATAAAGAATTTGAAGGATGATTTACGATTAAAACTTTTCCCTAAAATATTCCTCATAATGAACATCTGGTTAGATTATATAAATCTCCTTATGACTCACCCTGTATAAAAAATCATTTTTATATCATTATTAATTAAGATTTTTTTTTATTACAATCTCAAAAAACATTGTGTAAATGTTATTCGGGAGTGATAAATATTATTTTTTATTGAAGTGACTATATTTTAGGACAACAACATTTTTTTATTTATCAAGTTTATTTTGCAAGATCTGTTATAAAGTTTGTATTTACCATTTTGCATGAGATATAACTTGCTTGAAATGCTTGTTATAATAGCATGAAAGTGCATGAAATTATATACCAGGTGTTAATGTCTTTTATAATCCTTTTCCAATATTACATTCATATTTTTCATTTTATATATACACCTAATTACACTATTATAAACTTTTGTTTTAAAAAATTGTACTTCAACACCAGGTATATTAATTGAACCAATTTTAACAGTCTAATAATATTATTAACGGTTGTAAATTTGAATTTGATTTTAATGATTGTACGCAAGTGCCAGTATTTTAATAAGTTTTAAAATATCCTTAGAGTTCTAGTCAATAAATTAAAAACATACTAAAACATTCTTCACGGTTTTAAGGCACAATCACAATGGTACGTTAGCTTCACATTTTACTTTTAACATTAAAAATTGGTACCTAAATTATGAAAGCCATGTATCATGAGAGGTTATAAGTATTTCTCTGAAATATCGAATATTAGTTGATAAATCATCATAAATCGAATTTGAAGCAATTAAGAGTTGAATGTAATAATCTTAAGTTATTAGAAGAACCAACTTTTAAATAGTTAAAATTTAGAATGGAAGCGTAATTATTTTTATATACAGTGGTGCTTCGCATAAACATGTTAATCTATTTTTTACAAATCACATACATATATACGAATATAACTTCGAAAGTAAATTAAATATTTAGATGTACTTTTAAATGGTTCTAAGTCTTTTTGTGTCTATCTCTTAAAATTTTAGTACTTCTAGATATATCAGGATATTTTACATGTGACCTCTTTTTTATTTTAGAGCCTTAAAGACATCTTTTTCCTTTCCATTGAAAAATATTTTTTTTAATCTGTTAATAAATCTTTTTAATCGTAAAATAATTAAAATATATTCCATGAGATGTGGCATACTTATTATTTTGAGGGATCCATACAATTTTCTCTCATTTTACAGGGATGTTTTTAAATGACTTTGTGAACTTGATTTTTTAACTGATATTAAAATTATATATATGTATATTCTTTGCAAGGGAAAAGTAAAAGTGGATTTAAAAAAAATAAACAGTGTGTAATTAATAATATTCAACAGTAATAAAAATAAAATAGGTACTCTATTTTATTTAATTCAGTAAGTGCTCAAATTTTGACAAGAGGCATAAAAAAATTGACAACCATCAAATTCAACAGTGAAAACTGTATCTAAATAACTCGTTTAGTTTTGAAAATATAAGGTTACAAAATCGAAATGTATATTGAGAGCAAATCAGAAACTTCACTGATGTTAAAATTGTCGAGACTTGAATATTTTTTTTGGGATAAATATTGCTATGCGCCGTTTATCTAAATACCATTTACTGTGAGTATAGATTGATATAATAAAATTAATAGCGTGGAAAACCACCAAGACACACTTATTGTTTCAAATGTCATACTTTTTGTTAGGCTATAATAAATTCATTAGGAAATCCCCGCATTCCTAATTTTTTTTCCTAAAATGCTATTCTTGAAGCCAATATTTTGTGAATTGCACATTCACTTCGCAATAAAACGTTATATTGACGGTTTAAGTGGTATTCTTTTTGGAACAAATTTAAATTGAACTAATTAAGAAAATTTCAGGTTTTTTGTTCTATATTTAGGGACAGATGAATGCACAATATGTATAGGCAGACTGGTTTATTATAACTTTTTACGAATTTAGTTACTCGTTATAAGCATGTCGTTCAAACGCATGTGGCTATACTAATCTGCCAAGCCAAATTTAGGTGCACATCTCCTTTTCGTATTATTTCTCTGGAGTGAAGTTTTTCTGGCTCGCATTCGTGTGGTACCTAGATCAATTCCAGAGGTTCTCTCATAGAAATATAGGAATTATTAGTCCAACTTATCTTTTCATATCTTTCACGTGGAAATTCAAGGCTATGCTCTTTTCACATCTGATTTTTGGTGATATTGCATATTTATTTGAAAATATTCAGGCTGTATCTTTTTGTTTCCAAAAGAATTAATGAGCGAATTTATATGGGAATGTAAATATTTTTCATCACATTACAAGACTGTTTAAAATTTGTCAATTTTTGATGTAAGTATCAACAACCTATAGTAATTAAAGGCTAGTAAGGAAATATAATTTAATTTTACATTACTAATATTGTGTTCTCTCGAAACATTTTGTAAACTAATTTATTTGATTGGTTTTAAGAAATTGAATAATTGCCATATTTAGATATATTTTTATTTATTGAGATAGTCCCAATAATCGATTAGGTGGGTCTGAACCATAATAATAATTTGAAAACCACTTATGTTATTGTATAAAAAAATGATTATTATTTATTCTTAATTGAAAAGTGGGCAAAATATCTTATGGTTTAAAAACATATTCAATTGAAAAATTGGACTATATAGTGGGCAGTGTTTTTATAATTTATTTAATATATTTATACTACGCCGTAGTGCATTGATTCTGTATACCAAAAATTAAAATAAACGCTATTGTTTCATATAATTTGTTTGACTCTTAAGCTTATATTGTTAGTTATTAGGCCAGGTGTAGGTAATACTAAAATTAAATTAAAAGAAGTTGATTACAAATTTCAGTAAAAGTAAATTAAAATTGCTTTATTGAAATTTGTTTTAGACCTTTTAATAGCTTTTAACTATTTCTCTTCCTAATATATATATTTAAGAAACAAATGCTTTTATTGGGTTAAGACCAAATTATTAATATAATAGTCATAGGCATGATATTTGCAACTATTTTTGAGTAAATTCACGTTGTAGTAAAATAATTGAATTAACAATTAACAATAGAATTAGGATTAACAATTTGGTCCATGGGGGTATTCTGATAACAATTAATAATATTTTGGGAGGTGATTTAGAGAGGCTTTCATAATAATTATAATAAATCGAAAATATTAGTAAGTGTACAAAAATTTATATTGTTTTCACTCAATCGGTTTAATGTGTTGTTCTACAAGCGTATAACAAGTTTGTACTGTTTAGGTTACTTTTAAATATTTTTTATAATTTTGTTAAGGACGAAGCAGTAGAAGGTGCATTAAGAGATATCGGTTTGCTGTAAGAACAAATTCGACTTGCCATTACTGGATCAGATATAAAAAATTACATTCATTTAAATTCTATATATTTTTATCCATTGTTTAAACACTTTTTAACACAGTTTTATTTATGTTATATGTTACGAACAAATATTAGTAATTTTTATCGTTCATATAAAAATGGTATCAGATGTAGCCATAGTTGAGTACAAATTATTTATATCAAGTGCCAACTTTTTATTTGTTGTAATGTTTCTAGTCGTACTACTTTCCTGTTAAGCACAAAAATCAATTCTATTATTAACAATATTGTGTAATATGCTTGCTTTTACCATTAAAATGTATTAACCGACAATAATTAAATAGACATATCTACATATAGCTTAAATATGTTACTTTTATTGTTTTTTGCAAATTGTAAAAGCTAGTTCTTGCTTCTTTAACTTTATGCTTGGATTTTTGTAATAAATTATACCTACAATCAATTTAGTGAACTGAAATTATTGATGAGGAAATTAGAGTCATCATCATTTATATATTCTTCCAATTGGAAATCTTGTCTTCCATAAATCTTTTCTTATGTCTATAGACGAATAATAATGGGTTGTGACTAATAGTATTGAAAGTTTGTTGTTGGTTGCTTTATAAGATTTTTGTGCTTAACATACTTAGATTTGCACTATTTTTTTTAACATATAGTTTTTTTGTTCTAATCTTCTTTATCTATACTAAACTTGCTGTTGTAGTTTTTTTAGTTTTTAATCGATTTTAAATAGAGATGCATCTTATTAGTTATCTTTTATTAACACCTCATTGGCGTATTTCGTTTCCACTTTGTGTTGATCTTATTTGCTGTGAAAGAAATAATTTTTTTTATTATGGTTGGATAAATTATTTGTATACCACGCTTTCTTTGCAAATATGGCCCTACCCAATTTTTTCCTTATATTATAGTGAAGGTTGTAAGATTCCTCTTTTTAAAATTCTATTCATCATCTGTTCAAACATTAATTATTTTATAAACCAATTCAATTGATTCTGAATAAAGGTGATTAACACTGTTAATTAAATATGCTTCTTTAGTATTTTTCATTACTTAATAGGACTTCAAATGTATTTCTTGGCTAACAGATGTGAAAATTAAATATCTTAAAATAGATGTGACTCGATCCTCTGGCCTCTTCCAATTTAGTTTAAAAATGGTGAATGCATATGTATTGATTTATAAGTAAAATTACTAAGACATGTTCTCTAATTATAGCGTTTTTTGCCTTCATGTTAAAAAGGAATCTAATACTTACTTTTGCCTCGTGTTAAATATGAATATATTGAGTCCCAAAAATTTTCAATTTTACCTCTACAATGAATATATATGAAAATGCCGCAGTAAAGGTTAATTTATAACCACCGCAGTAACGTTACTAAAGAACATCAAAAACATCTTATCATGGAAACGAAATACAACCCAAATATGTACCTAACTAACATGTTGTGCTTTATTTTGATCAGTGGATTAAAAGTTTTAAATAGATTGGTAAGAATAAAAACTTTTTACGCTGCTGAATAAATTTGAATTCCTACACATACAGCGTGTCCCAGAATAAATGGGACAACAACTTCGTGGACTGACTTAATTTTAAGACAAAGGGTTTAAATAAATAAATTTTAAAATTACCTAACGGTAGATAGGGGTCCCATTTGTTTAACCGCACCCTAAATGTTGCGCCACTGATTTTGAAATACAATTCAATATTTTTAGAGAAGAAGGCATAGCTTTGTTATGTAAAATATTAATGGCTTTAGTATATTTAAGGTTAACTAAGTGGCTGTTCAAGAAAATAAAAAGCTCTTATGTATATATTACAAATAATATTTTACTTGAATATAATTACCACATTAGTACTCGCCTTTATTGTACTTAATTGAAAGAAAAAAAATGAGAGATTATTTCAGCTGGTTTATTACTTGTGTTATGAATATGTGATAATTCGCAATTGGTGAGTAACTGGCAGGTGTTCTTAAATTATAATAAAATAATTGATTATTGTGTCAAAAAAATGTTAGCTACAAATATGTCAAAAACCGTTAACATATTACATAACTAAATTTTTAATAAAAAATGTTAAAATTTGCAAAATAATACCTTTGGGTGGTAAACATCTTGGCCTCTTTCCTAACTCACTAGCCTAAAAGTTATAACATGATAATATTTATGTTAAACTAATTGCTGTAAAATAATACAACAAATTAACAAATTGAAAAAAGAAATTTTTAGTCGCTTTGGAATTTACAAGAACCAAATTTCCTTTACTTTCAACCCCTGTCATTTCCTTAATATTGATATATAGCTTTATTAGATCGTTTTGTTTTAAGCCAAGATTTTATCTAAAAGTTGACTCTTTGATTCTGGTATACTCTGTATGTATAATTTTATAATAACTGGTAAGTATCTACAAGTTCTAACTTTAATTAAAAATAAAAACTTCAAACTTCATCGTAAATTATTAGGAGAATTAGAATTTGGTCTGTGGTCAACTGTCAAGTAACTTAAGTAATCCATTGTTTTAAAATAAAGTACTTGGAGTTTTGGTGAACTGTGAACATGTCAACTAACTTCAATATGAAAGTGGATAAACCAGTGTTTCTATTAAGGAGGAATGCCAGAGTTAGGTATGTGAATAATTAAATTCATTTTATCCACATTCATATTGGTATACCTTATTATTAAAAAATGACTCTTTTATTTGTTTTAGGAGGAAACCCCACAGGGCTTCTTTGATGACCATGGTCTTGGTTAGGCAGACTTATTTTCTTCAGGCGACTTACATTAGGATGGACTGGTTCTTGCTTAACTCACGGTTTTAGTTATTTTTCTTATCTAATTTGTAGGCTCTAATCTAATTTAAGATATATAAAACCTAGCAGGAGAATAACTGCTGTAAAAGACAATTATGTATTCTAAAATTCCAAAGGAGTTAATGGTGGTCGGCAATGTCGCTCAACTCTGATGCTGAAATCATACTTTCACTGCTCATGGATGTATCAATTTATTGCTAGTTTGAATCGGCGAAAAATTTCTGATCGCATTCTGCTGATTTATTCCTATTTCATCACTATTACAATGTTGCAAACGACGTCGTATGGTCGAAAATATTAAGTAATCATCTTTAACTTTCGGAGGTACATCGCGGATTTCAGAATCATGATTAATCGATAGATCTTGAGACAGTGGATATTTGAAATCAGCAGTAGATTTTCAAAGAAAATAATTGCAAAAGATCTTAGATACATTTTTTATCAATATAAAACTGATTCTCACTCTTGTGGTCTCATATAAAAGTAAAATAACTTTGTAGGTTACTTTATTCATTGGGAACTTCTAACTTTTTTTTACTTATGGCCAATTGTGAACATGATTAAATATGAATTATTGGTAAAGTTACCAAATTTCAACGGAAACTCAGTTACTGCAAGCAGATTTAACTAAAACATGCAATATACCAACCATTATTATTTTATTTCGCACTTTTCAATTATAGAATAGTTCTCGAGATTTGTAATTTTTATAATGTTTAGCTGAGAAATAGCGGCCTATTTTTATATTCATTGTTAATGTTCCTTCAGTGACACTGTTTTATTTATGTAAGTATTTTTAGGTTACTCAATTTTGTGAAATAATTATATAGTATTCATACATACATAGGCCCTTATTACAATCAGTTGAATATGTACTTTTATCACAAAACACATTTTGGTTTTAAATAATCCTGACATAATTTAAGAGCCAATTTAAAATATGGGCCTTAAAGGTTTATTTTTACAGAATTAAAAAAAAAATCACAACAAATTTTAATAATTTTTAGCTAATAATTATTTGTTTTAATAGATACATGCAATTTAATTTATCTATTGAGATAAATTCCTTTCTAAAATTTGCTCAATATGTCTTATCTGCAAGATTCTAAAATGTTGCAATCACCTGCTTTCAAGTATTATTGTGACCAGTTATTATTTTTGCTATTTGTATTATTATTATAAGACTAATAAATATTTCAAAAACGTATATTGTGTCTCTTATTCAACGAATATAGTAAGTACCCTACGAATTTTTCTATAGATAAGTAGTTTAAATGAAACGTTTTTTCTAAAGAAATATAACAGTTATTTTTAATTACGTTATATAATTTTTATAATAATTCTAAAATGGGTTTCGAATCTACCTTTTATAGTGATAAATAATAAACGGTGTTTCATATCTGAAAAAAGTGAATTTCCCGTGTAACCAGATATTCTGATATAATAGTAACATTTGTAAGCAAAACTAGTTCTTTTAAGAGAGGCTCACTGAAAGACGATATTGTTATTTCAAATCCTTTTGAGATTAATTCAAATATGATTGGTCATCCGGTATCATAAATTGAAAAATTCAAGAACTAACTTTCTTATAAAAAATAGTTTTTTCGTTAAATTCTATATAGGCCTTGACGGATTTTAATGACATTTTAATAATTTGCTGATATTGTAACAATCCTGAAGATTTAACAAGAAAAAATCACAATTGCATTTAACAAAAATTGAATTACAGATTAATAGAAATCAACAGCAGCTACTCCGATTCGTTTCCGTCAAGTTTAACAATTTACTACAATCTTCAATGTTCATTTTCCGTATTTATTTACTCTTCTTAGCTTCTCTAACATTCCAAGTAATTCTTAACGTTTATGAGAATATTCCGAAAACGGTTATAGCTGTCAGCAGTTAGATTGGGTTATCCTGTTTTTCCTAAATCTTTTCCTGTGCATCCATATAGCCAGTGACCTTGGCCTGTTCATCAAAATAGGTACAATATCTTAATGAGCTATCTCTTGGGTCTTTATAGTTGATTCAATAATTTGAGGAACGTGCCTACAGGGTAACTCAGTTTTAAATAAATATGTCAAAGGGTTGGGCCATGAACTACCCGACATAATGACACCAGAATTTTTTTTTAAATTGCAGGTATACCGTTTTTAATAAAAACACAATACAAAACTGTTTATTGCTTTCAATTGTTTTAGTTGAAAAGAAATTCAAAATAAAATATAAAAAATCATCATCATTTATAGATTTTATATTTAATTAGATGATAATTTTTTATATTAATATTACGTTAATGCTACTTATATTTGATTTTACCTACTTTTATACAAAAAATAGAATTTTACTTCTCATATAAGAACAAATTTGCTTCTTGTACTAAAGCAGTTGTCAAGTACCAATCCACATAGGTTTTAAGAAAAATATAGTAACACAAAATATATGCTTGATAACTATAAAAATTGTAGATACCCACAAAATAAAACATTTATAAAGTATAATAGTAGTATCACAGTACATTTCGATATCTTTTTAAGATGAAGAAACTAAAAATAAAACTTTTATTTGTTCATATCTCGCTTCATTTTGGAGGAAAACATAGAAACAAACATTTGCTCGTTTCCAAACCTAGTGAGCAAAACTAGAAATAAATAGTCTAAAATTTCTTATTGTATTGGTAGATAGGAATTTTATTATATTTTTTTGGTTTGTTTCGTATAGTTTAAAATAATGTTTGGGTTTTTTGTATATTATTTGATCAAAAAATCAAATGGATGCTTTAAATGATTTAGACACACAGATTAATCAACAGCAGATGATGTCTCTCCTTTTATGGTTTCTTCTATTTTAGTGCATAAATCCATTTTTTCAAACTTATAGGAAATATACATAGAATATATATTTTTTATTTATAAACGGAGGTTAAACGGTCAATAATATTTACAATATTTAATTTTAATATTTTTCGTAAATACTACATCAATACCACACAAAATCTGTACAATACTGAAACGACTGTACGGTGTCTAACAGAGATAAAAGGTCAAAAACCGCGCTTTATAGTCATACAAGAGAGTAATTGCTATAAAAAATTGTTTTTGAAAATGTCTCATGTCGGTAGTAATAACTGTGTCAACAATTTAAATTTTGTCTATCGGTATCTAATAACTTCGAATGAAACCGCAAAATGGACATTAAGTTCACAGTGAGAAATGGGTAGTAAGGTTTTTATCTACTGTTAATTCTATTGTTTTTTTGTTACATTTTCTTGAAACGAAATTAGCATGGCAAACTATTGTATACTGTTGTCTGTCTAAAGTGTTGTTATTGGTATTTTTAAAAACTCTTCAACCATATTCATTTTAACATTTATGTGTTTATCAAAAAAATCCATTTAGATGAACATCTTTGTGATGCTGATCTAGTCAACATCATCACTTACAGATACGAAGGTGAGTCTACTGATTTAAAAAAAACTGTTCTTGTTAATTTACGTCATTAAATATTGTATATTTATTTAGTCATGAGGAAGATGCACAAACTGGTATTGAATGTTGGTAATAAATATTCTAGAATTTAAGTAGTGTTATTTATGGTCCTAAATCTCGTAAGTTATAAACATTTAACCAAAACTTTTGAAATATTGTTAATGTTACATCAGTACATGTCTATTATTTGTACCATGAAGATACAGAGGAAAAGCTTACTTAGCCATAATTTTAGCTGTGGTGTTGAAGCTTCTCGTAACACGTCAATGTTGGATGAAGGAATCGCTGAAAAAATGTAATGAGTGGTCACGTGTTATGTTACTGAAAGAAATTAGTGGTAATGAAACAGACGATTATAAAAAATATTTTCGAATGGATAAAAGAACGTTTGATAAATTGCTACCATGGTGGAATTTTTTATAATTAAGAAAGATACAAAGATGCGAAACTGTTTATCCGTACAAGATCAGTTGGCTACTGGCAGAAATTTTTATATCTGAAAATTTCAGCTCAAATGTCACCAAGTTCAGTAAGCACAGCAATTATTGAAACTTATGAAGTGTTCATATATGTTCTACACGATAACATTAAAGTTTCTTTGATGTTTTATTTTAATATAAGGGATGCGTACTATTCCACAATGTTTAAGAATTTCGTTTTAATTATCTTGAGAGTCTTCTCAACATTTTGCTGTGTACGTTCATCATCTCGATGTGAACCTATTTTCAATATTTCCACTTTGCACTAGTATTTACGTTCGAAAAGTAGAAGTCGGGATTCGCATCAACATTCTCATCAATTATTTTCTAAAAGGACTATTTTATCTAAAAGCAGAACTTATTAAAATAAAGAGTTTGTTAATAGTGAAAGAAATCGTAAGATGCTTGTATACATTGCTAACATACTTCCCAAGAGAAAATTATTTGGGAACGTTCTTTGTATCACAAATGGTGGTGTACAGTACGCATTCATGCCATAGGAGATGAAATTGTGAAAAGTATGAATCACAATCACATGTCAGAGTCTCAATGTTGAAGCGAAAAAATGTATAGATAAAATGAAGAAACTCTGGGAAAGAGAGAGGAAAGAGGATCTAGTAGGTAGGCAGCAAATAATTGCAAAACCATTTGTCAAGGTTTATCCGCATCGGCAGCTGGCAGATTGCCACAAGTTTGTTTAGTGAAAAGAACTATTCAACGTGCAAAAGTAAAAAAGCAAAGGTATTCCCTTAAACCCAAATTCATTGCTTGAATTAGTCATTCCATAGACATATACTCGAACAAGTAGTGGTGAGTTATTTTTATTATACGACATTGACCGGTCGATAGATCCGATCCATTAATGATATTTACGACCAAAAAAAATTTAGACTGTATGTTGGATTGTGAGTGCTGGTACGCCGGTGGAACTTTTTCGGCATCTTCAAAAATACAAAAGGTTCTCCATTGGGCTCTAATTTGGTAACATGGAATTATGAAAGGAAACTCAAAATGATTTTGAGTTTCCTTTGGTCATCTCCAAAAATGTTTGCCCGGATTTTCACAATACATAGAGTCAAATACTCAAATACAATTTCAACTGTATATGCACTTTTACAGAGTTAAAAGAATTGAAACCTGAACTTTCTTCTATTTCTATACTAATGGATCTTGAAAAAGGACGAATGAATCCCGTACAAACTGAATTTCCACACACAAGAATCCGAGGTTGTTTTGCATTTAACTCAGTGCATGTGGGGACAAATCTAGAATTATGGGCTTCAGAGGGGATATGTGGAAGAAGAAGAATTTTTATTGAATTTGCGACTTATAGCTACATTAGCCTACTTTCCTAAAGAAGATGTTGATAATGCTTTCGAAACATCAATAGAAAGTGAATTCTATCGATAAAATAAATACCTCATAGAATTAATAAATTATTTTAAAGATACGTGAATCGGAAGGATAGACTGAAATTGTCGATTTCTATTTGGAATTATTAGGAGATGACGAGCGAAGGAATTGTCAAAATTAATAATGTCGGTAAAGGATGGCACAATAGTTTTAGTTCCATAATTCTATGTCACATTCCAATTTTGGAGATTGTTTAAGGGTCTATAAAAAAAAAGAAATCCTTAGCAAATTAAAAATTGAACAATTAGTGGCAGGTAAGAAATTCGTCCAAGACAAATCCACAAAGATTCCAGTCGTCACTTACAAAACATTGTAAATTCTTAGTACGAACGTAATACGAGGGTTGCTATTTATGTATTGAGAACTGGCAATACTGGTGTTGCCAGGTAAAATCTGTCATTACCATCTTAAAGTTTGACATTTTTAACAGTATACGTACTGAGAACGTTTTGACGTGCGAGTACTATTTGTGTTGTTTACAGTAAGTTGAAAATCTCATCTCGGCCAAAAAATGGAATTAACTCGCGAATATTTTGGAGCTATGATTTATTATAACTTTCGACGTGGTGTAACTCAACAGTGCGTTAATCAACTTAATTCAACTTTTGGCGATGAAGCACCATCCAAAGTCAGTGTATATCGCTGGTACAATGAATTTAAACGTGGCCGTAGTTTGTTCACGGACGAAGTTAAAGAAGCTCGTCCAAAATCGGTCATTGTGCCGGAAAACATCGATGCTATCAAAAAACTAATTGAAGTAGACCGTCATATGACATACTGTGAAATCGAAGCATGTTTAAGCATTAGTATGACCAGCACGTCTGCACGTTGGATTCCACATTTGTTGACAGATGCTCAAAAAAAGGCTCGTGTCGATTGGTGCCGTAAAATGATTAAAAAATACAATTGTGGTGCATCCAAAGCCGTATACAGCATCGTCACAAGTGGCGAGTCGTGGATTTATGCATATGAGCCAGAAAGAAAAGGCCAGTTGGTAGTTTGGGTGGTTCAATGTGAAGAAAAGCCAACAAAAGTTACTCCTTCTCGAAGTGTGAAGAAGCAAATGGTGTTTCTTCACGAAAACCGGGCATGAAACAACTGTGGCTCTGGAAAATGAAAAGACCGTTAATTCAGCGTGGTAAACGACCATTTGCTTGCCAGAAGTTTTCGGTAAATTGAGAGAAACCTATCCAAGACGACGAATCGTTTGGCATTACGACAATGCGAGCTCACACACATCAAGTGAAACAAGCGAGAATTTGGACACACAAAAGATGGAATTGATGGGTCATTCGCCTTACAGCCCTGACTTGGCACCTAATGACTCCTTCTTGTTCCCAGAAATGAAAGATTATGAAGGGTGGTTCAATCGCATGCAAAAGTGTATAAAGCTTAAAGGCGAATATTTTGAAAAGCAATAAATATATTCTTGATAAAATTGTTTGTTCTTTCTATTCTGAATACATAAATAGCAACCCACGTACTACGGAATATTTTCGAGAGATTGCTCACAATTTTAAACTCCAAGCCTGATATTTTCTGACATTGGTATAAAAATGATTAACAATGTAGTCAATGATATTTTTGGATTTTTTAAAATAAATTAATATGAATTAGAATTTATTTATTAATGACCCAAAGATTCGAAGTTGCGCCCAAAAAGGCTAAAATAAGAATATGGAATTGCAGCTAGTATTCATATTTGTACGTTAACTCTGGTACATCTATCAGTAATTTGTCACGATAAATAGTCGTTGCAATGAAATGTCGTGCGATGAATTGTCTTAGCGAAGAATTGTCTTAGCGAATAATTATCGCCGCGATGTATTGTGGGCGACGAATTGACGTAGATTAAATACAGACATTAATTACATGGTCAATATTTTCAGATATTGATGTGATATTGTTAATATTTTGACCGTGTAGGGTCCGGGATAAGCTTACCAGGCGCTTTCAAATGATCTAGATTCAAATGAGAAACAGTAGATATTGAACGTTACGATACAGTTTTCAGTTTCAGTTCGTTACATTGTTGCTACTGAAAGTCGGTAGGTAGCGCTCGGCACCAAAACGTTTCGTTGGGCGGGGAAGAAGACGTCGTCACCGCCGTCGCCTGCGTCGAGACGTCCCGCGGATGCGCACTCGTTGTTCGTCAGTAATGGTCAGCTGTGTACGGGAGTCGAAGTTCGAAAAATGCGCCTTAGGCATGTAAGTGTGGCTGTCGGAGACGCTCAAAGGCAGCAACATGTACGTCTTCGGTTTCGACATCACATAGACGTGTAATATGCGTGCGAGTGCTTGTTCACGGTGAAGTTCTGGCGTGAACGGTGGCTCGGAGGAATCATGGCGTCGGTGGCGGGCTTGCAAGAACAGGCGCCCGCCGCGCACGGCCATAGCTTCTGCAAGAAGACCTTCCACAAGCCCACCTACTGCCACCACTGCAGCGACATGCTGTGGGGCCTTATCCAGCAAGGCTTCATCTGCGAAGGTGAGCTCCACACTTTTTTCCGACTTTTCTCCCCTCTCCTCGCGCCTCTTTCGATGCTCCTGCTGCTGCCGTCCTGACTCCCTCGCCAAGTCCAAATAGGTCACTACTCTCAGGAGACCGCCGCTCGTCCTTTTTCTCCTTTACAATCCTTTTGGTTTCATGTAGATGACACTTTCTTTCATCTACGTCTATTATAATATAGTCTTTCATACGCGAATGTAGGTCACCCATTTAAAATAAATAGGGAATCTTCTAACAAAAACATACTAATGACGTACATAGGTCTAATAATTATTTCTCTAAGATTCAAACGGTGATAAAAGCATTATGTTTCCTTGTCTCTTTAACGAATAAAGGTGCATTTTTTATTTTATTTCTCACATTGGGGCTTACATTTAAAATATATATATATATATATATATAACCGAATAATCTAACTAATGTAATATATATATATATACAAACAAAATGAAATTTCCTTAAAATTTATTACTGCTGCATAATGTGATTCTGAGCTCTTTTGTGTACTTTGTTGTTCGGTGCTGCCATCTTCTTCAAATTTATTGATGCTTTACTGTTTTTCTTGTGTCCTTATTTACTTGTATCCAAGACTAAAATTAAATTCGTCTGATGGAAACAAAATTCTCTTTTCACTTAATATAATTATATTGACTTTTTTATAAATAATTAATTTTATTAATTTATTTCATTCATTTTACTAAAGTGTACCTATCTTTAGTCATCAAATATTTACCGTGTCAACATAGATGAGAATGTAATTGAAAACAAAATTCTTGATGGTGTAGTAAATTGGTTTTATGAGTAAAAATATTGCAAGAAGGTTTTATTTTTAAAGCCCAGGTAAATTAACATTTATTATTTATCAATACCTGCAGAAGTTATTATTGGGAAAATAATAAGCTTATCATTTATAGAAAAAACAATCTCAGTCATTAGCGTAATTCTCTCATACGGAACGTTAGATTTTAATACATTACAATTAACAAATGAATGTATTCAGTATGGAATATAAAAAATATTGATAAAAAACTACAAAATGTTGGCCACCATGTTTACAAACTTCCTCAATGCCATAGGAAATATTTACAAATGCATGTATGTGTCTTTATCTTCAGTAGTTTAAAATAGAAACTACGCTATTCTCAATAAGCTGCGCGGAACAAGGTATTCATTTTAGACCCCAATTCATACTTAGTTATTTAAATGACAATTTAAAAACGTAAAAATATACAGTTACAGAAATAACTTTTTAAAAACTAAATTTGGAGCAACATTTGTATTTTTAATAATAATTAAGATATAATAATATTTAGACATCTAGGATCTAGGACACCGATTTTAAGGCTACAAGCACAATACTTGATATAAGACATTTAATTTCGTTCAATCAATTTGTAACTATATCTCCATATTTTTGAATTATTTTTATATAAATTTTAATTTTCTTTATTTCCGAATCAGCACCTGACGATAGTTTATTAACCGAAACTAGTAGCCACTTTTATTTAACACCAAAAAAAAAATTGAATGTGGTAAGAATTTTAGACTACATAAAATCATAAGTGTTAAATATGGTTGAAGTCGTACTGAAGACATAATTCCAAAAATCACTGAATATACAGGGTAATGTATTTACAAAACCAAAGTAACTAATAATATCAGAGAAACGGCAAATCTAGCAACATTGCAAATGTCAAATCTGGAATCTCCGTATCCCAAAATAGGTTTATCCCAAATTTTGTAGAATTCGGACTAGCAATTTACGAGATAATTGGCCGTTTCCAGACTTTTGGTCCACTCTGTATATAACTGTACGAAAAAAAAGTATTTGAACAGTGGTTTAAACTTATAATTTAGCTTCTGTTGAACATTTTTACAATAAATATTGTTGCGCTTCATTTCTCGTAAAATTTGGAGATCTTATACTCGTATAATTGCATCTTGGTGAAATTGTTAGATACTCAATATAGTATTTTTGTGTCTTCAGTAGATGAAAAAATTTTTCTCCCTACATAATGCCAATATAAGGAAGAGATCTATAAATAAAATCATTAGTGTTCTTTGAAGTACAAGCTAGACCCGTTTCTTGTTTTAAGTACAAATTAGCTATGTAAAATATAAGTAATAAAATAAATATTCTTGTAAAATATTTAATAATGCATAAATATCAACATAATATTCCATAAATTCTACCCCAGAAACAAATGAAACAGTATAAAAAAATTATTCTAAAAATTCAAAACTACAAAACATGTTTATATAAAAAATGTAATTGAATTAAATATTTTGCTACTAAATAATGCACCAATACAAAAATACAAATATGCACTGACAGATGAAAATAATTTGAACTATCAATTGCAATTGGTGTGTTAAGAGTTACAAATAAAATAATCTACTGTTAAACATTTTGAAAAATCCTCTACCTATATTCAATTAGTAATCTTCCTATAATTTATTATTAACGATATGATTGTTTCGTTTAAAATAAATTTAATTTGCTTCCTGTTGTTTAAAAATATTACGGAATATTCGCGATAATTATAACACAATTTGATAAAAAGGTAACTTCTTATCTTGGTTAAGTTAATATCGGAAATCCACTTTAATTGAATCTACTTGGAGGTCACTGTTTAATTTACAGTGTGACATTTTGCTGGTAAATATAAATTTTCACTTCGACTCGATTAAACTATTATTTGAATTTCAATATTTAGACAGATTTCAGGCTATAAATTATTAGATTATTATAGTTATTACTCCGGATAGAACAATAATAAGTTCCTAATGAATTCGTCGTAATTCAAGAGTGGAATAGCTACCCTAATTATAAATTCCATCAAAATATCGAATAGCTGCAGCACTGAACGTGTGAGTGTTTTGGATTAATATGAGTGGGTGAACCAATTTTAAGTTCTAATAGTGTAAAGGACTAATTATACCGAGAATTGAAAATATTTTTGAGCTCTTTTACGAGAAAATAATATGCGAAGCCTTACTCTTTGTACATTATGTTTCAATTAAAATCGTAGTGCTTTCGTGTGGGTATTCAAAGCAGTACGAAGTATTTATAACCCTTTCGAAAGGTCATGTAAAACCAAATTACTGCAAAAGGTTCTCAAAATATATAGAGAGTTTAGAATAATTTTATTATTAGGTAAATATAAAAAAGGTAAAATATACTTATCTTGAATTTTCACGGTATTTCAAAGCTATTTTTAAATATCTTTCTCTAACAGATTACGGTAATCGCATTTTCAAAGAGTGTCATAAGATTAACAAATCTATAAATATTAAATGTGGTACAAAAACACCACAAAACGATAAAGCAATAAAATAAGCAAAAATTATTTGGTTAAAAGGAGAATCCAGGAAGTGGTTTAAAATAGGGTACTCTTTATAGATATACGTTAAAACTATATGCTCTGGATTAACTTACAGGTTACATCCAGTTGAATTCGATATACTGGATGATAAATGATGTGAGGATATTAGTAGAATGAGGCATAAAAAGTTTCTAAAAAAATCCGAAATATTAAAGATTTACTACCAAAAACCACATGACACTGACACAAACACAACAGATTTTTACAATGTTTCCAAAACTTATGATACTTACTTCACTGATACTGAAATAGAATTTCTTAATAAGGGACTTAAATTCAGTATATCGCATAAATTTACCAATAATATTAAAGACATTTTAGCAGTTGGCTCAGAAATAGCTTTAAATTCACAGCCTAATAATTTCTATTATGAAAAATAAAAAATTTGCAATTTAAAACATGTCAAAATTAAAATAGAAATTAATAGTGATATTTTAACTTTAAAAAATAAATATGAATTAAATGAAAATACAAAATTAGTTTCATTTGACCTTAGTAAAATGTTTTCAAAAATTCCTCCTTGTGAATGTGAATTAATAACTAAATTCTTAGAAAGAAAAAACATTAACCAAATTTTAATTAATAAAATTATAAACCTATTTAATTAATGTATCAATCAAAATTACTTTGTTTTCGATGATTAATTTTATATTCAAAATGAAGGATTACCAATGGGTAGTCCAATATCACCAATTTTGGAAAATATTTTTATGGAAAATTTGGAACAAAAAATTTTGATTCAAATATCTCCAAGAATGAATTGTTTTGGTGTAGATATGTTGATGAATTTTGGCTGGTTTTCTAGGTACTGATAGACAATTGGATGTTTTCTTTAATTTAATTAACAATTTACACCTAAAAATAAAATTTACCTACCGTTGAAATTAAGAACAGTTTTATAAATTTTAAGTATATGACTATCAAAAAAGTAAACTGTAAACTTCAATATTCCAATTATCGTAAACCAACTCATACTCCCTTATAACTCGAATCACTCTGTATCACAAAAATTAACAGCTTATACTTCAATGCTACATAGAGCTTGTTCAGTACCAATCACTACCCCTAATTATTATCCGTTACATCTAATAAATAGGTTGATCAATAAAAAGGAAGAAGAGGTTGCCATTAACCTTATATTTCCGAAACAACCTAGATACAAAACTATTACATATTTTGGAGATATTTCAAACAAAATATCAAAAATTATAGCTCGTACAACATTTTCTGCAATAACTTTTAAAGTAAGAAATAATATAGGTTCATTTTTATTAAATGTCAATCATATGACACTTTTTAAAAATGCGATTTGGCAAATCCTGGTTAGAGAAAGATATTGAAAAAGTAGCTTTATTTCATATATCTCTACTTTTTGAAGTCAATATTTGGATAGATCTTGACTATAAATCCGAAATCTTAAGAATTATCGACTTTAATTTAGAAATATTAAAAAATATCGGGTTTTTCTTCAAGATCCTGGTTTTAAAGTCTTTAAATAATGTTGATATTAAATTCCAGACTTGGATTAAATTCGATTTCAAAGCAGGAATCTTAAAAAAGATCACTTTTCTCTATTTATTTATAAGTCGAGATTTTAATGAATCTTGGAAAAATATTTGAAAAATGTTCTTTTTTACTTTAAACGTCGACTTTAATTTCAATATTTTAATGAACCTCGATTTTTAATCAAAAATATTAAAAAGTAATTGTTTTTATTTAAGATCTCGATTATGAAGTCGATATTTTAATAAATCTTGATTTTAATGTCGAGGTTTTAATGAATCTTGGAAACATTTTTGAAAAATATTCTTTACTTTAAATGCCTTTAATTTCGATAATTTCGATATTTTAATAAATCTGAATTAATTGCTTTCCTTTAAGATCTCTAGTTTGATATCAATATTTTAATTAATCTCTATTTTAAAGAGAAATATTTTAATATATTTTGATTTTAAATAAAAAAATACTTATAGATGGGGTGAAAAAAATTTCCAATGACAACAAAATTACAATTACTATTTTCATTTTTATTTATTTTTTTCAAAATATTTATTAAATATTTTTATAATATAAACTCTTGAATATTTTGTATACGTAAAGAAATGAATATTTACTGAATATTATTTAGCAAATATTACTGTTCAAAGATATAAACAATATTTATTAAATATTGGATATAAATATTGTAAAGTCTTTAATAAGCATTTAGTTCGCATTTGAAATTTCTAAAAAACATCATTTTTCTTTTATATAAATTAAATATTTACTTAATATTTGTTGCCATCAGACATTTAAATAGAAATATAGATGGAACATTTATTTTTATGTAATACATAGGTATATTCAACTAAATCTTGTCTTATTATTTTTATTCATAAATATAGCAAACTTGTTATAACAAAAGTGAAACAATATAATGAGTTTTTAATTTTATTAAATTTTGTTATTTAGTTGCCTTTCCTGTTTTAATGAACTATATGCACTTCTAGTATCTCATTGGCAACATTATATGTACATATTTCATTCTTTTTTAACATGGAAAATAAATTGAAAACAGCTCTTTACCATCAGTAATAAAAGTAGTGATATATAGCTTTAAATTTAATTACGTTAATGCCTTAATTTAATTACCACCACAAAAAGTTGTTTGAGGAATTTCATTTTAATTTCGTACATTTATCACAATTATCGATTTCCTTTTTATAAGATTGCTTAGTATATAATGGTTATAAAATTTTGGTTATCAGTGTACAAAAGCCTCACCAGCTTCTCTTTGTTCCACTGAAATTGTTAAGAACAATTATAAACTTTATATATTTGCCACACCGAGTAACTAACTATAACAACGTTATTGTAACAGAAGGGAATCGTTTGTGGGTTGCGAGAAGATAAAACAGTTTTCAATGAAGCCTCTGCTAAATACGGACAATAGTCATCTGCACTAGAAAGGAATTAGAACTGTAGATATCGACGTATTTATGGAAGATGGAGAATAATATATTGTTCACGTTCTTGATATGGAACTGACAGTGAATGAATTTATTTATAAGAATGTAACGTTGTGAATTGTGTAGCGTATTATTTCTATCTCATTGAAAGGATTTCGAACTAAAGGATGGTAAATCAGTGGTTTTGCCCAACGCCTGTAGATAACCTCATTCCAAATACGTCGACAATTTTTTACTCATAGCCCACGAAAGGTAGTTCAAAAATCTTGGTTAAATATATATTGTAATGATCTCTTATTTGGGGTTGAGTTCAAATAAAAATGTATGTATGTAGTTGAGCGCCACATTCGAACTAAATATTATTAAATTATATAATCCCAGCTTCTTTGATTTGATTCAAAATAAAGGAAAATGTACAGAGAACGTATACACTTTATTAAAAATAAATTTATGAAAGAAATTAAAAAATTTTTTTATAAAAGAGAAACGAAAATAAAAAAATATTAAATTGTTTTGGTAATATGTAAGTATTAGTTTTTTAAACACAAACCATTTAACCTCAAAATGCTAATTGTCAATTGGATGTATCTTCATGTCCTAGCACAATCCCAAAAAATTCGGAACTAGTAAGCGATTCCTAAACTGTGCTAATCAAACACTTGTAAATGAAGATCCAATTCCCTGGTAAGTATTAACGTGACACTATGTTTTGTAAAGTTTTAAAAGTACCATAGAACATAGAATTGTTTTTCAATGTCCAATCTGGGAAAAACACTGGTAAAAGATTAAATTGTTTATAATTTCACTAATTATTTTTAAAATTAATTAAATTTTGATTGTTTGTCCTAATTTTAAAAAGGTAAGACATAATTTTCATTTAATCTGATCATTCTTGACATTTTGATAATCACTAAATTCATTTCTTTTCTAGACGCTCCTTACTAGAGCAATATGCACCCGGGGCATCTCAAATTCAACTCTCTTTTTCCCACACAGAGACACACACACACACACACATACACACATGCATACTGAGCTCGGGTCTCCTATCTTCCATATCGGGTTTACTGAAATAGAAGATGGGGAACCCATTCCACCACCCCTTGTCTCCTGACAGGTCCTCTCTCCTTCACACTCTGATACATTCGTCCACATTTTTTCCTCAAGATATCACCCCAGGGGCTAAGTGGGGTGACATAACATGTCTTAGCTTTTGTTGTCTTGGGGTAGCGGCCAGCGCTTTCCTCCCTTGGTCTACCCTTTTTGTCACCTCGCGCACTTTTTCTTCTCTTGGTTGTAGCCTCTTTTTAGCGGTGTGTGGTGTGTGTTGTGTGTTGGTTCCTCATGTTTTTGTCCTCTTTATTGGGTTTCCTTTCATCTTATTGGTCTTAGTCCTGTTCTTCGTCCTCTTCTCTTTGCTTCCTGGGCCTTGCATGCCTCCTGTAGTCCTCTCTGGTGTAGTCCACTAGTTCCTGGTTTGTATGGTTTTGCAACTCGTCGAAGAGCTTTCTCGCTCTGTCCGTCATCACCTCTAACAGTGGTGTGGCCTCTGTTTCCCTGTATATTTAGTTGTTTCGAACATACTAGGGGGCGTTTACTGCCATTCTTAGGGTGATGTTTTGTTGCCTCTGTAGTTTTTCCTTGTGAGTCTTTGCCGTGTGTCCCCTTGCTACCGATTTTGGCATTTTATTCTCCATTCCTTCAGGTTTATTAATAGTGCTATAGGAAATCTCATTACAATACATTCAAAGGTTTAATTAGTTTTTTTTATAATTATTTAAAAAATTATACCGCTTGTTCCAAAATTTTATTGCAAAATTATTCTCTAGAGAACACAGGGGTGAGCCTTCCAAAAAACATACAAAATAACGTTATTTTTGCACTTCTTAGATTAAATTTGCTGTTTTAATGACTCATATGTAATTGAACTTCCGCTTTTAATCACTAGTGATTAATGTAATCGCTAGGGATTAAAAAAGTAATCCTTCTAATTCAATGAATAATTAGAATAAGTGGTGGCAACTTTATTTATGAAAACCAACAATTATCATTTGACTAATTAATCTACTTTTGTTTTATATTTACTACTGAAAATTATAATAAGTTGACTTACTAAACTCTCAATTTTCTTTGCATTAAGTGTCATACTATATAGAGTTGAATTAACAGTGTGTTTCTAAAGTGACGTCGGGAAATAGTAACACATATAACATAACATATAAAAATTTGTAGATTGGCGAGTAGCCAAGATACCGTAGTCAAAAATTAAAAAAAAAAATTTTCTATTCTGGTTATTTCTTTAGGACATGCCACTCTATATTTCTTTTTTTAGCCACATGATCCATTTCATATTCATAGGTTTTCCCTTGCTTTCCTATTTATTACTTTTTTTTTCGTTTTACTTTTTTTTGTTAGTCTAAAATGCGACATTTTACATTCATGTGCTTATCGCCTCTATTATTTTTCCAGTATTTTGGTTAAATTTTTTTAAGCCAATTTAATCGTGAAACCGCTATTCTATAGATTTTTTTAAAATAATTTTTTATAGGTATATATATATATATAGGAATAATGTTTACTAATAAATCCTGAAGTTTCAGAATTTTTGATTTAGTAAATATTGATTCTATTAGTGATAAATATAAATGACATTTCGATTTAATGTGACAATTGACGATTATTTTATTTAAAGTTTATTGGTATTACAACCTGACAGTTTTGTACAAATAACGTCAAACATTTTTCATTTCTCGAGTTTCGAGAAAATGTCTTATCATGAGTGAGTCTGAATCTGAAAATCTTGCATCAGATATTGAAGATTGAGCGACGAAAGCAATTTCGTTACTAATTCCGCAAAAATAAAAGACGGACAATCTTATGAACATTTTAGCAAATGGTATGAAGAAAGAAAGTTAATACGAAACAAATGGAAGGTGTTACTAACTTATTTCGAGAATCTATCTAAAAGTTATAAATTTTCAAGCCTTTGGGCATATTAGTCAATAATACGTCTGATGATGTCCACAAAGAAAAATGCCGTTATTGGCAAATATATTCAATTAATTCCGTTTTTCAAGCGAAAACCCGAAGGGTATAAGCCCAAAAAGTGAAACATTTTAACGAAACAAGATATAATTTAGTTTTTAGAAGAAGCTGACAATGAAAAGGGGTTACTAACAAAGGTTTGTACTGCGTCAACGTTTTAAAAAAACGCAGAGACCCGTTGATTTTTAATCAAAGGGGGACACTTTTTTCCGGTATTTTCGACGTCACTGCTTATACCTCCAAGTGAGGGTAACAATCCCCCAAAAATATTTAAATGGCAGTAGGGGTCAAGTAAGGCATCATTTTAAAGCCCTTTCAGTTCTCTTTACAACAGTCTATAATTTTTAAAATTCGGCCTAATACTTTTTAATAAATTACATTTTAAAATTTAAATTATGTACTTGTTTAGTTTTTTGGAATCTTTTCATTTTTGTCAAAATAGTGAAAATGACACATGGGTCGTTGACTACGCCAATGGGTTAAATGTTGATTTTCTTGCTTTCCATTGTTTTTGTAATTTTTTTATCACATTTGTAAAAGACAAATGGATACGATACGGACACACAACGAACCTGAAATTAGTGGATTCGTATATCGAAGCGAAGGTTTGTTTAATTGTGTTTTTGAAAATTAAATACCATGGTTTATTCCATTGCGGAAAGGGTAGATATCATTTGGCTTTATTTTATGAACAATAAGTGTGCAAATGTAATGGCCCAGTTATTTAATGAAAAATATCAAGATAAACAAGTCAGTAGGAAGTACCTATGTTCTAGAGTTAGTGAAAAAATTTCAAGAGACTGAAAATGTAGCTAATAAAAAACGAGAAAATAGACCGCTTGTAGTTAATACAGCTAGAGAAGTTGCAGTTTTGGGACATGTTCATTTAGATCCTACGTTAAGTACAAGGCAATTAGCATCTGTGTCTGGGATCAATCGAACTAGCATTCAAACCATTTTGAAGAAGAACAAATTCCATCCGTATAAAATACATTTAGTGCAAAAACTTAATGAGGATGATTATGACCGCCGTTTGCAATTTTGCGAAATAATGAGCGAGTAGCGAACGATCTACAGTTTCTTTTTAATATCTGTTTCTCCGATGAATGCAGCTTTTTTATGAACGGTACCGTAAATCGTCATAATTGCCGCTACTTGTCTGATTCAAACCCAAGAATTTCCCAGGCGGTACATACACAGCAACCGAAATATTTTTTACCTGGTAATTTGACTGGCGAAATGTATTTGCAATTACTGGAAGATGCTATTGACCCTACCTTGACCGATATTATTGAAAATGACCAACAGTACAGTGAAGATCATTTAATGTTTCAACAGGACGGTGCTTTGTTTGGAGGTGTAAGCAGCGAAGTCGAAAATACCGGAAAAAAGTGTTCACCTTTGATAAAAAATAGACGGGTCTCTGCGTTTTTTTAAAACGTTGACGCTGTTCCTGATAATGGCTCTGTTTCGTTTTCGTTTGGCCACCCTGTATATATATATATAAATATAATACATAAATAATTATAAACCTGCCATATAATAATAACAATGTGCGTTACTTTGCCATTTTAATGATTTTCAATTCAATTTATCATAGAAACAAATTCTATTTTATACGAAACACCGTTGAGAAAATTGTCGTATTGAAAACATTGAATTAAAATAAATTTTCTTTCAAATTCATTCAATTAATTGAAACCAATTGCATCCAATTTAGTACAATGGTAAGATAATATAGGAACCCAAACAGTCTGTATTTCCTTTGGCAATAAAACTAACCGAAACGTACTACAGCAAATATTGAGATCGAGGTGATTGTTGACGTCAGACCTAATATACTTTTGTGTATGTGTTTATCTGATGTTTACATATCAAAAGACTGCTGTACTATTAGATCCAGGGCCGTATTTATTTTACCGAAAAATTTCAATTAATTACATTTCATCAACTAAACATATATGACTTAAAGGTCAAACACACACACCAAAAGTTTACGTATTTTATTCATATGTCAGTTTATAAAATAGTATACCGTGCTTCTCAAAACTTAATAAATCAACTTGAATCAACTACATTCAAAATACTATTTATTGTATAATAGCCATTTACTTTTCTATAGTTACTGGAAACCAAATCTACAGAATAAGGTAGGTATTCCACCAATTTGAATCCCTTTTGATAAATTGTAGTCGCTGCAAAAAAAGCATTATCTTGGTGATACAGCAAAACCTTACTTAATATACCATTAAGAATTAATGAACTAATTTGTGGTAAACCTCTGTATATCATAAACGGTTAGGTGTTGTTTCTAGAGCTGGCAAAGGAGGGTAAATGGGGGTCTTTCTGAGGGAGTAAATTTTAACTTAATTCGAGAGGCAACATGTAACTTAAAATAGACATCATTTCAGTGGAAATAGAAAACTGGAAAACTAAATGTAGAAATAGAAATGAATAGAAAAAGATTACTAGGGCAGCTAAAATACATCCGCAACTTTAAACAGGAAAAAAAATGGAGAAATTAACAGTACGTGTCCGCAGGAATCCTCAAGGATTGAAAGGCGATGATGATGATGATGATGTTGATGATGAAATTAATAAGAGTTATGTGCTGCTCTCTTCAACTTGTGCCTTTTTATTCAGACGTAAAACTTTTGTGGAAATATATTTAACAATTTAGTGTCAACCTGAGTTGATTTAATCCATACATCTTCACATACAAGAGCTGTTGCTTTAATTTCAAGATAGACGCAAACGAAAACATTTAGAATTGAAAAAGTGGCTTTATTGTTTTAGAGCATCAATGTTTTTCAACGTTTTCCAGGTTGTTGGTCGACCTTCGCGAAGACTGCTCCAAATAAATTTAAATTCTTGATACCATCGACAAACAGTTGTTCTTTACCGATAAACGCATCAGTTCATTCAGACCAATATATGAGTTTATGCCAATAAAATTCATTCACGAGATAAATACAAAATGCTACTAATTTTATTAGGACGCAGGTTAATATTTTATTTTATGTCAAAAAATCCTTCATCCAAAAAATTAAAAGAAGGCATAGAAGTAGGAGGAGGTAACGTAGAATATTTACTTTGAGATTGTTTCTAATTATTTTGAAGAAGATTATCCCTATTCTCAAATGTGGTATTAAGGGATTATAGAACTTCTAATTAAAATCCAAAATGTTTACCTCAAATATTTAATTCAAACTTAAAAATAACAACGACGACTAGTTTCGGCTGAAATGTCATCTTCAGGTCTAAAAGATAAAAAATTGCTGTACAATATGTACTAAACAATGTAAATAATATAAACAGTGACCACAAGAACTACAAAATAAAACAAAATGTTGCACAATGAAAAACAGGTTTAGTAGTGGTAAAATTAAATTAAATTTTGACGCAAAATTATTAAACAAAATTAGAAACTTAAATAAATTGTATTAACTGAAGTTAGTGACATAAAATTAGTTAAAATGCATAACTGTGACATGAATTGATTTTCTTGAGTGATAAGACTAATAAAAAAATAATATTTTGAAGAATCTTCAAGCCGCTGATGCTGGTCCATAATTGTATCGGGAAGGACTTCAAGATGAATAAGTTTAATGTTTATTGTTTAATCTGAGATATTAAGAGTAAAACACTTATGAAAACTTATGTACATGAAATATATTGGATGAAATCTGAACACCCCTTTTGAACCAACATGAATCTAATAGAAAAATACAAAGTGGGCCCAACAAAATTTATAAATTTTCTTTTATTAATACCATTGGTATTAAATGTTAAATATTTTTCTCTTCCATAACAAAATATAATATTACACTACATATCAGTCTAATAAAAATAAAACTTTATACAATTTAACATAAACCTAAAATGATATTTAGAAGAATATTTTTTGTTTGTTAGTCCAATATAATGACTTGGAAAGAGATGGATGGAAATATTTGACATGCACAGTGTTAAATGAAACTAGGTTAACCGCAGCTCCACTTATTTGCTTAATTAGCTTAATTATTTAGCGCTCTAAAGCGGTCATATCAACTGCATTAAAGAATCTTCTTATTTCTAAAATAATGATTTTTTGTGCGTCTTGATAACATCTGTAAGTAAAGTAAATATTGTCGAAAAATATAAATGGGATGTTTATAATAAAACACGAGGGACGAGAAAATGGGAACAGTCTGGCTGTTACCGCTTTTCGAGTTGGAGTAATGCCGCGTTCAAATCAAACAAATAAAATAGAAACTTTGAGTTTTTCAACAATTCTGAAACATTTTAGCTACTTGTTCGTCTCGGCTTTGTTTTGTCTCCTTATTTTGCAACAATCGCGAGTCCCGTCTCTTATCTGAAAATGGTTTTGGTGCTTTGAAAGCATCTGAAAAATTATGTGTTCGGTTTGTTTCCTGTTTCTGTTTTGTCTGGAGTTGGCATAAGCGATGACGATAAGGACGGACGGTGGCGGTATCGGCAAGAGGCGGCGGGGTATTGATCCGGAGGCTGCAATAAGCCCACCTGCCGCCGACACGCATCGCTATGGCACACTCAACACTTTTTCGGCTCATATTCCACTCTCCGCAATGTCCTGTTCTTCTAACCGGAAAGTTACTCTTTTTAACTATCAAACGGGATGTTAATTCAGAGAAAAACCGCAATTGGTTACAGGTTTTTAATTCTAGTCAGAATGACATTAATATTTGGAATAATCCTTACTTCTATGCTGGTGTTTTATATTTTGTATAATAAGTTAATATACTCGATTTTTAGTTTTAATCGGGATTCCACTATTTTCCCGAGAAAATGGTCCTTCTGGTTGAGAACCAACGTATATTTCAAGGTTATGCTTGTAAAACATTTTGGCTTCACACAGGGCAAACATTTTGATCCCATACATGTTTGGTTTCAGGGGCACATACTGTCTGAACCCAAGCAACACATTTAGTACCTTCTACGTGGTACCGACTTAATATGTCACTCCATAGTGGTTTGCCTTAGTTGCCGCTAAGTCACAGGAACGGTTTAAATCCGTTCCTGGTACCAAAGTGGGGAACAAATGTCACGTAGCCAAATCGTATTTGCTACGTTCCGGCTACAGTCCCTACAACTTCATGGAACCTCACGGCTAAGTTGTAGGAACATTCCAGGGTAGTTCCCGTGTTACGCTACTGCGTTCACTTCCGATATTTTCCATGTTTGTTGTCTTTGTTTTTCAAATTTCTGAATATTACTTATCTCAACTTAACTTGTTATTCCATTCACTAAAGTTTCCATAACATCATTCTTTTAATACTTATACTTAATATGGCAGTATAACCAGAATTGACAATATCTAAATCATTCATGTGTTGTTCATATCGGATACAAAATTTACAAACAAATTTATCGTAAATTTTTGAAAATTAGGTTGAAAAAATAAAAGCGCCCTCAATATGTACACATGTTTAATAAATATTTAAAATATAATAACAAATTTTCTTTTTTTTTTATAAATCTTTTTTATATTAGTATAAATGTATTTTTGGAAAAAGTATATTAAGATTGTTTTGTTAGTTTATCGGAAATAGCATTATATTAACACTTTTTGAACTTAAAAATAATGGTGTGATTCCAAATTTTTTTAAATGACGGAAATGATACCTATGTATCTGAAAGTACGTTTTGTTACTTCTATGTTAAATTAGCCATCTACAAGGTGGCAAATTCCAAATTCTCGACACCAAGATCCCATTTGCCACTTTATAAATACATTTACAAAAAAGTAAATTTGAACAAAACTCTAGTTAAAAATTTACCATATTCTTACGTTTTGAAGAATAAAATACATTTTCTCCATAGGGTAGCGATTTTAAATATAATTCACTATATGGTGGCATGTGAAAGAAGGGGCTACTTTCAAGAGAACATAGTCTTCTACTGGGGGGTACCCGGGTTCTATGTATGTTAGTTAAAGTTTCTATAATTTTAAGTTCCCTTGCTTATTTCAGGTACGTTGCTAGAACCGCTATCTGGAACTATAAAGTACCATATCTTGTAAGTCATATTTTAGTTCCACAAACTAGTAACTGCCTCAGAGCTTTGCCGTTTCAAAGCAGTAATCTTTTGAAAAGCTATTTTAATAGTAGCCGGGTAGTTCCATTAAATTTAAAAATGTCTTTAATGTGGCGGACCTTTGTTGTAGTCAATTTAAGTAGCAAATAGGTACCTGCTATACTTTTTCAACGCCATAAAGTTATTAATCTTTTTAAGTTAAAAAATAGGTAACAGATTTGAAGCATTTACTTTTATAAAGTTCCGGTTTCTATAATATCTGTTCCTGATACCAAATGTGTTGCTTGGGAATGGACAACGACCCCTGAAAGACTCTAATTTCTCATCCACTGTAACATAACACGACATGCTACAATTTTGTTTGCAATTTTTCACCACTACACACTAGGTACTTGTCATCCCATCTCTGATATACTTAAGACGTTACAACGGGAAGACCCGTCCACAAAAATTTTATTGGTGAAAATGTTCGCTTACGGGCTCTGGGACCGTGGGTCACCACTTAAGGGTTAAAACACTTGATATTCCTAAATATATGTTATAATACTTAATAAATATAAATGATAAATTATACTTATCTTTCAAATTTCAAAGTATTTCAAAGCTATTTTTAATATCTCTTCCTCTAAATAGGTTTCTCTAAATGGCATTTTCAAAGAGTGACTAAAAACAAACAGATTTGTTATAAGCGTACTTGACCTCTTATTATAAACATTTCAACCAAGCATTATCAAACAATATGTACAGTATGATTTCTTGTTATTAAATTTTTCCTAAAAAAATTGGTTAATATTATATAGATATTTAGTTCTAAAGCTAATCTAAAGTAATTGAACTTTTCCAGGTTTAATTGTTCATTCAGTACTATATACTGAGGACATTTTAGATATTTCTTGATTTCATATTCCTCCACTGTTGTTTCAATTGTGTATGTTTATATTTAGTGTCAATGAGGGGTATTGCGCAATGCGACTTATCTGTTGTAATTTATATGATCGTAAGTGCTCACTGTACCTTATGTTAAAATTTCTAAGAGTCTGGCCAAGATAGGTGGCGTTACAATACGGACAAATTAATTTGTAACAATTATTCAGTTATAATATTTGTTCTAATATCTAATAATAAACAGTAAATTATCCTATTATAAATTAAAACCACGAAAAGCGGGGAGGAGGTAATTAAAATTCACAATGAAGTATAAAAAAATTATTTTTGCCAACTAGGAAAAAGTTGTTGAGAAAATTTTAGAATTGAATTTGGAATGCAGGAGCGTAATAACCACAGCTACCACCTGCGACTTATCTAATTTTTATCGCCCTACTGCAGTTTTTTATCCCATTATTGCTTAATTTGATTAATATATTAAGTCTAGCCGTTAATCAAAACTCAAATCAAATATAATTTATTTTAAATATAAAACCGATTATTTAGAAAAACGTTTTTTAATAAAACGAATTTTGAAAGATACTATGTTTAATAAAACTATTTTTCTATACTTTTTCCTGGTAAAATGTATGTCAAAGATAAATATTGTGAGATTTGTTTGCATAACAATTATAAAACTTAAAAAACATGTAACAAATACAAATTATTGATTATTATATGGAGAATAGTGAGTATTGATGTTAAATTAATTAAGGATTCTCGTATTAAAAATTTTTTTTTTGGAAGTTAATGAAGAAGAAGAAAAACATGAAACAATTCACAAAGTTAAAATATCAGGACTTTAAAAGATTAGAAAATTTAGTTTATTATATAAATTAAAGTATTATATATTTATTTGAACTATTTCATTATAGATTTATAAATAACATATCCAATATCTTAACAATACATATATTTCAGAAACCAGTGTAATTTATATAAAAATCGTCTTGGACTTGAGTCACAATAGCACATAGCACAAATATTTAAATTGGTATGATAAAAAAGCAGATTTAATTGCCAGATTAAAAGTAACTCTTAGTTGTTACTGGCGATTTGACATAATTGCTCAGTTATAACTGACAATTGTAATAATTGCTAGTACATATTTATTTCTATCAAGTATAGATATGTATCTGCTGCTCATAGTAATAGCAAGTTATAACGGATAATTTATATGTATATTTTTATTGGCCTTTTAGCGCTTCGCTACCTTTTAGTTGAGTTTTATTGAAGCTTTTTTTAATAACTTCTTCGTTTAATAACGCGCTGATGGTGCAATTATAGTTTAGGAAACTAGGACATTAAGATCAGGAAAGAGTTAATTACCTAATTTCTTTTTATCGAATTTCTGCCAATTTTGTATTACACTACCATGCAAAATATTAATATTTATTTTTTACCATTGGCAGATCTTTTCAGTCAAAACTTTAATCGGAATATTTTATTTTTATAACTGGACGAAACCATTCTTTAGAATTACACGTTCGTGTTGTGCGTTTCATATAAAACTAAGAACTCACAATAATCGATTTTTTTCTTATCAAGATTAATTCCATTACCATTCTCTAACCATTATCTCACCTTCAACAATATTTATTTCTTCAGAATTTGATAGCCAGGATCACGCGCTATTCCAGAAAATTCTTGAGCATAAATATTTAACTACAGAAAAAAATCAACTTTTCAATTTCCTCAAAACACGTTTATTAATTAATTAATATATTTAACATTGTGATTTTTTCACTACCAGTTATTCTGGAAATGTGATATTTCTACTATTTGATAAGTCTAGATAATTGTCTTATATAAATTAGTAATAAAAATACGCCAGGCTAGTTCCCCTCTGGAATTATTTGAAATCTAATATTTAAAGTAGATTCAATGACACGTACTTTCTGAAAACATCTGTTTTTTTGCAATAGTATCATTAAATCTAGTCCATCTTTCTACCAGTGAAAAACTTATTTCATATCAATGAAACTCTTTAACTGTTCATCTTTTTTCCTTTTTGTACGTTTCTTGTATAAGAAGCTATATTTTCTGTTATTTAATTACTTTTATTTTCTAACATTTCTTCTTTTATTTTTTAGTAGTTGATTGATTAAAAAGTATAATTTTACAGGCAAGGAAACGACCACGATTTTGTTACTTGTAATGCTTACATATTATGTATAAATGAATTATTAATCACACTCATTCTATTTATCATTATTTAATCGTCTAACAAGTCTAAAAATATGTCCCAGAAATAGAGCAAGGAAAAACAGAAATAAGGTCTTGTACTATAATTGTAGTGTAAAACAATAAACAGTGCTATATTTAAATCAGGAAAGGAAATTACATTATTTACACTGCGGAGTGTGCATGAAATAATAATAACCGATAAAGTTTAGCAAATATTAATTTTCAAAATATCTAAATGTGTAGATTATTCGGAATGTTATAGTTGTGTATGTTAAAATATAATCGATAGTAGTAATGGTGTACGAACACCTGTTTTATATCTCTAACTTATATCACTTGGATATTGAAACTTCCATAAACATCTCGTGTGTGTAAAAACTAAAATCAACCTGAATTTATGACCACAAATATTTTTAATTGCTTTTAAAGTCAAGTTCAATAAGCAGTAATAGACTTTCCACTTCTAAGGAGACTCTAACCAATTTACCCTACACACATCTTGCCAGTGTTTAATTGACTTAACATAATTTATTTTAAGTTCTTTATATGGTTGCATATCACAGACATATGAGTTAGTTTTAGATTTATAAAATATACATGTTCTTAGCTCCTATAATAATATTTCAGTGTATCGTTGATGCAAGTTCTATTTTCATTCCAATTTTCAGTCAGCTCCGTTTTGCTTAAGAAAAATTGTCTCAAACTAGTTGCAATTTTTGCTCTTTTGTTTTCTTTTTTAGTTTTTATAAAAAGGTTGAAACGGTTACAAGGGCAAGATAAGTGTAAATACAATGAACAGAGGAAAACCTCCTATTATGGGGCCCGTTTTTTTTATCGATCTATAAATGTTGGTGGAATTATTTAATCTTCGAACTACTTTTTGTTTTACTTTGTTTTTCGAATAGATTTGAGTAAAAAATATCATTTATATTTACCCCATATTAATTTGTAGGTGTTACTTATTTTAGTATTCATAGTTCCTAAGTTAGTGTATAACACCAGGCGTTCTTCAACTGCAAATTTTAAAAATAAAATATAGTCCCATGTGGCACATGTTTTCTTTAGATAAAAAAGATCATACCTGGTAATACAATGTAACGATACGAAATAGATGAGCATATTTTGAAATAGAGTAAAGAAGTAATTAATACACATGCATAATAATTTTGAGACGTTCACCTAGAAGTGGCATGATGAAATTGACAAGTATCAGTTTATCATTTTTTTTAATTAATATAAAAGACTTTAATTAGAATTAAAGTATAAAACAGGTTAATAACATATTCTAAATTAGTTATGTACACAATGTATTAAAACCCGGTCAATAATTTATAAAAGTTATAAAATAAAATTGTTGACAGGTTATGTAAATTTTTTATTATTATAAATTGTAAAATTGATGAAAGGAAAATATGTATTTTAAATGAAATAGTACATATTTTCATACAAAAGAAAATAGAAATTTAATGAAATAATATTAGATTTTGTGAAAAATATGGTGAAATTAGATAGTGACAGGTATGAAATGTAATCACAAAATTTACTATCACATAGCGGAAAAAATAGGAGAAAAGACATATTTTTTAATATATATGTAAAATTACATATTCAGACAACATTCAGAAATCGAAAAAGAAACTTTTAATTAGCCATGTATTTATATTATTTATATGATTTTGACAGTTTTTGATCAATTTTAAAGTTCAAGCTACCTCTGCAGGTTTATAAAAACCATTTGCAGAAGAAAATCAAGGCAAAAATCTTATAAAATTTCATCATCATACTATCAAATTAAAATAACATTGCAAGTAACAAATTTTATGGATAGAAATTTTTTTTGAGGATGCTGTCAATAATGCAGCAATTAACAAAACTCTTTCGTGTTTTAAAAAAATTGCTTTAATAAGTGAATCAAAATCGATTGTGCTAGTAAAACTATGTTAATCGATGTCGACAGTTAGAAAACTAAAAGCCGTTTATTAGATTACAAGAAATTTCTATAGAATAATCACCTTTTTCTTAAATTCTTGGGAGATTTTGGAATGTTATCGTTTTCCTTCAACAAAATCATTTATCACATCTGATCTCAAGGAATCGATTTAGAGTAAGAAAAATCGATGGTTAATAACAATAGACAAGCATCCAAAGAATGAAGACGAACACTCGTAATAATAGCATAAAATAGTTATACTTCTTTTATTTATTAAACATTGTCTATAAATGCTTTTTTAACAAAAAATCATTACCATAGAGTAACTCTGGGATATTTCACTAATAAAGTTACCAACTCATTTATAAACATTTTACAGTTGAATATATAATTGACAGGTGTCGCCCAACAACCTATTTTAATAAATATAAAGGTTTTTATTGCTAAAATAAGTAACTAAAAATAATTCTGTTCACCTAACAACATCTTTAGGCACCACAATTTATTGTGAGTTGACAACTGACTATTTAAACAAAAAAATAATAAGCAATAATATTTGGACATTGTGAATATAATGAAAGTAAATATAAAAATACAATAAATTTGTAATAATATAAGGATTTTGAAAAAACTGACAAACCATAAAGAAACACACATTATCTCATCAATTTGAGTGAAATTGTCATTAAGAGCATGTGTAATTTTATTCCTAGCATAGCTATGGAGAGTTTGCAGAAGTTATGCTGATTCACCAACTCTCCAATATCCTTACCTTAAGATCTGAGACACTTTAATTTCGGTTCAAATCTGATTATCATATTTAGTGAGTATTAACAAAATGTAAAACATTGCCGTATCGTGCTTTCATCTACTTAGTAGCTGAATTCTATACTCAGAATAAAATTAATTACACAGCCTGTATTATTTACTTTCATCAACATCGTCTGCTGTGTTCTTTAGCCTCGTGTTCTGTGTAAGCTTTGTTGCCGTTTCCCTGTCACGTTAAAATTATTACCAAACTTATTTTTTACCAAGTCATGTTGTTTAATAAAGAATCGATTTTTTTACAAGAATTTGTTTTATTTACAGTTTGCAACTTCGTAGTGCATGATCGCTGCTTGAAGACTGTGGTATCCCCGTGTTCCAGCGTCGCCGCCAGCCTTATCAGAGTAAGTTTTCTAATATTTCCAATTAATTTAGATTAAATAATTGGTAAAGGTCTCACTAGTAAGTATATATTAAACTAAGATGCTCTGGTTGTAGCAGTTTTCAATTCTTCAGTAAAATTACAAATAATCAATGTCAGAACAGTAAGTCTTTGCTGGAGAAACATCGAACTATTCTAGTGGTTAAGAGAATGCATTTAATTGTCTTGATTTTCAAGAATATGCGTTAATCTTCCAGTTTGATTGTTAAATTGTTTCACATGAGAAATCAGTCTTTTTACGAATATTGTCGCTTATTCCTTCTAATATGTATATTAAAGAGCATTTTATACATTTACTCTTTGCTCTGACTCTCTCCACTGTAACCAAAGATTAAACACTACTCGTTATGAAGTTCATAGGCTTCACAGATTCTGAAAATGTTCTGATTAGTTTCGATGTCGCCAATGTCCCAATCCCAGATTCCCTTAATATTCTGTCAGACCTAATTACTAAAAATACCGAATCGTCTAACTTTGTCCATGTGCTGGAAATATGTCTCACCTCCACATATTTCAGTTTCCAAAATCATCTCAACGACCAACACCCCCATATAAAATACTCCCTGCAAAGGATCTATTACATCCCCTAACTTCCAAGGGTACATACAAAGTTCCTTGCTCCTGTGAAAAAGTCTACATCGAAGGAATAGGACTAACAGTACAAATAGGTGTCAAAGAATACCATAGATATATGAAATCTAGCCTTTAAATACATGCAGCAATTGCCGTACGGGCAAAAGCTTCACAAACAAATCCTCAGGCTACTCCTTTTTCTAAAAAAATTAAAGGCATCATAATTCTACAGAGTTCTACAATATACTCAATAAAAAAATCTGTCTAGACAAATGAATCTAGCTATTCTCATAATTGAACTATAAAAATACTATCTCAATAATGGATAATTGTATATAGCATTTTCCAAAGCATTTAATCCACATCATTACATATAATATAACCCTTATTTGGTTCACCTTCCATATTCGAATACCTGATATAAGAGGGTTGATCGCCTAGACAAAGAAGCCTTCTAAACCAATTTATCTAAAGGGAGAGCATAAACCTACAATGAAATCAAAGAGTAATTTAAAATTGGGCATTATTTACAAATATCGTTCTTATGGAGTGCATAAAGTCAACATTTTTGATCGCTAGCGAAATTAGAAATCCAAAAATGTTTTATTTGCAACATTTAGCTACACTTTCTAGCGTTTTATGTGAGTGAAGAGATGGAAATGAAAGGGAGTCAAGTAAGGGCTGTATAGTGGGTGATTAAATACGTTGCAGAAACACCTTGGTGCAGCTACAGTGTGCGGCGAGCATTGTTATGAATAATCCCTGATAACGTTCCTCTTCGTTTGTTCTAAATTATGACTCGAATTATACAAAACGCACTTGATACTTTGCGGATTATTCTATTATTGTAGACATGTTTACGTGCTCACTATGTGCACAGAATTGACAAGTGCGCAAAGATTCATTGGACTTAACACAGTGATTTTAATTTTGGAACTGATCAGACCTTGACAAAAATAGCCCTCGTTTATTGTAAAGTGGTATTGGAATTCACTTGTTGTATTTGTCAACGTTTTTATAATCAAGTTATGTCAATGGTTTTTCTCGATTAAAATATTATTTTATTTGTATTTTAGAATCCGGTTGCACATTGTTGGTCAGATGCGTTTCATCATAAGAGGAAATTTTGTAATGTATGCAGGAAAAGATTGGACGATAGCGAATCCATTCATTGTGAAAGTAAGTTTTACAAATTAGACAATTTTATTAATTTTTCACTAACATTTAGACCAATAAAAATACCTTAACAAAGACTCACAGATTAAGATTTTAAAATGTTTTTTTTTAGTATGCGAATACTTCGTGCACGTGGAATGCCAGGATTTTGCAGTGGCAGATTGCAAGGAAAATGCGACTTATCTTCCGGGGAAACAACTTGTCTTCGTGCGCCATCAACACCATTGGCGGGAAGGAAATCTTCCGAGTAATTCCAAGTGTGCTCTCTGCAAGAAAACCTGCTGGACAACCGAATGCTTATCTGGTTACAGATGTGAATGGTGTGGAATGACGGTAAGAATTCATCTTCTACTATATTGAATTATTTCTTTTTTATTGTTACAGTGTGGGTTACGTTCTGTAAAGTTGTACTTCTTTTCCTTTTTTTTCCTCTTCATCGTTTTATAAGAGCTACTAATGAAATCGGTAACAGCAAGGAATAAATAATAATCTTAAGTAACAAAGTTCGGACTATGTGGTTAATGTTCTCGGTTATTCCTCTTTTGTGATTAGGAAAGAAAGTTGTTACATTATATTCATTTTGAACAATGCTTGACTAATCCGGTCAAAATATTGTCCAATAAAACTTATATTAGTAGAAGTATTAGGAAGACCGGAAAGTATACTAAATTCAAATAAATATGTTTAATTATTAATCAATTATGTAATCACTCGCGTTATGAAGAACCGTTTGCTATTTTGTGTGCAAGTTTTCTATGCCAGTTTTCTTTTTGAGAAAATTTACCGAAAATATCAACTTCTGGTCAGTATTTTAGTTCAAATCATTATTTTTAGTCAATGTTAGTCTTATGCAGTTTGGTCTTGCATTATCGTGTTGCAGAATATCTCTTGACAATCGCTAGACACTTTTTAATTAAAGATTGATTAACTTGGTCTAGTTGTCCATAGCTAAGATCTTCATTTAAAGTTTGTCCAGGTTTCAGCACTTCAAAATGAATTATTCCGGGAATCACTTTTTAGGATGTGATTCTTGGTAATTCAATCGGAGGAAGTAAGTGCTTTTGGCGTTTCGAATTATCATAGAACACCCATTTTTCACCTCCTGGATCACTCTAATAAAAAATACTTCTGTATTGTCCGTTGAAGTAATAAATTACACGTGGTGTTTTCTTCAGATAGAATATGTGGAACCCAAACACCTGTTCTGCTTACTTTCTCAATCTGCTTCAAATGCTCTTGGATGACCAACCAAAGTTGATCAACACAATTCTAACTGGTATTTGCTGCCACGTCCGCCCATAACACGTTATTGTCTATAGCTGTTGGTCTTCCAGTACGGTTAGAAAGATCAAAATTACTTGATGTGATCTTGGAAAACCACTTTTGACAATAACGAATGTCTAATGCACTTGATAAACATCGCAAATCTTTTGAATAATAACTATAAATGTAAATATGGGCATGGCGAAAAAGGACATTACTTTCCATTCCCCCTCAGTACATTATGAAGCAAATGTTGGTTTATTAATAATTTTATTTGTTTTAGAGTCACGCAGCGTGTCATACCAGTATCAATAATGAGTGTACGTTCGGTATTTTGGAACCCATCTATCTGCCACCACATGCCGTCAGCATACCCAGGACAGAGGTACCCATGGAAGCTATCATAGGTGTTCAAGTGAGGAGGAAAGATACGTTGTCTCGTGAGTATCGCTCAGAAAAATCTACTAATTAGGCTATTAGAAGTGTTGTGTATGAGATAGGGCCCAAAAATTGGCAGAATCGAATGGCTTATTAAAATTTTCCATACTAAAGGAATTATTTTCCTTTTCCTCAAATCATAACCAGTTTATACAAAACTTAAGAGCTTCTGAGGCGTAAGTGTAGATTTTTGAAAAGTAATATACAATGAAGAGGTATATTTAGAAATTACGTCTCTTCATTGTTAGTATGGATTGTTCGATTCCCACCTACATTGTAACTTTTCTCAATTAAAAATTAATTTTCGTATTAAACTAGACTAACAAAATAACGTTAAAAATGAATATTCAATTGTTTTTTTACATAAAATGTAGGGTTTTCTTTTGAGGCTTGTTTGTACCTTGAAATTAAATCTAAGAATGTATCTGTTATTTGAAAACAAGAACCTTCAAAAATATTTAATTATGGTACTGATTTAGGTAAATGAATTTTATAAATGAGGCATATAAATTACATTCAGTGGCGTTTAGTGCATTTTTATTTTTTGAAATTTAAATTTATGTTAAAAAGCCTTGAAATGTTAGGAATAACTGCATTAGAATTTGGATATCCCAACGCGATTTAAAATATAAAAACGCACTGTGTCGCTTATTCTATCATTGTTAGTTATTATTATTATTTTATTTATTGAATAATCAATTAACTATCTCAGTGACTTTACCAAATAATAGAAAAATTATATTATTAACGACGGATTTAAAGGTAGAAACATGCATACATATATTCTAAATTTGATATAAAAAGTAAAAGTGGGTCAAAAATCGATTGATACCTTTAAAAGGAGAATTTTCCACTTTTTTGATCATTGTATTAGCACGCACAGTAAACATAATTTGATATTTAAAATTCACTAACCACAGTATGTCCCCAAAAGTAGGGCAGATTGACAATTTTTGGATCTTATCTCGCACGCTGGTTTAGGGCAGCAAACTAAACCTGCTTATATTCTGCTAAGCTATTTGGTTTTTTATTTAAAAGTTGATATTTTTTTAAAACACTGCGTTGAAAAAATTGGTTTTCCCGTTTAGAAACGCATTTGCTATACTGTATGTATGTTTAGTACAGTACACGAGAGATAGATGGAGGCGACGTAGAGACAGAGTTTCTAGTGTCAGTTCTAGAGCCTGATTAATTATTTTATTGATCCCATTTTAAACAAGTTATGTATGTCAGTAAACATTAGAACAGATGACTTATTATGAATGAAGTGATGGAATACATTTTAACTCGGTTACAAATTCCTGCAAACATGCACACTTTATAAAAAAAAATAATTGGTGGACATACACTTCTAAATTTCCACAAACTCTAAGAAAACTAGGACAAAGATAATTTGGACTAATAAATATGGAAAGATAAATAATACTTATCTTGAAGTCTTCCAAAGCGTTTTAATATGTATTCAAGTCTACCTAGGTTTCGGTATATTCTTTCTGTCTTGGTATTGTCAGATACCGAAACCTAGGTAGTCTTGAATATATATTAAAACGCTTTGGAAGACTGTGGAAATTCAGATATGTATTATTTTATGTATTTATTATGAATAATTTCATTAAGTAAGAGTTGAAACAATTAATTTAATAATTTGGACTATTTTACCTTAATTTGGGACTTCCTTTGTGTGGATTCAGGTAAAGTCTGACTAAACAAATCTCAAGGATTAGACAATCTTTTGCAATCAACTAAGTAGCAAGCTTTAATTTTAGAACCCATCCCTTATTTGGGATTAATGTAAATAAGAGCTGCATTTTTACAAATGAATTTATAGATAAATCCCTACTTCCCTGCATAATGTGTGGAATTGGTCAACAATAAGAAAGTTTCTTAAATGCTAACAATAACGTGTAAACTTTTTTAAAACATTAATTAATAACGTTTTTAATACAACTTATTATTATCATTTTTGAACGTTATCAACGCTTCCCTTTGTAGACAGTATCTCCCTTATTTGAAAAGATAAGCAAATGTATCCGAAAATTTAAACAGCCATTTCAGAATCAAACAATTGAAAACAAGTAATAAACCAAAAACAAAACATCTATGAAAGAGGTACTATTCTATTTTATGTACTAATGTAATTCATAAATCTTGCTTATTTTTTTAGTAGTTCGATTTATAATAGAGTTAAAGGAAAATAAATACTATTAAAGAGAAAAAAAAATTATTGGTATATGCATTATACATAGATATGAGACATGTTTAAATAAAGCGTGAAAAAATTGATTTATATCGATTTAAAGCAGTTTAGAAATAAATAGCGACACAGGGAAAGAAGTTTTTAAGTGTTAATTAACATGTTGATTGACAACACTACAGCTAAATTGTACAAGATACAATTTCGGGATAAACCCAAATAAAAACAGTTAGAATTGAAAAAGTGGCTTTATTGCTTTTCAAAATATACTTCTTGACAATCTATGCAATTTTTTATACGAATAAACCAATTGACAAAACATTTTTTTCAATTTGAAGATAGCACGATCATTACGACATTTGTAAACACTTCAAATGCATTTTCTGGACTTATCAAACGTTGACTACGCAATTGATTTTTGATTTTTGGAAATGTATGAAAGTCATTTGAACTAAGAACAGGACTGGATAGAAAATGGGTAATTAATTCCACGTTTTGTGTGGTTAATTAATCAGTTGTTCGTTGCGCTGTTTGGGGCTTGCATTGTCCTGGTGCAGAATGATGCGACGTTTTAGAATGATTTTTCTTATTTCAGAGAAAACTTCCGGTAAACAAATAGTTGTGTACGACTCAGTATTCACTTCTCTGCGATATTCTAAAGGATTAGTAGCGACATGCTTAGTTATCAACTCAAAACGGTCCGATTTCGAGTAAATTTGTTTTGTAAGAACATATCCAACTATCTTCATCAGTAGCGATGTCGTAGATAAAATTTTATGTACTTGAGTTGAATCGTTTGTGTGTTTCTTTGCACCTGTTAAATTGGGGGGTATCCATCAGGAATATATTTGTCTTACATCTAAATGATTATCCAAAATTTGATCAATCTGTTTCATATCAATACCTAAACAAGACTTAATTTCCCTAAATGTCATATGACGATTTACCAATATCAGTTCTAATATAGTTCTCGCCGTTTACTTAGATGTACTAGACAAGCGAGACAGCAATATCTATTATTTCACGTAAGACAGCAGTTGGTTAAGTGCGCTCGAACGAACACCCAATCACAAGAAGTACTCAGTAGCGGGCTAGGTTTAGTCTTTTGAAAAAGCTTTAGTATTTCGAAATGCATCATACGTAATGAAATAAAAGTGGATATTAAGCACTATTTAATTTCGGTCAATTCATAAGAATTATTAATAGCTAAATAATGCAATTGTTTACAACTACCATTTGACAAGCAATTATTGTAGTAGAGAAAAACGTTAGCAAAACTTCTCTTATTTTGCACATTTACTTAATAAATAAATGTACGATAAGTACCGACGCCACTGCCAATGGAACCTTATTTGTTTGACCAATGGTTGTCGATCGGGCGGAGTTAAAATAACACTAGATTCGATTTGGTACATCTAAGTAAACGGCGAGAACTGTACAACCGTTTTTAAGGTTGTACGAGCGTAATATGAAAAGTTCGCGAAATGAAACACAGATGGCAGCACTAGTTCGAATAAAATATATGGAAAAAAATGCGCATAAATGTCAAATTGTAAATCTTTCTGATAAGTAGTGTCAGATTGATGATCCTTTGAAAAGAACTAGTTTTGTGAGTTTTGCAAAATGGACCAAACTGAAACGAGCGCTGTTATTAAATATTTTGTAAAAAAAGTTTGGAAGACATCCGCAATTCATAAAGATATGCAGGATACGTTAGGAGACTCTGCTCCATCATTTACAACTGTGCATAAAGGAGGTGGCAGAATTTAAACATGGTCGCGAGGCGCCTAAAAGATGAAAATCATCATATCCTAACTGTGGATTTAGGGATGAAAAAGCTTTTGGCAAGGTGGGTGCCGCGCATATTGACATTGGATCAAAACCGCCAGAGAATGAGAATTAGTCAAGAGAGTCTAGACCGTCTACTAGACCATATTAAACCGATTTTGTCCGACGATTTATTGCAACAGATGAAACTTGGGTTCACTATACATCTGAGACCAAGCAACAATCTAAGCAGTTGAGACATAGCGGTTCTCCACCACCAAAGAAGGCAATGTCTGTGAAGTCAGTTGGAAAAGTTATGACATCAGTTTTTATGGATGCCAAAAGGATATTACTTATTGATATTTTCCCAAGGGCCAAATAAAAAACGGTGAATATTACGCAAAGCTTCTAGAACAACTGGATGAAAAAATTCGCGAAAAATGACCTGGCTTGAGTAAAAAGAAAATCATTTTCCATCAGGAGAACATCCCCACACAAGTGTAATTGCAATGGGAAAATTGAATGAACTGAGGTACGATTTGTTGCCACATCCACCTTATTCACCTGATTTGACTCCTTCTGACTTCCACATATTCCCACGACTAAAAGTTTTCTTCGGGGGAAAACGATTTTCCACCGAAGAAGAGGTAAAACAGCCATCAACGATAATTTTAGAGGACTTGCAGAATCGCACTTTCGTGATGGCATAATGGCTCTGGAACTTCCTTGGACGAAGTGTATTGAACTTAAAAGAGATTATGTTGAAAAATACAACATATCACCAAGATGACTGTTCCGACCAAATTTAAATTCTAGGTACCATCGAAAAAACAGTTGTTCTTGGTGGTGTATGGTCGCTAAAAGCAAATTTTAAGATTTCCAAACTTATTTTTTTACTTTTCTTTAATCGAAAATAAAACAAAATCATTGTTCGTTACTATAAAATTAAACTGTATTCGAACGGCAGACTACATTCAACTTTCGTTACTTTGTCAAATTTAAGAAATGCTTTAACTTAGTTGGACAGTGTTGAACTTTGACTATAATGACAGTAAACCTATTATTATTAATTATAATTATTCACTATAAATGAGTTAGCAAACACTTCTCCTAGTTGCCTTTACATATCTCTCTTCTTATAAACGAGGAATCATTCACGGTCCTATCCCAAGAGATCAACTAATAGAAGTCAAGCAAAAATTATCCAGGGACGTAAGATTTGGAGATAACATCAAGCTATCAGGATATCAATGTACCGTAGGGTTCTCGTTAAAGTTAGAAAAGCATTTATCCTTGCACCCTTATAACGTGCGTTATACAGAGAGAGTTTTAAGTATGGAACGCCTCAATTATCTCGGAAACGGCTTGCATACATTAAGTTTTTCAGGATACTGGGTGTGGTTTTCATGCATCCAACGAGGATTATTACGTGACCAGTATTTACAATTATGCCGATTTACGTTTCCATAACCATAAGATCGGTCGTATTACAAAACCCTCACAAAACAAAATTTATAAAAATCGTGCAAGCCGTTTACGAGATAATTGAGGCGTTCCATACTTAAAACTCACTCTGTATGACTCCAAATTATTGCAAATCTCTTGGGATATTGTACTCTGTATATTATAATGAGCTGCACACTAACATTTTGTGTTTTAAACTTTTTTGCGTTATGCGTTTCAACGATTATTTTACTGCTTAATTCGTTTTTTTTTTCTTTTAATTTTTTATTTTAAGATATAAAGGGAATGATTTTGCAGTCATCTGTTCGGAAACTGTAAGGAAGAGTGCTTCTTTGTCGAGCGTTTTGAAGCGTATATCCGTTGTTTTGCCGAATTCTTGCCAAAATATTAGCCAGTCTCAAATGTCACCTCCTTATATTAGAGGTACAGTTTTGGTTTGGTTTGGGATTTTCTTTTATTTGCGTTATGATTTTTGTTTTGCGATGTGTATTCTGTAAAAATACTTCAGTTTTCAATGAGTATTATCTTTGGCTAGTTCTGGACGAGAAAAAAAGAGTAAAACGTCATCACCTGATGGTTTTGACCTTGATTGAAGACAATCGGTGTTGATGCTAGTCAACGTTTTTTGTCAAAGTTAAGCAATTGAAGTAGCTCTTTTAAACCCGCCCATAATCAACTAAAGAGAATATTGGGATTTTACTTAACATACCTGGTATCTGATAGTTAATGTCACAATAACCAAAATAACTGGAAATAGAATCTTTATTTGAATATAGATCTATTCAGTATTTTGTAGTTTGCATTTTTATTATATAAATTAAATAAACCACATAAAATCAATTATTCTAAATACTTTTCGCTAATTAATATGTTCTGGTATTACAGCATCTGAAACATAATCTCTTCAGCTTTTTAAAAAAGTACAATTTTCGAATATATGTATATAATTGGTTTGACACAATTGTAGACAAAATGGCATAAACATGCACCAAATATGGCGAACGTGAATTCATTTTAGGCATGTCAGAGCGTCTCTTTTCTCTCGATGGTTTTAGAACCACTGGTGTTATGTAATTGTGTTATTTATACAGGCTGTCCGCGAAAATAATGAATATTTTTAAATGCCATGTAGAACGTGTCATTTGCAACAAAGTATTCTAATTTTTTTTTCTAATTCTCATTAGTTTACACAAAAATTCATTTTAAACATTTACTCAAAAATGTATATATAAAATTAAGATACTCCCTTAATAACTAGAAAAATGCGTTAATCATATCAATACCTAAACATCGAAAAGACTTAAAACATTCCCAGAACTATATATCAATTTCATTACTGAACATAATCCAAAGGGTTAGAAAAGACAATACAAAAACGGATAAATTACTATTCAGAAAATAACAAAATAATCGAGGAATATCAATTTGGTTTTAGAAGAAAACATAATACAGAACTCCAGCTTGCGAGAGTAATTAATAAAGGCATACATTTAAATAAGAAACAGAAAATTAACAACGAAAGAATACCACAATATTTAATCAAAATTAATAACGAAAGAATACCACAATATTTAATCAAAATTAACGACGAAAAAATACCACAATATTTAATCAAAATTACTAATAGTTATCTCACAAACAGAACCTTTCAAATAGTTTACGAAGACAGAAAAACAAACGAATTTGCAATGGCGGAAATCTTACCACAAGGAAGCATACTTTCACCAATTTTACTTAACATCTATACTAATGACCCAGGAGTGAATCAATCGAACTTATAATAAAAGTTTAAAAGCATCTAGAAATACTCAGAAACTACTACCATAAATGGAAAATCAAATCTAACCCTGAAAAAACACAAATCAATATACTATCAAATGATAAGAAACAGACAGAAAAAATTAAATTCGCTAACCAATAGATAGAAGAAAATAATTAAGTATTTAAGAGTTACAATAGACAGAAAACTTAAATTTAAAGAGCAGGTAAAAGAATGGGCGAAAAAAGCAAGAGTGACGAAAGTGGTCTTGCAACCATATATCTACAAGATTTGCAGACTGGATAAGAAGTTAAAAGTTCAACTTTACAAGGCATACACAGGGTGCGGCATTAGTACGTCGAAGTACCACTAGTCCGGTATTATTGAAGTTATGAAAAAAAAGTGTTTACAAAAAGTGTAGGCAGTCTTGAGATTCACATTTTAAAATTAGTCTCAAATATACAGCGTGTTCAGGAACGCAGTGCCACACAAAAATTTTGTTTTTTTTAAATGGAACTCGCATTATATTTTTACATTTGTATAAACTTCTTGCCGAGCTAATTTCAACGATGTATCATACTTGATGTCTATGATGGTAAATTTTTCAACGGTTTGGCTGCTACAGACATCTAAATTTAAAAAATGTGATTTTCAGGTGGCTATAGTTCCTTTATTAAACATAATCAAAACATAGAAAAATTCAACTTAAGAATTAAGAATCCTAAAATGACTGATCAGTTGATCAGAGTGTGAGTGCGTACAAATTTTTACCAAAGTAGGACCTCGACTAAATGCCGGAAAAATAGCGAGCGTAAAATAAAATAAAAAGAAACATAAAAATTGTAAAAATAAGAAGAAACAATATAACCTGGTGGTACCGGATCAGGTAAAATAATAGTTTTAGAAGAGAAAAAATACATCAAGAAAATAATAGGTTAAAAAGCCAAAACCCATTATTATTATTATTATTACATCATTAGTTCACTCAGGAATTTTAATATTAAACATTTTCTCGAAAATTTACACATGGCAACACCTGACACTTTTAATAAAAATATGTATCATGTAACCAAGGAATATCTTCCCGATGGATTGATAAAATTGTGTTAGTTGGCAGATGATTTGGATCGTTTAACCGCTTAAGTTTATCGTTTGGTAAAATATTTTCAATAATACAGTGAAAAATGGCATTTTATTTAAATCAAGAATATCACGACATGTTAATTAATATAATCCGCAATTTTTTTATCAGTATCAAAATTGTTGAAAACGTGTAGTGCATAACTTAAAAAAGATAGTATACTTGACGGAGTTATCGGTGTTGCGGCTTTAGTTACTATTCAGTAAATAATATTTGGTAGATGTAAAATATTAATATTTATTTCTTTGAAAACGGATGACTTTAGAAAAAAAATTTATAAACCATTTTATTGTGCATAAGTTTTTATATCTCATCCATAAATATGTGCATTATTTTAGCGAATACTCTACATATTGTAAACTTTAGACATTCTTAAATTTACTTTTACAAACCATCAAACTAGAAAAAATGGTGTTTATATGAAAATGTTTTCACTCCTCTTGTCCTATCCTAAGATTATGAAATTACAATTCTCAGTGTTTTAGCTGTTGTGCTCTTAAAAAATGACTCAAAGTAGTATTTTGCTGCTCCATGTCCATAATTTTATAATGAAAAAAGATAAAAATATACCATATTTAATGACGCACATTATACAAGTCGAAATCGCTGAATAGGACTGTAATTTTTCTCTTGATTTTTAGAAATCAATTTGTAGTATCACACTCTTTAACTTTTTGTTTTTTATTCGGTCCCTACCATTGACTGTCAGATACTTCCTAAGAGGTGTTTCTAACAAATCCTATATTTTGTCCAACGAACTGATTAGAAAGAAAAAATATATATAATGCATATCTATTTCCAATATCCATAAATATTCAGTAGACAGTTGGATTCTCTTAAGTTTCTACCTAAAATTAAAGAAATTTACTTGATATATTGAAAGAAATGACTTTTTTATAATAACGATAAATTTTCTGATTTAACTTACTTAGATGCAATCCCTACAAGAAATATTTGATATTTACTTCAAAATTTTAACTCAAAGATGAATAAAAAGTAGTATTAAAACCGACTCTATTGTTGTAGGCATGTTCACCTGCTCACTACGCACTCATAATCACTAAGTGCGACGTGACGCGATCGACTCTCTAATTAGTAGAGATCTATGTAAACCTTTATCGAATTTTCACTATAGTAACCGATCGACCCTTGAAAAAAAAATAGACGTAAACAAAATTAGTCAGTTATTCAAAAAATAGTTCCTACAATAAAAAAGCACAATTTGTAGATTCAAGTTCCCTCATAACCAAATACAACCATTAAGAATAGACTGTTGAAAATCACGTCGGTTTATTATTATTTTTGTTCGATGGACAAAGTATTGGAATCACTAACAAAACTTTCACTGAACACCACGCTAATTACACCTAAAAAAAAGCACCTATGTATTTTTTTACAATCTCAGTATATCTGTATGGGGAAAAGAAGGACGTAAAAGAGGTGACAATACTCCCATTAACTCCTGTCCTAAATAAACATAAAAAAGGCTAAAAATTACATATTTTTTTGATAGCACGAAGTATCTCCGAAGAATTTAGCAGTGGCGATGCTGGTAGATACAGAGATTCTGAAGAATATGCACAAACACACGCACCAACGAGGGACCCTCGACAGGATAAGCAAAATAAGAACCAGGAAGAAAGAGATGAAGGTATCGTTTTTATACATTTTAGTTTTTTGAAAAATATATCCTGGCTTGGTTCAAAATATGCGCTCCTTAATCTAAAACAAAGTATAGGATGTTGAAAAAAATTAAATCAATAAAAAAATTTGATCTATTGAATTAAAAAGCTATATTTAAAAATTTCAGAAGTTGTAAAAGTCTATGACGGTAACAATTCTTGCCGAAGAAAAATATTCAGGCTGATCGTTGTTTCAAGACAGGCTCCGTTGAAACAAGTTCTGACACAAGCTCTTAGGGCATTCCACATAACGAAAGATCCGAATTCATTCCACCTGACTGACCTCTATTCTCCGGACGAAGCAGTTCTGCAAGATCCAATACCAATTTTAAGTCTGCATAGGAAAGAAGGGAAGCGACCCGCGGTATTTCTCAGATTCAAGTTAGTATTTATGCTTTTTAAAAAGTTTATCATTCTGTAACAATATTATTTGCTCTATTGTACGTTATACAGAGTGGACCAAAAGTCTAGAAACGGCCAACTATCTCGTAAATTGCTAGTCCGAATTCTACAAAATTTGGGATAAGCCTGTTTTGGGGTACGGAGATTCCAGATTTGATATTTGTAATGTTGCTAGATTTTCCGTTTCTCTGATATTATTAGTCACTTTGGATTTTTAAATACATCAACCTGTATATTCAGTCATTTTTGGAATCTCCTCTTCAACACGAGTTCAACCATATGTAACACTTATGGTTTTATGTAGTCTAGAAAGTCTTAAATAAATAAAACAGTGCAAAATATTTAGATAAATGTAGTTGAAAATAGTTTGTATTAAAAAATTTATTGAGACAATTAGATGTTGCCAGACTTCTGTTTTATTCTTATAAACGGTCTATACCTCGAAATTGTTGATTCTAAAGTTCTTGATTCAGTGATTGAGTGTGTTACATGTTTTATGGATCAAAGCTGAAAATAGAATGCGTGTCTTTTTGTTAACGTTTCAAGAGCTCGAATGTGCATAAGTGATCGTTTTCAATTTCTTCATGACTCTCTCTATGCTGGGGTGAAATCTGGCCAATCAGAAGTTCAGAATTATCTAGTGTCTATATACGTTGTAAAGGTTAAAATTCAAGTTGCTAATTACGAGGGTTGCTATTTATGTATTGAGAATAGAAAGAACAAACAAATGGATTTTATCAAAAATATATTTATGGCTTTTCAAAATATTCGCATTTAAGCTTTATACACTTTGTGCAGTCAAAAGATGATGGCTCTAAAACATGGTTTTTGAAGACCTCAACCGCTGCTTCAGACGATGAAAATCGTTGTCCACGCAGTTTATCTTTAATTTAATTAATACTTTATAAAATTTAAAATTTCATATGAAAATTTGATTCTCTAATTTTGAATCTCTTTTGTAACCTTTTCTAATTAAAATTAATATAAGTATATGAACACAATGCATCGAACTAATTTCTTAAAACCTTAGCATATTTATAGCATTTACACTCATTGCCTTGAGTCAGTATGGCCTACATGAAGTAGGAACTGAAATAGTTTTCATATTGTTTATCCTTTTCTAGTACGACAATCAAGATTTTCCCATATATCTGTTATCTTCGGTAGGGTTTTGGTTATCATTAAGTGATCCAACATTGCTCCAATAAAATAAAGTCATTAAAGTTTAAAGTGTCTTCATTAGTTTACTTATAAAATGTTAACATGTTTTTATGTTAATTTGCCACTACTTTACTTCTGGGCTTTAAAAAATATTTAACTAATTAATAACCATTTACTCTATTTACTTATCGTGTTTTTCTTGAAATAAATAATTAATAATTAGGAAAAATAAAATAAACTTGACTTCTATATACACAGTGATAGTTGGTAGAAACTTTAGTATTTCTTGAAACGAATTTTAATTTCCAGTTCTTCTATTTACACAATCATTATGTGTAGCTCACTATATAGAGCATTTCTCCTGTTACTCATAACCACATATTTGATATTTCCTTGATTCCCTCAGTTTTCTGAAAATTCTGAGTTGCAATTAAATTACAGAGATCGGGATAATGACACTGGCGAAGTTCGAGTATATCCAGGAAAATTACAAGTATCTCAGTCACTCTGCACCGTGCCTGTAGATTCCAATACAACTGTTGGTGACCTTATCAGCGAAGCTTTGAAACGTTTCGGTCTAGAAGACAGCAATGCCGAAGATTATCGATGTAGTGAGGTACTCCTGGACAGAGGCGGTAAGTTTTCCCTCTTAATCATCATTATTATTATTATTATTATTATACAATGTAATATTTGATTTTTTAGTTACCGAAAGGGTTCTGTCTTGGAATGAGCGCCCATGGGAAATAATGAAACAACTAGGTAAGGATAGTATCCGGCAAATGGAGCTAATGAGATTTTATTTACAACTTAAACAAGATCCGCACGGACCAAATTTAGCTTTATTCGTTGGAAACCTGCCACCGAATCTTTCTGAACGAAATTACGAATGCATCCTTACGGATTTTTTAGGCAAAGGTAACATTCGAATCATTTTGGGTAATCTTTGTACAGTTTATAATTTGTAGAAAATAAATTTTCCAAAATTGGTCCCATTTACTACGAATACGGGTCTATGGTGATTACTTATGAAGATTCTGAAAAGGCTGTGAGAGCGCTGTATACTTTAAGAGAATCTAAATATGAAGATAAACAACCGTTACTTGGTGAGTATAGTACATTTTATTTACGGGGGATTTTTCTGTTTTGAGCTCCAGCTAAAAAGTATTACCGAACTAAAAAAAGTGCTCTAATTTTAAAAATTGTTTTGTTTTCAGTCATGCTGTTGCCAAATATAGAACCTTCGATGATTCCCCAAGGCGTGCAACCACTTTTGGTTTTTGTGAACGTAAAATCGGGCGGGTGCCAAGGTCTGGAGCTAATATCCAGTTTCAGGAAGTTATTAAATCCTTATCAAGTTTTCGATCTTGACAATGGTGGACCTTTGCCAGGCCTCTATGTGTTTCGGAATATTCAAAATTACAAGATACTGGTTTGTGGAGGCGATGGTACCATTGGATGGGTTTTACAGTGCCTGGATAACGTAGGCCAAGACTCACAGTGCTCTTCACCTGCTTGTGCCATAGTACCTTTAGGGACCGGTAAGTAAGACTCTTTTCATTAACTCAAAAATAAACTTCAGCTGTTATGATCCGTTATTATCTGCTAAATATTATTTTTCGAGGACTGTACTGTATTACAGATGAATCAAAAAAAAACTTCCTTACAGGTAACGATCTCGCACGTGTATTGCGATGGGGTCCTGGTTACACGGGTGGAGAGGATCCTCTAAATCTTCTCAGAGATGTAATAGACGCGGAAGAGATCCGTCTGGATAGGTGGACTGTTGTTTTCCACCCGGAGGACAAACCAGACGATAGCAGCGTTAAGCAGGTCAATTCCACTGGTAAGAGGAGGCAAAAACTCTCCAAAATGAAAGTGACCAATGAGCAAATTAGAAAAGCAGGTCAATCTTAATGTGTAACTAGATGTTGTTTTGCTGTAATGAGACTAACATGATATATATATATATATAGTATGACGTTAAATTACAGTACTTTTTGATGGTTGAGAATAAGATTTTTTTTAGTTTGTGCATAAATGCGGCAAAAAATAAATTAATAATATAACAGCAATATATAAGATACATAAATAATAAAGTTTGATCTCTTTGGAGTTTGTTGTTTTTGACGTTTGGTGTTTTGGACCTTTGGCTTTTTTTAATATTGATGGTAATGTTTAACTATAATTCAGCTAGTCGTCAGCTTTACTTTGGTTTACCATTTAAATATAATTCTGCTTTATTTTGACTTTAGATAATAGTTTGATGTTACTGTCAACGTCAGAAACGTCGAACTGCTTTTGAGATATAAAATTTTCCCAAGCTAAAGTGTTCCAATCCTTGTTTAGAACTGACCATATATTGAAAAAAATATAAATTTTATTAAAATATGCTATCAAAAGGTACAGTTTGTATAGGTTGGTCTTAAAATATTAATCATAATCACAATTTTAAACAAAACATGTAAAATTACCTGCATTCATATTTGGAAGAAACATATTTTTTTCATTTTGAAGTATTCTATTATAGCTTTTTATTTTTTTAAATTCATGAAAAGAAAATATTCAGATTTTAACCGAAAAACTTCGTTTCTATAAATTTTTAGTGTAGATATCGAGGAATTATAAAATTTATATATCTAAAGGTAATCACTTTAAAAGCCTTATTAGTAAATCTTTAATTCTATCTTTATTAGTAAATCTAGCTTACACTGCTTCCAAATATTTATAATTAATATATTAACCAATAATAGAATCATATGTGATAAAATATTTAAAAAGCCCACTATTTGAAACTTAACTGAAAATGCTTTCAAATTTCAAAATATGGGGTAAATTAATTACATAAGCTTCTGTTATATTTCAGTTACTTTTAAATAATGATGGCTTCATTTAAATAAATTGTTGATTGAATTTTTTAGGCAGCACTATACGTAGACTGTTGCATGGCTTTTTTTATATTGTAGTGAGTTGAAAATAGTTATTTTACGGCAAAACAACATTGATGCATCTATTTAATATTTTATTGTTTAAAGAATTGGCCTATTGATCAATTTCGTCATTATTTTTATTTACACAGAATTAAAAAAACGATGAAGTTCATATCTAGGACTCTTCCATTTTTTTTACACTAAAAATCCATAATTTCTGTTTCATAAAAACATGAATAACTTTCAAGGCTAGTATTTCAAACAATAATGGCTTTATTTTAAGGAAATAATATAAATATATTTTCTTTTGAAATAAATTGAATAAGTCTAAATAAAAATCGATTCTAAATGACATTTTTACAAAAATTTTTATGACATTTTTACAAAAATTTTTATGAAATTTTTTTAGTAGTACAGCAATTTAAAAACTAATTTAAAGTAGCGTTGCAAAATCAGAATAATCTTGTACAAATTTTAATTTATCATTAACCCACAGTTGTAGCGAGTTCTACCAGCGAAGACAATTCACAAATTTTCGTGATGAACAATTATTTTGGAATCGGGATCGATGCAGACCTCTGTTTGGACTTCCATAACGCGCGAGAAGAAAATCCTGGAAAATTTATTAGTCGATTACATAACAAGAGCGTTTATGTCAAAATGGGGCTGCGAAAAATGGTTGGGCCGAAAATGTGCAAGGATCTATACAAAGAAGTCAGATTGGAAGTAGACGGAAAACTAGTGGAATTACCGCAAGTTGAAGGGATTATTATTCTTAATATTTTAAGGTAAGGGCCTTAATTATCAAATATTCTGTTCGTTTAACAAGGAACCACCCTAAATAGTAGGATGATGTGTGCATGTATGAACGTATGCGATAATTACGATTCTAAGAGTTAATTGATTCATTCACAAACTTTTTTTATATTTGCAACTCAATAAACAGTTATTTGGAGTTAACTTTGTTTGTTAATTAAAAAGTTGTTCAAAATAAGCAATTGATATTCCTTTTAATTTAAATACTCACACAACAAATCTAAAGGGGTAAAAGGTCTGTAGATTTTTTGCTAATTTTTCTAATACAACCACCAACAAAACCAGTGATTCTTTTTTAAATATTGCCTCCTATAAAGTGCATTGTGAATTCCAACAAATAAGTTTTCAAGAAAATTTTATTACATCTCTCCAATTTGTTCTTAAAATACTATCCAACAATAATATGATTTTACAGTATTTAAGTCCATATGTTAAATTTGTGATGGAATCGCCCAAATGTTTCCACAAACTTCACTATAGATAATTTTATTGCATTAACAACAAAGTATATTGTCAACTAAAACAGATACTTTTAATGAACTTTAATGTACACAAGCATAAGTGCACTTAATGGCTCCTCAGTTTTTTTCCTATTTGCAATTTTGCATCTTGCCTTCTGTTATTTTTCCTTGTACCAAAGTTTGTGATACATTTAATCTTTTATGTGAAGCAAGAAACTATGGTGAATTCTCTATTTCAGCCTTAGCTTTGCTGCTTCTTATGCAAGAACCAGCTAAAATGATAAATATTCATTCTTATTGGAGGTGCTATTCTATTCTATTCATGCTTTTTTCAGATTTCCTTATGATAATTATGTTGTTATTCAGATCTGAACAATTACAAAATCTCCATTCTCTATATTAAATAAATATTTTTAGAAACATTCATGTCCGAACACTCGTTTTGAAACGTTGTGAAATATTCACAAGAAGCATCCTTTTAACGTGCAATCAGCGATATAAATCTGAAGTTAATATGCAATGAAGTAATAGAATATTTTATTGAAGCGCATTACCTACGGGGCTATATAAATAAAAAAAAATTCGCCTCTCGATAACGTATTTTTTGTTTCAGTTGGGGTTCTGGAGCAAATCCTTGGGGGCCTGAAAAAGATGATCAATTTTCAAAACCAAATCATTGGGATGGAATGTTAGAAGTTGTAGGAGTAACTGGAGTTGTTCACTTGGGACAAATTCAATCTGGTTTACGGACAGCTATGAGAATCGCGCAGGTATGTTTAATTTTAAGACTAATTTTAATTTGATAAAATTTAGTAGATCATTAATTTTATTGTGATTTTTCTTGTTTTTTAGGGGGGCCATATTAAAATACATCTAAATTCAGATATCCCGGTACAAGTTGATGGAGAACCTTGGGTACAAAGTCCCTGTGACGTAGTAGTGCTCAAATCTGCCCTGAAGGTAACGTTTTATGTACCCCGTATATAATTTCTTTCGTAGATGGTAGTTTTTAATTTTCTTAATCGATCAGTACATTTAACATATCATTAGGCTTTTCATATATCATGTATCATACTAATAATAAAATAAGAGCAAGTAAAAAACAAAAATGTATTGATCATTCTACCTGTGCTTTGTTTTGCTAAGGTAAATTTTTATAAGCGGCTAAAATACTTTAAGTAAAATCTGCTATTAAATATTTATTGTTTATTTAGCCTTTATAAAAATGTGCCTTCTTTACTTTCTATTAGTACACACTTAAAAAGAAATCACTACTCCTGCTATATGACACTTACACGAGTAAGGTAAAAATTCACTGGAATACGTGAATAAAATGCTTTGCAAGAATGCTTGTTATGTGCTGTTTCCCCTTCCCAAAAAAACTACTAGAAAGCTTTGTAAAAAAAGCTATTCAATTAAAGAAACCTTGATTGACAATACCAAGAAATTTTATTAAACTAAAATTAGAAATTATTTTTGTTTTGTTCGATTTTTTCTTAAGAATAATAAATGAATAAAAAACATCATTCATTTAAAAAAATTTAAAAAAAAAATGAAAGCAGTATAATTGTGTTTTAAATACTGATTATCTAAAATTAATTCAAAAATTAGTGTTTTTTAATTAGTTAAATAGGATTCAGTGTCATACAATGATTGTTTTTAATAAATAATATACAATTTTTTTATCATTGCAATACCTGCATGAACCGTTTTGACGTCGTTATATATGTTTTATAACATTCTGAAGAAATAGCAAAAAAATATTTACATATGCTATAGGTAGGTATATGATCACTGTTCTATTAATTAGTTTCAATTTAATAAATGAATTTAAAGAGATAGACGCACCTCAAATTAGAATCGATACGCTGCACACATTGACACATAAAAAATAAAAAAAAAGCTTAAGGCATGTTTTTAAAAATATTGCAAATATTACGCTAATTACGTCCTATCACAAGAGAGAAAAATCGGATTGTTATTTAAACAATTAATGTCGGTACATCTATGAATAGAAATGACCTACATTATTTATATTCGCTTAATTTGCCTTTAAATCGCTGTTTTGTTCTATCGAAAGGATTTATTTGAACTTAGGTCTCATTAGACTCATTGTTCGACATCCTAAGGGAAGTTACGACTCGTAGCTGGTCAGCTAATATATTGTTTCAAAGTAATTGATAGTATGGCCGAGAGGTAACTCTACAAGTTATTGTAAATATGTTTGATATTCTCCTCTTTCTCTTTACATCTGCACAGTGATGTTAGCCCCATTTTTTTGTATGCATTTGTGTAACTGATTATGGCAAGACGTGTAAGCGTTTCTAAGAAATTGTCACATATTCCTAAATATTTCAATGAAATCTGATGTGATAAAGGACTAATCACTTTTTGATACTTTTTGAAAATAAACGTTGAACTATATATCTGTTGAGTTTCAATGTTGAAAGTGCAGGATGTGTCTTTTGTCAGAGAACCTCAGTGCATAAGCTTGCTACATCAGGATCTAAACCAAAAATGCAGAAGAATATCATAGTCTTCACACAACCACTTCCTTTTTATGAATATCAAGGGAGTGAAACTGAAAATTAGCTCCAAACATTCCTGATTGGTGTGATTTTCTTCACTCCTATTAAGTCGCAACATTCAATTTTTTAAACTTGGTCTAGTTGTTGCTTGGGATTATCTTCAGTTTCTAGTATAATAAAAAGAGTCAGTCTTATATATCACTATAAAAATTCAGGGAGAGAAGTATTATGTTTGTTTTATGAATTGAGGTCATTATTCGTATGTCATAAAAGATGCATAATTTTTTACGCTGTATTCCTAACTAGAGTTCCATGTTTTCAACAAAGATTACGCTTTGGTGCTTTACTCCTATATAGGAAGAAAGTTAATTTGTTTTTTACTATTTTAGGAACTTTATATTTCCGCTTCCTGTTCTTTGTGAAGAGATCCATCTCTGTTTTTTTTTAGACTGATGTTCTGATTTTTGTACAAGGAGTCTTTAAATCCTATGATTATTGTACAAAAGATTGTGATTTTATGAAAATGATCTCTTCTGATAATGACCGAAGGCAAACTTATTTAGATCAAGAATATTTATTGTATTTAATTTTTATTCCTGGAATGGTCATGCTATCCAGAATGTAACTTACTTCTAAGTTTAGAAAGAAATAGTAATTTTGTATATTACGACAAACGTAGTTGTAACAATTATGTTATATAAAATTGTTATGTTCGGCTAAATTTATTGCACCCTAGTGATTGATTGTTAATGTAATTTTCTTATTCTTTGTTACTTTTGTTCAGGCAACAATGCTGAAGAAAAATAAGTTCAAGCGTCGACCCACCGAACCAAATATATTGCCGGCCAATGGGGAGGGGGGAAAGAGCACAGACGAACAAATCCATTAATACTAACCCGTTTCATCAAAACACAACATTTTCTCACAAAACTGTTTCATTTTTATAAGATTTTCATTGTTTACTATGTATTTTTTTCTTATGGGCATGAGTAACTTTCATAGAATTAGCAGAAGAAGTTGGGGCATATCATTTTTTTACAATTTTTAATGTTGTGTATATATTTCAAGAGAGATTAGCGCAGAGAAACCCTGCGAATTTAAATGAAACTAATACGTATTATAAGTAAGTTCTAAAAACATATGCACAGAAACTTATTGCACACAAATTGAATTGTTCCATAAAAAAATATTTTGTGAAGCAGCATATATGTGAATAAATCAGAGTTTGTATATTTATAAGATGGGTCATTTGTATCAATGGCCGAATTATATTTATTATAAATTTTGGTTTTCATTTTTTTTAAGTCTATAAATAATATCGCCCCAAAAATGATATGTACTGTATGACCTTACCTCTTTATATAGTTTCTGTGCACGATAAAGATTTTCACCAAATTTATTCTTCTCTACCTTTTTCAGTTTTTAGTTCTGTGCTAATTTTGCTTGATTTTTTAGGTATTATTAAATTGCTTTCTGACTATTATTCTTAAAGTAGGTTGCTCGAATATATAATTTTTTCGTTTGTGTATACCCCCTCCTCAGGCCACCATGTTGAAGAAGATGAAGGGTAAAATGAAACGGCGTAACACGGAACCGACAATGTTGGTCTCCCCTGGCGTTCAACTGGTCCCTTTGCCTTCCAACGACGGTGAATCCCCAACGGACCCAAACAACACCAATTTTTAGTTCTAATTGTTAGAATGTTGCTTTAAGTTTGTGTCTAGACTCTTCAGCCCAAATTTTGGGCGCATTAAGTTTTTTAAGTTACTGACTCTGGTAAATGTATTTTTAAAACAGTAAAATGTAATAATTATTACGTTAGAGTATGGTATTTTTACCAAAATATTGGTGAAAAAAAAAGGTAAGGCAGTCGGCCCATTACATTTATTTTATTTTTTAATAATTTTTCCAGTACAAGTGATGTACTAGTTGAACTTGAATATTTATTTAAAAAAGAGTATATAAAAAAATGGTACAGTTATATTACAGTACCGGAATGCGAGTCAAGCTCGCTTATTTATAAAAACAATATAACATCAGAACGTGGAAGGGAGATGACCATCTTTTCCCTAAACAAAATTCGAACATCAAAATTTCTGGACTCCGAATTTCAAGTCAAGATAGTAAGTGAATTGTGTACACAAAATTAGAACTACACCAGTGTAGAGAAGTGTTTTAATAGTGCGCCAATTTCGAGAGATCTCAACTGTGAGATATATTCCAGAATTTGATGATCGAGTGTAGGTTATGCAATCTTAGCGATCCCTTTCTACGAGTTTGTAGCCACCAGTTGTGGCAGGTGTGTTGTTATTACCTTTTCTTTTTACTTTGCTGGTTTCGAGTTGCCTTCACAGTTACGTAGCTACAAAACAAACATGTTTTGTAAAGATGTAGCATTCCTGAAAGTAGCTAGAAAGTAGCAGGTAAATTGACAAGACGTTTTTAGAAGGAAACGTTTACACTCACTAGCCAGGAAGTGACTATGAACGTTGCTGTTAATCCGCCTAAGTACTAAGGGCTCAATTCTTCATGGATGCTGCCTGGAGCCTAATCCATGAAGACAGTGCTTCAGGCAGATTTACATACCGGTTTGTCCCATAATTTTAGCTGATATCTTACTTTAATTGATGTGCTATATTGTTTGTAATTATATTTCCCAAGGTATGTAATTTAGATGAAATCGCCAAAAGTCACTTGTGTGTGTTTCGTTCGATTAGAAACTATTTGATAATCTACGATTCTGTGTGGTCATAGAAAACTTTGTTTTCAAAAGCACATAGAATGTCAGTATCTACTTACTAGATTGTTGAAGTGTTTCTTTGCATATGAAATATATGTATATGTGATTAAAATAGATAAATGAAAAATTGTGAAATATAGAAATAATACATCCAAATGTTGTTTTCTTATTAGACCCTTCCAAAATACACACTTCATAATTCATTGTATAAAATAAGAGTGAAACTTCCAAAAAAAGCATGTAAAAGAATGTAGAGTACACCAAAAAAATTAGTTTTGCTTGGTAACATTATCTTTGACTGATATAATCACCATAATCATCGTGTTTTTGTACGCTTTGTTACTGGTTCCCATCACACTTTAGGAAACGCACTTTTAATTGGAACCTAAAAGTGAGAAAAGTCAAGTCGAAATGCATATAGGATATGAAAATTAATATCTAATTGTGAAAAATTGGAAAGTGATTTTTTTCTTTGGTGGAACATAAATCCACAACCTCTCTGTTACGAGTGCATTATTCTAAGTACTAAGTAGCCCACCCCAATAAACTAGTATAATTAGATTAAATCAAAAAGAAAGAAAACTGTAAATTTTCCTTTCAGAATTTCATTAAAAAATATATTCAAAATTAAGAACTAGGAGAGATGAATAAAAAGTGTAATAAAATACCTTACAAAAATGTTTAAAATTTTTAAGATTTCTCCTCTTTCGGGTTTGTCCCTTTTAAAACAAAAATGTGTCCTTGTCTAGACATTATTTAACATTAAAACGTTTGAAAACTTTATTGTAGCTTTTCAATCTCTGCAAAATAAACTAAAATATTAATATAAAATATCTTTAATTAAAAATTTCACACAAGTATAAATAGGTCGATACAAAATATCTCAAAATATATTAACTCTTTAAAGATACAACAAATAATTACTGTAAAAACATGCTATTTAACTGTTAAAAACATTAAATGTTTGGCACAAAATAAAAACAATAAATATAGTTATTACATTCATATCCCTTTCAAATTATTTTATTTTAGAAATCACAGTTATTTCAAAATAAAAACGTTAAGGGTACTACTCATTCATTTCATTATTAAAACAAAATATAAAAAAATTGGAATTGGAATGATTTTATTTAAAATAATATATTAAAATTAATAAAATTAAAAATTATTTCTTATTTTGTCCCATCTTTCAAATACATATGAGAAAAACAACTAGCGTCTTCAGTGTAAAGTGCGATGCCTGATACGAGTTCCCTGGAATAGATGTAAACAAATCAGAAGCTAATAAGTGAGATGTAAAAGATTTGAAAGCAATGAGATATATCTCCGGGATTAGGAAATAATTTTGTGTTCAAGTCAGGCATTGTAAGAAAAGCTCATGGATAAAAATTGTAATACAAAATAAATGGGTATTCAAGATAAAACCAGACTAAGATCACAGACAAATGAAGTAGATTACAATGAGACTTTTCCGCCAGCAGTACGAATTTGGACATTATCAATTTTCTTTTCTTTTAATTTAATTTGATTAGACCAAATTGATTAAACTACTGCATTCCTAAATGCAGAGTTAAATAAAACAAGTTTTCTTTACCCAACCAGAATTCCTTGATATGAAAAGTTACGATTTAATTTTAATTGATCTGGATTTTAAGAAATTTGATGTACACTAATTTGTCTTTGGTAAAATAAATGAAAAAGCAACTTTAATTTTTGCAATATATGTAGACAATCGTGTAATACTTTCTAACAGCCTAACAGAAAAGGAAAAAATCTAAACATAACATAATAAGGAATAGATAAAGCACAGAATTCGCTTTTGTATATATATATATATATATATATATATATACAAAATATATATATATTGATTTGGAGAAAAGAATAATTTAATTACATCTGAATCTGAATTACATAGCGACAGTATTAGAGTTTGTAATAGCGGACTATAAGCTCTAGTTCAACTCCATTATAAAACGGTAAGAAGAAAAGTTACAAGGAAACTGTAAGAGAAATGAAAATTTATCAGGATCTTAGAGATTATACTTATTAAATTGTAGTATACTAGATATATATGTGCTATTCAGAAGATACTTTGAAGTGTAATATATCTAACAGAAACCCCGACGAGAAATTTTATATATGTTTAGGGGCTGATTGGACTAGAGACGCAACAATATGTCTTACACTGGATGTGTTTATTTTAGGAAGAAGAGCAATTTCGTGGAAATGTAGAAACATAGCTCTTTGAAAATTAAATAGATGATTTAATGGGTCATGTAGATCGTTCACATTGTATAAGAACTATCAATTAGTAATTGGATTATTTATACCACTTGCCTTCAGCTTGTGTCCTAAAACTTCATCCATATGATTAACAATCACCATTATTTGCTTCTTGAATAATATACTATTAATATATCAGTATCACAGTTAATAAAATTTGTATCAAGTAAAAATAATTAAAATATATAATATAAATAGTTAAATATATAGGACTAAAATATATATAAAAACCATTCCAATCATAGTACTGATTCAAAAAGGTATAATTTGAATCAGTCACTTTAGACAACTTATTTTTTATAATCAAACACTGTAAAAAATATTTTTGCTCCTAAATAAAACCTATAAAACTATTATAAATATTTTAAATTTCGGAGTTATTTATATTGGACAGCAATATTTGAGTGTTTATGGTTTATAATTATATTCACGCTTAATTCACTTATTTTGTGTAATTCCGTACAAACAATAAAATAGCAGTTACAGTTTGTTTCTATTCAACGTAATTTTCTACAAATTGTAAAAAGTAAGACAGACTTAATTAGTCTTATAAGCAGAGATATTTTTGTCTAACCACAGACACAAACTCAGAATACTGAAAAAGAATAACTATACACAACATTGTTTGATTGACTAATGTGGCTTTATAGTTTTTTATCATCATGTTGTCAGTTTATTTTTATAATATTATGTTGCAGATATGTTCTATGTATTTTGATGTCGCAAACGTACAAATAGTTTTTAACTAATATTTTTTGGCACTTTCATTAACAATCACTTGCTGTAACATTAGAAAAACATCAATCAGGTGCATGGTTAGTCTCTTATACAAATCATTCAGTTTATCATATTAACAAGCTTATCAAATAAAAATAAAACTGTACATACAAAACCCTAAAAAATAATACACTACCCTTAAAGTTAAGAATCTAGCAACAATTAATTATTAAGCAAGGAAATGAAGAGATTGCGGCAATCTCACTTGCTATTTTTTTTCAAAAGGACAATTTAAACAAATTTAACAGCAGTGTATAAATGTGAAAAAGTTATAGGTACTAGAAATAAATTCTACTTTCTAAAAAATTAAATGTGACAAGAAAATGGTGGTTTAAAAAATATTTATTTAATATATGCGACTTCAAAACACACACACCTATATCTCAATAATATATAACTAAAGAGTGATAACAACTAAGGTAAGAAATTTGACTACAAAGAATTAGGTAAGTTGGAACTTTGTTGAGTGTGTGTCGGTGCTTTCTAGGATTTGTTAAAAATTATTTAAATAAAGGTATTGTAGTAAAGATCGACTACACAAACTGTACATTATACTTTTTAAAATCACACAAATTCACTTCTTGTATTTCAATAAAATTTCACAAGAATATTACAATTTAAAAAAACCATAGAATATTAAAAAACAAGATTCAAATGTTTATGCTTTGTAATTACATTCACCCCTAATTCACTCATTTTGTGCCATATGGTAAACAAAAAAAGTAGTAGTTATTTTATAATATATAATAAGTGATCACACATACAAATGTACAAGGTGTTCTACCAAAAGATAAATAATAAGTAATATGTAAATAATACCTTCAAATATCAAGTATAATAGAAATATAATATAGTGTTTTTTTAATTCCAGTTTTCATTGAATTGTGTAAATTAAACGGATATTTCGAAATAATAAATAAAATATCATTTAAATAAACTCAGTTTTTTCAAAAATTATTTTATCACTTTTAGATTTATTAGGATTAAATTAAATTTCAACGTAATTAATACTATTCTATTTTCGAAACATCACGTTAATGATTTTGGCAGACCACCTTGTATCAACTTAGGCTGAGTTTTAAATGCATCCAATTAAACTTGTACAATACCATCTTCATCAAGAATATTTACAGAATGTATTAGATCACGTGAACTTCGATTGTTTACAGAATTTCTTGTATCTGATAATTTATTTCCTATTTTTTCATAGCCAGGTACTTCTGAATCAGTGTCGTTGTTTAACTGCTCATAGGGCGGATCGGTTTTTTCGGACGAAGACTTTCCTAAACTACTTGAACTTTCTGAGGTGTCATTCTTCTCCATTTCTGAAATTATTGTAAAGTTAAGTTTCAGTCAGTGACTACTAATAAACTATTAGATTTACAATTATAAATATTAATCATTTATTTATTATGTCAAGCATACCCAGAGTCATCTGTACCAATGTAAGAGAATTACTTGCAGTCATAATGATTAATAAGACACTAAGTATTAGCTCTACCCACCTCGCTAGGTGAATCACTACCCATTGTTACAAGAAATTGTCTTTTTCCCACAATTCACTTCTGAGATTGTCCATACCGCATGCAGATATTTTAATTTTGGATTGTTTTTGTGAGGTAGCTAGGATTTTTATTTCATTTTCCAACTTCAATATTATTTTAAAACTACTTGTTCCTGATAATTTATTTATACAACCACCACCCGTATCGCAAAAAAACGTTTAAAAAATTTTACGGTGAATTCCAAAAATAATTTATAGTTAATAAAACCTGAAAGCTTTCCCTCGGACCCGACTAAACATATGTTTAAATTGTTTTCTTTCAGTTTATGCTCATCGAAAAGAGACTCACCCAGTTTTTTGACTCTATCACGACCTGAAAGATCGGAATTGGTTCTACTCGAATCCTCGTCTAATCTTTCATAAGGTGGTTCATCAAGATCTTTGACGCTTTCATAATTTGGATCACCGTGGTTTACGGATTCATAATTAGGATCTGATTCGCTACTATTAGACTTTGAACCTTCATAATTTGATTCGTCACTCTTCATACTTTCGTAGTTTGGTTCGTTAATTATATCGGAGTTAATATTTTTTTTGTTTTTCTTCACTATTGAATAGCCATCACTTAAATCTCTGTTTTTAGTGTAACCAGAACAATCACTAGCATTGGATACACGATGTCGGAGTTCCTCGTAATTTGGATCGGATTCTGACGGTGCTCTGATAATAAAAGGAAGTTTTCCCATCTGATATTGCAGATTAATTATTACATAAAATATAGCGCCAATATTGTAGACATTTATTTATATTTTTAATTTGGAATATTCATAAAAGTACATTTACTAATATTTTTTTTAAATATATGTTTAACACATGAGAAATTGGTCATTGAACAAAAGGAGTAAATTACTCATTGAAGATCAAAGAACCAGGCAAAAAGAAGTTACAGACAGTTCGGTGATCCATTTGACAAGGTTGAAACATTTAACTCAAAAATTGTGAAACTGAAAAAAGAATCGATAAATTTATACCTAGAGAACTTCTAAGGAGGTACAGTTTATTTTATTTTGTCAATTATGCCTACAATTTTGGTGCTACCGTTTAATAAATGATTAGTGTAAATGAAATCTAGATAATTATGTACCAACAGCTATCTGTGTTAAAAAAAAATCATGTTGAACAAGGGTATATTACATACCTATTTTTAAGTACTTCATAGCCTGGATCGGAACTAGGTATACTTTCTGGTCCGTTAATTCTAGCATATCCTGGTTCGTCTGTTCCTCTAATTTTTTCATAACCAGGATCACTAGTTCTTCTAGATTTTTTCAAAGTTTCATAATTATGTTCCTTGAACCGCTTCTCATGAATTTTACTTTCTAATGACGATCTCACACTAGTATTAACATTACTTTCTGGTGAAACGCTTCGTTTTTCGATGCTCTCGGTAGGCGTGTCTTCTTTTTTATTTTTATGTACTTTGGCATAAAGGTCATCAAGATTTTTTACACCTTGAAGTTTGTCGCTGTGAAAATCAAAGTTGGATACTGTAGGAGGTGGGGGCAGGGGTGAATTAGCTTGGCGTTTTTCCGGTTTTGGCGATCCCAGATTGGCTATGGAACTTGATGAAGAAGCTGAAAATTATAATGAAAAGAAATATAAATATTAAACACATTTATCTTAAATAGTCTCCATTCAAACTCACCCTGCCTTGAATGTGAATAAGATTTAGCTTGGTTGTGGGTCTGGGCTTTGACTTGTTTTAAACTATCTACAGGAGGAGGTTGAGGCGGCGGCTCGTAAAATTCATCTCCAATAGATTGTTGTATCTGCAAATGAGCAGGAGGAGGAGGATTTACTTCTACTTCTACCGTTATCGGCAAAGGTGGTATTCGAGCATATGTTTCACTCTCGCTTGTATAAATAGGGTTGTTTGGATCTGGTATTGTCGTATAAACATCATCTAAAAATGTTAAAAGGTAAAAAATATTTGAATAGAAGATGTTTTGTTAACAAACCGGAATCATCAGATACTGTTGAATAGTGTGGATCTATAAATTCACGTTTGGATTTTTTAATTTCCTTAGTTTGAGCAATAATAGTTGCCAAAGGTTCTCTAACACTAATACTGGTATACCCTTCTAAAACAGATTAAAAATTAAAAAGAAAATGAAAAATTTGATATCTATTAAAAAACGATCTAGCAATGATTTAATATTAACTCACTTGAAGAATCTTGTGAATCGCCACTAAAATCAGCTTGAGTTACAGGAGGTGTCATATAAGGTAACTCAGGACTTGCTGCAACTACTCCCGCCACTGCAGAAGCAGCAGGTATATCCAAACCTCCATTACTATGCAAGGATGATCTCCTAGATCTTGTTGGTGTAAGAGCCTCATCTATTGTAGTGATATCAGTCCTAAACAGCAACAAAATACAAATGAAAGTTTGATCTGGATTAAATTGTTGCAGTACCTTAATAAATTTATCCTTTCTTCAGAGTTATCAGATGTTTCTTCTGGTAATGTTGGTCTAGAAGAATTAGGCTGAAGTTGAGCATATGGATGCTCCTTGGATTTAATTTTGTCATATTTCACACGTTCATAGGGTGAAAAATTCTCATCATTTTGGCTGATTGAACTGTGCTGTGATACACTTGGCCTTTGCTCAATTCCATTTGCAATGGTATGTCTTTTAGCTAAAACAAAAATTTTTAAAATAACAATTGACAAAACGGGATTACTAGTAAGTTTTCATTATTGTTTTTACCCCTATTTATCTATTACAAATGAAAAAGATAAAATATACTTATCCTAAAATTCCATGATATTCCAAAACTTTTTAAATATTCTTATAACAATTGAATTGAATATTTTATCTTTAATATTTATAAAAGTAAATTGTCACAAAAAAATCACCTGAATTTTGATGATATTGTCCCACAGTAGCATAATGTTCTGAAGAATTATCAGTTGGATCCCAATTAACATTGGCTACTTGTTCAGATGGTATATCTGGTAGACTCCTTCTTGAGTTGTTAATTAAATTCCTAAAAATTTAAAAATTCAATAAAGCCCATGTTTTACTAGATGTTATAAACTTATTTTGATACCTTTTACTTAAATTAGGTTCTTCATTTTGAAATCCATCAACAGTACAGGTAGCTGCAGAAGGTAAATGATTAACATTTTCATCTGGATTTTTCTGTGTTACCATTCCATCAGGTCCATGCCAGTCTTCTCTTAAAATCAATTAAGGTCATTGTTAACATATTTTTAGGGGTTCAAATTCAGGCAGTTTTACATATAATTTATAAATATAGATTATCCATAATTCTTACAAATATGGTATAATGAAAATAGGGTGTCTAATAAACTATACTAGAGTAGATTTTTTTTTAAACACTGATAGACATTTGCACCCACCTCTTGGACTTCGTTTATATTTAAACTTAGTCTAAACTGTGACCATTTTTGCTAAGGAGAAGAATAACACTCTACATTTAAATATAAACTTTAGCATAAGATGTCGATGTAAATTGTCGTAATTGACTCAGCTTTCAGTTTACAAAAAACAAAATGATAACTTACTTTGGTGCTTTCTTCCTCCAACAAATACAAAATATTAGAGTCATCACAAAACAAACACCAACACACCAAGAAAAAATGAGAATCCACATATTAGGCACAAAGCAATCTAGCTCATATTTACCAATATTTCAAGAGACTGGAATCTCAATATCAGATATTAATTTCGAAATATGAGTACTGTTATGGAACAAATAGATCCACAACCACATAACTGTAAATGGGTGCACTATCTTTCAAGTAGTGATTAAACGTGTATATCAATTTTTAATAGTATTTTTACTTTTTCTACATTTGACAATCCAAATATAGCTGGTATTTGTTTAAAACTTAAGAAACTCCAACAATTCACTTTAGTTAACTACATGTTCTTTCTCACATGTTTTAAATAGAATTTTATAAGTTTAAGAAAAACATTACTTAAATACAATTTACACAAAACTATCAATTAAATATTTTTATATTTCTTTTCACATGGACCTCAATCTTAGAAATAAAAAGAAAATGACTCTTGGTCTTGGTTTACTTTCTCAAAACAAAACCCTTCGCAAAAATGTTGGTTATGACTAAGGCTCCGACATCCGACATGAAAATCTTCATTAGACAGATTCATACAAATACGAAATTTATTACAGTTTTATACATAATTTGAATAATTATATTTTCGGTTTATAATTCGATTTGTTAGAGATTTAATATATATAAAATATATAATTCATTTTCAACAATATCGGCACGAAGCAGTTTAGTTTAATCACAGCATATTGATGACATGTGATGTGATCTAAACAAAACATACGCCTTGTTTAAAAATGATTTGCCCCTAACATTTTTTACAAAGACGAACTTCACATGATGTCAGATCTCTTGTTTCAAAAACTAATTAAATTTTGTTTAAAACTTTTTTTACAATAATAATATTCCTTATGAAAAAATCAAATAAAAGGATAACTGAAGATTTAAAACTATCTATATAATCTATATAATCTATTTTAATCATTACAATAATTTAAAATTTCTCTTTAGCCAGTTATGATTATAGGCGATATTGAATATAATATATATTGTAATTCATAAATGTTAAATTTAGGCAATCTAGAGCAGTGTTGTATGTGTATGAATGGTTGTCTAACAGTAATATTCAATAAAGGCCCACTCACTAAAAAGTAAGTGCGACGGCTTGAACGCGCGTGGTGCCGGATACAGTGAAAATTCTGTGTAGCCGAAAAATTTGGAATGCGAAACCCAGCCGTTTGATATCAGGATAGTCTCGATTTTTAGGATTTACCTTACCGCAAACATGCCGAGACTTAATTGCACATTCTTCCTTCTTAATGAGTGGGCCCTTTAAAGTGGACAAAAGAAATTTTGCATCGTTTACGTGTGATATTTTACACATTGGGGTTTATTTTGGACAATATTAAATAATAAATCAAAGTCATTTAAAATTTTATTCACACTGATTTGTTTGAGAATATAATAAAAATTTATTTTATTTCATTCATATAGAACATTTTTTTATAGATAATATAATAATCAAAACTGTAAAATAGTTATACCACTTAAATCTAAATATTTGAATAAGTAGTTTATTTTATTTTTATGGATGGGGCAGTGTATAAACAGCCATGACAAAAATGGCGTAAAACACAAATCCAAGGGCAAGTCGAATAGCTTTGCTAGCTGAGGCCTTGAAATTGAAGAAGAAGCAAAACTGTCACAATATCAAACGCATGAAGCAGAAGCATTGAGTAAAACCTATAATTATGTATTGTTTTTTTATGATTTTGATATTTTCGTATTAAAATGACAAAAAGTGGTAATGACTCTCATATAAATAAATAAAAATATTAACAGAAACTAGCGAATAGTGAGTACTAAAATATAAGTTATAAAGCTAAAACTAATGAAAATTTTATAATGTATCAGATTGTTTTAAACTTTAGCAAAATATATTAAAAAAAAAGCCTTGTAATAGGTGAAAATTCATATAAGTAGAATTATCTTTTCATATTTATATTATAAATTATCTATAATAAGATGTATTTTGATTAATTTTCAGACTTTAAAATGGATAAGCCTCTGGTTGTCTCAGGGGAAGCATCTGAAACTGATAGTGATGATGAAATGGGTAGAAATTCGGTAAATACACTAATTATTCTTTAAAGAAATATAAGTTTTTATGGCAAACATGAAATTGGTATAAATTATTACACTTATATAAAGTTCTACAATTTGCATTGATATTTTTATTTTTGAAGGTTTTTTTACGCCTATATTCTTTTATTTTATCTATATAAATAAAAATAAATCCTTGGTTAAAACCTTATATCCATATTTTAATTTTAGATTCATCAAATGACAAAACATGTACAAGGAGCTGTTATAACAGGTGAAGATTCTGAATCTGACACAGGTGAGTGTTATTATTATTCGTTTTAATAATGTGAAAGAAAAAAATATTTTTAACATTGTTTTCAGATATGGAAAATAATGTTGCACGTGCCACTAGTGTACTAAATCAAAAAGAATTAGCAACAAATTCTATTATTTTTGACTCATTATTCCATCAGAAATTAAGTAAGTTTATTGTAAGAATTTTCATTTATATACTTTTCCAATTTTCAGTAATTTAATTTTCTAAACATTTTTTACGCTTTCTTTTTAAAGGAGAAAATAATATCCAGTTGAACTGCAGCCTGGAGAACATTTGCCAGTCAACTGTTAATGATGCCACCAAACAATTAAACGTAATTGATCAGCACATACTGCGCTCTCAAGTAACCATGCAACATGCTGTTACAGCACTTAAATCATTGAGTATCAACTCATTAACAATTAAAAGCAAAGTACATTCACTTTTATCATCCAATTTCCTTTCAAATGTAACTCTGGAAAAAACTTAAATACACAAAACGTAAACTAAACATTAAATAGGTTTTTATTTTTTTATCTCAAAGTTTTCTTACATATAGCTCCTGATATTTTAAAAGAATCTTAAATTCTTGTATCTATGGCAATGGTTAAATGGCTGTTTGACCTTTCAGTAGTTTTACCATGGTTTCAAAGTTTTATGACAAACTCATACATGTAATAAAATAAGGGTCTAAAAAAATTTTGGGAGGGAGGGCCATTTTTTTTTGTAAATTTTTTCATATATTCAAAAATGGGTAAAAAATTTAAACCTCCTAAAAAAAGTCGATATCTGCCTGGTCAAGTATCAGAAATTGAATATTTAGTGGATTTTTACATGTACACTGCCCATCGTTATAAAGTAAGTTTATACTTGTAATTTTATATATTAAAATGTTTGAAATAGCTAAATATCTTTAATTAGTATATATGTATAATATAAAATACAGGTAAAAGTTTCTTTTAGATACTCCAAAAGGAGAGCGACATGCTATACACCATTGGAAGCGTCTCTTCGAGTAGAATAAGAAAATGATAATCATAATTGGGGAAAGATCCAGATTTTTCGAATTATTACAAAATTTGGTACAATGTCACTTCAAAAAATCGGCTCCAATTTCTATAATTTTATTGCAGAGAATTCGAATTAGAAACAAAAATGTGATATTTACTTATTAGAAAAAAATTTTAAAATTAGAAATTACACTATTTGCTTGACTTTTCATACTGTCACGGTTTGACCTATCCTTAAACAACAGGTCCGTTTTAAATAAATTTATACAATGTTATGTGATTTCATTTTTGACAGTGTTGTCTTTCTTACAATATTGAAATACATAAATTTAGTTGAATAAGGAAAAATTGCCTATATTTTAAAAAAAGGTGAGCCCGTCTCCTGTCTGAGCACAAATCCTGTTGTTTAAGTTTGTCAAATCGTGACAGTATGAAAAGTCAAGTGAGTGTTACTTCTCATTTTAAAATGTTAATAACTTTTTTTCTAATAAGTAAATATATTTTTCTTTCAATTTCGAATACTCTGCAATAAAATTAGTGTACACAGCAAAAATTATCGAAATTGGAGCCGATTTTTTTAAGTGAAATTGTACTACATTTTGGGTAATAACTCAAAAAATATGGATGGCCCCCAAATATGATTATCATTTGCGTATTCTACTTGACGAAACTCGTCCAATGGTGTTTAGCATGTCTCTCTTCGTTTAAGGGACTTAAGGAAACTACAGCCAAATACATATTATTACTGTGATATTTTTTTAGATTTTTACAATGAAGCCAATGATAGATTGTGCTCCTCTTAAAATGAATCCTTACGATATATTTTCGCCCAAAAAACTGAATGTGGATTTGCTTCGGGCAAATTACATTGATAGAGAAAATAAAGCATTGTTAAAAAAAATAAACTGGATAAAGCGAAATGGTGTAAGTGTTTGTTCATATAGAACAAAGCTACAAATACAGGTACCTATTTTTGTATGAGGTACTAATGTTTTTTTCTACATTGTTTTAGGGTCTAGTTGACTCTGTAAATCCCTTGGTATATGCGAAAAACTATTACAAATGGCACGCTCATCAAAAAGAAATGAAGGAGTTCTCAGAGTGGAATCAATGTTTATACAAAGTTCTATCGTTTGTGGTAATTATTAGAATTATATATTAATTTATTAGTTTAAATACTATTGAAAATTTTAATATGAAAAGTATTATCCGACTTTGTAAAATTTTAATTTTTATGTAACAGAAAGGAGAATATGACAATGCAGAACTTGAAAAATGGTATAAGTCTTATATAAAATTGCTAAAATTAAAATGTAAGTTTGAGCTAGTCATTGGCAAACCTATTGATTATGATAAAATATTAAATACTGCTCCCTCTATAAGCTCTATGATTGACAAAGTAGCTGGAGAAAAGTCGTCAGAAAAAACACAGTAAGTTTTATTATTTTAAAATGATTTTCATTTTATCGTTGCATAAACTTTTAATTTTTGAGATGCTTCATGAATTTTACACTTTCTGATGGAAAATATTTGGGCAAAATTGTAATAGAATTGTACAAAGATTTCGTTCCCGTTACTTGCCAAAATTTTCTAGAACTTTGCAAAGGTGAAGAAGGGTTATCTTACAAAGGATGTCTTGTACATCGAATAGTCAAAGGACAATTTATTGAAACTGGAGATATTACACACAATACGGGACGTGGAGGAATGTCGGTATATGGCAATACATTTCATGAAGAAAAACATGTCCTCAGTCATACAAGGATAGGTACTACATTTTTATTCATAATTGCTTCAAATATTGCGTATTATTTATAATTCTAGGAGTTCTTTCTATGAAAAGAATATCTTATTCAGAAAACAACTCTCAGTTCATCATTTCCTTGGGCCCACTGCAAAAATACGACAAAATGTACGTTGTATTCGGCAAAATTGTCAAAGGGATTGCTGTTTTATTAAAAATCCAAGATTATGGTCGTCCCATTGGTAAACCCTATGCTAATATAATCATATCAAATTGTGGAGTAATAGAACGCGCAGAAGAAAAATCTAACACAAAACTTTCAGAGAATGGGGATTAATCAAGACAAAAACTTTTTCCATTTTATAAATTTTATAAATAAAACACTTACTATATAATTTTATGTATTTGCTTGTATTAATAGTATTAGTTATTGATAGAGAAGGTTTTTAAGCCATTACTTATCATTATACCGAAAAAGGCAATTTTATTCATGGTTATTCATTTACTAGTCTATGGATTTTACTAATTAGGTCAAAAGTTACAAGAATAAAGGCCATACTAAAATATTTTTTAATTACACAAGTTTTGATATCACAATAATTGTTTCTGCCCATACTTTGTAGAATCTATCCATTATAAATGTAAAAGGTAAAATATATTTATCTTAAAAATCCAAAACTTTTTAAATACTACAATTGTTTCACAGTTTGCATTATCAGATAATTTTATGTGACAATTCATTGTACAACAAGGGACCCTTAAAACCACGTGTAGGAACGTGCCCTGCATCAATAAACCCCATGCTATAATAATACCAAATTGTGGAGAAATAGAGGGCACCTAAGAAGTCAGCACAAAACTTAGCTTGAATGAAGATTAATTAAGACCCTTTCACGTTGTAAATTGTACTAATAAAACAACATTAATTAAATAATTTTATTATAACGTGCATTGTAGTGATACATTTATACTATGGTTTTAAATTAATTATCTTATGAACAAATTTTAGACCAAAAAGACTACTGTACAAATTTTACTAAATAGGAATTGGCCAATTAAATTATCGCATATTTCTATAAATAAAAAACTTTATTTAGTGTCCTCTTTAGGAAGTTCTTCATGCGTAATGGGTATAGTTTTCTCTTCTACTTGTTCAATAACTTTTGGGGTAGTTATAGTCAACATTCCATCAGAAGATAATATAGAGTAGGAATTTTTGATGTCATGTCCTTTAGGGAGAACAAATCTTCTCACAAACTGCTTTAATTCGAATCCCTGATCGTCGTCATGTTTTACTTCGTGTTTGGCTTCAACATGAAGTATATTCCCATCAACCGTCTTGACCACTATATTTTCAGGTTTAAAACCTTGTACATTGAGTTTCACTTGGAATTTTTCTTTATTCTCTGTAACTGACTCTTTCTGATGAGATTCTTCTGGGAACTCAATGCGAAGCCTTGGAATATTGAAATAATTTAATGAGGGCCGAAATAGTTCTTCAGCCTGTCTCATTTGATATTCCATCATCCTTAAAGGTCTCAGGAACTCACGAAAAATAATTGGTATGTGAGACATCTTTCTTCGTAATTATTTTACAAATTGTGCAACACTAATAACGTTAGCGCGTAACAACAATACTGCTCTTTTTCAAATTTTAAACTAATTTTTTGGCGCCGGTTGTCTGTATTTATACTCCCAGTTTTGCTCATGACCAATCTAGAATATGCTAGCAGAGACAATTAGGTAAAATTTTTGGTTCTGGTTAGATGTTTCAGATGGCGGATAAATAATATGGTTTTAATCTTTTTTGAGTAAACTAGCAAGCTAATATATTAAAGTATTATATAATCTGATTTTATTTTCTCGGTGTAATTTTAATTCCACTGTTTTTTACCCAACAAAGATCATACATTGGAATTATGATTTTAAGGTAGCGATTTGGAATTTTAGCCACAACGTACTTTGAAGTTGACAGAATATTCCAGCATAAAATTCCTAATTCTGGTTAATATTTCGGGAACCTTCTCGAAAATTACTAAAAAGTATTTGTCTAAAAATAATGATATCTAATTTTAGTTTTATTATACTTATATAGATTAAAGCATTATAAAGAGTCTTAATTTCAATCATAGTAAACGCAAAACAAATTTGTTTGACAATGTCAATACATTGACTGTCATTTGTCGATGAAAACAACATTTAGTCTAGAGGTGTGTTTATAGTTTAATTTTATATAATTTAGTAATAAATTCTCTCTTGGTTAAATAAAAAACATAGCAAATAAAATGTTGTACTTGGAAGATTATTTAGAGAGTAAGTATTGTTAATTTTGTTTTACATCACTTAACCTATAAAATTGTAGTGATTGAACATTTGCCTCAAGAATTAAGAGATAGGTTCACAGATATGAGAGAAATGGACCTGACTATACACAGTAAGTAAATTAAAGTATAATGTTGATTAAATATACTTCCAAGTTTTACAAAATATATAACTTTAGATAACATGGATGAGCTTGAGAAGAGAGTTAAAAACTTTTTCAACGACTGTAAAATGTTTCCTGCTGACAATTTATCTCCAACTGTAAATGCAGAATTTGAATCTATTAGAAAAGAGTATTATAAGTCTTTAGAAGAAGCTGATGAAAAAGTAACCAACTGAGAAGTGTACAGTTTATACATTGTTATCTTATTTCTTATTTTAGGTTCATTTAGCAAGCCAGATGTATGATTTAGTTGATAAATATTTAAGAAGATTAGATTCGGAGCTACATAAATTTAAGTGTGAGTTGGAAGCTGATAATAAGGGTATTACTGAGGTATTGGAGAAGAGATCATTAGAATTGGATACGCCAAATAATAGCACGCCAAGTATTTCTTCTCTTCAACAAAAGGAAAATCGTTACGAGAGGTAATGATACTAAATAATTTTATCTTGGCTTATGATTATTATATACTCTTTTAGTTCTTTTAGATACACGAGACCCAGAGCTGAAAAACGTCGAGATAGTACTTTACCAGTACCAACACAACTGGCAGAAAAAAGACAAGCTGTGACTCCAGTAGTGCCACCTCCACTAGTTGAACCTAGACATACTGTTCAACCTATGCCGCCTGTTACAACTACAATTTCTTACAACCTTGGACATAATTTAGGAGCTGGACCAGCCATTGCAGCTGCCGCATCTCAAGCAATTGCTGCTACACAACAAGTAAATGATTTTGTATTGCATGAAAATAATACAAATTTGGAATATGTATTTAATTGGAAAAGAAGTTTTGTTGATTGAAAAGGATCATTTACTCATTTTTCAAGATTTTCTGTTATGAATGAAATGATTTTGTTCACAATTTTAAAAAAATGTCTTTGATTCACTTCAATATTTTAAAAGTGAAATAATTTCAAAGTTGAAATCACTTCACTTCAAACTAAAATTACAAATTGTATTAAATTAATATTTTCCAAATCTCCTTTACATTAAACTATAAATAACAGAATTTGCATTTCAAAGAATCAAATTCTGTCATTGTCAAAACCTTCATATTTTTAAACTTTTATTTTATAGATTGTTCTAGTTTATAACATCTGCAATATAGTTTTCATAATTTATAATTGATATTGATATTTAAATTTCAGTAACATGTCGCTGCTATTATACATTCACTAGCTGAGCAGATTATTAACAGATATGATTTTAAATAAATTATATATTTTATCAATATTATTTTTCTCATATTTTTTTATTTCTGGTTAGCGATGTATTTTAATTATGTTAGAATTGGAAACATTTTCCTAGAACCTCAATATTTTTATTAAAAATGTTAAAAATTTACAAAGACATTCATCATAGGATTATAAAATTCTAGTTCATTTCCATCTGTAGTATTTGAATCATTTGTATACCACCCTTTTTTGAGCTTCTTTCTTGTATTTCTTATAGAATACTTTTTCGCAAAGATGACTTTTTGTTTATTTCTTTTAAAGTATGTTTTGGATATGTTGTTTTTTTGGTGAGCAAATTGATTGGCATGCCTTGTAGTTTTTTTCCACATTCTCACCAGATGTAAAGATTTATCCTAACCACTTAGTGCTGATTAGTAACTAGTAAACTAGGGTATAATCATTGATGTGTATAGATTGGTCTCTTCTGTTTAACAAGTTATAAAATAAATACGTTTCATCTCTCTTTTTGTCATTTGAAAGATATGAGAATTCTGGTAAATTTGTCTTTAGGGTTGTTCCTTCCAACATTTCAGTTAACTACTGCGTTTAAATTTAATATATATTTTGATTTTAAATATTTTAATATCAGTAAATATTTGGATCAATTTGAATATTTGAATATTGCATTATACTTTTACCCACTTTTAAGATAATTTTGATTGATATTTTTATTTTAGATGCAACAAGGTCGAAGGACAGCTAGTTTAAAGGCTTCTTATGAGGCAATTGGCGCCCATGGACACGAGTTTGGCATAGGAAGAGAATTAGCAGGCGCTGCAGAAACTGCTATTCAAGCAATTCAACAAGATCATGCTAATAACAAGAAGAAACATAAGTAAGTATCCAATTTACCATATAATAGTAGCAAAAGTCTTAAATTATTTTTAACATATTGAAAACTTTAACTGAAAGTAAATTATTTTATTTAAGCACTTTACAAATGTTTTTAACGTTTTTTATAATTTTATTAGAAAATGGAGTAGTGGTAGCTCATCAAACACTACTTCAGTTGCTACAGTTGTTCAGACTGTGACACCTTCTCCAGTAGTAATACCTCCACCTGAATCTCCTGTTGAAACTAGTTCACAAAATGCGGAAGTAACAGATGGTGAATGGACTTATGATCCAAATGAACCTAGATATTGTCTTTGTAATCAAGTATCATATGGTGACATGGTTGCTTGTGATAATGAAGATGTAAGTTACAATTTTGTAATAACACTTTCATTTAATTTAATAGATATCCTGCTTATATTCAAATACGTTTTTGAGTCTTTTTTGTGTTAAAGGAAGAGAGTTCCGTACATTTTTTATATGAAGATAAACCCAAAGGTAAGGTCTCCAAAGCGTTGGAAATAGAAAGAAACTGTTCCTATAGTTGTTGGCCACACAACTGTGATTTTTTCTTTTCCAACTCTCATACAGGTATGTGCACGACTAGATGGAATGCTTACCGTATCATGGCTGCGGTAGAAAATGAAGCTCTTTTGGACGTTACTACAAAGTGCGAAGTTAGCAAGTTATTTGGTTTTTGAAGGCAAAATACGGACCTATTAAAATTCATTATCAATGGGTGAAAGTGCATGGAGAGTCGTGCTTGGATGTCAAAAATGTTCGTAAGTGGTGAATGACTCTGAATGGTTTCTGAATTTTGAAAAAAAAAGCAAAAAGATCTTAGACGGGCAATTCAGAACCGCAAAAGAGAAATGTTGAGCGAGGGTGTAACCATTCTTCATGATAATGTTTGCTCATGTTTGACGGCCAAGGGAAAAAATATGGCAGGGTGCTGGTATGACATGGGTATATCAAAAACTGTCACAAAGTCTACAAAAACGCATTTATTGAAGTGGCGTTGATGTAGAAAAATAGAAAAATATTTCAGTCTTTAAAATTATGTATTTCAAAAAAATGGGGACCCTACTTTTAGGATTACACTAATATTAAATATCATGTTCCTTTAATATATTTGACAATGCAATTAATTTTTTCTTTTCTTTTCCAGTGTCCCTCTGAATGGTTTCATTATCCATGTGTTGGTATAACTGCTCCACCAAAAGGAAAGTGGTACTGTCCTCAATGTACTGCGTCAATGAAACGTAGAGGGGGTAGAAAAAATTAGTTTTAGACTTGTATTGTAAATTGTGTTTAATACATGTTTATATTTTGGTTATAAGTGTATTTTGTAATTAATTTACAATTTTTGTAGATATATTTTTATTACTGTGACATGTATTACATTAACCCATTTTACTGATGGTTCGAAAGAATACTAAATTTTCATCAACATTTTACATTTAGCCTTTTTATAATTTGTTATTCCTGGGTAAAATTTATTATATAAGTTTTTTGAATAACAGATAAAATGTTATCTGACGCTTATATATTGCTGGTGAAAATAAAGTTATTGACGTTCTCAGAGGTTAAAATGTCAACATGTCTTTTATTTTTTTCTTTAATTAAATCAACTCTGCTGATATCAGATCCCGATTCTATTAGTCAGCGCTTACAGAGTAACAAATAGCAGGTAAAATATTTGCACAGGATATTAGCCCCTCGAAAATTTCATCATGAACACTTTGATGAATAAGGCAGATATTTCCAGCGTAAATTCTCTAATAGTTAAGATGCCTGTGAGAAGCAACACTAATGAAGCGTCTATCAGAAACTCTAGATCAGAGATGTAACTTGCTATAATAGGTTATCAGAATACCTATAAAGTCAACTTGCAAAAGGATGATTTACACAAAAAGAAGAACTTATAAAATTAATTTTACTCCCAAATACTAAATGTTTCCGGTTTTGGCTGGGTATGCTTTCTTAAAATGTTAAAAATATAAACTGTTTTTTCATTAAACATCCTTCTTTAAGTCTACATACATTTTTGGTAATTGATATATCAAAATACTTATACAGGGTGTAACAAAAAGGGAGGTCATAATTTAAACTACATATTCTGGAGTCAAAAATAGCTCGATTAAACCTAACTAGTCCTGGTACAAATGTTCACACAAAAAAAGTTATAGCCCTTTGAAGTGACAAAATGAAAATGGATTTTTTCCAATATCTCTTGAATTATTTAACATTTCGTAATGAAAATGGACACATGATTTTCTTATAGTAAGAGAATCAAAAAGACAACGAAATCTGTATAAAATTTTAGGTTTGTAATGATCCCCTAAACGCCTTCAAACTTTGATGTACGTTACAATTAAATTATTAATGTTGTATCATTAGTTAATCACATTATTTTGGAATTTTTTTTACCTCTTAAGACTTCCGAAAAGTCAGTTTTTATAGAGATGCGGCCTTTTTTCCATTATGCTTCATCACCCTGTATTAGAAGTAGGGTAGCAAGTTCAGTTTAATCTGATTTTTCTATGTAATCAGGTGTTATTGAATTGATAGGATTATTCTCAAAAAAACAAGTTTAAATTATCGTCGCTGTACACAACTCGAAATGATTTACGCTACATTACAAAGTCATATGTGATACCATATAGAAATTTTTCTCTTCAACTGTAAGGAAGAAGAAGATAAAAGCTCACATCAGCTAGATACACATATAAGAAAGATGAGGTAAACATTAAAAGGTTTGTGAGGTCAAAAGTGTATTGTCCTAAGATGTAAAGGTAAATTTTAATAGGAGCATATACCCATTTTAACAGAGGAAACCTCTAGTTGTACATATTGGAGGCCTATTTAATTACGGTAGTGCTTGCAGCTCTTTTTGCACGGATTTCTAGTGGTTTCTATGGAGTTTGTCTATCCAGTATTCTCTATGTTGGATTTTCGCTTATTTTCGTTTGCATCCTCTGAGTGTGGCCTCTGTAGCCCAGCGAAGATTGGTCTGGCCTAACATATCCTGTAGTTGATCATTTCTGAACGGTTTTTTCAGTACCATGAATTCCACAGTATCCTTGAACATCTGTATTGTTTATTCCACTATTTTGGACAGAGCCTTGAGTTGTCACATATTGCATCGTCTGCCTGCTACGGTAATATTAGATTTGTCTGTAGATTTCTCCTCCAAACGGAGCTTGTTTCCCTTGCCTTCCTCTATGGTACACTTCCTTAAACACCACTCTTAGTTTCCATATAACCCGTTCTCAATTTCTTAGTTATGTTTTACCAACTCTTTCTATCATTAAGTGTAAGTGTATGGATTGAAATTTTTTCTTTACATATTTTGTGAACTAATTTTGGTATGTTTCAAGTTTATAGGTCTTGCTTATTTCTTTTACGTAGTTTTGTCAAGTTTTTGTCGTCGGTCTTCTTCTCCTATTTCTTTCTTCCAATTTTTAAGTTTATTCGTATGCAAGTTTTTTGAAGAATCCATTCCTGCCTCCCCTTGTATTAAGAACTATGCGCAATGGAAAGAAAGTCTAAGAGGGTTTCTAATGCTGTTATTAGTGTCATTTATATGCTGTATGTATGTATCTTTGAATCTTGATTAACGGGAGTATAGAAATCTAATTTGTCTTTTATTCACATAAAAAACGCGTAAATAATGTGTGCACTTATCTAGTACATGCTTGCATTTAGTGCTTAAGTTTGAGCAAAGTGTTGGATTAGAAGCTAGTAGTGTGGTCTCTGATCTTTTGTTTACACTTTTTAGATGTTAATTCCTGGTTTAGCTAGAATCTAAGTTACTCCGAGATAGTTAACCAGCACCTGTGCCTCAAAGATTTAATGGACTTAAAATCTACTAATTTTCTCTTTTTGTAAAAAGCACTGATATCTCCTTGTTGTTACTACATCATAGCCTAGTGCATTATTTGCCCTCTGACTGCAACACTACATTTTTTGTACCCTGAAATAATAATTATAAGATCTGCTTATCCCATAATATCATTTTTGATTCATTCTATTTACCGATAAGGTTGTATTACAAAAAGACAGCATCAAGTTTACGGTTCACCTTTTTATAACATAAGAGTTATCAAAGTCTTGCTGATTAAGTTCGAATAATTCTCTGGATCTTTTAGAATGTAATCTCTCCGTCTACAACTTGTTTCATCAATTTGTTTTTGATGACTCGATTCTTGCTAACAAATTTTCTCACTTTTATTATGTGGAAGTTAGTTTGAAATCTTTATATTCCTCGAATATTAAAAAAAATGTAAATTGTATATATAAAGTAAGTTTATAATGCAAGGATTTTAAAAACAATCAAAATGATGTATTTCAGTACTGAACTATAAACGTCACAGTTCGGGTATGTACCGAAATTTTTACATTTAATTGAAAAAAATCGTAATTTTTAGGTAGCTAAGGAGATAACACGTTTTTGTGGAGTCAACATTTATTTTTTTTGGGTTTTATAGGTTTGGGTAAGAATCTGTCGGTATTATCCTGTTGTTTTTTTGTGGGCGTAAAATTATGCTTTAGAAGTCCTTGCACTATTTTGCCATTTGTTAGATTATTTTTTTAAAACCGCTGAAATTATGAAACCTTTCGTTTAACGGCACGAAAGTAGATAAGTATAAGATATAAGACCACGAAAGACTTGGCTTACCCCTGCCCATAATTCTTAACATTAAATTGGGTATAGCGCTCATAGTCAATTATAGTTTTGGTTGCTAATACCATGGGTGTTTTTTCGGATTTAATGTTAGTGTGTTTGATTGGATCATTGCCGGGTATGTTGTTATGTAACTTGGCTCATGTGTTCTTACTTTCTTGATATATAATTTTTTTGTGTGTGATACATACACACAATCGAACAGGTGAAAGTGACAGGTTACCTTTTAGGTGAATATAAGAAGTACTTTCTTTGAAGCGGGAAGCAGTTTAAAATTATATCAACTCAATCGTAAATGAATTTTATACAAAAAATATTCCTGTACTTTGGAAAACTTTCTATTGATCATTATAATTTTCGTTAGGTTATATTTCTCGATACATAATAATTTTTTCTATTTTTTATATAAAAGTTTATTATTATTTTGATTAGTTTAAATGAAATAAAAAGATAATGTTTTGCGTACGTTTCTATTATTTATGTAGTTTTCATCAGAAGTCTATGGAGAAATTGCAAAGAGTTAAAAAAAAGAGGAGTATTTTATTTTACTAATTATAGTAAAGTGTATAAGAATTGTAATTAATGATCAATATTGAGATACAAATAGTTATGGTTGAAACGTTCTCGCCAATAGGAATAGAAAAATACACGTTAAAACAATTTTCTGTCTAAAGAAAGTATAAAGTAATGCATTATTTTTTTTTAAATTTTCTCGTTAAACCCTGAAAATATTAAAATCATTCCGGATCTAGTTCATTTCTTGTTTAAAATATTTTTTTTGGGGATGATAGTAATTAAACTAGGGTTAGTTTCGGAAATACAGGAGGTTAAAGTAATGATGTACAAATAAATGAAAAGATATATTTAAACAATTTTTTTATTTAGGTAATCAACGTCATGTTGAAAAATGTATTGTATTTATTTTGAAGAACAGCAGTTGCTTATGTTATAAAATTTTCATTTTTTTTACTTAATGAAGCGACTTTAATATACATTTTTACTTTTAAAAAATATTTTACCAAATTTTTATTAAAATTCAAATACAATATAATGTTGGTGGAGGTTTAAACATACTTGAAAATCTTGAATGAAAAGAGTTTCTAATTTTTTTATAAAGACTGTACTATCTAAAATAAAAATAAGATTATAAATTTAATTTATAGGACCACCGGGTGTCAGTATAGAAGATGCATACGTCCAACTTTTCCCCATTAACAAACAAAAATGTCGCCATATCGATCCGGTCAGAGATATTTCATTTCAACTTTTTACAAGGTAGGTTATAAAAAAGAAATAACTCGTTTTATACAGATTGTTTCATCAGTAATGGATCATAAGTAACTGGACAATATTTGTATTTGAATATGAATACTTAAACAGTATGTGAGACTTGAATATAACGAGTGGTTGGCTAAGAAGTTTCTCTTTAGTTGCTAAAAATAAATAATGGAACATATTAGGCATTTTTACCACATTTTGCAGATAGTAGATCAGGTTTTTTTTATTGTGTTGATTGACTTTTTCGGAAGATTAAATTGTTAAATTTTTGGTCAGATTTTTCACATGCTTTCAGTTTAATGATTTCAATTAAGATTTACATTTTAAAGTTTCAAATATGAATTTTTTGGATTTAAGGCAGTGGATAAAAAAATATTCTTTCATAATTTGTAACTAGGTGTAGAATGGCCTGAAATTTGTAAATTATTATTATTACCTAACCGAGTTATCGGCCATCGATAGAAGATGATAAAGGGTTTTAATTTAAAAGGAAATTATAATCAGTAATATGACAGTTATAACCTCCTTTTAAATTATATCCCTGCGTTATTTTTAACCAAAAAGATACAGTATAGACCCCTAAGTAGTAACAAAAGAGTAAATAGATATAATTTGGGAATGCAAAAGGAAGCAAAGCTAAATCCTATGGGATTAAAAATGAAGCTAAGTTAAAATTGCATGTAAATCTAAGCCTAATAAGGATTTCAAAAACAGAAACATTATTGGGTCATTTTGAAGTAATTTTAAAACAGATAACTTTTAGGTCATTTAGAGGAGTAGGTTCTAAGAGATTTATAAGTAAAAAAACTATTAGAGGACAATTATAAATTACAAAAACGTTAGGTAATCAAATACATTTTTTCAGACAAGATAAAAAGCCGGTAGGATACTCGAAGTATCAATGAAAATAACAAATCCGTTACGTGTGACATAAGAGCTATATATAGAAAAAAATTTAAAGGTCTAAATTAAAAAACACATCACAAGTACCTAAGCTCCAAAAGTCACTATAAAATTGCCAGCTTAGTTATTTCTTAACCAGTTTCAAAATATCTACAAGTTCAAACAAACATGATATTTTTAACAATCAAAATCAAAATATATGACTATATCCTATTATTAAAATTTAGCACCATATTATATTCTTAAAAAAGTCGAGGAAAAGAGGAAAACTTTTTGTCTAAAAAAAAAAACAATTGACAAAAATGAATAAGTGTTTTGAAAACTTCTAATCAAATAGATACAGGAAATTTTTCTTTGCAATTTGAGAACAAGGTACTAAAAATGTTGACCCGTTATTCAACAACAATTTGGATTTAAGGAGATGTTATGTTGGCTGCGTTAACATTCCCAAATCATACCTACAAAAAATTAAATTCTGTTTGGTTTTTGAATTAATAAAGAGTTATACACTTTTTGTTTATGAAGCCTAATATTCCTTCCCACCATCATCTGAAGATAGAAATGAAATTTGTAATAAAAAAAAAATGGTATACTTATATATTGAAATTGTTTTAATTTAACTTTTAGAGTTGAAACTTCGTATTTTTCGAATAACAGAATTATTTAGATCGAATTTTTTTACAACAAATTTCTACTCTGTCGCCTATAGTAAAATGTGAAAGGCTTAAGTTTCTGCATGTCTAACTTACTAAACTGTCTGACTCTTTTGGTTTTTTGAATTGAGTTGTAATTGCCCTAGATTTGTATGAATAATTCCTCGCAGGTATATGTAACATTTTATTTACTTAATAATATATAGTATGTGCAAATTCTAATAAATTATGTTTAAGCGAAAGTTGGCCTCACACAATTTAATTGTAATAATTGTGCGGTTTTCAGCCATTACCCCTAAGAAATACCTGAACATATTATCCTAAAGGCAAGGTCAGTTAACAAATTTTTATAAGCGTTATTCGAAATAAAATATGTAAATATAATGGAGCTGTCTTGCAGTAAATAATAGTAGTCAGTTGCATTATTTTTATATTTCGATAGGCTGCGAAGTTGAAACCTAAATAAAATATTATTATTAATGAAAGAAGGTGGTGATTTATTGACGTAATGACATTTGAAGAAATATGATAAATGAAATAGAGATACATCTCGAGGGAGTATGTGTTCGTTTTTGTGTGTGACAGAAAGTAAGAGAAATATGAAAGAAGAGGGAGAAGTAATTGTTACCAGTGTTAAAGTACTCTACACTTTTATTATCAAATGGTATAGTCAGACGCCAATAATGAAATTATTTTTTAATTACAGACATAATCCACTGCAGCCCTCTCAGTTGCGAATAGGTGACGATAAAGCTCTGTTGCAATCTCATTTCAATTTTTCAGAACCCACAGTCATCTTTTTTCACGCTTTCTTTGAGTCTTCTCAATCTACTCCTGCATCATTAATTAGAACTGGTACGTATAATTTTTTTTTAATCTATTTTCACTGATTTATTGTCGAACCGTTTACGTCTTCTTCATTAGTAACTAATTACTTGCCGATTACGTACATTGCAACAAAATGTATAAAATAAACTTACAAATAAATTAATCTATATTAATAATAATGATAATAAATAAAAGTAGGTATAAAATTCGAACAGTTGTTGGTGTTGTGTGTCTATACTGTGGGTGACCTTAAATGCAATGGTTTTAGACAAGGCACGCATCGAAAAAACTAGAAATATGAAACGAAAAATTTGAAATTTGAAACAGGAAACGAAACACAAAATTGGAAAGTGTTTTTTACACATCTACACTAAAAAAACTGGACCAAAACCAAAATGAAATTGTGTTTCGAAATGAGACTAAAGTAGCCGACACAGTGTTGTACCAATACTGCTAAATTTGAAAAAAAGCTACATTTACAAGCTTGGTTTACTTTTTCAGCATTTGATTATTATTGTTACTAGAATCCTATATTTGGTAAGTTGTAAGTTTCCTTCATTGTTTGTATTATGTTATAACACTTTTCATTGTAATTTTAGAGCTGAAGATGGCTTTATAAGCCGAAACTAGTCGTCATTAAATGTATTTTAACCTTGTGAAATTAAAAACAATTTTGTCGTAAAGATACTGAAGTTTTGATCGTTTCTAATCCCCAATACCACATTCGAGAAAATTGATAATCTTAATCAATATTCATTAAATATTTGATATAAATATTTAGTTTGGACAACAAATATTTAAAAAACATAATATTTGTTTTATACACTGGCCAGCAAAATTAACGCACCACTAAATTATTTTGAATTATTTTTGGAAATTCATATAAAAATGAAAATATTTATTTTTATTTTAAACTACCATAGTACACACATTCTATAAATTTATACAGTTGGTTTTTTTATCGAAGTCTATTGATCTTATCTTTATTTTGTTGGAATTCAGATAAAATTTGAAGTAACCTACCTCTTTTTATTAAGGTTTTATTGCTAAAATTTATCATTTGCACTGAAAATTTACATTTGTGAGGTACAGTGAAGTATAGTGTTTAATAGGGAACGCCAATCTAGAAATTTGACCGCCGAAGAGTGTGCTCAGGCAGTCAATTTACTGGAAGAGGGATGGAGCTTTCGAAGAATTGGACAGAAATTTGGTGTATCGCATACATCCATTGTCCCGTATGATCGAACGTTATAGGGAGACAGGTCAGGACTTAAGAATACTTGGTCAAGGCAGACATCGCATAAAGTTCAAGTTTAAGCTCGTTTTTTATGAGTCTCTGCTTTAAGACAACGGTTTGTGACAGGAAGATTGCTGCAGACACAGCTACAGGAAGCAGATGGAATTTCAACTGATACTGTTCGTCGACGCCTAGCTGAATCTTATCTGAGACCAAGAGCATCGTAGAGCAAGGTTAAATTTTGCTAGAGAACACATCGATTGGGCTGATGAAGATTGGGAAAGAGTTCTTTGGTCAGATGAAAGCAGATTTTATCTCTACAACTCAGATAGACGTCTACGAGTTTATCGAAGACCAAATGAAAGATATGCCCAATGTAACTTCCAAAACACCAGATTATTTGGTGGAGGGTCAGTTATGTTTTGGGGAGGAATCTCTTTAACTGCTCGTACTGACTTGGTGGCTATTAATAATGGCAGTTTAACAGCAGATAGGTACATAAGGGAGATTCTGCAAAAACATGTGATACCATTTGCCCCTTACATTGGTGAGAATTTTTTGTTTCAGCAAGATAATGCTAGACCGCATGTTGCTCAGATTGTGCAAAATTATTTTAATGAGGATGGAATTGAAACTATGGATTGGCCAGCAAACAGTCCTGATCTTAACCCAATTGAAAATGTTTGGGACATGATCTACCGCCGTTTTCAAGAACTTCCTAACCCTCCTAACACTTTGAATAGGCTTACGAGAGATATTGTCCAAATATGGAATAATTTGGATGAAAACGAGATAAGGCCCGTAATTTTAAACATGAATAATCGCAGCCGTAGTTATTCGAAATAGAGGAGGAAATACCGGTTATTAATTATTTTTAACTAAAGTTAATAATTTTTTTATTTTTTGAATTTTCTTGTTTTCGTTTCTTTATTTTTTTCTTACCTTCTTTTGAAATTTTCTCTTTTGTTAATACCCTTATTAAGTTAGAATAAGAATATACTTAATTAAGACATAAAAATATTTGATCAATATTATGAAATAAAAAATATTTTTCAAAATATAGTGGTGGTGCGTTAATTTTGCTGGCCAGTGAATTTCCACAAAATTTCAAAGCTATGTTTTCAATATCTTTCTCTAACCAGGTTTCCCTAAATCGCATTTTCAAAGAGTGACATAAGATTGACAGATTTCTTATGAGCGTATTTGACTTTTTGTCATAAACATTTCAATCAATTATTAACAACAATATGTCTAGTATGGTTTCTTGCTATAAAATTTTTAAAATATAATATATTCTTCTTTTCCTAAAAAAATGGTAAATATTATAGGTATTTAGTCCAAAAGTTAATCTAAAATAATTGAACTTCTTGGGTCTAATTATTCATTCCTTCCTATACTCTGATGATATTTTAGATATTTCTTGATTGCAAATACTTCCAAAAGATCGTAAGTGTTCACTGTACCTTATTTCAAAATTTCTAAAGGTCTGGCCAAGATAGATGGCGTTACAAACAGGACAATTTAGTTTGTAACTACCTGATTTTTTAATATTAGGTTTTGTATTTAATAAAACTGAACCGACATTATTTCTTACTTTTTTTAAAAGTAGTTCAGTATCTGTGTATGTATAAAAATTAATAAGAAAACTGTTTGCATATTTCAAAATTCTCAGAGAAGCACAGTGATTTGTAAAAGGAAGGGCCGACTCTGTGTTAATGAATGCCTTTGTTGCTTTGTCACTTGGAAGGAAAGAGGAATTATTATACACCATTATATAAGCTCCAAATATCTTCCTAAGAGAATAAAGTAATTAATTGAATGAATAAACTTTCTCTCATGTACAATTATGATAATAGTAATTTATGTAATCGCGCGGAAAACAAATGATACATAATTAGCCAAATTTGAAAAGTAGTATGGTTTATCTAATTAATTCCGTATTTAAATATGGGGTTTTCAGAGTCAGTTCATTTTGTTTTATTTAATGTGGATGGAGAGTGTTAGTTCATAAATAGCGCCAAAATTAAGATAAAAATGGCTGATTTAGAAAAAAAAATAATTCGAATCCACAATTATCCTTGTAATCTAGTCACACGCCTTTACCCACTTTCTTATGATTAGTGACTCAGAAATAATTTAAAAACTTTGTTTAATAAATATGTACGATTTAGTACTCGGTATAATCGCTGATTACCGGCGAAAAAAATGTCTGGGTTCCTTTTCATAAAACCAGTCAATTCCAGCCAGCCATGCAAGAAATAAATTGCAAACAGAGTTGTTTTAGTAATGTTACTGAAAAAAACTGGAAAAAAACACACATACAAATATTTGCACTATTTTATACACCGTTTTCCAGTTTCATTTTGAACAAATTTTCACTTTGTATCATTTAAATTTAATTTACATATATTATCTAATATATGAGTGAGAAATAATTCATTTTATCGGCTTTTCTTTTATTTGATTGGGAGAAAAAACTTTATTCCGTTGGTGATAGGCAATAGACGCATCAGTGATTACGTAATAAGTGGTGACAGCGTTAGACTTTAGGATGTTGGTCATGTGAAAAATATATCGGGTAAACGATTTAAACTTGTTAAAAATGAATTAATTTTAAATGTTTGTACTAAATATTATTATCTATAAATTGGAATAGGTTTCGTAAATGTAAATTTGCTTAAATGGATATTAAAAATATGTCGACCTCTAGTAGTAACCATCTAATAATGCCTTGGTGTATAAACAATTCTCTATAACCACCTAATATTAATTTTGTTGTTTACAACTAAAAACCACCTTAATAAAATAATTTTATTAGAATACTTTTTTGTGTATATTCAAAAAAAGCCATAATTTAAAACTAGTTCAACTCTTACGGGTGGTCCCAAAAAAAAGATATGTATCAAATATATTTTTTTTAAATGGAATACCCCATATGTTTTACATTTTTATAAACCTCTTGTCGAGATGATTTCGACGATATATCACACTTGATATCTATTATTTTTAATAAAGAATTTACAGCCACCTGAAAATCACATGTTTTTGAATTCGGATGTCTGTAGCGGCCAAACAGTTGAAATTCAATAAAAACGGCTTACATGTCCCTATCCTAACTTTTTAAGTTCTATGCTATGGCATTAAAAAATATTTTATACAGAGTGGTCAAAAATTTGAAAAATTTCAAATGCCATCTGATTCTTTATTTTTATAAATATCGTTAGTTCATTGTTATTTAAGTTGCTGAGATTGTAACGGTAAAGAGGTTAAGCGCTAAGGCCCTACTCCGGGTTAAAATAAAAATTAATTGACATCTAGATAATAATGAAAGGCATTTATTTCCTAAATATTATATTAAAAATGCACTTATGTACTATTACTTCATTAGTAAAAATTCTCTTTTATAGCTTAATCTTCAGAGATGGATATTGCCAAAACGGTGCCATTTAGAAAAGACATTTATAATATAATTTGAACTACTATTATTACTTTCACCCGTTGTATCCACATCTAAATATTTATCGTTTAGTTCAGGGACACTCCGTATATTATTTATACATGGGACAAAAGGTTAAAAAATATATCAATGCACTTTGGTATTATACTTCTATTTTTGGTAACAAAAAGGCAAAGTCATGCTAAATATTTTATTTCAATTCATAAATCAATTTCTGAAGGTACAAACAAGGCCAACAAAAGAGTAATAATGGGAATATTAAATAGAGCATAAATCAGATCAGATAAAGTCAATTCATCGAATACAAATATTTTTCATCCTACATTACTGGAATTAGATTGATCAAGTTGGTATTTGAAATATTTTTTCAATGAACATGAATTATTAAGTAATTTTTTTAAGGTTTTTATATTTAATAATTTAGATTGAACGTACTAAGTATACAAGAAAAATTGTATGTTTTCCAACCGCCAAAATATTGGTAATTATATTTTTATTTTTTTAATCGAAAAGTAGTCGAATTAGGCATTATTTAGAAATTCAATATGCCAATTCGTATGGTTAGCAGAAATTCAATTTATTCTGATCTCCTAGCAGTAATTAAAAATAAAATTATTTGAAATGAAAATTCTAATATAATTGGTTGAAAGAAATTAACAGTAAATAAAATTCAATAATAAGAATTTTAACTAGAAAATACAAAATAACACAAAATTAACATAATCAGAAAGTTTCGAGGTTAATCGAACGAATAATCGAAATGATCAATTTTTTAAAAAACTTGTAATGAGATAATATAGGCAAAAATCTATATTAGAAACATGTTATATAATCATTTAACTTTAAGTATGAAACAATGGTTTGATTAGAAATCCTAAATTAAAATTACTTTATAATGAATTTATTATTACGTTTTAGATTTAAAACTGAATAATTAGTGAAAACATTTTTTTATATCATGAACTACTAATGTACAGGGTTTTTCTTGATGAATTGGAGGTTTGCTTTAACTGGAAGTACAAGGCGGTTTAAAGTTGCAAATTAGATGCATACCTCACTATTGGTTTGATATAATTTATACTTAACCAAAAAATTTCCTTAAATATTACCCTAAAATTAAAAATATAATTAGTATATCGGATTACTACGAGTTAATATACTTCGATTTTGTTTCTACACTTTTAAACATAAAAAATATTTGTAGGATATACTATGAACCAATGGGTCCTTTTTGACAAAAAGAAATGCTATTTTGTACATTCAGTTTAACTGGAAGTAAAATAAAATTTTAATTTTTAATTGAGAAAATATCACTTTGTTCAAGTCACCCTGTAGAAAATGTGTATTTTGAAATATGAAAATTTTACTGGTAGCAAATTACCTTTTTTGAGATGCACGCCTAAGAAAAAATGGTCGGTCCTTTTTAGTTAAAAATTAAGTTAAAAGTGCCGATTGTCACTCAGTCTACTGCCTCTAAATAATAAAATTTTATACCAAAGTGATGATCATTTTTTGGAATAAAGAAATTATTTAAAGATATCTTATTCTATTATGAAAGTATATCACATTTGTCGTTATACACCCTGTATTAACATTCATAAGGTAAATGTTTAAAAAAGATCATAATTTTATTTATAATTTGCATTGAAAAATATTTATTTCTTATGGATAAGTACAATTTGAAAAAAATAAATTATACTACAAATGTCTGATAAAGGAGAAATAAACGACATTTAAATGATTCTTACAACGAATTTTAAAGATTACCATATTCAAAATGTGCTATTACGCCTTATTATCCATTAAATTAATGGGTTCATTCAAATTAGATTATTATTGACTGTTATAGAATTTGAAAGTGCATAAAGTTCGATATGAGTATTGCAACACTTTTAGAATATTTTAGCCAACTTTCCCCATTAAAATTATAATATAGGAAACATATTAAGGGTTTATAATAATATGGACAAAGACAAATAAATTAAAATGGGAAATTAGAGACCAATTTAACTAATTTTTGACGGTTATCCACAAATAAATTTTAAAAAATATAATAAAAGCCCTAAGTCAAATTTAAACTATTTATCAAAAATATAATTTTAATTGTGTTGTTTTATAATATTATTACCCGGAGAAAAAATACAACACTAGGACTAAATTTGAAATAATGTTAACAAGAATAAAATTATATTATGTGTTATATTTTTTCGTTTCATAAAAATTGCTTCGTAGTCTACTTTAACAAGATATTAATACCTCGCAGTACATTAATTGAAAATAAAAATCAACATTAAGAATTTCTGTTTGAAGTTTGAACAACCATTTTTGCTATATATTTTAGAGTTGAATTTAGAATTGGTGATAGAACATACAACATCGAGAAAGAAAAAACAGTCATAAGACCGACAGTGGTGTACGGCAGCGAAACGTGGATATTATCAAAAAGAGGGGAAATTAAGCTGGATGTGTTTGAGAGAAGAATATTGAGAAAAATATTCGGAGGTAATAAAACAGAGGAAGGTCGATGGAGAAGAAGGTATAATAAAGAGCCGCAAGAGATCTACGGCCACCCAAGCATAATCCAATTCAAGGCCCACAGAGTCAGATGACTGGGTCATGTAGAAAGGATGCCGGGAGTAAGGCACACACAAAAAACTCTAACAGAAGGAGAAGTAGAAAAGAAGAAAAGAGGTCGTCCAACAAAGAAATGGTTGGGTGCAATTGGAAGGGTAGAAGGAGGATGGAGAAAAGCAGCACAAGATAGAACTTTGTGTAGGAAGATAGTGAAGGCTGTGGAGGAGATGTAAACAGATAAAGCCTAAACGGCCATTAGTGCTGATGTATATATACTTTTGCTATTAAAACCTGCTTCTTTTAATAGTGGTTTTTAAGTATTTTTCATGTTTTATAATATATATAATCAAATCCCTTTATATTCAAGAAGGGTGTAGGGTAACTAATATTAACTATGAATTTAAACAAAATAGGTAGACTATAATTAAATAATTATAAGTAAGTAGGTAATAATTCTTATTCTTAATAAAATGTTTCCATTCTTTTCTATTTAGTGCTAGTATCTTTGCATCTGTCCCCGTTTTACCGTTCTTCTTTAAGATTTTTTCTATTATGCTATCCCACGTCTCCCTCTTCTTTTTTCCTTTAGAGATACATTCCCAGACTCTTTAGTATATAACTTTTCATGCTTTGTAAATGTCACCACTAATCTAGCTGCCGTTGCTCTAAAGAATGTTCTGTATTTTCTATATCGTGTTATTTTCTAATTATTTAATTTCTTACTTTATCAAGTCTTCTGCATCCATACACTCTTCTTAGACATCTCATTTCCGCTGTTCCTAGTTTGCCTTTTCTCTTTTGATTAACACCCACGATTCACAACCGAATGTAAGAATGTGTCTGTAGATGGTTTTGTATACTTTCATTTTAGTTTGTTTTGTCACTTCTTTTTTGTTTATCAGGCATCTTTTTATTGCATGATATACTTTGTTTGCTTTTTCAATTCTTTTGTCCCGACTTCCGTTTTCTACTAGCGTTGTTTTTAAATATTCAAAACTGTTAACTTTTTTCTCTTCCAAGAATTTATTAATTTCTATCTTTTCTGTTGCTACAGCTATAATTTTTGTTTTGAATTTGTTCATAGTCATCCCATTCTTAGTCAGCACTTCGTTCCAAAAATTTTATGTTATCTTCTATGTCTTTTTCGCTTTCTGAAATAATTACTATATCATCAGCAAATGCACAATCTGCAATGTCTATTCTTTCTAACTTTCTATAACCAACATGTAATGATTTTGTTTTTTTCTTTTATTAGTTCATCCATAACTGTTATGAAAAGAAGAGGATTTAAACTTCCACCTTGTCGTACTCCTTGTCTTGTGGTGAATATTTCTGATTTCCTGTTTTTGCTAATTACAATGTTTTTAGTTTGTGACTCTAACGAACTTATCCTTTACTCCTCTTTTCTTTAAACTTTCCCATATTCTGTTTCTTTGGAATTTGTCGAAGACTTTTTCCATATATATAAATCCTAAATACACTGATTTCGATCTTGATATCCTTTTCTTTATGATTTCATTTATGGTAAAAGTGTGATTTTGAGTACTTTTCTATTATCTTTTCGAATATCTTCACTATTGTACTAACTTATATTATGCCTCTGTAATTATTGCAATTTTTATTGTCACCCTTCTAGAATATTAAACATATTTCACAATCTCTTGGTGTTTGTTCCTCTTTGCATATTTTATTGCTAATTCTTAGCAGCAGTCTTTTATAAATTTTATATTTATTGTTAAATTTGTGCCGTAGGCCCTGTACTATACTATCATGTTTATAGCAAATGAACTACCTTGGTGCAATGTTGTGCATATCGGTGAAAGTGGAATAGACATTGACCGCATGTGACAGAAATTTATTTACAGGTCATAAATCACGACCGGACTCAATTCAATTGCGCAAAAATGCGATAACAAGGGCATGGACAGTGAAATTCGTTTAAAAAAAAATATGTTGCTGATAGGAAATTGAAATATCTGTTTCGAACGAAGTCAAAGACTCAGGTTTTTAACCAGAGGGGTCAAACTTTTACTCTGAAAATATAAATCATTAACTGAACAACGTATAAAATAATGTATAGTATTATACATTAATTCTATTTAATAGGACAATAAACGAAGGCACTTGGAAAGGAAAATACCGTTTTTACTTGAAAATGTGTTTAAGTCATTTTAAAATCTCTTATAGCCACAAAACAAATAAAGCAGGTCCGGTCTCAGAAGCTATTTTAAGAACATATATGTAAATCTAGTTTAAGTGAAAAATAATATTAACTAATTAGAGGGTCATAATAACATTTAAAAGTAGGTACTTAATTTCTATTTTACATATTTTTAGCTAACAATACTTGTTATATTTATTTATCATATTGAATTATGATTAGTTATGTAAAGCCTGTCCTGGGTATGCACTGTCAATTATTATAATCCGAAGTAGTAGTAGAAGGTCCAAAATTTGCCTCGGTACAAAAATAACTTTTGTTTTTTAACGTTTAATAAGTGTACTTAACGGAAATTCCAGTCATTACCATTATGGTTTCATTAATTTTATAGTAACGGAATTATTGGAGAAACCTTGTGTTTTTCATGTCATATTTTTTCTTTAAAAAGTGGTCAGCAAAAATTTTGTTCAAATGGGATCTATTTCGGTACTTACGAAGCTTAAAATTTGACACCATATTTATTGAGTTCTGAAAAAAAAAATTACAATTCTAGAAATCGAGCTCCAACTCTATCCGTTTTAAAAAAAGAAGCAGTTTGGAAGCGATTTTAAGCCAATTAAACAACTAATTTTAACATAACCAAATTTTCATTTTTCCGAAGTTAATTTTTCTTAGTTAGTACCCACCAGCTTCATCATTGTATACTAAGTGACATAGAAAGAAGAACACCCAGTAATAATTATTTTATTTGACCAATTTTTGGTATACATGCATATTTGAGTTAGACTAGTAAATTATCAAAAGTTGATGAAAATTAAATTGTTAACTTCTTCAAAAAATATTAATAATGTGTTGCGCCACCACGATGTCTTATGCACTCATTAACACGTATGGGCATACTTCTAATGAGGTGATCGATTTCCTCCTGAGGTATCTCAACCCTTGCTATATGAAACTCGTGCTGCAGAGCCGCTAGAATTTGGGGAGGGTATGGTAAATTCAGTAACCTTCTTTCCATAATATTCCAGACGTGCTCGATGGATGAAAGATCGGGAGATCTCGGTGGCCAAAATAACAAAGCAACTTGATTGTACTCAAAATGTGAAGCTTGACTCTATCTATAACTTTTATTTAAAACATTCTTTCCTCTTTCTCAAAATAACGGAGATATCAAACTTTGGAGTATAAGTTGATCACCCTGTATGTGCTCTTATGTGAAGAAAGTACTGTCGAAAAGAGTATGATAAAAGATCACTTTCTATCTAAACATTTTCCATGTGGTTATTGGAAAAAATAATTTTGTTTGTAGCATTTCTCCAAAGAAAAGATTACAACATCCTGTTGGTAGACGCGCAGAGGTTAGAAGCTGGTCCTTGGTACTTAACCGCTTCACAGAATACAATGGTTGTGGGACAATACACAGCTAAGTTTATAGATTATTTGGTATCCAGAGGATTCTATCTTCCTAGTTTACATCTTACTGGTCTCAGCTTGGGAGCTCAAATGGCTGGTGTTTGCGGCCAAAGCGTTAGAAGCGGTAGAATACAAAGGATTACAGGTAATTTTATTAGAAATGTTGCGTATTTTAATGAACGTATTAAAAAAACCAAGAAAGTATGCTAATTTCTAATTTCCAGTACTGCGGAAAACTTTTTTTCGGTTTTATAAATTTATACTCTATGATATGCTTGGTATAAATTTATAGATACTTTGTAAAATTATTCTCAAAAGGAGTTCAATATTATTTGGTCAAGTTAACTTTATTTATTAAAAAATTTTCTAAATAAAAAAACACTAATTTACTCAACTAAAAATCTATTAAATTGGTTGCTTCACTAGGGTGGATTATTTATAGGAATGGATCCAGCTGGTCCTCTCTTTAAAAAATGGCCGAAAAGTCTGAAGCTGGATGCAAGTGACGCCGAATTCGTGGACGTCATCCACACAGATGCTGGAATTTTTGGTTATCCGACATCTGTGGGTCACGTGGACTTTTGGCCAAATCGTGGAATTTCTCCTCAACCTGGTTGTACCATCGGCGAAGTTAAAACAAGGAGTCCAGATTCAATAATCGAACCTTGTAAGTTAATAAAATAAAATATTACTTTTTATAAAAAGAAAAATGATATTAAATTAATTATATGAACCCTTACTTTGTGGAATTTATCCATAATAAATACATAAAAGATACATTATAGTTATTTAGAATTTCCACAGTATGTTTCTCTAACAAGGTTTCGCTAAAACGCATTTTCAAAGAGTGACATAAGATTAACAGATTTTTTATATGCGTACTTTACTTTATACCGGCAACATTTCAACCAATCATTATCAAGCAATATCTAGGCATGATTTCTTGCTATAAAATTTTTAAAATATGATAATATTCTTCTTTTCCTAAAAAATATTGGTTAATATTATATAGGTGTTTAGTCCATAGGGTAATCAAAAGTAATTAAACTTCTCAGGTTTAATTGTTGATTCAGTACTATACACTGAGGATATTTTTTAGTTCTGAAATACTGTGGAAATTCAACATAAGTATAATTCATCTTTTATATTTAAAAATGAAATTACAGCTACAAAAAACAAAATGACATCGAAAACCAATAAAACTGCATAATAGAATCCACATGTATTTTTATTTTAAAAAAATAATCATTTATTCTTTTTATGTGACATCCATGTTTTTTCTTACAGTATTTTGCAGTCATTGGCGATCTTACCAATTTTTTGCAGAATCAGTTGTAAATCCATATGCTTTTGACAACGCAGTGTCCTGCGAATCTTGGGAGGGTTACAAAAGTGGCAGCTGTAATTACCAAACAAAACCCTCAACACGAATGGGTCTTTATGTAGATTGGGAGTAAGTATTTCCAATATCTCTGCAATTAAAGAATACGTATATTTTCATCTAAACTCCTTAGGGAACTTTTGGCTGTTTCTTAAGGGTACAACATTTACTAAAAGTTAATTATGTTATGGTGACAATTTCTTTTGTTCTAGGGCCAGAGGAAATTATTATTTACAGACTAATCCAGAATCACCTTTCTCAATGACTTAGTCAAGCTTTTTCTGTTACTCGTATTTCTGGTTTTTTCTTGAAAACCAAATTTTTTAATAATTCTTCAGAGATCTTATACTTTTTTGAAAGTTCCTTTCTTCTTAGGTCAGCAACATAGTCTTTTAAACCTACTGGAGAAGAGACAACTAAGTTTCAATTATTAGTTAATTATATTAGAACTGTATTAGAAAATGCTCGATAATGTACCTAAACTGGTTTTTTCTTGAAACTATTCAGTATTATTTTTTCTTTTTTATTTATTACCAAACATTTCGGTATTTTTTTTCATTTTACTATAGCTACCTTGATTAATGCACACGAAATTTTGTATGATACCATGAAGGTAATAAAACTGTAATAGCAACAAAATTATAACGGACAATATAAGTATGAAAATATTAGCTGTAGCTAATTTATTTATAATATTATTGTTATTTTAATTGATGTTCAAGTTGAAATAAAATTAAAAAAATACTTCTATACTTTTAATTTCATATAAAATTTGTAATCTAAAATGACATCGTACCTTCGCTATTTGTACTACGATCTTATTAAGATCAAAACATTCTACTTTCCTACCTTGTCCATTTATACCTGCTCTTTGTTTATTTATAATTGATTTCGTTTCATACCGATTCCTCAATTTTTATTTAGATTCCCAAGAAAAGTAGAAATTGGAAATAAATATTCAATTTAATTTGAAAATATTAGAAAAGCATAAATATTTAATATTAAAAACTTTAAATTAATTGTTTCAACCCTTACTTTGTGGAATTTATCCATTTTTAAAAATATATTGATATTCTTCTTTTTCTAAAAAAAAAAATGATTAATATTATAAAGATATTTAGTCCAAAAAGTAGTCTAAAATAATAATAAACTTCCCAGATTTAATTGTTCATTCAATACTATATACTTATGGCATTTTAGATATTTTTTGGTTTCATATTGCTATGTTTTGCGTAATGTGACTTCTCTTTTAATATATAAAATCGTAAGTGCTCACTGTACCTTATTCCAAAATTTCTAAGGGTGTGGCCAAGATAAATGCCGTTATTATTACATATTTTGGAGATATTTCAAATAAAATATCAAAAATTATATCTCGTATAATATCTTCTAAAATATCTTATAAAGTAAAAAATACATCCATTTTTATTAAATCTAAAACCTAAAATTAATAAATTAAAAAATCACGTATTTACAAACTAAATTGTCATGATTATATAGCGATCTATCTTGGGCAGACCCTTAGGATTTTTGAAATAAGGTACAGTGAACACTTACGATTTTATAGATTAAAACAACCAGCTAAGTCACATTGCGCAAAATACCTCATTGACACTAAACACAAACCTATACTCAACCAAATATTTGAAACAACTGAATGTGCATATTGCTTACAATTGATTGGTTGAAATGTTTATGTTAAGAAGTCAAGTACGCTTAAAAGATCTATTTAAGCGTTTTCAACGATTATTTCGTTGTTTGGCAGAAATAAACGTTTTAATGATACTAAGGTGCATTTTAAGATCGCCGAATGAAAGGATTGAGGAAGAATCGAGTCAAATTTATTATATATTGTCAAATAAGCAAGAAAATTTGTGAAAAGGAACAAAATATAAAGAAAAATGAACGGCGCGGTTTCGTAAAATCCCTGACTAACGAACGAAAACATCTACAAATAATTTTGAAAGAGATGTCTTTAGCTTACAAGGACTCTGGCCATGGAAAAATTATAGTACACAAGTGGTAAAAATTGTTTAAGAAAGGTAGAGAATCACTTGAAAACGGCCCACGGTCTGGCAGGCCCATCGAAGGACCACATCAGAACTTATCCGAAAAGTCGAAAATTTAGTAATGAAAGATGCTCGTCTAAGGAAAAAACAGCTTGTAAAAATGATTAGAGTATCCGATACAACCATATTTTCAATATTCTTCACGACCATTTTGACATGACAAAGGTCAGTGCAAGATGGGTTCTTGACTATAAAGAAAAGTGTGTTTTCTCCATAAGAGGAGAATACTATTTGACAATTTCAGAGCCCGGCAGTTTCTCTAAAGAAAAAAAACTAACCAAAAGTATTCTACTCCTCCATGATAATGTAAAACTGCAAAAGAGTAAAGTTACGCTGGGTGCACTGGACGAAATGGGTTTCGATGTTTTAACCCATCCATCCTACAGTCCGGACCTAGCCCCCAGCAATTTTTATCTCTTACCGAAAATGAAAAAATAATTGCGAGCAAAAAAATTTACCAATCACGAAGATGTGAAGGTTAAAATTTTAGTGGATTTTGAAGACAAATATAAATTATATTCTAAGATGAACATTTAATTGAAAAATCCGAAAAATGTATTAGAGTTAAAGAAGAATATATTGAAAAACAAAATTAGTTCTGTATTTTTATTTACATTCCTTCACTTAGAAACATCTTCTATATAGATGAGTTAAAGAATGAGAAAATTTTTACTTTATTTCCAATAAATAAATTTAGTTTAATGAAACTATGGAAGAAGAGGCCAATTATTAACCAGGAGTTCGATTCGAAACTATTTTGAAGAGAAAATTTGTTTGTTTAATTTGTAATACCTATATTGAAAAAACATTAAAGCTATTTTTCTCCGAGTTTGATTTTAACACATTAGCTCCTAGCGTTACATTTATGTAACACTAAAGTATTGCAATCTAAACGCATCACTTTTTTCGCACGTAGCGTGAATTTTCGCTTGGGAACAGGTTAGTTCTGGTCAGAAGGCATTATACAGTATGTACATAAAATATGGAATACATTCATTTTAAGTCAAACAAACAATTTTGAGGAAAAATCCTGAGACAGGTCGATTTTTGATTTTAATTTAATGTATTTTTACATAACAATGAAATATACAAGGTAAACCATTTGTGAGTAACGATGTCATCGCTTCTTTTTTTAAATGGCGCACCCTGTATATTATATTTTTTTAGGTTGAAAATTTCAAGACGATTCCAAAAATATATCATACTTGTGTTCGGTAATTAATAGTTTTAGCTCGGCTAGAGGTTTATAAAAATGTAAAAATATACGGGGTGTTCCATTTAAAAAAAAATTTTTGTCTGACACTGCGTTCCTGAACACACTCTATATTTGGGACTAATTTTAAAATGTGAATCTCTAGACTTTTTTTTTGTAACTTCAATAATAGCGGACTAATCGAGCTTTGCCACATGCCTCATCCTGTATATGTAACATTTTATACTGAGTGATCCAAAAATCAGGCGGGATAATTATGTAATTTTTTATGTTTTTTTATAATATTTTAATAAAACAAAAAATTCAAAAAATATTAATCTGGGCACTAAATGGGTTAATCATCTAAATTCGCCAAAACATTTCATAATCTCAGTAGTAAAATTGTATGAGGAAAAATTAAGACAAACATATAAGATAATTTTTTCAAATACAGGAATTAAATTTAAAAATTTGATCGAAAGATATTGTTTTGCAGACAACGGTGTTTTATTTTTTGATAATATGAACCTTAATTTTCCTGCTGGCTAGGAGGCCGGTGGCAAATTCGAGACCAAATGACTAATGACCCCTGATTTGGTAGGTTTATTAGACGGCCCAAGTTAATTCCACAGGCATATTCGACACCAGATAATTAATTTTTTTAGTACAAGTAAAAAATGTAAAATACAGACAAATCGTTAGCTTTTTCATTTGAATTGTTTCAAATATTGAATTTTGGGTAGGTACGATAATTTAAGAAAAACGTCAATGGATGTATAAATATTTCACATTTAACAATTAAAATAATTATAATAACATAATTTTGTTTTAATAATAAAGAAAGTACTTACAACTACATATATGTATTTTAAAAATTACATTTATGTGATACGCATTTTACAAAATCTAACTTAGTCATTTGTCCAGAATAAAACATTTGAAAAACATTTTCTAAGAATTTTAATAGTATTTTTACTTCTTTGCTGGTACATATAAGCTTTGAATGTTTATGTATCTACCTGAAATTCTTTAAGCTTTAAAAAAAGCTGTATGGAAGGATGAGTTGAAAAAAATGATTAAATTTAGAATGAAATATCATCTCTTAATCCAAGAGACTCAATATTTTTATTTTGGACCAAATATGAAGAATTATAATATGAAGTGAATGAAAACAGGCCACAAATAAAATAACATTGACTCATAATGTCCATTTTATAGACTGAGAATTGTAAATAGTTGCAAGAAATATTTTGCACAATAAGAAAATATTTCATCAACATATATTGCAATAGGTTTTTATTACGACAGTATTTCAAAATTTAGTTTTTCAAATTAATTTGATATGAATATTAGAAAGTCAAAATAATGGAATTTTGATTTGGCAGTAACTGAAAAAAATATTAAAATTTTTTGAAACAAAAATCCTTATATACTTAGTTGGAACATATTAATGGTAAATAAAATTTAACAGTAGAATAAATTTTAATTACAAAATATCAAATAACATAAAATTAACTTAATTAGAAAATTTCAAATTTAATCGAAGGAATAATAATTTTTTCTTAATTTTTTGAATAAAGACCGGGAAATATCTATATTAGAAATTTGTTATACAGAGTGCTCCACTCAAAATAGTCCACCCCGATATTTGGCAGTATTTGTTAGATTTTTAGAAAATGTTGAAACACGTCGAATTTATTCCAAGGGGGACACATTTTCACGATACAGACCATGTGTGGCACATCATTAGAAAGGTATTGTGATAGACTATGATCAATATGATCATCCACGACTTTTCTTTCGATATTTACTCTATGTTTGTAAAAAAAGTCTAATATTTCTTAAAAATTGAACGACACGCCTATGTTTGGCTAATGTGGAAATAATTTCAACTCGGGGGGTGCGTGGCTCAGTAGTAGAGCCCCGATGGTTGATCGAAAGGTCACTCGTTCAAATCCCGGCAAGGGCGAAAATTTTTTCTCGTCTCTAAAGGTGATTCCCACCCCAGCCTTCACTGTTGGTTTCAAATAACAGTGCTGTTCCTAAAGTGGCTCCGGGAAACAGTAACAAAGCCTACACAAAACACGAAGGCTAATAACGCTTAGCGGTTGATGCTATACAATAAAAAATTCAACTCCTTCTGCTCATTTTGGACGTAATAAAAAAATATTTGTTAAAATAGCTAGTACTACTGGTGAACGCTACCAAATATCTTAGTAACTAAGTAAATCTTAGCAAAGATTATAATTTTGATGAAGAAAAAATGTAATGTAGGAAATAATTTATAATTTAAAATTTTGTAATATTATTAAAATATATTAAACTTTAATTTATAATAAACTGCGAACGTTGGTTTCACATGATAATACAATAATATTGTGCCCTGGTCTGTTTATGAACATATAATTCTCTTTACTGGTTTGAATATTATGAGAGTATATTTAAACTTTTATCTATCTCCTGTATGTCGATAGGCACTGAAGGTGGTAGAATTTTTCTACGACAGTCGTAGATTTTTTTCTTATTTTACTTATATGACCCTTTTATCACAGTTATTCACAATAAGAATGTATAACAAAAAAGTGAATAATGTCTTCTACAAAATGATACTCTGCCATCTTTTAAAACAACAGATGTGTAATAGAATAATTGGATTTTTCACTTTTACTCTTTCACTTACAAGCGATCTTAAAACAGCATAAATAAATACAACTGAGCCTCGTATTATATATGCTAAAAGTTGTCACCTCTACCGTTCCCATCCTTTTCTACAGATTAAGTTTTAAGCTCTAATTATCTATAAACCTACCTGGATCTTATTTAGCGTCAAAAATGTATTAAGATTTAAAAAATATTTTAGCTTATCCAGATAAAAAAGGGGCTTTGGCGTCGAAAAAGCACCCATCGGGCTAGGACCTATTTTGGTCATTTGGTCAGTGGAAGGTAAACCAAATGTTCAAAAACAAACTGAGTGGTTCGTTATTTAAGTCAAAAACGACAGATCATCATTTATTTATATCAATATTACAAAGGTAATATAGATGGGGTACATGTTGGTTACAAACATTTGTTGACGTTTTTCGAACTAATTATATTTGTTTATCTTGAAGTTGGAATACTAATGTAGTCAAATTTGTCAAAATAAAATTTTTGGAAATATTTTTTTTTTGTTGAAAATGTAAATATATTTAAAATATGGATAAAAAGGAGGGAGATGAAGAATCACATTTAGAAGAGACTGCACGTCCTGAAGATAATTCACAAGAAGTAAGCGAAGGACAAACACCGTCCATTTCCGCAAACGAACAAGATGATAATGTTAAAAATAGAACAGTAAAGGAAATAATAGACGAAGTTTTAAATTGTACAGTCATTCACGTACCGAACCAACAACCTGCAGAAAATACACGGAAAAACAATAAAACTAAAACACAGTCAAGAACAAAGATAGTCACGGTCAAAGAAATTTTAGGAGAGATTCTGCAGTACAACGTATACAACAGATTTGATTCTGTAACCTCCTTTGCTTACTGCAATTGTGGTTGTGATATTCCACCATATGCACCAAGTACTTCTGCAGGTCAGAAAATACGATCAGATTTAGATATTAGTTTAACAAGAGATGCTCCCATATATGAACCATTTCAAGTATTTTCATCCAGTATGATACAAAATACGGGTTTAAAGAAGGGCACGTTGTCACCCAGGACTCTCAGCTTGTTGCTTCCAACTTATTCCACAGTTCTGAAACAAGGTAAGTATTAAATATTTCAACATTATTTGTCTGGTCTCATAGGTTATTGTAACATTAGTTTTATTCAGCCTTCATTTTTTGGAAATAAATATAGCATATCGTCTATTTAATTAAACCTAAACAACCAAAACCGTTGAAAAAGGATAGGTGTATTTCGAACCTATTTTTTTAAATATAGCCTTAACAAAAATGACATAATAAGGGATTGCTTTTGCGAGTTTCAGATTTAGGAAAGGTTTTAGAATCCGCCCAATAACTGAACTACGTCATTCAGGAGCTTACCAATATTTGAAAATCAGAAATATTTTAATACATAAAGATTTTTAATTTTTTTAAAGGTCCGCCACTAAAAATTAAATCTGCTGAATCCTTTGTTCCAAGGATCCCTCCACCTTCTTATGCAGAAGTAGAAGGCCTCTGGGACGATGTACCAAGCAACGTATCCTCTGACTCAATAATATTTGGTCCGGATCCTTTATATCTCATTTGTCCTGTTTGCAGAGTAATAGTATTGACTCAAGTTACAAGAGAACGAAGTGCCGTCACCCATTGGATCGCTCTGATATTATGCCTTTTTCTTTGTTGGCCGTGTTGTCTGTTGCCCTATTACATGAAATCTTGTAGTTATACGTACCACACGTGTCCAAATTGCAGTCATTACTTTGGGATGTACAATCCTTTCTAAAAGTCAAAAAAAATATATATAATTAAGATTTATGTGTGTTTTTACTGTAGTTAGTAAGATTAAACTAAAAATAAATCTTTGCACCATGGTCTATTAAATTGTTTCAGACATAGTACGAAAAATTTATATTTATGCCCAAATGTTATCGAAGATATAAGCTCAATCTATGCGAAAAATTAAACATACATTGCGTGGGCCAAGATTAGCAACAACTCATTTTACAGGATTAAATAAGGATATATTAAACATCAAAAGAGAAAGTATTGAATTAGGGAAAAAGAAAAATATAATGCCTGTACTAAATATTTAAGCGGTACCACCGAGAATAGAAGAGATTACAGATGTAACTAAAATATTTAAAAAATATACGGGACCAGGAATAGATCAGATAACTGGAAAATAACTTTAAATAGAAAGTTCGGCGAAATTATTTCACCTGCTATTAAAATATGGCAAGGAGAATAACTTCTGGATTGGAAAATAGGAGTTATTTAGATCCTAAAAAATCTGAAAAATTGTAACAATTGGAGAGGAATAACGTTAAATAACACTGCAAATAAAGTATTTTGAAAATAATCGTAAATAAAAATGAACTAGAAAATGGCTTAAATAAAGAACAACATGGATTTAGATTCAAAATATCCTGTTTAGACTTAATAAATATCTTGAAATTTCTAACAGAATAATCAGATCAATATCAAACTACTCTATAGTTATTATTTGTTGATTTTCAACAAGTTTTTGACTCTATAGATAGAGAAAATATATTAATAATACTTAACTACTATCGAAAATAATACTTAACGACTACTGAAAAAAGTCGTTAATCTAATCAGGGAAGATTACAACCAATAAAAATCCATAGTTATAATGCTTTGCAAGACATAAACTCTGGACTTTCTAGAATCTGACGTGAGCCAGGTATAGGCAGGGTCGGAATTACAAAAGTGAGAAACCAGAAACTATCTACAAAGTGTTTAAAAAGTATAATGCTATTACGTTTCAACATTTTATTTTATTTATTTCAACGTTATCACACTATCACTTGAATTTGGTGATACATTGTTATCGCGAATATTCTTCTTTAGTTGAGCTCGTAAGAATTCTATTTGATTTAATATGCAATAATATGGGGACAACCTTAAAACACCGTGTCTATTTTATTTTGGAATAGTATCGACAATATATTGTATTTCACAATGTCTTATATTTAATACTTCCATAAACTGCGCTTTTTATAATATTCTTCAAAATATAGGTAGTTTTTCATGAGAAATTGTTGAATTTCAGCTTAAGTTGAATATTTGTGTGGAACTTTTTTTAATAATCTTCAATGATAAGAAGCGTTATTCATTACAATTATACTGTGTATTTCTAATTTTGATAGTAGAGTATTTAACCATTGTTCAAATAAAGTTCTACCATTGTCTTGATGATAATCTAAACTAGCAGATAACAGAAGAGCACCTTCCAAGTAACTTTATATATATTTTTTTACTTCTACAGGAGCTATATCTAATATACACTTTCTAGAACAATTCGTCCAACATTTTTTTGCAATATCGTGGGTATCACACCACGTTTCTTCTAGAAAGTATGTGGCTCTTCCTTCATTTCTAATTTTTTCGATGTAATCATTTCTCCACTTTATCAAGCACTTTGATTTCATTATGGTTTGCCTTTTAATTATTTAATTATTTAAAACCATTTGTAACTAAGAACGTCCACAGAACCGTCTTATGGCATTTTTCGATAATCATCTTTTGCAATTCCGCCATCAGTTTGGTTAAATTTGGCAAATTATTAGCAGCATATATATTATATATAGTAACTATAACAAGCTCTAGGAAATATTTCGGGATACTACGAGAAGAGCCACTATCTTTTGAGGTTGACCGAGGTTCTGGACCATTTCGAATAATTTTTGAGACTTTCCAATGGAACACGAATCAAAAAACCCTATATGAATAAATAGAAGGAGAGAGAATATATAGAAGTACAAAGACATTTGGATGGATAGGTCGCACTTTAAGGAAAAACCAAAATGAAACACCAAGAAGGTCAAAAACTTGGAAACTACAAAATATAAAGAGAGTAGGAAGGCCAAGGGATACGTGGTCGAAAGGAAAGCAGGTATGTCATTCTCTGAAATCGTATACTTGACGAAGGATCGAAAAAAGCGGTAAAACTTTGTTACTACCCAAGACTCAACATTAAAAAAGGGTTGTTTCAGTTTTAGATATTTAATAGATGAAGATAATTTTAATTTAGATTCCAAACAATTACCAACAAAGAAATAATGATGCTCTAGCTAAGGGTGAGTTGACGAGCTAAAGAGAAATTTCCCCACAGCAATGTAACCGACAACCATTGATAAACAACTGCCCAATAATAATATACCTTTATTTTATATTTACATCAATTATTTCATTATCTGATTTTTTTATTATTGAAAAAACAGTAGTCACTCAATATGTAAACCACGAACGCACAAGCCTAATTTTATTCTTAAACATCGGAAAATGCCGATTTTTCAATGGTTTTGCGATTATTATAAGTAAAAAATTATGATAATTATTCAGTACAAAACAAAAACTAATTTATTCTTACGAATTTTTTCAGTCTACTTATTTTTGGGCTAAATTTTATGTAAATTGGTTTTTTATTAATCATTTTACAATATTACAAAATTAATTTATTTAATTAGATGCATACATTTTCCTTGAGAATTACTTGATTTAAAAAAAAACTGGTCAATTTTAACGTAACAGTATTATTAAATAGTTGTTTACAGATATTCCAGAAAAATGTAAGTATGTATGTGCTATTAAAATATAGTGGTTGTTATTTAATTAATCATTAATTTCTTGGAATCAACAAATAACAACAATAATAAACGTTTCTTATCAGACCAATTTAAATGATTCACTAATCAGCATATCAACGTAATTTAGGTGAAGCATTAATTTATTTTTTAAAAGACCTTAGACATGGTCGATATCAGCAGCAAATTATTTAATAGCTTATTAAAAATGGCAGCAGCAGTGCATATCAGTATTAGTATTAGTTACGCTAAATAAGTTTTATTTGTATTTTTAATATCTATGCAGAAAGGTAAGATGTTTAATATTTATAATTAATTATCCAACAAGTGTATAATTTATTGTTTTTGATAATCTATCACACCATTAATCAGAAACTATTTACGATTTTTAAGTGTAATTTACTTTTAATTTTGTTTTATTTTTTGTCATATTTTCCTAAGCCTTTTTCGTTGCCAATTCTGATCTAAAACTTTACAGCCCAACAATATGTGGGACATGGTCTTAATCTTTTTGCTACAGATTCTGCAGCTTAAGTCTTTTTCCTATTGTCTTATAATACGATTTTTAACTGAAACATGATCAGTAAGGAAATCTACGCCGATTATTAATTTTTCCTATTTGCTATCAATTAAAAAGTATGGTGAAAACAAAAGGAATAGGTTTATACTGCTCGGTCTCTCATATATTCCTTTTAACGATGACGTCATCGGTGTGAGTGTTTTTATCCCTTATTTGTAAATAAATCTACCCCACTCTATCCTCTGTGATTTTCACAATCTTGTCTAATTTCTTTTTTTTGGAGCAGTAATATTATTAATATTTCCCATTCTTTCTGTATCCTTCTTTCCTCTCATACCTTAATTAACAATTTTGTGATTACTTCTGTGATGGCCTGATCTAGTTGTTTTAACATCTCCGTTGTTATTTTCGTGTTCTGTTCCTGTGTTTATTTTTGACATGTTTATGGTTTCTATCAATTCTCTCGCTAAAATTTCTATCATCTAAGTCGTCAGTTTCTGTTTCATCATCTTCACTTTCTTCTTCTATTTATGTTGTTTGTTATTGATTCAGTGTTTTTTCAAAATACTCTTTCCAACGTGTCATTATTGCGTCTTCTTCTTCTATTATTACCATTTTGGATTATATGTAGATGTTGCTATTTATTTTATATTTATTTATTTATATTAAAATAGAACAACTTTTGGTTTTTTATTTACTATCTTTTTCATTTCTTCGCCAATCTCTTTCCAAGATTTTTTTTCTGTCTTTATCAGTGCTTATAATCTTTCTTCTTTGTTTTTATCGCTTCTATTTTTGAAGTATTGCTTCCATTTTTTGTTTTTAATTTTGACTTCTATTAGTACTTTTTCACTTTACTATCTCGTTTTCTTTTTCGATTTGTTTGTACATCCACATACTTCTTTTACTGTGTCCAATATATTTTCCATAGTTGTTTCAAAGACCCATTATTAATAGTTTCTTTTATGTTTATTATTTTTTCTACTTTTTCCTTATATAATTTAGATGTGCCTGTTTCTCTTAGCTTACATGTTTTTATTCTTTTTTTCACTAAAATATTTTTACTGGTGCCTTTTTACTGTTTTCTTGGTTTAGTTTCTTTATTCGTATTTTAGATACACCAAAACAATAATCTGAATGTATTTCTGAGTCTTTTCTAACTCGTCTATCTTTTATTTCTTTTCTGTATTTTTTGTTTATTATTATGTGGTTTCTTTAAATTGGCTGAAATTTTGCACAGAGATACTAAAAGCGACAATGAAAATACTGGCTAAATATGACATCGCAATTATCTTCGGTTACCTGGGAAATAGAGGGAGAAGATCGGAAACATCCAAAAAACCCTTAAAACTACCCCCTTTAAATGAGCCAAAAACATAACATTTTTAAATTTCGCATTTATCGAAATAAAAACACTTGTTTGGTATTCAGGAGGTCCGATTACTTAAGAAAATGCAATTTTTCGCCCGTCTTTGTAACGTTTTAATTTCTGAATATTCGAATTTCAGTATTCAGTATAAACGTTCAGGGCTAATTGAATTGCGAACAAAGTGTAAAGTAATGTTTGTTCTAAATAGAAACAGAAAAAAAATGGACCGACGCTTTGTACTCTTAAAATAAAAGCGGATCGAATTAGTATAAATCGATACTACGACGCCCCATAAGGTTAAAGGCCATTGTAATTGAACCGGCCGTTTTCGAAAGACGAAAAACCAAGCTACAACCTCAAAGAAACCGACCGGTTATAACTTGAAAACTCTTAAAATGACGATGGATCAAATATGAAATTTGAAAAAATATTTTTTTTATTAGATATTATTTTATTTTATTCGATACGCCCTCTCCTTGAAATGAAAAATCGACGAGATACTCAAGCCGACAAAGAAATTACCGGCTAAATATGACATCGCAATAATTCTCCGTTATTATTGATTTTTCTGGTTTGCCCAATATTTCTTTTGTTCATTTGTGTACGTCTTAATGCGCAAAAAATCTGTTTCCATTTGTTAAATTGTTATTCAATGTGAATGCGTGCCTATTGTTTCTCCAGATTCATCGTCATTTCTTCCTTCTCTTCCGTTTACATCACCCAAAATTATTACTCTCCTTTTCTTCTCTTACTTCGGTTAATTCTTCCCTAAATTCATATATTTTCGTCTTCGTTGAGTCCGTATACTATTATAACTATTATTGTGCCTATGTTTTCCTCTATTTCTAATTCCACTTTTAATATTTTTTCAGATATGCCAGTGCATTTTGGTAAATATTTCGTATTCTCATTTTTTTTATAAAGCAAAAAACTCCTTTAGTTCTTTTCTTTTTTTAACTCCGCTGTAGAGGAAGATATGATCTCTTATTTGTTCTGTTCATTTTTTCTTTATTTCTGTTTTACCTAAAATATTATTTTTTTTCTTTTCCTGCTAAGCCTCTTGTATTCCATGTTCATATTTTAAAAAGGAAATTTCATTGTTACTTTTTGATTTAATATTCCTGTTTCCTTTTTCTTAGCTTCTGTTTCTTCTGTTTTATTTATTTCGGATAATCATTTAACACATAAAAATATATATTATGTATGTAAAACATACAAACAAGTGGTTTATTTGATTATTAATTCAGCATAATATTTACAAATCACCAACCAAAAAAAATATAGAGAAGAGATTTGGTTGTAAGTAGAGATATTCGAAATTGCCCAATTTGTAAAGACTATTGAATATAGAAAAAGTTAACATTTATGTACTTATCCTTATTTTTCAAGAAGTTTTTGGTGTTGAAAAAAAGGCGTGGTACAAATGATTCGAGGAGTATTCAAAAAGTATTTCTTATTGAAAATATTCTATCAAACAGCATAAAAGCAATTACGACCCAATAGGGTGAATCAAGAATAAGTAAACATTTCCTGGATCGACTCTGAACTCTGATAAAAAGCAAATGATTAAAGCGGATATGTTATGACACGAACCTAAAGTGAACAGCGATCGACCCTAAAGTTTGGATATCAAATTTGTATTTACTAGTTTTGGTAGACATTAAGAGTATAATTTAAAGAAAATAAGGGTGAAAAATGAAAGCCTAATTTGCTTAGAGGTCATTTATCGCAAAAAAGATAATTAGCTACTAAGAATCGCATTGTTGAGATCATATGTTTTTTTATGTTAATGTTTATCGTTTCTTATAAAGGATCAAAATGATATACAATTGTTTAGTATAATTTTTATTCTAATATTAGCTTGAAAGATTTTTTTTTATTTAAGGGCGGACGTATTATCATTTCAAAGGATTGCCAGTTCCGGATAAACTACATAAAAATGCTTTTATCAATACTTTGCGCCTTATATTCTCTTCCAGGTAGGAATATTTTTGAATGCAAACATCGTATTCTATACTACTTTGCTATTCTCAACCATATTATTTATATCCTCATATATTTTATATTATTCCCATTTTCCAATTTCCCACCACACCTAAGCTGCGGAATTATTGAAAATATTAATAAAGCAAATTGAACTTTGAATGTATTTCAATGAAATCAATAAACTACAATAAACCATAGCATTTAAACTGCCTTTGTATTTTACATTTTAAGGGCCGCCAACGATACAATTTCAAAATGGTACTTATCAGTTGTATTCGATTAACAGGAGACTGTGTCCTGAAATAGATCCTAAAAGAGATACAATATTCGAATTGTATACAAGGTGAGTACACAAATAAAATTACGTTTAGGGTAAACGAAACCCTTCCAATATATTTTAAATAGTAGGTATTATACGAGGAACTATCCAAAAGTTTCAGGATTTTTCTAGGAACTACTGAATAGTCACCCTTTGCGTCTGTCATGAGTAGAAACAATTTTCCAAGTGGGTTGGAGTCAGTGCCTTTAGAATTTTTTCATTGTTGTTAAATCCACGTCATATAAGTTTGGATTTCATTCCTGGAAAAAAAAAGTCGCTCGATTCTAGGTATGTTACTTTTGAAAAAAAAATAAATAAACAAAAGGTTATCCATAACACTCAAATGTGGTACAAAGGTTCACGTCCAATAAAATTCAAAATCCAGCCACATACAATTTTATTAATAAACGACAACTAGTTTCGACCTCTTCAGGTCATCATCAGGTCTGAAAAATTATAAAACACATCACAAATTTTTATATAAAAATAAAAAACTTAATACACTTACCAAGTAAAAACGGTAAAACAACAATGTTAAATTTAAAACAAAAGGAGACTATATTAATCTCTTCCAAAATGAAAATGAATTATACAACTTTAAATAAATTTAAAATCATGCATGTGGTACAAAAACAATATAAAGTTACACTTATGGAGACATATTTAGATATAATGTAAAACTTGATTTTTTTTATAAAACTAAACGAAAAATACAGGTAATTATGCAAACCTAAGGGTTTGCGAAAGAAATAAAAACTCAAGAAAAACGAGAGTAGGGAGTCAATAAGAGAACGCAACAAAAGGATAATAACCCAGTTTACGAATAAGTGAATGCAACCCATAATAATGGTAAAGACTCTTGTAGGAGTAACTCCTCTTCGATATGGAGGGAGAAAACAAGAGAAAAGGAAAAGGGAGCTTAACAGTAGCCATCCGACCCTCCTAGAAATCTGGCATCCGGTAAAACAAACGTGCACCTTTGAAAATGGTGGAAAATAAAAACTCCCTAAAAATGGGGAAAGGACAACAAACATAAACATAAAATTTTGTAAACCGGTCACACTGGCACACAACAAATTAGATAGACAAAATCAAGTCTCAAATAGTACTTCAGGTTAAGTCGAAACTAGTTGTCGTTTATTAATAAAATTGTAGGTGGCTTGATTTTGAATTTTATTGGATTTGATGTTATTTTTGGCCAAAAACTTGTCGCGGCATAGACACATTTCCTGGTGTTTTCATTTAATATTCTCCATTAGCAGTAGCCATTCTGTGTAGATTGATATAGGATGAAGCCTGATCTGAAGTCTTCAACAGTCTCGCGATTCTATCAAAAGGTATAAAACACTTAAGCCTGCTTTACCGAAAACTTGAATTAACATTGAAAGCGCGTCAGTTGCTTTAAAATTTAAAATAAAATGTAATGTAATGCACGCTTGTTGCTGTTCAGCCAAGGCTACCACAAAATCGCAGTTCGTTTAAAACCTTACTGCAAAAAAATGTCCATACCTGTTTGCACAACTGTGTTTAGTACACTGACTCCCCATGTACAACATATGGGGCATCTAATGGAGGAATTTCGTACTATTATTTATTCGTACAAACCATTTTTAAATATAAAAGATAAATTATGCTTATCGTAAATTTCTACAATATTTCAAAGCTATTTTTAAATATCTTTCTCTAACCAGGTTTCGCTAAATCCCATTTTCAAAGTTGACATATTTCTTATAAGCGTACTTCACTTCATACCATAAACATTTCAACTACACATTATCAAGCAATATGTACAGTATAATTTCTTGCTATAAACTTTTGAAATTCAATAATATTCTTCTCTTCTTAATATTATATAGGAATTTAGTCCAAAAGGTTACCTAAAATAATTGAACTCCCAGTTTTAATTGTTCATTCAGTACTATACAATTAGTCCACGGATAGAGTTTGTATGAGGAAAAACTTTTTTATTTGTAGATTTAGAAAAATAAGTCATTCTTTATAAAAACGTCTGCTTGTGTCGAAACTACAATTTCGAATATCACATTTACGATTACTATACAGGGTACATCAAAAATAACAGTTTTAATGATTTTGATTTCGTTTTTTTTTGAAATTTTATGAAAATATTTTCAAAAATTAATGAAAATATCCAATTATCTATCATTTACTTGTAAAACTAGCCAAAACATCATAAATATATCTATTTCAAAACAATACATTTTTGCAGATATTTGAATTATAATTTTTTGTTCCAAATTATCCATAAAAATATTTGCCAAAATTGGTGATAGTGGACTACTCATTGGTAATCCTTCATTTTAAATATAAAATGTATGATCAAAAGCAAAGTAATTTTGATTCATACACAAATTAAATATTATTATAATTTCATTAATTAAGTTTGGGTTAATGTTAATTCTTTTAATTATTAGTGGTATACATTGACATGGAGGGATTTTTAAAAACATTTTGCTAACTTCAAATGAAACTAATTTTGTATTTTCATTTAATTTATATATATTTAGTTAATGTATTAAATCTAAAGAGTTAATTACTCATTATTTGGATATGTAACCATAATTAGTTAAAGTTTTATTAAGAACGTATGATAATTTTTTCTTTGGGTTATTGACATCAGAAATTACAGGCGTAATTGATTTTAATCTTTATGTAATTTATTCGTACTAAATAATTTTGGTGCTTGAGGATATTTTTGAAGTAAATGTTTAACATTTTTATTCCTGGAATTTTTGGGTAGCACCCTGTATTATAACATGGGGCAGAAGTAATTTAAATATTGATTTAAATAATATAATAAAGACATAATTACTATTTTTTTATAGACCAAGTCGTTAATTCTATAATCAATATTGTTTGGATTAAGAATTGTCAATAATATAAAAATATAATCGGTTTAATTAAATTTATTTATCGTTGTCTGATTTGAAATTTTTCAGTTTTCCTCCTTTCGTTCCTTTTGCTGTCTCTCTCTCTCTCACTTATTTTCTTTTAAAATTTTAGAAAAAATCCTTTGGAGCCACAAATCTTACGTACTGGAGACCAGAATTCTGTGAGTAACTCAAATATTAATTTTAGTAACCCTACTATAATTTTTTTCCATGGTTTTCTGGAATCTTCAAAATCCGACAGTGATGTCCAAATAAGAAATAGTAAGTAATAAATCTGATTAGCGCTATTCATAATGATAAAATAACATTTAGTTTACCTTACTTTTTTATTGATCCTTACGAGTAAAATCTCTTAGAAACAATATGTGAAGAACGAAACTGAATACTCCAATTATTATCCTTACTCTAACATTTTTATTCCTTTTTAGGTTATCTAAAAAGAGGCGATTATAATGTAATATTAGTCAATAATAACCGACTTTTAGCTGGACCCAATTACATAACAGCAGCATTTAATTGTTTACCAATTGGAAAGTTTTCAGCTCGATTTTTAGATTTTCTGGTAACCGTTGGTCTAAATCTTAAATTACTGCATATAATCGGAATGAGCATAGGGGCCCAAATTGCTGGAATGACGGGCAAAAATATGCAAAGTGGGAAAGCAAGACGATTAACAGGTACAATGGTTTTGCATTTATTTTAAAAATATTGATGACTTGTCCTGCGATTTTGTGACAGACGAATTACCTGTTTGTGTCAGATGTGAAACGAACCTGTCACACACGTTTGGCAAAGTAAAAAAACGTTTTTTCTCAGTTTAATTGTACGTTTCTTTCATTTTAAAAAAACTCGGTCAGTTTGCAAAATATAAGATTTGGACCTACTAGAATCTGGCGTGAGCCAAGTACAGGCAGGCTCGGAATTAGACAAGAAAAACTACTTACAAGGTGTTTTAAAAGTATAATGTTTCAATATTTTATTATAAGGGAAAATAAACATTTACAAAAAACTAATGATCTGTTTCTACAATGTCTGTCTCACTATTCTGTTACAACAATTTCGAATTAACGTTGTGTCACTATCATTTGAATTTGGTGATACATTGTTATCACGAATATTTCTCTTTAGTTGAGCTCGTAAGAATTCTAGTTGATTTAATATGCAATAATATGGGGACAACCGTAAAACATAGTGTTCATTTTATTTAGAATATTATCGACAATATATTCTTCTTCTGTCTTATGTTTAATACTTCCACTAATTGCACTTTTTTATAATGTTCTTCTTTCATGAGAAATTGTTTAATTTCAGCTTTGGTTGAATATTTATGTGAAATTTTTTATAATAATCTCGATTGATGACAAGATATTACAATTATAATTTGTCTTTGATAGACTTGAAATTTGCAATGTAAAAAAAATATACAGGGTCTGCCATTTAAAAAAATTGTCGATGACATCGTTACTCACAAATGTTTTTCCCTGTATATTTAATTGTTATGTAAAAATACATCAATTTTATATCAAAATATTTGTTTTTGAAGTACAGAATTTTTGTAATTTGAACCTGAAGATGTGGATCAATTTATCGTGAAACTGGTAATTCTTTTTCTATGTTAAATAAAATTTATAGACTGTGAGACTAAATGACATATAGTTCCTTCCCCTTCCTGATAGTGCGCATACTATTTCTTAACGAAGAAAGGAGACTAATAGGTTTATTAGGTTCGGACTTGAGTCGGACCTTTTTTTTGATTTTATATCGTATAAAGGTTCGGTGTAAGTTTTTTTCTCAGGGATAAAAGCACAGGCATTATACTTTTTGAGCCTATTTGACATTAGTATATAGTTTCATTGTATAGCAGCAAGTATTTTGATATTGGCCTAATTCGATATCCCTCAAAATTCGGTTAGACGCTACTCTTCGAAATGATTACTTTGAAGTTAATACTTTTTTTTATTACAATATTATTTTCAATTTTTTTTTAACTAAAAAAGTATGGGTTTCGTAGGTCTAGATCCAGCCGGACCTATATTTTCTCTATTTCCGCAAGATCAAAGAATAGGTCCAAATGATGCTGAATTTGTCGATATTCTTCATACCAATGCTGGTCAAAATGGAATTGATATAGCTTGTGGTGATGTAGATATTTGGTTTAATGGCGGTTCCGCGCAGCCCGGTTGTTCGGTTCTAGAAATTTTACAAAGAAATCCAACGTCTCTTGCAGAACAAGGTAAATGTACTAATAAAAATATATTGAATTTAGGGCAAGGGCCCAGCTCTATAGTGGATACGCCTGTGACGTGATAACTATAGTTAAGTAGTGGCCAGCGCGGTTAGTAATTGGATGGGTGACCACCAGCGAACACCGTAGCCACTAGTAGCATATTACAGCTCGCAGACACTATACCATTGAGCACGAGGTATAGTGGAGATATGCCGTCTTTCGGAGGAGACGTTAAACTGTCGGTCCCGAGTCCATGGATGTTGAGCTCGGTAAATATCCCTACCTCGGGTTGGAATACCTGAAGATTCGGCAAAATTTCCGGTTAGGGGTAGCGTGCTCCCGGCGTCGGTGATCAGCCCTGGTCGCAGAACTATACTGACGTTAATAAAACAAATAAATAATATTTAAATTATTCTACTGGTATTAATTGTTGTCACTTTTCTAACGTTTATATACATGTTTAGAAACTATTTAAGAAGACATATGTGAAATCTTAAGGACCAAAAGAACACGAAATATATATATATTTAATTAGTTGTTAATGTCAATAATTAATTTCTATTATTAATTTTTTTTAAATGTGATATAATTTGGCGCTCAATAATATGCTTTATATAAAAATTTTAATGTTATAGAATAATTATATGTTTCATTATATATTATATGTTTCATTATATTATAAAAAAATATATTTATATATATATATATATATATATATATATATATGTAATATGAAAAGATTGGTACTTTTTATATTCACTCCAAACTTTCGGAAACTATTATTCTAGTTTTTCTTGTATTTTGTAAAAATAAAATCAATATAAAAAAAATGTAAATAGGTAAAATGAAGGTTGTATTTACAATATATTGTGATTAAGAAAAATATTCTAAGTACCGTATCAGATTCACATGATTTTAAATTGCCAAAAAATTGCAGGCTTTTGTAAATCATTATCAAATTTAAAAAATAATTATCATCTAGAAAAGTTCGATTTTGAATTTCGTACAGCAAAGACGTGTTGTTTGTGTGAGATATCAAATGAACGGTAACGAGGTTAGTAATAACCATTAATTGCTATACACATAAATAGGCCGGGTGATAGAAGCAAAAAGCGACATGAAATTTAAATTCAAAAAGATTTTTATTGAAAATACAAAACAAAATGACTAGCCCACAGAACCAGCCAATGTATTTAGACAACCCAATACAACAACAAATGCAGTATCCTAAGCAGCCTCAAATGAAGCAAATGATGCACCCGCAAATGCAAAATCCAATTCAAGCCATGCCTCAGATTCAACCAACTATGCAGCAAAATTCTTGTAATTACGTGGGATTATACAAACAAATCCCGCAATCACTAAGCCTAGACGAAGAGTGGAAAATAGCTGAATCTCGAAAAAGGTCAAGAAGAGATAGTCCGGAAAATACAAAATCCGTGAAGCAATCCAGTATAAAAGACTATTGGCTCAAACATCCATTAAAAACCACCAATAGATTCGAAGGTCTCCAAGAAGAAACAGAGAATGAGAGCCAAACAAGCGCCACCGCTGCTGAAAAGGTCCCGAAGCCACCTCCAATTTTTGTGGCCGAAGTAGGTTACTTAAATCCGCTCACGAAACTCCTTGATGAGATAACTCCGGGACTATATACAATAAAGTGTCTCTACAACAATCAGATTAAAATCCAGCCAACAACAAATGATAGCTACAGAACCATAATAAAAGCACTAAAAGATAAAAACACTCAATTTCACACATACCAATTAAAACAGGACCGATCATTCAGAGTTGTACTGCGTAATATGCATCCGACTGTAGACAAGGATATGCTAAAAGAAGCAATAGAACAGCTAGGCCATAAATCAAAGTATTCCTAGCAGATTACGACATAGACGCCATGCTAATATCCGAAGCACATGTGACTGACAAAAATTATATAAAAATACCCAAGTATCATGTTTACTGTACTAAACATCCGGAAGGCAAAGCGCGAGGAGGGGCAGCTATAATCATCAAATCAATAATTAAACACCATGAACTAGCTAAATTCAGTGAAACGTATCTTCAGGCAGCAAGTGTGACAGTAGAAAGCAATCGAGGAAATCTAGTACTATCAGCAGTTTACTGTCCTCCAGGTCCTGTTGTAACTCATGACAATTTACAAAATTCTTTAGCTTCCTTGGTCACAAATATCTTATAGGTGGAGATTATAATGCTAAACACTACAGCTGGGGGTCAAGACTGACAACCCCACGTGGTAGACAGCTGCTCAAAGCAATAACAGAAAATAACCTGAGATATCTATCTACGGGTGAACCAACATACTGGCCCACAGATCGCAACAAGATCCCTGATCTATTAGACTTTTGTATAATAAAAGGTGTATCACATAACTACTTAAATATAAAACCCAACTGGGACTTATCGTCAGATCACTCTCCTATTCTGGTAACCATCAGCACTCAAATAATACTAAAACCAAAAACCATAACATTAACAAACAAACATACAGACTGGAACACATTCCGACATGAGGTTACTAACAATTTAAACTCAAAATTGCCACTAAAATCCCGAGAAGATATCGATAATGCAGTAGAACTTCTAACCACATCAATTCAAGCAGCAGGGTGGAAAGCAACTCCTGAAGTACACAACACTGTCAAACAACTATATATCCTGAAGCTAATCAATGACAAACGCAAACTTAGGAGAAGATGGCAAACCACTCATGCACCCAATGACAAAAACAATCTTAATAGAGCAATAAGGAACATTAAAAAAATACTCAACGATTATAAAAACTGTAAAATCCAAGAGTATCTCAGCAATCTCACAGGCACGGAGGAAACAAATTTCTCACTCTGGAAAGATAGTAAAAAGATCAAATATACACAAGAATAATTTCCTCCAATAAAAAAAAGCGACGGAAAATGGGCCAGAGAGGACCCTGAAAAAGCAGAGACATTCGCTAAACACCTGGAAAATACATTCCAACCATATCCAGAGACTCCACCTATCGATATAGTGTCATCAATATCCACACTTTTAAAAGCCCCTTACCAGCTAGATTTGCCGATAAAAAAATTTAAAACTAAAGAAATAGAAGATGCCATTAAAAATAATCTTAAACCAGCTAAAGCCCCAGGTTATGATCTAATCACGGGTAAGGTCCTAAAGGAACTTTCCCCAGAGGCAATTAAACGGATCACTATTATCTTCAATGCGATTCTAACACAAAGACACTTCCCGTCACAATGGAAAGTAGCTCAGATAATACTAATCCTAAAACCCGGTAAAAATCCAGCAGATGTCAGATCATTCAGACCTATTAGCCTTTTACCAATTCTGTCAAAAGTTTTTGAAAAACTCTTCTTTCAAAGGCTACAACCAGTTCTAGAAGAAAAGAACTTAATACCGAATCACCAGTTCGGATTCAGAAACGAGCACGCAACCGTTGAACAGGTTCATAGAGTTGCGAATGAAATACGCAGTGCCTTAGAACATAAACAATACTGCTCTGCTGCCTTTATAGATATCACCCAAGCCTTTGACAAGGTCTGGTATGATGGGCTTCTATACAAAATCAAGAAGAACCTACCTTACACCTTCTATGTAGTATTAAACTCCTACCTGGCAGAGAGGTACTTCCAAGTGAAATTCCGCGAATCCTTTACTCCCTATAAAAGCTGGGGTACCGCAAGGTAGCGTGCTAGGACCTATACTATATTTACTATATACCGCTGATATACCCACAAATAGCCACACTGTCTTAGCTACCTTTGCAGATGACACCGGTATACTAGCTACACATAGCAACCCAATTACTGCCACCAGGAACCTACAAATACACCTTAGTGAGATCGAGCTGTGGATGAAGAACTGACAAAATTACTAACTTTATTATTAATTACTATGTGGCAAATCGAGCTCTGAATTTCCAAAAATGTGTGAGATGCGCGAAGTTAGAAAAAGAAAGTATTCGAACGACAAAGAGGGTAGTATACCCTCGGGTAAATTGTACAGTCAGTGAGATGCTATAGAATTGACCAATGCAGGTAAGTAAACTTGTTTATCGGACTGGCCTGATCCCTTTTTCAAGAATAGAAACTGAAACAATGTATATATGTATATAAACTAGATTTAGATATACATAATAGTTATTATCAATTTTAAATGTAATTGAACGTAATGCCTACATAACTTCTTTTTAATTGCAGTATTTTGCCACCACTATCAAGCTTATAGAGTGTACGTCAAATCTATTTTAGAACCACAAATTTATACTTTAACAGAATGTGCAAATTATGACGACTACAAAAGAGGCTTGTGCAATTCTAATCCACAAATCTTTTTGGGTGAAGAAACAGATGAATCGTAAGTGTTTACATATTAAGAAAATTAGAGCCGTTACACAAAATTTGTATTAATCGTTGATATTAATTTTAAATAAGGTTTTAGTTTATAAACTCGTTCTTTAATTAATTTTTGAAACAATGTGAAAAATCAAAAAAAGCAATTTTATGTTATAGAATCATTAAGAACTGATTTCTGAGTCGTAAATTAATTTAAATTTTTGATATTTTTTCTGTTGGATATAAATTTTAATAGAAATATATATACATGTATAAAGGGTGTATTCTATGTTCCGTAGGGGATACCATAAATTAATAAAAAAATTTATGTGTACAAGAGTAATCAAATCTCTCATTGAAAGCACAGGGTATTTTGAAAATACGGAAATTCCTGGTGACAATAAAACTTTTGAAAATCGTAGATTTTCTTCTACTTATAATAATGATGTTAGGCATTAAACCAACGCTTTTATTGCATGAATGATAATTTCTGAACGACCCTGAATCTCAGTAATGAAAATTTAGACTTCCTGCTAATAATCTACTTTTAACGTTAACATATCCTTTATATTTATATATATATATATATATATATATATATATATATATATATATATAAATCTCAACAACACATAATTCGGTTACTATGGAAATAAATGGAATGCCGACTTAGTTTACCTAGTTTATTCTATTAAAGAGAGGCCCGAAAATAGATAAAAAACAAGTCTGATAAAAGCTTTTAGCGTACTCTCAATTATTTGCTGACTCTCTCTGGATTTCCTTTCTGAAAATAAACTCGAATTTGCTAATTTCTAGACAGTTTATAAAAAAATTATAAGGTAATTATTTGAAAACTAAAATTACTGGAAAAAGTGATGTGGAAAATATTCGAAATCCGGATAGAGTTACAATCAGATCAAAAGATTTGTTTTTATTTTATTCAAGACCCAGAAAAAGTAACGTACCTTTTTATTTCACCCCGAAAGTTTTTTATTGAATTCATAACCTTCATCCAGTTCCTTTTTTAGTCACATTCTGTATTTGGTTACGTTCTTAGTAAAATATAACTGTCGAAACTTGTTGAGTAAATAATTATTTTTTCCAGGGCAAGAGGAAACTTCTACATTACAACTGGAGTAACAGCTGTTGAAGTTTGATAAAATATTATTTTTGTCAGAAATTAGCTACTGCTTAATAACCTGCCATTATTGAAAATTTCTATGATTCTTATTGCAAATTAACTAAAACTTTGAATTATTTGACATTTTTTGTTTTCTAATTAGCCTGGTCATTCTGTACATAAATTATAAAAATTTATCTACAAAGTAGGTAACAACAAAAAGAGATTAAACAATTCATTTGTAGAAAAGTAATTGTTTGATCTCTGCATTATTTAATAATTTAACTGCTATTTTGCGATCAGTAACCTATGAATTTTTGTTTATTTTTGTTATCTTAATTTCGTGATAACAATTATAGGTCTTTTACGATAAACTAATAATGATGTCGTTTTTAGTTATTTATATATTCAACAAGATAACAAAAAAAATACTAAAAGTAAATGCGGACGACAGTAATAGGAGAGAGAAATTAAATTTTAAAAGTTAATCGACGGTACATTGTATTTAGATGTTTTTAAAAATTTATAAAAAATAGAGTAATTTTAAAATACACTAATACAAAGTACCAAATAATATTCATTAAAAGAAGCACAGCTTTGTATTACCTTTAAGTGCAAGAATAAACTGTAATGTAACAACGTCGCAATGATAAATTTATAAAACTATCGTTTATGGCTACGCTTAACTATTGCATGTGCAAATTATCCAAGGTACGTAATTCATTTTATAAAACAGCGAAATATATTCATTATTTTTTCCAGATTTTCTTAAATCATCTCTAGTATTTCAGTACAAACATGAAACTTGTACTTTTCCTTAATTTCATCTATCTGAGTTCTAGTTCTAAAATACTTATACTATTTCCATCGCCACAAACTAGTCATTTTATTCTTGGAGATGCTTTAGCCAAGGGTTTAGCGAATGCTGGACATGAGATTACCATGGTTAGCCCGTACGATAAAAAATCATCCTCGCGATACAAAGGAAAATACAACAACATTATTCTAACAGGAATAGAAGAAGTATTTATTAGTAAGTTAGAAGATAATATTTTCTATTTTTAATTTTATTTGTACGTTTTCTCTCTTCGGAATTTGTGGAGTTTCTATTTTGAATATTTTGGAAAATTAAGTAATTATTTGATTATCGATTCGCATTCGAATCCACAACCTCTTGATTGTGAGTTCAATGGTGTCTTTAATTACCCCCATTTTAACGCACTTTATACCATGTACCATGAGAATACTTTATATACGGGGTGACGCATTAGTATGGCAAAGCTTCATTAGTCCGCTATTATTAAAGTTACGAAAAAAAAGTATTTACAAAAAGTGTAGGCAGTCTTGATATTCACATTTTAAAATTAGTCCCAAATATACAGGGTGTTCCGTAACGTAGTACCAGACCAAGGTTATGTTTTTTAAATGGAACACCTCGTATGTTTTTACATTTTTATAAACCTCTTGCTGAACTGATTACAGCGATTTGTCACACTTAATGTCTATTATGTTTAATAAAGGATCTACATTTATTTACATAGGGTGATCCGCGTTGAAGTGACACCTTCATCGATAGTTTTCTTCTATAGAATACCTTGTATCTTTCGACACCCAGTAACTTCATAATTATGCATGTTAGATCGCAAGTGTGATAGTGGCTGCAAACTCTAATTTTTGGGATACGCTGTATACCTATGTTACTTTTTTGACATTATTTAAAACCTCTCGAAGGGTTATAATTGGAACATAAATTTGATAAATTTCTAGTAGATTTGACAGAAAAAAATATAAAACAAATTTTGAACACCCTCTAAATCTATAAATATGAATGTTAGACCACAAGTGTGATAACTTATCGGATTCAGCTCTTAAAGAAAAATAAAAAATTTACATAATATATAGAGTATTCTGTAGAAAAAAACTGATGATGAAGGTGTCAGTTTAACACGGATCACTCTATATAATCAGTTTTTTTTTGAAAAGTGCGACACAATAAATTTAAAAATCGACCTGTTTCAGGTTTTATTGATAATATTTTTTGTTTAAAAAATATTGAATTTATTTATTTCATTGACACCGCCATACATTATTATACTGTGTGTCCCACGACGATTAAGACAAGTAATATATCAGAATTGGGCAGTAGTAGAGAATTATAATTTTGGGGGTGTAAATTAGAGCAAATGTTGCATCTTTTCTTGTTATTGTGTTACCCAATGAGGTATTTGTTTTTGGTCACGTGACGTCGCATTCAAAATTCTTAATGGGACAACCTGTATATTTGTGCCTTTCTGTATTCCTCCCGATAAAACAATTCCAACAAACTAGCACACTTGGGGTCTAAAGTGATTAATTCAAGAGCTACAGGTACTTAAACGATTGTAAGTTAAAAAATTCATAATTGAATCCCTTGTAATTTTCGGCAATCTTACATTCGTACGTAATGATTAAGACAAACCAATATTATAATTTTTAATAAAAATTCAAATTAACTGTCACAAAAAAAACTTACAATATTAAAGGAGATGTTCAAATCGTAGTGGTACAATCGTTTAAGAACCTGTAGCTCTTGAATTAATCACTTTAGACCCCAAGTGTGCTAGTTTGTTGGAATTGTTTTATCGGGAGGAATACAGAAAGGCACAAATATACAGGTTGTCCCATTAAGAATTTTGAATGCGACGTCACGTGACCAAAAACAAATACCTCATTGGGTAACACAATAACAAGAAAAGATGCAACATTTGCTCTAATTTACACCCCCAAAATTATAATTCTCTACTACTGCCCAATTCTGATATATTACTTGTCTTAATCGTCGTGGGACACCCAGTATAGAGTATGGTCCAAATGAAAGGAATAAATTCATTATTTCGTAAATCGACGATTTTAGGGGAAAATCCTGAAACCCGTCGATTTTTATTTTTAAATGGGGCTTTCTCAGATCACCTTTTTATTTTTAACTCTCCCGGAATTAAACCGGTTGTTCCCAAACAGAAATGATTTGTTGCTGCAGCGAGATGGTGCGCCTCCGAACTCTGCTGTCTTGGTGAGAAACTACTTGGACAATGTCTTCCCAAATCGGTGGATAGGTTGAAGAGGAGCAATTGAGTGGCCACCGAGGTCACCTGATTTAACTCTCGATTTCTTTTTATGAGGATACTTGAAAAGTAAAGTGTACATAAATAGACCACAAACTATTAGTGAATTCAAAGAACGCATACGCATTGAGATTGCAAAAATTACTCCGGAAGTTGAAGCGAAATTTCGAGAAGAGTTCCCTGCTCGTCTTTCGTATTGTATTTTAGTTGACGGTAAATAATTTGAGCTTTATATTTGGTTGTACTTAATTATAATATTAAAAATTTAACAAATCATTTTTTGGACAACACAGAAAACTTCATTACTTATATATATTGATATGGGTGAATAGATATTTAAAAGGCCTTTCAATTGATGTATTGCAAGACCCACTTTCATAATTATTGATGACGTCACCATGCTCACAGAAATGACGTCAAAAATAAAAAGGTAATCTGATGAAGCGCCCATTTAAAAATAAAAATCGACGGGTTTCAGGATTTTCCCCTAAAATGGCCGAATTACGAAATAATGAACTTATTCCTTTCATTTGGACCATACTGTAGACTACACTTACGCTTTTCTTGTAAGTTTCTCATTTTATATTTCATAAGTAATCTTTGAAATTTTCCGGGTTATCTATTTTATATATTAGGGAAATGCAGCGATTAATACCTAATCGTGATTGATCACCTTAAGTAATATTTTTAGTGAAATAAAATATCACTAAATGCTTTTTCAAGGCTAAGTTAAAACAACTATAAAGTTAAAATTAACAGGTCTCAGATAATAAAATTAAAAAATGGTGTTTATATATAAGTACCCAAGTGATATGATTAAATAAATGAAGTCAAAAGAGGAAATTTTGTGACTAATCAGTTGAAGGAATGCATTAATTTAATTAAATAAATACTAACTTTACTATTAACAAATTATTATTATTAAAATCCATAAAGAGGGGTATTTGTTTATATATCGAGTACTTTCACTTTTTTTCGAGAAAAATGTATGATTTATGTGTTTAAAATAATTGTTATATTCCAGATGCTAGTTTACCATCATGGAAAGAAGTTGGAGAGTACCATCCAATCCAAAAGGAACTATTTTTAATGAACAGTAAAAGTCCTGGATACTTAATAACGAATTTCACATTAAATCATCCAAATTTTCAAAAATTAATCAACTCGAATGAAACCTTCGATGTCATAATTTTAGAAAATTTTATGAATGATGCATTGAAGGTTCTAATGTGCCATTATCAAATTCCTTTAATATCGTTTGTCACTTTTAAAGCTAATTTTAATTCAAATCCTCTAGTTGGGAATCCGTCACCACTGTCTTACCTACCAGACTATTTGCTCAGTTACTCAGGTAGGATGAATTTGTGGGAAAGAACAATGAATTCTTTATTTACACTTACAAAATATATAATTAGAGATTTTATTTATTTCCCATTCCAAACAGAATTAATAAAAGAACAATTTCCTCATTGTTATCAAAATTTTAATAAAATAATTTACAATGCGTCTCTAACATTCATAAACTCCCATGAGAGCATTACTCATTCCGGACCTTTTGTTCCAAGTATGATCTCAATTGGTGGATTCCATTTGAACACTCAAAAAAAACTTCCTAATGAACTTCAAAAGTTTATGGATGAAGCTAAGGATGGTGTAATTTACTTCAGCTTAGGTTCAAACGTTGTACCGTCTTCTATAAGTCCTCAGGCTAAAGGTGCAATCTTACGAGTGTTTAGTGAACTAAAAGAAAAGGTTCTTTGGAAATGGGATGAAGATGAAATGACAGAGAAACCTAATAATGTTTTAATTCGAAAATGGTTTTCTCAGCAGGAGATTTTAGGTTAGTTAGATTACTGATAATACACCATTTGTACATATTCAATTTAATAATTATTTTAGCTCATCCTAACACCAAATTATTCATTTCTCATGGAGGTCTTTTGAGCATTACTGAAACAGTATACTATGGGGTTCCTGTGCTATGTTTACCAATTTTCGGAGATCAATGGATGAATGGTGCAAAAGTTGAATCTGATGAATATGGCATAAGTATAGGACTTAAATATCTCTCTGAGAAAAACCTCAGAGGAGCTGTGATGAAATTGTTAACTGATTCAAAGTAAGTCGATAGATACATGAATCCAGATATGTAATAAATATAATTTATTTCAGATACAGGGAAAATGCTAAAAAAAGATCAGACTATCTGAAGGATAGACCAATGAATCCTATGGATCTTGCTATCTACTGGACGGAATTTGTGATAAAACATAAAGGTGCGCCTCATTTGAGAGTAAATGGACTTGATGTAGAGTGGTATCAATATTTCCTCTTAGATGTTGTGGCAGTTGTTATTGTTAGTGTTGTTACTGTTTTGACAGCGATCTATTATTTATGTAAAATATTTTTAAGAAAACTTAGGAAAACAATTAAACTTAAAATTAATTAATCTTAATGATTATTTGGATTATCAGATTATCCTGAAAATTTGAAATTATTGTGTTAGTCTTGCTTTCTTTGTGTTTCATCTCCTTGAGCATGTTTAAAACTGATGTAATATGCAAAATTATTTTTGTATATGATGACTTTAAATAACTTTACTATTATAGGTGACATAATCTGAATAGCTCATATTTTATTAAACAAATTTATATCTTTTAAGGCGGGTACTGACTAGAGCATTTTTACTCGCACGAATTGCGTGCGCACACAAAAGCAAATTAATTGTTTGCGAAAATTATTTTTAGCATAAAATTAGTGCGCGTTAAATTGTCGTTCCAGTGATATTGTTGAAATGTCGCCGAGAAGACGAAATGTGATTATTGCAAGTGCCGCCTTTATACTATTGCATGAGGTAGAGAAAAATAGGAAAAACCGTAAGCGATGGTGGATTACAAAATTATTTGAGAGCAGGCAGGCATACAGTGGGTATAATTTATTAACAGATATGAGGCTACAAGAAAACAGTGGTCACTTTAAAAATTTTAATCGTATGTCATCTGAAGATTTTATGTTTCTAATAAATGCGATTGGTCCAAAAATTGGTAAAATTGATACTAAATTTAGAAGATGTATTAGTGTACAAGAACGGTTAGCTATTACCTTGAGTTTCTTCGCCACCGGAGATTCCTACACGAGTCTACAGTATTTATTTAAAATTTCTAAGCAGGTAATTTCTACAATTATTCCTGAAGTCTGCAAGGCGCTGATTGATGTGCTAAAAGAACATGTACGGGTGAGTATGAAAAGATATTTATTTATTAATAAACGTAATGTAATGTATAATTCTTAAATAAAAAATAAACTAGAACAAAAACAATAATGAGAATAACATCAAATAGGATAGACAACAAAATTTATATAAAAGGAAATGGTATTTCGTAAGTTGACAAGTTTATAGATCTAGAAAAACAGCATTTAGATCTGGCATATCCAGTGAGGAATGCGAAGAACTGGGTGTAGGGCATTGAGAACTTGAGTTTGATTGGGAAATACTTCCAGGAGAAGGTGTTCGATGGGTCCAGTCCATACGTGCATACGCATTCATGGGAGAAGTTTCATATTTTCAAAATGCGATAGGCCTCTTCAGCTCTTGAGTTGCTGTTCTTTGTACTTATTTTGTTTCTTTTTGGTTTGGGCGATTGGAAAGTATGGCACTCGTCCGTTTCATTATTTACGGAAACAGGGTTTTCTATTATAGATGAAGCATGGCCACCAGTCTCATTATTACCCGTCAATTATTACATCAATGTTTTCTGAAACATGGTCTTCGGCAATATTTTCGTCGATGTTTTCGCACTGAAAATATAAAAATATTTTATTTACACCTTTATAATAAACTATACAAGCAAACTATTTGTTTGATTTTCACTAATTTGATAATTTATTTTAACAATTATTTTGCTAACACTGTAGATTCTTCAGAAAATATACTACAAAATATCTAATGAGAGTGGTCGAGGCGTTAGGGTGCCTGACCCACAAAGGATACTCCGAAACATGTGTTAAACGTTGTAAAAGCTATTTAACAGTGGGGAATTGTTGGTTTCAATTTCAAGACAGTTTATAAAAAAATCTAATAGAAAAAAATTATGAGGTAATTATTTGAAAACTAAAATTAGTGGAAACAGTGATGTGGAAAATATTCGAAATCTGAATAGAGTTACAATCAGATTAAAACATTTGTTTTTAATTTTATTCAAGACCCAGAAAATGTAACGTACCTTTTTATTTCTCCCCGAAAGTTTTTTTATTGAATTCATAACCTTCATCCAGTTCTTTTTTTAGTTACATTCTGTATTTGGTTACGTTCTTAGTAAAATATAACCGTCGAAACTTGTTGAGTAAATAATTATTTTTTCCAGGGCAAGAGGAAACTTCTACATTACAACTGGAGTAACAGCTGTTGAAGTTTGGTAAAATATGATTTTTGTCAGAAATTAGCTACTGCTTAATAACCTGCAACTATTGAAAATTCGTATGATTCTTATTGTAAACTTAACTAAAACTTTGAATTATTTGACATTTTTTGGAATAAAAAGTAAATTGAAAAAATACCGGAAAGAGTGCTGTATATTTATGAATAAATGATTTATTTAAATAAATGATCTCCAATTTTCTAATTACTCGGGTCATTCTGCACATAAATTATAAAAATTTATCTACAAAGTAGGTAACAACAAAACGAGATTAAACAATTCATTTTTAGAAATGTTAAATTGTTTGATCTCTGCTTTGCTTAATAATTTAACTGCTATTTTGCGATAAGTACCCTCTGAATTTTTGTTTATTTTTGTTATCTTAATTTCGTGTTAACAACTATAGTCTTTTACGATAAACTAAGAATTACGTCGTTTTTATTTTTTTATTTATATAATCAACAAGATAAACTAAACTAAAAGTAAATGCGGACGACATTAATAGGACAGAGAAATTAAATTTAAAAAGTTGGCAACATTCTACTATATTGCCAAATAGCCTTGCCAAAATACTTGTCATTCATCGACATTACATTGTATTTAGATGTTTTTAAAAATGCATAAAAAATAGAGTAATTTTAAAATAGTAGTACCAAATAATAGTCATTAAAAGAAGCACAGCTTTGTATTACCTTTAAGTGCAAGAATAAACTGCTGTGTAACAACGCTGCAATTATTTATCTTCTGATTGCATCATTACTTTATTGTAAAAACGCTATATAAATTTATAAAATTATCGTTTATGGTTACGCTTAACTATTGCATGTGCAAATTATCGAAGATACGTAATTTATTTTATAAAACAGATAAATAAGAGAAATATATATTCATTATTTTTTCCAGATTTTCTTAAATCATCTCTAGTATTTCAGTACGAACATGAAACTTGTAGTTTTCCTTAATTTCATCTACCTGAGTTCTAGTTCTAAAATACTTATACTATTTCCATCGCCAGTATTTAGTCATTTTATTCTTGGAGATGCTTTAGCCAAAGGTTTAGCGAATGCTGGACATGAGATTACCATGGTTAGCGCGTACGATAAAAAATCATCCTCGCCATACAAAGGAAAATACAACAACATTATTCTAACAGGAATAGAAGAAGTATTTATTAGTAAGTTAGATGATAATATTTTCTATTTTCAATTTTATTTGTACGTTTTCTCTCTTCGGAATTTGTGGAGTTGCTATTTTTAATATTTTGGAAAATTAAGTAATTATTTGATTATTGATTCACATTCGAATCCACAACCTCATGATTGTGAGTTCAATGGTGTCTTTAATTACGTAGTACCAGACAAATGTTATGTTTTTTAAATGGAACACCTCGTATGTTTTTATATTTTTATAAACCTCTTGCTGAACTGATTACAGCGATTTGTCACACTTAATGTCTATGATGTTTAATAAAGGATCTACATTTATTTACATAGGGTGATCCGCGTTGAAGTGACACCTTCATCGATAGTTTTCTTCTATAGAATACCTTGTATCTTTCGACACACAGTAACTTCATAATTATGCATGTTAGATCGCAAGTGTGATAGTGGCTGCAAACTGTATACGCTGTATACCTATGTTACTTTTTTGACATTATTTAAAACCTCTCGAAAGGTTATAATTGGAACATGCACACTGTTTTGATAAATTTCTAGTAGATTTGACAGAAAAAAATATAAAACAAATTTTGAACACCCTCTAAATCTATAAATATGAATGTTAGACCACAAGTGTGATAACTTATCGGATTCAGCTCTTAAAAAAAATAAAAAAATTCCATAATATATAAAGTATTCTGTAGAAAAAAAACTGACGATGAAGGTTTAACACGGATCACTCTATATAATCAGTTTTTTTTGAAAAGTGCGACATAATAAATTTAAAAATCGACCTGTTTCAGGGTTTATTGATAATATTTTTTGTTTAAAAAATATTGAATTTATTTCATTCATTGACATCTCCATACATTATATATAGTATAGTCCAAATGTAAGGAATAAATTCAATATTTCGTAAATTGACGATTTTAGAGGCAAATCCTGAAACCCGTTGATTTTTATTTTTAAATGGGGCTTTCTCAGATCACCTTTTTATTTTTGACGTCATCTCTGTGAGCGTGATGACGTCATCAATAAAATTTTAAAATATAAAAGTGGGTCTTGCAATACATCAATTGAAAAGTCTTTTAAATATGTATTCACCCATATCAATTATGTCTAAGTATTATTCTCAAAAGTAGTAGTAATGACATTCGAACAGATTTTTTAATTTATTAAGTACTATTATGATGTATTTATTGAGACCTAAAAATAAATTTGGTAAAGACTGTCACGTACAAGAAAAATATGTCTAAACTACTTTTTACCTTTTTTAAAAAAAAAACTAGTTACGTTATCAAAATTCCTTTATTGACATTCAACATAATTGTTATTGTCAAGTAGTCAATGATATTGTTGTAGACGAAATCAAAAACTTTTGACTCTTTTATCAACATGAAGTTGACTGAAACGGAAAGAATTGAAATTCTAATATTAATTGGTTGTAGAGATAAAATACGTACGTAGAAAGAAGTATGTACGTTTTTCAATAATAAATATCCCAACCGAGAATCAATTACACAGTCCATAGTAAGCAAAATCTTGTGAACTTCTAATGGAAAAAAATAACAGTCCCGATGTTAGGTGATAGGGTGAAAGATATTTTTAAAAGACCTTTCAATTGATGTATTGCAAGACCCACTTTTATAATTATTGCTGACGTCATCACGCTCACAGAGATAACGTCAAAAATAAAAAGGTGATCTGATGAAGCGCCCATTTCAAAATAAAAATCGATGGGTTTCAGGATTTTCCCCTAAAATGGCCGAATTACAAAATAATTAATTTATTCCTTTTATTTGGACTATACTTACTTTTCTTGTAAGTTTCTCATTTTATATTTCATAAGTAATCTTTGAAATTTTCCGAGTTATCTATTTTATATATTAGGGAAATGCAGCGATTAATACCTAATTGTGATTTTTAGTGAAATAAAATATCACTAAATGCTTTTTCAAGGCTAAGTTAAAACAACTATAAAGTTAAAATTAACAGGTCTCAGATAATAAAATTTAAAAATGGTGTTTTTATAGAAGTACCCAACTGCTATGATTAAATAAATGAAGACAAAAGAGGAAATTTTGTGACTAATCAGTTGAAAGAAGTAAAAAAGAATGCAATAATTTAATTAAATAAATACTACTAAACTTTTAACAAATTATTATTATTAAAATCCATAAAGCGGGGTATTTGTTTATGTATCGAGTACTTTCACTTTTTTTCGAGAAAAATGTATGATTTATGTGTTTAATATAATTGTTATATTTCAGATGCTAGTTTACCATCATGGAAAGAAGTTGGAGAGTACCATCCAATCCAAACGGAACTATTTTTAATGAACAGTAAAAGCCCTGGATATTTAATAACGAATTTCACATTAAATCATCCAAATTTTCAAAAATTAATCAACTCGAATGAAACCTTCGATGTCATAATTTTAGAAAATTTTATGAATGATGCGTTGAAGGTTCTAATGTGCCATTATCAAATTCCTTTAATATCCCTTGTCACTTTTAAAGCTAATTTTAATTCAAATCCTCTAGTTGGGAATCCGTCACCACTGTCTTACCTACCAGACTATTTGCTCAGTTACTCAGGTAGGATGAATTTGTGGGAAAGAACAATGAATTCTTTATTTACACTTACAAAATATATAATTAGAGATTTTATTTATTTCCCATTCCAAACAGAATTAATAAAAGAACAATTTCCTCATTGTTATCAAAATTTTAATAAAATAATTTACAATGCGTCTCTAACATTCATAAACTCCCATGAGAGCATTACTCATTCCGGACCTTTTGTTCCAAGTATGATCTCAATTGGTGGATTCCATTTGAACACTCAAAAAAAACTTCCTAATGAACTTCAAAAGTTTATGGATGAAGCTAAGGATGGTGTAATTTACTTCAGCTTAGGTTCAAACGTTGTACCGTCTTCTATAAGTCCTCAGGCTAAAGGTGCAATCTTACGAGTGTTTAGTGAACTAAAAGAAAAGGTTCTTTGGAAATGGGATGAAGATGAAATGACAGAGAAACCTAATAATGTTTTAATTCGAAAATGGTTTTCTCAGCAGGAGATTTTAGGTTAGTTAGATTACTGATAATACACCATTTGTACATATTCAATTTAATAATTATTTTAGCTCATCCTAACACCAAATTATTCATTTCTCATGGAGGTCTTTTGAGCATTACTGAAACAGTATACTATGGGGTTCCTGTGCTATGTTTACCAATTTTCGGAGATCAATGGATGAATGGTGCAAAAGTTGAATCTGATGAATATAGCATAAGTATAGGACTTAAATATCTCTCTGAGAAAAACCTCAGAGGAGCTGTGATGAAATTGTTAACTGATTCAAAGTAAGTCGACAGATACCTGAATCCAGATATGTAATAAATATAATTTATTTCAGATACAGGGAAAATGCTAAAAAAAGATCAGACTATCTGAAGGATAGACCAATGAATCCTATGGATCTTGCTATATACTGGACGGAATTTGTGATAAAACATAAGGGTGCGCCTCATTTTAGGGTAACTGGACTTGATGTAGAGTGGTATCAATATTTTCTCTTAGATGTTGTGGCAGTTGTTATTATTAGTGTTGTTACTGTTCTGACAGCGATCTATTATTTATGTAAAATATTTTTAAGAAAACTTAGGAAAACAATTAAACTTAAAATTAATTAATCTTAATGATTATTTGGATTATCAGATTATCCTGAAAATTTGAAATTATTGTGTTAGTCTTGCTATCTTTTATTATATTTATACAGAGTTCGACAAATCAGTGTTGAAGTCCTATAATTAATAAAATACTTCCTTTTTATGGTTATCTCTAATATGTATCCAGATGTTGTGGATATTATACAATGTTGAATGTGTTTCATCTCCTTGAGCATGTTTAAAACTGATGTAATATCTAAAATTATTTTTTTATATGATGCCTTTAAGTAACTCTACTATTATAGGTGACATAATCTGAATAGCTCATATTTTATTAAACAAATTTATATCTTTAAGGTATCTAATAACACGTAACTGCTGGCTAGAAATGATTAGTATTTCTTGAAAGATATGACTAATTTAATTGTCTTGTCGCTTCTTCTGATAGTGTAGACATTCAATTAAAACATGTTTCACTGTTATTACATTATTGCAGTGCTGACATAAGGGAGGATTTTCATAGGCAATGAGATGTCCATGTGTGTAGAGGGTATGGCCATTGCGAAGCCTTTGGATAATAATTCGATCTCGTCTTGTCCTGTTAGGGATAGTTATTGGATCGATGTCTGGATGGATTTCGTGCAGTTTTGATAGACTTCTATTCCAGGGATCTTGCCATGACTTGCGTATTCTATTCTTGAAGAAAGTCTTTTGGTAGTTGGACATTTTCGCATCTTAGGTTGGATAACGATGAAGCTTATTTTGCAGCTCGGTCGGCTGTTTCGTTATCTGCGATTCCCACGTGTGATGGAATCCAAATCAGCGTTGTGGTAACTCCTTGAGAGGCAAGTCGATGAATGATATTTTGTATTGACAGAAGAAGGGGATGTTGTGTATATAGTGATTTAATGAAGTGTATCGATGCTAGGGAATCTGTACATATAGCAGGGTATTTCGATTCGTCGGTTAAAGTATGTAGTGCTTTGAGTATCCTAAAAAGTTCCCCTGTGTGAACACTTGTGACCAGTTGGTAGGCTTTTGGTTTTAATTACTCTGTCAGCCGTAGTGACCGCGTAGCCAACTCCATTATCTACTTTGGAGGCATCTGTGTATAGGATGTTATCATATTTTGTGCTGATAATCTCTAGGAAGGATTGTTTCAAGAAGTCATTAGATGTCTCATGTTTTGGATATTTTATTAGAGTAAGGTTAAAAATCAGCAGTTGAATATTCCATAGAGCTGTACGTGTTACTGGAATAGGGATTGTTTGACATAAATCGATATTAAATAGCAGAGGTATAAGAATTTCTGATAGATATTTCAGTTTTGCATGGGAGTAGTGATTAGTATGTTCGGATATTAAGAGTTGATGAACTGGGTTTTGCGGGTTAGCAGATACCCTACAGGAGTAGATTAATAGATGTTGCTGGCGCATTAGTCAGAGGGGGAATTCATGGCTTCACAATACAAGCTATCAGCTGGATTAGACCTGAAGCCTTCAAGGAAGATTCGAAGACCGGTATTCTGGATGGTATTCAAGGATTTTAAGTCAGTTTTTGAAGCTAACATATAAGTAAAGCAACAATCTAATCTGGATTTGATGATATAATCTTAGTAAGATTTCCTTTTTAGCACCCTAGTCATAGTGTGAGAGGCTTTTTAGCAAATTAAGTCTACTCAAACAATTTCCTTTGATTTCTTGAATGTGCTGCTTCCAACTAAGCCTGCTATCAAACGTAAGTCCTAATATATTTAGCTAGCTAACTACGGTTATGTCTTCTCCAGTTAGTTTTATTCTCGGGTTTGGAGTAATGGTTGTTCTTCTGCTGAACTTTATTACTTTAAACTTCACAGCGGAAAATAGAGGATTTGTTTTAGTGGACCATATTTGTAAATAATTTATTGCTTCTTGCAATAGTCTAGTAGTAGTCTTCGTGTTTTTACCATGGCAAAACAAAATCAAGTCGTCAGCATAAAGAGCTATTTCCACAGGAGGGTGGATACTTAGGCAGATGTCATTTATCGCTAGTGTGACAAGTATGGCGCTTATTACTGAGCTTTGAGAAACACAAGTATGTTGGTCGAAGGCCTTTGAAATACATCCGTTGGCAGACACTTAAAAGGTTCGTTTTTTTAAGAAATTGTCAATAAACCAATATATGTTACCTGATACGTGGCATTCACTAATTTTATTAAGGATTAAAGATCGTAATATGCTGTACTCTACTTAAAAATATTGAAAAGAGTTGCTTATTGATGTATTTTATGTTTATTTTACATAGAGAAAAGAAAATCGCTGCAGGTTTCAAATTAACCAATGAATTGTAAGTATTTACATATTAAAGAAAACTCAGCTACAAAAAATTAATATCAATCGTTGGTATTAATTTTAAATAAGGTTTTAGTGTACAAACTCATCCTTTAATTAATTTTTGAAATATGTAGAAAATAAAAACGCAATTTTGTCTACTTATAGAAACATTATAGAATTGATTTCTGGGTCGTAAAAGACATTAAATTAATAATTAGAAATATATTTGTACCTGTTTTCAGGTAAATTAAAAATATTTATTTGATATTTGTTCTGTTAGTAATAAATTTTAATAGAAATATGTACAGTGTATATAGGGTGTATTCTATGAACGAAACCATAAGAGATACCATAAATTAATCAAAAGTTTTATATATGCAAAAGTAATAAAATCTCTTATCGAAAGTACAGGGTACTTCGAAAATAGGGAATTTCCTGGTGATAAAATAAAATTTTTGGAAAATCGAAGATTCTTCTGTCTATAGTAAACAATGCTTTTATTATACATTTATTTAAATGTTTTTTATGCTTGTTTTTAGATGTGTGGAAAAATGAAAAATTCTTCGATAAAAATTTATAAACTACCCTATATCAGTAATGAAAAAACTATACTTCCTGCTAATTTATCTACTTTTAACGTTAACATATCCTACATATATGTATATAAATGTAAACAACGCATAACTTGGTTACTATGGAAACAAATGGAATGCCGACTTAGTTTACCTAGTTTATTCTATTAAAGAGAGGCCCGAAAATAGATAAAAAACAAGTCTGATAAAAGCTTTTAGCGTACTCTCAACTATTTGCTGACTCTCTCTGGATTTCCTTTTTAAAAATAAACTCGAATTTGCTAATTTCTAGACAGTTTATAAAAAAATTATAAGGTAATTATTTGAAAACTAAAATTAGTGGAAACAGTGATGTGGAAAATATTCGAAATCCGGATAGAGTTACAATCAGATCAAAATATTTGTTTTTAATTTTATTCAAGACCCAGAAAATGTAACGTACCTTTTTATTTCACCCCGAAAGTTTTTTATTGAATTCATAACCTTCATCCACTTCCTTTTTTAGTCACATTCTGTATTTGGTTACGTTCTTAGTAAAATATTACTGTCGAAACTTGTTGAGTAAATAATTATTTTTTCCATGGCAAGAGGAAACTTCTACATTACAACTGGAGTAACAGCTGTTGAAGTTTGATAAAATATTATTTTTGTCAGAAATTAGCTACTGCTTAATAACCTGCAACTATTGAAAATTCGTATGATTCTTATTGTAAATTTAACTAAAACTTTGAATTATTTGACATTTTTTGGAATAAATAGTAAATTGAAAAAATACCGGAAAGAGTGCTGTATATTTATGAATTAATTATTTATTTAAATAAATGATCTCCAATTTTCTAATTACTCGGGTCATTCTGCACTTCTACATTACAACTGGAGTAATTTTTGCGATATTGTACGTTTAACTAAAACTTTGAATTATTTGACATTTTTTGGAATAAAAAGTGAGTTTAAAAAATACCGGAGAGAGCGTTGTAAATTTATGAATAAATAATTTATTCTAATTCATGTTATTTTATTATCCAATTTCATCTTTTCGTCATATATATTTTGTGATTAAACCAAATAGTTTGGTGTAAGACTAATTAGTCTATTTTACAACAACGAAAATTGTATTGTGTTCCCCAAAGATGTCGCCTATTGAGCCACGAAACCGGTAGATTTATTATTTGTGGAAAATATTTTTAAGAACACTTAGGAAAACTATTAAAATTAATGTTAATTAATCTTGATGGTTCCCAATTATTTGGATTAATAGATTATTCTAAAAAATCGAAACTATTATGTTAGTTGTGTTCCCCTTTATTTTTAAATATTTATACATAGGTCGACCAATCTCTGTTGAAGCTCTATTGTTAATAAAATATTTTCGTTTTAAGGTACCTTTATACTCGGTTGTTATGGATATTGTATAATATTGAATGTATTTCAACTTCTAGTGTAAGTTAATACTAGTGTAATAAATAAAGACACTTTTTTATGTAATAACCAAGGCCCGTATCTAAATATAATTAACAGGTGTTGAATCAGCACATCGCGCACACATGCAAATTTTTACATTAATATGATACATACTACGTAAAATAATCTTACATTATAACTTTGACAGCGCGTGTTCGTAATTTATAAAATACCGGGGCAATTCAAAAGTTTATAAAATTGCATTTTTACTACAGTCATATATACGTCATATTACATCTATTAATTTGTAATACAAGAATTAGCATAAATTATTAACAACTGTTCGGTATGTTCGGAAGTTAGACTTTGGCGCCTATCATATAAAATCCATTTTTAAATAGAAAACGATTTTTCTACACCTACAGACGTATCAGGAACATATTTAATGTTTATGTAATTTTTTAACGATGGCACATTGACATTTTCTCCAGCAAAATCGACTTCTCTACCTTTTAAAAGTTCCGGAATACTGCAGATAGTTAGGAAACCAGGATTTTTATTTAAAACACTTTCCATTTGCATTCAGTTGTTCTGCCACACATTTCACCAAGCCAAAATAATAATAATAATAATAATAACTTACTGCCTCTATCCATGTGCCCCATCACCTCATAAAAGGCTTTGGTGGTAACGGTATATTTGGAAGTTTTTCATTAAATATTTTCATACGAGATGGCCCTTTTAAAAATACTTTTTTAATACTAGAAATTAACTTATCTACATTAGGATAAGAGTCTCTAGCAGTTTCAGTGACGCGGTGAAGCCCATGTGCCAAACATATCACGTGTGCTAAATTTTAGCATTCAATTATTAAGCGTCGACCTGCTGCCTTCATATATGCAACTCCATCTGTGAAAAACAGCAGGACACGCTCTTTATTAATGTGTTTGTTCTCACCCCACATTGATTTGAGACTGTCATTGACACATTCAAATACTGTATTGACGTTAGCGACGTTTTGCACTTTAATGTTGGTGGTTTCGTCAACGGAAACCCATAAATAAATCTTTGACATGCAATTCTGAACTGATGTCAGCTTTAACCTGATTGTACACTGGCAATAAATAGTTTATTCTTAGGATAGACTCCGCAGGCACACAAAAACTGCTGCAGTTTCCATTAATACAAGTTTGTAAAAATTGTCTGAAGTCGAGTTTTTCTATTGTAGTCCAGGGAATGTTGCAAGTCACCATCATTTTAACTACATCAAAACTCAAATGTTGCTGTTGTTCTCTGGCACTTACATTTCCACTAGAACATGCTTAATGTTTACCTGTAAAATCTGTGACTTCATTTTACAGGATTAAATTTTAATTCCGGAATATCATTTATCCACCGCTCCATAGTCGAAAAAGATGGATTTTTCCGCGACATTTTAACAGTATTAAAGGTAAAACTATAATTTGTTACTCGAAATTCAGTTTAATAAAAATTTAACCAATCAAAAAATGAGTTTTCCTTCAGCGTTTAGGAAGATACTGAAAGGGCCATCGCTATAATTCGGCCAGCTATCTCTTGTTTATAAAATCCCAAGCAGGACGGCAATTTGTAACACAAACAAAAACTTTTAAACTTATCATGTTTGTAAACACATGACATATAACTCACGTTAAAATCTACTTGCTAAAAAAACCGTTTCTGTCAAATTGACTAACAAATCATTCTGTTTTTAATGTGAAATAAAATGACACAATTATGTTGAAAATATACTTTTTTTAATTCCGATGGGAATTATTCTGTTTTTATTTCATATCGCTTTAAGTGTATACAGAAAACCATTTCTGAGAAACTTATAAAATTCCGAATGTTAATGTTATTAATTGTTATTTAGTATTAATTAATATTAACCATCAGAAATTTAAAAATAAAAAATTTTTCTAGCATTAAATCGACAAATATTCTGAGAAAGTGAAATCCGTACCTCGAATGACATATTAACATATGGGCCCTGGTAATAACTTTTATATATTTTGATTTTTTTCTATCCTCAGCATTCCATAATATAAAATTATTCATAAATTATTAAGTGATTGGAGTACGTAGATTCTATGTTTTTTTATTTTAAGTTTACATAAGCGTATTGCTATATCCAGATTGGAATTAAACCATATCATTTTTTCTATGAGAATTCAAATGTAAGAAAAACATAAAGCAATATCCTACTATTGTTTAAGGATTGAAGATATACTATTAATCATGTGTAAAGTGTGAAATGGAAGATTTGGTGCGTTGCTATTTCTGAATTCCCATCTTAGGGAAAGTTGCTTCCAAACTCGATCTGCACTAAGACCCATTGCGTTTTGTAGAAGTTTTAACCAATTAGGTTTCCATTTGTCAGATAACAACTAAAATTTGTCAATATTTATTTAACGAAAAGTGTATTACAACCGAACTTACTTCATCAAATGGACGATTGCCAATATTAAACATAGAGTGAAGTAATGATAGTGGTTTTATGTTCGCTTTATTTGGTGTTATATTTTCTTCTTCGGTGTTAATTCCCAATTGTTTGTAAAAAAAATCCGCGTTACATTTCAAAAACCAGTACAAAACCTAAAAATAAATATTATTTGTCGCATGATAAAGTATTTAAAATATACTAAAATTAAGATCACACAATGAAGTTTTTTATAGAATTTAATTATTTCACCTTTAAACTTTTTCTTCCGCTTGATGTTTCTAATATATCGCTCACTACTACTTCGGCAAAATATTGATTAACTTCCAACCTATTTGATAAACTTTCTTCCAGCTCGAAATCCTTGTTGTTAGATATGATTTGTTCTAAAAACTCCTCAAATTGATCTGTATGTTTATTGTCCTCATCTATGCTACATAATGACTCAGCTACGGCTAAGTATATCGCTTCTGTAGAACAACTAGATGCTTCAGAACAGGAAGGAACGTTATCAAGATCTAGAAGGAATTTGTATTCGGAAGTTATATTTTCTCGTATTTTATTAAAATGCTTTGTGAAATATAAGATTTGAACTTCCTAGAACCCGGTATGGACAGGATCGGTATTAGGAAAGTGATAAACGAGAAACTATTTGCCAAGTGTTTAAAAAATGTAATGCTATTACATTTCAACGTGTTATTATAAGGAAAAATAATAATTTATAAAAACTAACGGTCTGTTTTCACAATGTCAGTCTCACTATCACTTTCCGCTAAATTTAAAGCCAACTCTATTTTTGTAAATAAATTAAAATATATATTTTCGATAGTCCTTACACTTTTTAATGAATTTTTTCAGTTATATTCAGTAATCCTGTTACAACAATATCGAATTAATGTGAACCCCTTAGCACTTGAATTTGGTGATACTTTGTTTTTGCGAATATTTCTCTTTAGTTAATCCTATAATAATTTTAAGTGCTTCAATATGCAATAATATGGGGCAACCAAAAAAAAAATATCGTGTTTGTTTTCTTTTAGAATATTATCGGCAATATATTGTTTTCCGAAATATCTCATGTTAAATATTTTCATTAACAGCTCTATTTTATAACGTTCTTCAAAATAAAGGTAATTTTTCATGAAAAATTGTTGAATTTCAGTTTTATAATATAATATTTATGTGGAACTTTTTGTAATCATCTTGAAAGATAAGGTGCGTGACCCATTATAATTATACTGTCTTTCTAACTTTGGTAGTAGAGTATTTAACCATTGTTCAAATAAAGTACTATCAGTGTCTGTCTTGATGACAGTCTAAAATAGTTTTTAACATCCTTTGCAGATAACAGAAGAGCACCCTCCACCCAACTTTTTTCCCCACCACAAAGTAATATACATATTCTTTTACCCTTATATGGTGGATGGATGAGTTTACTTTCTTTACTTCCGACTCATCTATCAATATCGGGAATACAATCTCCAGCTTCTGAATCATACATCACTACTAATTTTGAGACATAATTACAACAGAATACATGAAAAGTAAACACGTAAAACTAAAAGTTGCTAAAAAATAATAATAATTATATTAGAGAAAGTTCTCCATTGGGCTCAAATATGGTATAGACGATTCGTCCACATAATATTATGTGGTAATGATTGCGAGTTTTTTTGGTTAATAATAATTACAACTATTTTTGTTGAGAATTCATTAATGTTTAATACCTACCACCTGTTGATACCCATTTAAGACGTGGGGTTGGTAGCCCTATTCAACGGTTTTGTAGAAAATTACTCGCAAGTCTAAAGGAAGCCCCGGAATGGACGCATGTTTTATTGAAGGCGCTGGCTATAAAGAAGGTAAACGATTTTGGATTGATAATGTTTTAAACAAAGCCACACTAAATATTAGAGAAGGTTTAACAACAAAACAAACGGAATTTATAGATATTATGAACAATAAAAAAATTTGATGTATTAATAATTCCGGAAACAAAAAAAAAACTCAAAGGAACAGAAGATATTAGCGACCACTTATTAATTTGGAGTGGAGTACCTCAAAATACAAGAGCTAAAAAAGGTATATCAATTTTAATAATTAAGAAACTTAGTAATTGGATGTAATTATATTAGAAAAACAGTGAAAAAAGAAGACAATATAAAATTCTACGAGATGCTGCAGGAGGCATATAATACAATATATAAAAATAATAACGTGATAATTTTAGGTGACTTTAATGAACGGGTTGGAAATATTTCAATGACTGAATGCGTTCGAAATTAAGGCCAAAGGACCATTAATAAAAATAAAAAACTGAGAGATTTTGCCTCTTTCAACAGTCTCAAAGACATAAATACGTTCTTTAGAAAGAAAGACATAAATAAGTACACTTGGATAGCAAGGGGTTGTAGAACCTTAATTTATTATATAATAGTTAACGCAAAACTAGCAAATCTGGTAAACGATACCCACGTATTTCGAGGCCCAGATGTCGGCAGCGATCATTATCTAGTCTGAAATAAAATCAACATTCCATGTCGTTGGATGAAACACCAAGTAAATAAAAATAATATAGACGAATCATATAAGATCCATTTATTAAAAGAAGAAGGAATTAGAAACTTATACCAGCAGAGATTTATAGCATATATTCAAATCAAAAAACGATATCAAAAAGGAATGGACTAACATTAAGAACATAATGCATAAATCCGCAAATGAAGCTCTAGGAAAAAGCTTAAAAATTTGTAATCAAGATATTAATGTAGTTTTAAAAGAAAAACAAAAAGCTTATGAATATTTACTAATAAATAGGACGGATGAAAATAATGAGATTTATAAAGATAAAAGAAACAAATGCTTTAGTAAGACGAGCAAATCGAGAAAGCTGGAAACGCTACATAAGCGACATTGAACATAAAAATGATGAGACAGAAAATAAAAAGTGTCGACTATATCTTTTTAGAAGAACTAGAAGAAGCAATGGCCAGGCTAAAGAACCAAAAAGCCACTGAAACAGATGGCATCAACTTGGAACTCTTAAAATACGGAGGTATATTACTAAAGCTGAGATTGTTATATCTATACCAAAAGAATGGGCACTTGCAAAGGTATTGTTTTTAAAAAAAAAGGCGACAGAAACAATACAAAAAATTGTAGAGGAATAAGATTGTTGAATTAAGGATATAAAATATACGGCAAAATAAATACTTCAAGAACAGAAGACATATCAAAAACTCCAGTCGAAGAAGAACAAAATGGTTTTCGTCAAGACCGCTCGTGTATCGATGCCGTATTTACGAGAGTAAATAATAGAAAATAGACGAAACGTATATAGCATTTATAGAGTATGCTAATGCTTTTGATAGGGTTAATCACCCGAAATTATGGGATATTCTAAAACAGAAACGGATACCAGAACATCTAATTGAGGTCATCAAGAGCTTGTACAAACAAACTGTTATTTTAATATCCAACTATATTGAAGAAGCCAAAGAGCCAATTTAGATTAATCAAAGTGTTAGAGAAGGTTGATGTCTGTCACCTATTCTATTTAATTTGTATATTGATGATCTAGTTAAAAGTAGAAACTCAAAGCTCCTAAAGGTATAGATTTGTATAGAAAACTTACTGTAAATAATTTGCCATTCGCAGACGATCAAGCTATAATTACAATCTCCGAAATTGATTTACAAAAGGTCGTACATTTATTAAAGACAATAATCTAAGGAATACAATTACGAGATTTCCAAAGCTAAAACCAAGATAATGGCATTCCATGGTAGAGAGATTGTTGGATCAAAGATATATTTAGACAACATTGTACTGGAATAGGCAACCTTGGCTATGCCGTGGCATTTGATTACAAGAAAGATGTCGAAAATAATCTAGCCTGTTGCTCGTTGCTCGAGAATAAGTAGAATGATCAAGAAAACCTTAGGAAAATACTGTCGAAAAGAGACTCAGATTAAATTTTATAAAACAATGGCTATACCGTTTCTTAAAAGGAATAAAAATATGTTCAAGACTTGATCACATCAGAAACATAACAATCCGCGAAGCGCTTGATGTCTACATGCAGTGAACGATACAATCGAACAGAACAAACCAAAATGGCATGAGCATGTCCTAAGAATGGAGGTTAATCGTATTCCAAAGCAGATCCTACTTTATAAAGTAATAGAAAGATAAAGCGTAAGAGGGCCAAGAATACGGTAGACTGATGAACCGGAACAGACCAGAAGGCCTAATCCATAAAAATTAATGATGATTAGGGGCTACAATAAGTTCCATTTTGTTTAAATGATTTTTAGGGTACCTGGGTAGGTAATGAACGTAGGTACCTAAAAATATCTTGTAATTATTTTTAATTAATTTTTGATATTAAAATCTAAATAACCCAGAAGCTATAAGAAAATATATACAATGTGCGGCATTAGTGCGTCAAAATACGATATATCCATTATTAAAGGAGATATCAAAAAAAGTTATTTACAAAAAGTGTAAGCAGTCTTGAGATTCACATTTTAAAATTAGTCCCAAAGTCCCAAGTATACAGTTAAAAATCGAATGGGATTTCAAATTTTTGATCACTCTCTATCAAATATTTTTTAATTTAATATAAATTAAAAAAAAGTGATTTTCAGGTGGCTGTAGATCCTTTATTAAACATAATAGACATCAAGTATGATACATCGTTGAAATTAGCTCGGCAAGAGATTTATAAAAATGTAAAAATATACGGGGTGTTTCATTTAAAAAAACACAATTTTTGTCTGGCACTGCGTTCCTGAACACACTGTATATTTGGGACTAATTTTAAAATGTGAATCTTAAGACTGCATACACTTTTTATAAATAACTTTTTTTGATATATCCTTTAATAACGGATATATCGTACTTCGACACACTAATGCCGCACTCTGTATATATAAAAAAAAACAACTTTAACATCCTGTATCTTGCTTAATATCAACTTTTGTAATAAGGTGAGCCGGTCCTAATACGGCCCGAGAATTCGTACTATGCGTAACAGAAGAGAACAGTCTATTGCAGAAATATTCATCGATATTCAGGCTAAAGTATTAATTTTACAAATCTTATGCTGTTGTTTCTTTTGATGGCACAAACCAGTGTCGATGACGAACTTACGGGTATTGGGTTTTTCCGGATCTTATATTTTGCAACACCTAATAACTATTTACAAATGTAAAAATTGTATGTGTTTTAAATTTTTTTTAATTTAATATTTACATTTTATATTACCTATCACCAACACGGGATATCCTTATGCTTTTTGAATTACTATTTTTTAATAGGATTATCTTAAAAATTTTTTTCTGACTCTTGTTTCTCTTCGCCGACCCCTGTAAAGTCGCTTTTAAAATTGAAATTAAATATATAATAAGATACCAATTATTTCAACAGAGTGCTAGTAAAGAAAACTTATATTACTAATTAGCTGTCACAGTAAAGAAACTGCTGGGACCGTATTTTACCTTAATTAAATTTAACATTTTCTAGAAAATATTTTTTATATAACTATGCAGATTGTTGTTATGTCAATAAATTCGTTTCGTATTGTTTTATTGTCAACTTAGTTTTATTCCCATGTTGTGCGACCTTAATTTTAAAATTTGCTTATTAAAATAAATTACGGTAGATGCACATTGCGCTTTTCGTTTTAATTACCTTCCAAGTTTTCTCCTATTCGCACATCTTTTTTTATTTCTTGTGATTTTTTTAATAGGTAGCTGTACAACGAGCAAACTAGAATTTGAATGAGTGTTGAATTATTAAGCGGAACAGTGTCTGTTGAAATGCATTCCTGCATTATGTTTGAAATTCTGTAGAGAGCCGGATTTATGTAGTCCCAGAATTGACTGAAACACGCTATAATGAGCGACATAGCTTGATACATTGTCGCACCGGTTTGGATTGCATTGATTACGGTGTCTCCAGCAGTAGGTATTAAAGGCTCCGTAAAATTTAGTACTGACTCGTACCAAGGCGGTCGTATTTGGTTCCAGACCTGAAAATTTAGTGTGTCAGACAGTTGTACTTCGTTAAAAGGCAACGATATCATATGAAATCGTAAATTCCAAATATTTTGAAAACGGGTTGAAATAAAACTGAGAGATGCACATTTTTAGACCAAAGGGGGGGACGTATTCCTTTTTTTAAATATTTTTTATTTTTTAAAACTGGAGAAAGTGACGAAAAACTATCAAAACAAAAAGAGGAATATATCCCCCCTTCATGCAAATTTTTTAAATTTAAAGTTTTAATGCAACTTTTTTTTAATTTCAACCGCTTAGGATTGTTACAAAATTTCAAACTTTGGAAACAATTAGTCAGTAGATTACGATTATATACTAGAAATATACAAATCTACAATTTGGCAACTGTGTTTATATATTTTGACAGATTATGCTTTCACGTCTGACGTTGACTCTGGCCAAGTACAGGTTTTCGGGAAAATTTGAATTACTATTTGTACAATACCGTTTGAGGAAATTGTAAATGACTTGATTTAAAAAATGATGGAGAATTCTTGCATGAATGATAAAAGTCACAAAAGACGTTTGTCGCATAAACGAGTGAGTTCTTTGGAAAGAGCGAATTATGTCATCCACCAACAATAGGCTCTTTTTATTTAATATGCTTATTCAGACAATAGATAAAATATATATAAATAACAAATTGCATTAGTACAAAAGTCAGTAAAAATCAGTCTTACCAGTCAGTCTGTAAAAACATTCAGAGCAGTTAGTTAGTAAAAATCATTCGTAGTTGTTAGTACATATATAATATTTTTTTAAAGTTAATTGTGTAATAAAGTAAAATTTTTATTTTAAAAAAAATTATTTTCCATCGTGAAAATATAATTGGCGCAGTCAGTAGGATATCTCGGGATCGAAACGTATCGAACGAATCGATTGTCGTATCAACGATTAACCGGATATTGAATCTTCGACTAGTTAAGTTTGGAGTTCCAGCATCCATCGAGGACCTGGACCAATTCCTATATAGAGACTAAGGACAAGCATCGCCTTCTTCTGCAAGGATAAAAACCTGGTGAAGACAGCATCGCCGATCCAGTCAATATCCTTATAGTTCCAAATGATAATAATTTCTCTTTTAATGTGAGTACAATTTATGTCAGATACTGAAATATTAGAAGACCTTTTACAAAACTTAAATTTAGATTCTCCTTCAACTGACTCTAATTTGACCGATTTACCTTTATCCAGTAATAATTTATTAATAGATATAGCCCAATTTAAACCAGAATTTCTTAATTGTGTACCAGAATTTGATGGTAATCCAAATGATTTAAGTAGATTGTTGTCTGTAAGCGAATCAATATTAAATAAATTTTATGATAGAGCTAACCCTGCAAGTTTGCAAAATACTTATTTATTAAATAGCATAATATCGAAGTTAAAGGATAGTGCTAGAACAGTAATAAATATTCAAAATTGTAATAATTGGGAAGATTTAAAGTCTACTCTAACTAGAAAGTTCTCTTATCAAAGAGATGAAATATGTCTAATCAGGGATCTAGTAATGTTAAAACAGAATCACTACGAAACTCCTCAAAATTTTTACGATCGATGTCTACACATATTAAATTTAATTTGTAGTTATATAAATATTCATGAAATTACTGAAGCAGGAAAAATTTTAAAAAGAGAGTTATACCAAAATTTAGCATTAAAAACATTTTTATCAGACCTGAAAGAACCGTTAGGAACTACAATTCGTTGTATGAAACCTAATACTCTCAGTGAAGCCCTACAATTTGTATTGCAAGAAAATAACGTTCATTATTTACAAAATTCTCAAAAAAATAATTTTAATTTTTCAAATAATAATAATAGATTTACACCAAGAGAAAATAATGTAAATCGACGTAATTATTCTCAAGATTCAAACAGAAATTTTGAAGTTAACCGTAATCGAATCCAAAATAATTTTGAATTCAATAGAAATAGAAATCCAATTAATTCTGAGTTTAATTCTAGAACTCCCAATAATTATTTTTTGAGACAAAATAATAACAGACCTAATACTAATTTTCCCTTTCAACCAATTAATACACAATCACGACCCATGCAAAGAAACTATCCCACTAACGAACAAGTTTTCGGACAAAATCGCCAAAATAGAGATAATAATGTATTTAGACCAAATCAAAGAGTAAATTTGCCAAATCCCACACCAATGTCAATTTCAACAAGAAACACATTCCAACCTAATAGGACCACACCTTCGAATTATTTTAAGTCTAATAGCCCACCAAATTTTAAAGTTGAAGAAGCATACCATAACCATGACCATGACAGTAATGACGTGTACAATAATCAAACTAATTCAAATAGAACTAATGAAAATTTTTGTTAAGAGCCTCGGAAACCAAACTACAAGAAAATATTCCTATAGAACCCTTAACTATTTCTTTTAATTGTTCCAATTCTAGTGAATTACCATATATAGTTTTTCCGGAGCATAATTTAAAAATTTTAATAGATACCGGATCGACAAAATCTTTTTCGGATCCTGAAGTAGCTCGTCAATTCTATCCAACCTTAATACAAAATGACCCTTTTATAGTTTCTACAGTTTTCCAAAAATCCTCTCACGATTGCAGTGTCAGTCTCACCCCCTCAAAAATATTCAAATTAAAAGACACCCTCAAATTAAAGTTTTATTTATTTAAATTCCATAATATATTTAATGGCTTAATTGGATTAGATAATCTCAGATTATTACATGCCAACATAAATTTCCAGAACAATTACCTAGTAACCCTACGTGCAAATATTCCGATTAGTTATTATAAAGTTAGCAATTCTTTTAATAACCTTGTAACAATACCGCCTAAAATGCAACAAGTAATTAAGATAAAAACTTCCATTCCTCAAGGAGATATTATAATACCTTATTCAAAAATGCAAACCTGCGAAATTCCGGAGTGTTTAACTACAGCAAAAGATAGTTGTGCACTCACCACAATTATAAATAATTCTACCAGTAGCGTAACTTTAGATTTTTCTGAACCAATTACAGTTGAAAAATTTGAAGAAACAAATATTCAACATTTTGAAATTCATAATAAGTCGGTTGTTAATAATCCACTAGATATAAACAATATCAGAACTAATCATATGAATAAAGAAGAAAAAGAACAAATAATTAAATTATGTTTAGAATATCAAGATATTTTCTATAAAGAAGGGGAACCACTTACTTTTACTAATAAGATAAGACATAACATTCGAACGACTGATGAAATACCCGTGTATAGCAAAACCTATACATACCCTTTTGTGTATAAACAAGAAGTAACAAATCAAATTAAAAAAATGCTAGATTCAAATATAATTAGACCTAGTAATAGCCCTTGGCGATCGAATATTTGGGTAATCCCAAAGAAACTTAATAATTTAGGTGAAAGACACTATAGAGTAGTAATAGATTATAGGAAACTAAATGAAAAAACAATTGATGATAGATACCCGTTACCAAATATTACAGATTTATTAGATAAACTAGGAAAATGTCAATATTTTTCAACTCTAGATTTAGCAAGCGGACATCATCAAATTGAAATGAATGAAAAATATATTGAAAAAACCACTTTTAGTACCGAAAATGGACATTACAAGTTTTTACGCATGCCTTTCGGATTAAAAGGAGCGCCATCTACCTTCCAACGAGTTGCCGATAATATTCTAAGAGGTCTACAAGATGAAACTTGTCTAGTATACCTTGATGACATTATTGTATATTCAACTTCCCTTCAGGAACATATAGTAAAATTACGTAAAGTATTTCGAAGATTAAGAGAAGCAAATTTTAAAGTACAGTTAACCAAATCCGAATTTCTTCGAAAAGAAGTAGCATATTTAGGCCACATTGTAACCCCAGACGGTGTTAAGCCTAACCCTGATAAGATTGAAGCCATTCAAAAATTTCCCATTCCAAAAACACCTAAACAAATTAAAGGATTTTTAGGATTATTAGGATATTATAGACGTTTCATAAAAGATTTTGCTAAAGTAACTAAACCGTTAACAAAGTGCCTCAAAAAAGGAGCTGAAATTTAACTTAACGACGGATATCTAATTTACTTATAAATGAACCAATACTTCAGTACCCCAATTTTAGCAAAACTTTTAACCTTACTACAGATGCATCTAATGTAGCTATAGGAGCCGTACTTTCACAAGGCACCCTAGGAGAAGACTTACCTGTGGCTTACGTATAAAGAACATTGAATAGCTCCGAACAAAATTATTCGACCATAGAAAAAGAATTGTTAGCTATTGTTTGGGCAGTAAAGTACTTCCGTCCTTATTTATACGGGAGCAATTTTTTTATAATTACGGACCATAAACTCTTACAATGGTTATTTTCTCTAAAAGACCCCAATTCTAAACTTTTAAGATGGCGAATTAAGTTAGAAGAATATGATTATCAAATACTCTATAAAACCGGTAAAACTAATCTAAATGCTGATGCATTATCACGAATAGAAATTCATACTAAAGAAAAGATTATTTTTGGACCATAGTAGATGAGATCTTAACAGAAACTGAAAACTACGAAAAAACACCAATTTTTAATAGCCCTAACAAACGTCTTGAGACACCACCCCCATCTACTTCCAAAGAACCTGAACAATTTGAAAAAAATAACACATTACAGCCAGACTTAGACGAAATTTCAATGATTATAAATTTAGACGAAGTTCCTATACTAGAACAAGAAATATTAGTAGACAATGACATTAACGACAATAATGATGATAGACCAGTTAACTCAGATAAAGACAACACCGTACATTCAAATTTTGATGAAAACCCCATAGTAGGTATTCCCATAACCGACTATGCCGTAAATTATGGTATAAATCAGATAATAATAGATTCAGTACTTCACTCACCTGCAAAACCAAAATGAAAAGTTCTGTTTGGTAACAAACAAAGATTTTATATACAAATTTCAAAAAATAATACTGCAAATGATAATGTCAATTTTATAAAAGAATACATAGCACCTGAATTTAAATATTACTTATATTTTGAAGATCCAAATCTTTTCGGTATGTTTACAAACACATTTCAAGTCATCTTTAATTAAATTGATAAGATGTAATAAAAAATTAATAGACGTTCTAGATAACGAAGACATACATGATACATTATCATGAAGGCAAATCGAATCACCGCGGAATAGAAGAAACTCTAAATCGAATCAAAGATAAATTTTATTGGCCTAATATGAAAAAAGCTATTCAAACCTTTATAAATGAGTGCGAATTATGCCAACAGTGTAAATACGACCGACACCCAGTCAAAATCCAAATGAACATTACACCCACAGCAACAAAACCCTTTGAAATAATACATATGGATACGTATACATTCGAAAAGACAAAATTCCTTAAAATAATTGACAGTTTTTCTAAGTACGTTCAAGCATACTACATAAATGCCACTTCAGGCACTGAAGTAGCCGATAATCTAATAAAATTCTTTTCACATCACAGTATCCCAAAACAAATAATTGCGGATAATGGAACAGAATTTAAAAATTCTGTTATAACAGAACTCTTATCACTCCATAAAATCAAAATTCATTTCTGCTCTCCTGATCAACCTCAATCGAACGAAATTATAGAAAGATTTCATTCTACAATAATTGACCATTTAAGATTTTTAAACATGCAAGGATTTTCAAGTACGCCAATGAAAGTATAAATGACTTATGCTATCTTAGCTTATAATAATACAATACATTCAATGACAAAGTTAAAACCATCGGATATAATCAACGGACATATTACTAACAATGACCCTTTCAATTTAGAAATCGATAAAATAATGTTAAATGACTACGTAAATCAACATAAAGACCGAACTAAATTATTATACTCAAAAATAAACGAAGATTTACGCGACAAGAAGAAAGATTATATAGAAAAAATTAATGTAGTTCGGGAAGACCCTAAAATATTTGAACCTTACCCCAAGGCTTACATAAAAAATACCAAACGTCAAAAAAGTGCGAATAAATTCCACGAACCAATAAATATTAGGACTGTTAATAAAAAACGTAAAACTATAACCACCTCTAAACATGGAAAAATTCATATGAGTAATATTAAACGTCCTCTTAAACGACTATACTCCTTCAATAATTAAACAAATTATTTTTAGGTTACCGAGCATCCTCGGAGCTCAGGAATCTATTACAACCAGAAAACTTGATTAGACAACTTCAAACAAACCAGACAAACTACAAAAATCAATTGTAACCCAAAATTCACTAGCAATATTCTTGATCGATAAAGTCAATAAAACTATAAATATTTTGAATGACAATCAGCAAATATTAGAGAATAAAATTATTTCAATAGAAACCATAGTACAGAACCAAGTTAATTTTCAACAAAGTACATTTATTAAGGCCACCTTAATTGAATTAATCAATTAAAAATTTTGTATCCCAGTATAATTACTATCAAAGAATTATACAAACTTTTAAAGGATATATTCAAAAACTCAAGTAAACCTCAAATACCTATTGAATTAACTCTAGATAATGTATTATTATTCAAAAATATTATAAAAGTATCTTGCTTTATTCTAAATAACAAAATAACTTTTATCTTGCATGTACCAGTCACATTGAACCACGAATTCAACCTATATCACCTTTATCTTGTACCCATCCCAAAACAGGGTCAGTTTAAGGTAATTATGCCTGAAAATAAATTTATTATTCATAATAAATTGTACTACTCATTTATGAGTAAACCTTGCATCGAAGTATCCGAAAAAAGCTATATCTATATCTATATCTATATCGTCAAGAAGTTCCAGTCGCCTGTCACCAGAGACTCATGACAATATCCTATCCGACAATCCAAAGGCTTGAAGGAACCAATCAATGGATTTTAATTTTGCCAAAAGTCAATACCGTAACTCTCAGCTGCAGTTCCCAAGAAGAAACCATGCAACTGATTGGAACGCAGTTAGCCACGATTCCCGTACATTGTAAACTCCCACCTTAGAAGAAACCATCCTGAATGAAAAATTAATAGCTAAGGAAAGACAACCTGTATTGTTTCCATCCATTAGTGACCAGCCGCTAGGACAATCTGAGACAATATCCCATACTAGCTTACAACAAATCAACCTGGATGATCTCCAATCCATTAGGGAAAACATCATCCATAATCAACCAGAACTTCAAGCAGATATCATCCCTTTGGTACCTAGCACATGGACGATTATTCTTTATCTCATTCTGATATTCTTCCTTATAATTTTGTTATGCCGAAGGTGTTCAAAACAAGTCAGTGGACGACGTCAAACCCAAAACGCTACCCTGGAGCTACAAGACATTCATCTTCCTCTGTGACATCGGAACCCGAATCTTCGAGGGGAGGAATTATGTCATCCACCAACAATAGACTCTTTTTATTTAATATGCTTATTCAGACAATAGATAAAATATATATAAATAACAAATTGCATTAGTACAAAAGTCAGTAAAAATCAGTCTTACCAGTCAGTCTGTAAAAACATTCATAGCAGCTAGTTAGTAAAAATCATTCGTAGTTGTTAGTACATACATAATATGTTTTTAAAGTTAATTGTGTAATAAAGTAAAATTTTTATTTTAAAAAAAGTTATTTTCCATCGTGAAAATATAATTAGCGCTAAATACCATTAATAATAGGTAATGTAATAGTTGCTAAAAAGTTATATCTAGTTTTAATTTATGCGGTTTCAAATTTTTATTACTAATATGGTTATGTATAGTGCCAAATTAAAGTTGTTAAGGATATAAATTTTTAGGTTGATGTATATTATCGAAATTTTTATTTGTTATTTGTAAATAAGTTCTAAAAAAATGCCCCAATCAAAAATATTGAAATTGAAATACTTATATAGTTTTTATGAGAGACTCTATAGGAAAAATTTTGTAAAGTACTATATTTTTTCATTTCACTGCACCACTTCTCCATAAATTTAATCAACTGCAAACATATATTATACCCCATTCGTTCTTATGGGAGTCAAAAAAATTAAATCTATTTTCTATTAAAACCGGGCCTGTGCAGTATTCTCCTGGAAAAGCAATGTTGCCAAAACAGTTTTGTTGAAATTGTATTCGTTTCTCTTTTTGTTTCATGTAATCAACTCGGAAGAAAGGAGACGTGGTTATAGTTTATATATATATATATATATATATATGGAATATATGGTCTATAAGGAAACAAACGTTTTTCGTCGGAAAAAGTCATGTAATGATGTCGACTCTTAAGGTATTAAGAAATAGTTATTTATGGCTCTTGTTAATGTATTTACATTTTAAATATGGTCTAAAAGGAATTGAAAATATTTTTGAAGAATCTGTTTAAAATATACTTTCTAGTACAACAAAATCGCAATTAATTGGATTCATTTCATGTACAGTTACTCTAAAACTATGTGCAAATAGATAGACGGAAAGCAGTGATAAATAAGAACAAAATTTGAAGGAGTAGTAAATATATTGAAACTTTACAAACAACCTGTATCTGATAGGATTTATGTACTTATACAAAATACAAAATAATGCATATTTTCAAATGGTATGTAGAACGTGTCATTTGCAACAAAATGTTCTAATAAGTTTCTTTCTAACATCATTAGTTTATACAAAAATTCACTTTAAACATTTACTCTAAATTTTATACGTAGCAACATCGCACACTTATAATAAAAATATGAGTCATGTACCCACGAATATCTACCTAATCATAAAATTGTGTTAGTTTGCAGAAGATTTAGATGGTTTAGTCGTTTTATGCTTATCGTTTGGTAAAGTTGTTTCAATAATCAATTAAAAATGGCGTTTTATTCAAATCAAGAATATCACGACATGTTAATTAATCTAATCCGCGATGTTTTGTGTCAATTTCCCAAAGATTGTTTCGTAGTCTCTTTAGTTTCGTTTGTTTCGAGTTGTTATTTGAAGATAATTCAATTAATTCCAGAAACTTGATCTAATTACTGACGGCTCTGACAGTTTCCTGAACATTTTCAAAATCGCAAAGTATTCTGGAAAACGTTCAGACTTAAGTCTTTAGTATGTTTTAGTGAATTTCGCCAGTCAGATGATTTTATTTCTTTTACTGTTAATTTTTGCAATAAATTTGAAAACAATAACATTTTTGAATAGAGAATGAAGAGATCTTTTGAATGATGTATCAAAAAGCTTCTAATTCCCATTTGAGGGTTATAATCGTTACTCAAATGTCCAGTGTAAGGATGAATTTTTTCGAAATCGAAAATTTACGACTTTTTATAAATATTCGTATGCATAATAATTTATTTCATTTGGTTATTTCGCACTGGAATTATGGGGTACTGAATTTTTAGTAGATTTTTTATTACTAGCCTTTTTCAAAAAATAGTAACATGCACGAAATATTTGTTTTTACCTGCTACATTTAGTAATTTTTAATACCTAGAAAAGTAAACATGTACAAAAAAATATGGGTTTCCAAAGAATTGAACAATTTCTCTTTATTAATGTGTAAACTTTATACGTGTTTCTTTTTTTTATTGGCTCTCCAGTCATCATCTCATTCAGCCAGACTCACGAATTTTATTATTATTACAATTTGAAATTGAAACATTGACTCGAACCCGGGACTCCTGGGAAAATTTTATTTAACTTATTTTCAAATCTACAGTAAATGCTCACCTCTTATCTACCTACTCCCTTAAAAAAAATTAAATAAAAATAAAATGGCTACTCACGTGTCTTCTTTCCAAACAATTGGCCCAATCGGATTGTTTCGTAATAACTGGTAGCAAAATTTCGAATAATTCGGTAGTATTTCCTACAAATAATAATATTTCTGTAGAAGCCGAAATTAGTTCATAACAATGTATTGGTTCCAGGATTGTCGATGTTGTATTATCGGTTTTACACGATCCATCAGCATTACACAGAAATGCTTCACATTTTGTATTCAATATTGGCGGCTTTTTCATCGATTGTGAAAAACTACTCGAAATAGAATTGAGAATCAAGTGAAGAACTTTGAATTTGTTCATACATAGTATCTGAAAAGAAAAACTAGAGATTATTTTAACGGCAATAATACATATTAGAGAGTTTTATTAGATACATAAAGGAGACTTACAATAAATAAAAAAGAATAAAGTATTCAATTAACTAAAGGGGAAAAATACAAAAAAAGTAAAAGGATGCTTAATAATGAAATAGAATAGGAAAATATTTTACAAGACAAAAAAGCAAACACTACCTAGAGAAACGATCATAAGAATTATAAACGATTATTTTAGGTTTAATGACTATAGTAAACCCAAGAAAAAGAAGATTTTAACTAAAGAGAAAAATTGTATCCTTTTGGATTCCAGGGGAAGTATTTAAACAATTCCTAATCCCGTTAATGTGTCAGATTATTCTTCTAGTTTATAGGGTACTGTGTCATAGTAGGTCCCTCCGTTCTTCTTGCCGCTAACATCGAGTGGCCTTTTACACAAAGCTCGAATCTTTTGCTAGTTGGTCTATTGCACCTGTTTTTTCCTTCCGGTGTTGACAGTTGATGAAACCGACTTTAGTTTTTCTGAACTGAAGTGTGGTCTAACCTCTAGTGCTTTCCTATATCCAATATTTTAAATTTGCCTATTTGGTTTGATTTTAGTTAGTTTGTGTCAAATCTAACCTTTTCACTTATAGTGGGCTTGGTTCTTTTCTTTTGGGGGAGCGTTTCCCCAATTTCCCATACCATTGTAAGGGCTTGATCGTTGTGCCTGGAGATGCCAGACGTATTTGGCAACAAACTGGTTGCCATTTACCACTCTGAGTTTCCTTTTCCCCGATTCTTTTCACGTTCCTATGTGGGAATTTGTTATGATTATGCAGGTCTCATCCTTTCTTATTGGTTGTCTGACTTGTGTGGCAACTCACTTGCTTTTCTGTTTTTCTACCCTGTTTTGGGTGCCCTTCTTATTCCATCTATCTAAGCTTGTTTTATATTATAGTATTTGGCTCTTTATTTCCTCTTCCTCTCGCGAGTATTATTTTCTCACAGTTATTTTTACATTTTTCAACAGTATCCGGTTGTTTTTGAGTTGCATACGTGCACTAAAAGTGTTGACCCACTTTTTGTTCTTTTCTATTGAAGAGTATATATTAACTATTCAAATATTAATTGTTTCATTTTTGATGTTAAGTTTACCACATATTTTTGATAATTTTACTTAATTTTTACCATTTACTTATTTAATATGAGATGTCAACTTTAACTTTAAATATTTGATTTTTGCTGTTTTATTAATTTTAATTAGGTATGTTATTGATTGTATCCTTAAACATTTTCTAAGACTTTTACTTTGGTGATTTGTAGGCCTGATGATGACTTACTGTAGTCGAAATTAGTCGTCCCTCTTTTTATACATTAAATTATTACGTGGTAATGATTTGGAGTTTTTTTGGTTAATTTAATTTTCAGCCGATATTTGTCAATATTATGAAAGCTGCAATATAGTAAAATAAAAATAAATGTATTCACAACTGATATTTTACTAGGATTTAAAATGAACAGAAAAAGTATATTTTTCTATTCCGGAGCATTCTTATAAATAATTTGACCTAAATAAAAATATTTACTAACAAACCCGATTATAAGTGAATATTTTTATAGAAAAGATTACATACCTTAAGCAATAAAGCCCAGTTTGGCTGAGGTTGTGCTAGCAAAACAATAATTTCCAATGCTGTTGTTACATCTGGACTTAAATCGTTTTGTTTGACTCCTTGTTTCGAATTAGTCTCAAATATATTTGGTAATGTAAATACGATCCATGGAGCTACTCCAAAAGCTCTTGACTTAAACATTTCAACATTGTCCAAACCTTTTCTGAATACCTTAAAATGATTTAATGAATGTTTAATTACGGCACGAATGAATTCGTACAATTAAATGAATAAGCTTTTAGAATTCAAGGATTTGAAAATAAAGAAAGTTATACATACATGAAATTCCAATTAAAGAACGTATGAAAGGAATTGAAAAACCAAAAAAATATATATGTAATTAATTAAAATAATTTTATAGTTAAAGCTGCTCTAAAAACGGGTTAAGTATGGAATCTCCTTAGAATAGTTCTTAGTTATAGAAAATGTATACTAATAGTATAGTATTTTCTGTTTTGATGTGCTTCTAATAATAATTTATTATAAAATTGATGTGTAAATGGGATACTGTTGAGCAATAAATGCTATTTTATTTATTTATTTATAAAATTTTAATTAGTAATAATTACATATACCCCACGGTGAGTTCATAAGAATTAAAATATTATCAAATTTATTAATACCTAAAGCTCATAATAATAGTCTTCAAAAAGAAATCAATATTAAAATTTAAAATATTAATAAATACTAAAAAAAGCTGAATATTTAATACGTGATACATCCTTAACTCCATTCCTGACGTTTGAATTCCTTGATATCGCCACATACCCAATTCTTCTTTTCTTCTTTGTAATACTAGTAATATTTTTTTATACAGTATTATTCTTTGTTAAAAAAATTTTAATTATTCTATGTCATGTTTTGCTATTTTATTATATCTTCAATTTTATTCATAATTTGTTGCAAATCCCTTGTAAACCCAATTCATCAATAATAATATGATCGATATTTTATTTTCATTCAAAATTTACGTACTTATATTTTAAAATTTCAAAATAATGTTAATATACTTAGATGTGAACTAGTCAAATAACAGCATATTGGAGCTCATTAAGTAAAAATTTTAATTTCTAATTTCTATCTTAAATATTGCTTGCACGTTTAGACTTGATTAATTATAATTATATAATAAAGATTTTTCTCTTTATTCTCTTTATTGAAAAAAATAAAAAAAATAATAAATTTGATTATTCCGTCGGTTAAGCTTGAAATTTTCTAATTAAGTTCATTTCATTTCTTTTGGTACTTTTTTTATTAAAATTTATTCTTATTGTTGAATTTTATTTACTATCAACTTGTTTCAACCAACTACATAAGAACTTTTGTTCCATATTTATTTTTTTTAATTATTGCCAGATCAGAATTCCATTATTTCGAATTTCCACTATTCATATTGAATTAATTTGGCATATTAAATTTCGATTTCGATATTTTTAATAACAAAAATCATATTACAGTATATATTTATATCGCTTACTTTGAATAATATATCAACGGGAGACCCTCTTAACAGTAGACAAGTTAATAACTCTTGGCATTTTGTATGAATATCCCTTAGTATTTTGCTGGTTGTACTATAAGAAAAACCGACAAATTCTTTAGCATTTTCACAAATTGCAGGCAACAGCTCTGAAACGCAAACTAACAAGTTGCTTATATCAACAACGATTAGATGAGTCCTTATTTCGGATGGTACACTCTGCAAAATATAAAACAAATTCTTTTTAACTGCGTGATAAAATTTATCAAGAAGAACTCTAAAATCCCAATTTTAGGGGAAAAATCACAAAAGAGTAAAGTGCGTAGAAATGGAGGTAAATAAGAGAATTAAAGAGAAAAAACTTAAAGAAATGCGAGTAAAGGATGAAGAAGAGTCGGGAGAAGGCAGTGAAGTAAGATCAAGGAGCGCAGTAAGGAAAGAGGAAAAGGAAAAGCAAACTAATAAAGAAAATGTGGAAATTGATGAGGAAGTTAGAGAGCAACGGATTAGGGAGCTTTGTAAAATTGTATTTGGTAAATCTAAGAAGAATTTTGAAACAAAGACAGAAACGGCTAAAAAAGAAGAAAAAGAAATACAGATAATAAACATTGATAAGTGTACAGAGGAGAAAGCGAAAGAAGAAACAGTTATAGAATAAACAAATCTATGGAGCAGTGAAGTAGCCGAAATTATGGAAACAAAATCAAGCGGAAAGGAAGAGGATTGGAAACAGTCGGGGTCGAGCAAGAAGGCAAAGAAAAGGAAGGAAAAAATAACAGACGAGAGAATAAAGATAGTACCAGATTTCAGAAGGAGGAATGTGAAGATAATGAAAGTAGAAAGGAAATGGAAATAAAAGAAATAGAGGTAGGAAAACCAAATCCGGAACCAAAGACACCGTCAGTAGTGATAGAAGGCACACCGAAAAACCATAAAGAATTCGTAAGACAGGTGAGTGTGTCATATAATCAAATAAATTCTCGATTCAGTTTAGTAGAGATATTGTAAAAATTTTTATTGATGCAAAAGAACTAAGAGAAATTCTTGTAAATCACTTGAATGAAAAAATTTTTACACATATACTCATAAATTGGACAAATACAAAAGAACCGTATTAAAAGAAATACCAAATTTAGAGATTGAATACACAAAACAACAATTAGAAAGTAAAACAAAATTAATAATAGTGAACATCATACCAATGAAGGGCAAAGATCCCAACAACCAAAATTATAGTTATTTGATACAGATAAATAGAGAAGATGACCTTAAAGATATATATAAAATAAAAGAACTTGATAAGTTGAAAATAAAGTTGGAACCATATGTAAGGAGAAACAAGGTAACGCAGTGCTACAATGTTACAACTGCCAAAGATTTGGACACTCGCAGGCAAACTGCAACATGGAACCACATTGTGTGAAGTGTGAAGAAGACCACATCACGAGAGAATGTAAAATAGTAAAGACAAGTACGAGCAAAGTAAAATGCTTCAATTGCCAGGGAGATCACACGGCAAACTATAAAATGTGCCCAGTGTATATAAAATACACATAAAGTATTTAGAAGAAATTGAGGAGTACAGCAATAAGACTTTGAGAAAAGTTAATAGAAATTATGAAGAATGAAAGAAAATTACAATCAATAATATAAGACAAGGTATTACTTATAGCCAAGCAACACAAATGAACTATAATCAAAATCAAATAGTAAACCAAAATTATGATAACAAAATTAATGAAGTACAAAATTTGGCAAAAGAATGGAATGAAATTAGAAAACTAGATGTGATGATACTCGTAAAGTTAATGAAAGAGATAAAAGATGAACTAATAATAAAAAGTTTTATGGAAAGGGTTAATATATTTCTAGAATATAAAGAAATATACAATCAAAGTCAAAATATGAAGAAATATATAATCAAAGTCAAAAGTAAAATTGTAAGTAAAAAGTAAGGAAAGAGCAAGGGCTTAAATAATTAACAATCAATAATATAGACCTAGCTTAGGCCGAAAGAAAAGCGTAGAAAGAAATAAAATAAATTAAAGGAAATGAAAACACAGTGAAAAATAAAATATTTTGGTGGTTTACAGAACAAATAAATAGATAAATTATATATGAAAAGGCAACCCCATATTATTATTATTATTATTATTATTATTATTATTATTTTATCAAGAAGTTGAAAGAAAAGTAAAATACAATAAGAGGTATGAGTATAAATTTTTCCTCCTATATAGATGACAACAAGCATTGGTTATATATAATAACAGTATTGCGTATCTTTAGTTACCTGAGTATATCGAACTGTTAATATGGTCAATGATTCATTCAATAATCCAGCAAACACCCTCTGTGCCATTTTTGGAGGAACTGTATTCCATAGATCCTCTTTTGTACCTAAATATATATTTTTTAATAAAGTTACTTACAGTCTATCAGAAGAATTTAACCTTTCATGTACAACCACCACATTTGAATAACGTAAGAGCCTCTTTCTGATTCAAAAAAAGGCTTGTCACTTTCCCAATCCAAACACTCAGCGTCTTGTAGAATGTAAAGAGAAACAAGCCTACAATGAAGGTCTAATAGTCTTTCTGCCAAAGCTTCGCAGATCTCGTGGTATTTCTTGTAGCTGTTTTGCAATTCTTCAATATTTAGGTTCTTGATATCTTTCATTAGTTTAATGTAGTACCAGAGGCAATTTTTTAATAAAGCAGCTGCTCCTATTGTTCCTGTAAGAACAGTTAAATCTGCGTGGTCTAGTGCTTCTTGTGTTAATATGTTGAGATGAGCTAAAATATCCAGTTAAGCAGACAGATTATTAAAACTTTTAAAATTTTGAGCCATTAGACGGATTACTGTTACCACATTTAAAGCTGAAAATTATTTTAAATAAAATATTTTACCTAACAACTGATCCGCTGTTTTTGCAATCAAAGAAACAAATTTAGAAGGATAGGAATCTTTAATTATTCCTTCCTGTTCATCTTCAGCATGTTTATTAGATTTATCTTCCTGTGTTGGAAGGAATCCCGATGGTTGTTTATGGGCGGCAATATATTCTTCTTCCCACCACAATACCAGTTTTATGGATGCAAACGAAGCTGATCTTGGAAAATCCAGCTTTCCTCCAATGATTCCTGGACATATGGTTTCTTGGAGAATTGACTGTTTACTCTAAAAACAAGATATAGTGGAAGATATTATTTAAAATAGAATATGGACAATTCAGAGATAAATGTACATTCTTGAATTAGGATTAGGGCGATCCACAATCACTATTATTTTATGATTTTTTGCTAATGAAACACATGATTATTTCTATATTATTCTTAAACTTTCTCTTATAGTATATTTGAACTACCTAATTGATTTTTTGGTAATTAGTAAATAAAAACATTCGTTTACTATTTCCAATACAAAACAAAACAAAAATGAAAATCCAAATCAAGATTGTTTACATTTATAAATACATAAAGCATAATTATTATTTTCAAATCAAATATTTTTCTAATATACTTGTGTTAAATTTATAAAAATCTGTATTTCCTTATAAATGAAAATCAGAAAATATTTTTTTTTAGATTTTAAATTTTTATTTCTAGTGATATGCTTCAGAGGTAAGGGTAACTTTAACCTAAATATTTTTGATATGTGTATTTGATAGTCAATAATTTTAACATATTTTAATTCCATATTTTTAACTGTCCAAAATATTTTCACGTTATTTTACAAAAATTAAGGATTTGCATGTGCAATTTTTAAATGTAGTTATTTTGTGAAATAACTTAGTGTTCACTTTTGTAGTTAAATTATCTGTACATAATTTATATAACATTAAAAAACTAAATCAAAATTATTGATTTTCAGTCAGTTAGTACTTTTTTATCAATGAAATTTTTCCCATGAAAATATGATCTTTTTCAGGCTGAAAATAATATTCTAGTTGATTGTTAAGTAGTTAAATCTTCTATACATGATTTAAACAATATTAAAAAACGGAATCAAAATTATTGACTTTCAGTCAGTTAGTCCTTGTAGCACGCTGCTGAAGAAATTTATTAATGAATTTTATTCCCTGAAAATTTTAGGTTATTGAGGTTGAAAATCATATTGCACTTGATTGATGTGTAGTTAAATCTTTTATATACGATTTAAACAAAGTTAAAAAAATAAATCAAAATTATTTACTTTCAGTCAGTTAGTACTTGTAGCACGCTGCTGAAGAAATTTATCAATGGATTTTTCCCTGAAATTTGAGGTTTCTGGGGTTGAAAATTATATTTCAGTTCATTCTTTTGTAGTTAAATCTTCTATACATGATGTAATTAACAATCAAAAAATAAATAAAAATTATTGACTTTCAGTCAGTTAGTCCTTGTAGCACGCTGCTGAAGAAATTTATCAATGAATGTTTTTCCCTGAAAATTTTAGGTTTTTGAGGATGAAAATCATATTCCACTTTCATGAAAAAATATTGTTCGATTTTTGATTTATGTTTATTTTTGTCGCTCTCTATATTGAAAACTGTGGATTTTTGAACAGGCATAACAAACTATTTAATTAGTGTAATTAGGTGATAGTGGTTGTTAGTGAGTAAATATAATTAATTCGTCATTAGAACAATTACTTCGATTAGAAAAAAATTATACTGTTAATTTCTCTAGCTACCATTGATTATTTTTAACACAACCTTTTAATCCTTGTTAAATTTAAATGTAAAGTTATGACATTTATTAGTTTAGTAGTTAAATCAATTTTAATGTTAACATGTCGACTTAATATTCAAATTTCAAATAATATACTTTCTTAATAATTTTTCTTTTTAAAAACCTTAAATTCTGAAAGAAAAGATCCTTTCTTTATTTAATCCAGTGGCGTGGTATAGAGTTAGGGTAACTTTAGCCATCACATTTTCAACTGGATAAAAGTCAATAATTTTCATCTGTTTGATTACTTTTTTATTTTGTTTAAATAGCAAGTAAACATTTTCAGTATACAAAACTGAAATATTCAAATGTTATAACAGTTATTTTTCCGATTAACGACAAATGGTGGTCTCCTTATGTATGTTTTTTTAAGAGGCTTGCCTTATAATTTACACGTTAAATCACCAGGACAGATTCAATATTTTTAGAAACTTAGAACTCAAAATATTACAAAAAAGAAAACATTTATTAATTGAATATACAGGCCCTCGTTTTGGATAATTAAAGGTTATCTATTATTTAAACAACATCGAGGTATCTCAAAATTTTTTTTTATTTTCAGCCAGATGTGCAAAAATTTTCAGGGCTAGTATATGGACATTATTGAAAAAAATTATCAGAGTATTATTTTTTTTATAATAATTTGTAATTTTCGGAGAAGAACTTTTACCTTAGTTTTTCTCAATGTTATTTTTTTTTATTTTTCAAATGTGACATGTACATTGAAAACTGTGTATTTTTGAATACAAATATATTTGTTATTTCATAATGCCAATTAGTGGTATAAGTATGGTATCCGAATTTTGAATCATCCTGTATACAACGCATTTGAAGCAGTAAAGCCATTGGTGACTTTTAAATTAGCCAATTTTATTTTACCAGAAAATGATAAGGGTTATTCAAGATGATGACTATAGAAAGTTTGAAGACAATTTCGAAAACATCCTGTATTTTATTAATGAAGATTAATATATTTTGCAATGCGTCTGATGTAATTTTTTGTAGAAGTTCTACCCCTACGGTACTACTATGCAAAAAATTAAATTTTGTTTCATCTTTAAAAATAGAAACATTTTTATTCATATTTGCTGATAATAAAATTTTAGTCTGCTTGTATTACTCCTATAATATAGATATCATGAATTTCAGAAAAACCTTAAAAATTTATGTCATATGACCCTACAGTACACTTTCATTTTAATTTACTATTTTCTCCGTAGTTACATGGTACTGGTATGAAACCAAATGGAGAAACCTGCGTTAATAATTAAATAAATACTAATGTTTGTATTTAGGTAGCCACAAACATTTTAAATCTGAATTAAGTTTCTTGATGTAATATAAATTGATCTGTTTCCTGCATCATGTTTTAGTTTGAGGTGTGTATTTTTTATTTTTTATTTTACACAGTACAGAAAATGGAAAATATTTTTTGTGCAGAGGGCCTCCTGGACGGGTTTTCATTTACACAGGTGTTAATACTTGGGAAGTAGAGAAGAAGAAAGGGAAATATAAATTAATAAAATAATGGTATATAATAACTAGAGTTGCTCAGTAAACAAAACACATTTACTGGAAACATTATATATTTTTTAATACTAAAGCACATATTATTATTAATTTTTACTTATTTTTTCCAGGAGAAATTTGGATTGCCTGTTAGTCAACATCTGTGAAGATATTCAGGGTATAGTGAGTGATTCTATGCTTTGAAATTTTTTTAAAAAAATTTCGTTTTTGTTGTGTTTCTTGTTTTTATTTTGTCGATTAGGTATGGACCTGGTATTGCAGCCTCTAAGAGTTTTTAACTTGTTTAATAAATCGCATTCCAAAGATGTCTTTATGAGTTTAGGCAAAGTATTCTGAATTATAACAATGAAAAGATAAATTATACTTATATATATTTATTATGAATAGTTTCGACAAAGTAATAAGAGTTGAAACAATTAATTTAATGTTCTGAATTAGTTAATTAATGAAGTCATTATATTTAGAAATTAAGGCAATTTAATTATAAAAATTATAAAAGATAAAAAAGAGTTTCGTATTTAAAAAAAAGTAAAGTTAATGTTGTCCCGTTGTATTTTAAATTTAAGTAAGGTATTTTATAGTACTATTATATATATTTTATATAGCCTACAAACTTCAACAAAAGTTTGTAAAATAACTGCTGTAATTATCAATAAACCAATTTTCTAGAAATTCTTCCACGATTCTATCGAAATATATTTCCCATTTAACCACATTTCTAATTTCTACAATTAACGAAATAATACTACCCTTTTTAAAAAATAACCTCCTTGTTATATGGATATAAAATAAATAACAAAAATATTATTATTGCAAATATTTTTCATTGGAATCTGATTTCATTATACGATATACTCTAATTAATTGATAATAATTAAGTAAACGTTCTATTTGTTTATTGATCCAATTACTAGGATACTATATTAATGTAATTATTCAATTCTATGAACTAAATTCACTTAAGAACATAAAAGCACTAGTAAAATAACCAAATAAACTCTAGATTTAAGTGAAATGCTTACTGTATAATACTCCATGTCGCGCTGTATGAGAATAGTCACTTTATCCATTAAATTTCCATCTTCCATTACCTCCATCTTTTCACTTTAAAGGAACTAAGCTTTCAGTAAACTTTCACCATATGCTGTTATGCCTTCAACGATGTTTTAAGTTTTGTGCAAATTTACCTGCTTTGATTTTGTGTTGAACTTATTGATCAAACTTAATGGATGAAGCACGGTTCTACTCCTAATCTTTATATAACTTTCTCACAATCTGAAAATTTTTTGTAAGAAAATGTTATGCACTGTGTCCGTAAAGTATGGAATAAATTCATTATTTCCTAATTCAAAAATATTCTTAAGAAATCCTGAAAAAATATATTTTTCTAGACAATTTTTTATTATATGAGATCATCCACATGTAAGTTATGACGTCATCGACCATTATTTTAAATACAATGCCCTGTATTTTATGATATTTTTAGATTATCTTTAAAGAGCTGATTCCGGCAAAGTATCACACTTGGAGAAGGGGCATTTTAGAATAATAATTATGAATTTTCGTTACAATCGAAGAAAACTCTTACCACAAAATTTTTAATAAATTTGAAAACTAGTTTCGACCTAACACGGTCATCATCAAGTCTAAAAGTGAACAAATTGAACAAATAATAAAAAAGAATATGAAGCATAAAATAACAAATAAAACTTATCGCAATATAAAATAAAATTGACATCCGAAACTGCAATATGAAGTGATATTATAATGAAAAATTAAAATACATTGAGGTTACACTAATAAGCGGAGGTAAATAAACTTAACAACAAGGCAAACATTAACACTAAAGTCAAATTAAAATTAAAAAGAATAGTTGAATTAAAGCTAGCTTGAGACCACCATTAAGTGCTGATTTAGGGGCCAACAAACCTAAAGGCTTGCAACCAAACGTTAATAATCCATCCAAAATCGTAAAGAACAAGAAAGGGAAATGAAAACCAATAAAATAGATTATCTTGGGGTTAGAACACTGGAACAAGAAGGAACCCCAGACTGGGTTTTGAAAAACGATTAAGGTAGAACCATACAACAGTCTTACAAGCAATGTAAAAGCTAGAGACAGGTGTAAAGACAATCCCTATCACCGGGGGAGGGAAGAAATCAGGATCTAGGAAACAGAACATAGACAGAAAGGACTTCAGCCAACCCACCACCCTCCACGTCTAACTTCCAATATTAAAGGAAGAGACGTGATTGAAGATAAAGGTAAGGCTAATTAATGGTCGGGTCTCACTAGGTTAGATTAGTGCTGTTTTCTGCTTTATCTTTTCTTTTTGCTGTGTTGGACCTGTCTGGCCCACTTGCTTTCTTTATATTTTTTCTTACGAGTATCTGTCCACTTGTTATGGGCTTCCTTATTCCAACCTTTTGGAGGGTGCTAGCTCATTGCACATCATGTTGTTGGGACTCTATTCCATTGATTAGCCTTACTTGGTGTTAAAAACAGAACAACCAACATTAATTACTAATTTTGATGAAAAATCCTTTGCCTCAGTGAGATTTCTCAGTTTTTTTTTCATCCATTGATACAAAAATTTGAAATAATGAAAAAATTCATAGACAGGATTGTTAGATTATCACGTCCACAATTTATGGCGAATAATTTTAGAATGTTTAAAAATAGGTTGCGTTTGTATGGTTACCCAAACACGGTTATTAATAACATTGTACATAATCGTTGATCTTAATGTTCTTAACACAACTAAAAACAACCTAACTAATTTTTTCAAAATTCCTTATATTAATGGATTATCTCAAAAGATTAAATATATTTTATGTAATGGCTGTTCAAATGAACTGTCTGTTATCATACCAAAAAGTTTGGTTATTTTTACAGTTTAATGAAGGCAATTAGACAAATTATGGTCCAAATGAAATTAATAAATTCATTATTTCCTAAATCGGCGATTTTAGGAAAAATCCTGAAACTCGTCGATTTTTAATTTTAAATTGGCGCTTCGTCATCTCTGTGAACGTGATGACGTCATCAATAAAAATTTTAAATAGAAAAGTGGGTCTTGCAATACATCAATTGAAAGGTCTTTTAAATATGTATTCACCCATATCAATTATGTCTAAGTATTATTGTTGAAAGTAGTATTAATGACGTTCGAACAGATTTATTAATTTATTAAGTATTGTTATGATGTATTTATTGATGCCCAAAAATAAATTTGGTGAAGGCCGTCACTGACAATGAAAATATGTCTAAACTACTTTTTACTTTAAAAAAAAAGTTACATGAACTGTAATTATTTTGGTCCTATTTCGTTCCCAATTTATGTTTAGGTATATTTGGGACAATCTGTACATGGATTTTAGATTGATAAATGAACTGAAATTTATTTATTTACAATGAACGATATATTGTTTAATTTTTGTGTAAACTTATTAGTACCAGAAAGTTTTTAAATCGAAAATATGCTTAAATATTAATAAACAAATAATAATAGAACCATGTTTCCGAATTATGGACTATAATAAATTATATGGGTTATTGTTGCCATATGTCAGTGTACATTAATTAAAGAAAAATGGGGGAAATAAGTCCTTTAGTCACACAGTCTATAAGATTTTATTTTTCACAGAAAAAAGGTTTCGTGACTTAATATTAATAATAATTTTTATTTTCTAAGAAAAAAAATAACCTTAATATAATTTATCTCGATTTAAAAGGAATGGCCCATTCTATAGAATCAATAGATATTCACTGAACCACATGATATTTCGAATGAATTAATGTACTAAATTCGTATTGCATCCGTTTATCTGTTTTGTGTTTTTTGGAAAATAATTTCAGTGAACATTACAGAGAACAAGCAGTGTACAAAAAGAAAACAGGGAGTGTTGCCATCCCTATGATTCTTTTTCCAATTGTTGCGCTCCAATAACCGGTTAGTCGGACGGAAACAGATCAGATTTATCGATAATATACCCTACATTTCAGCCATAACCAAACTAATTAGATACGTTCGAACAATCAAAGGGTTATGTTAATTTAAAATTCATGAAGTATCAATGAAAACAGGTATTAAAAATACTAGAGGCTTCCTACGTATTAGAGATTATTTCACAGCGCTTCGTTAGAGAAGTTTTCATGTGGCAAATTCATTGTGTTCTTCGCTCCGGGTGTTCGTTCACTGTGTAACGCAGCCCTTCAAGTGGTTGAAGCTCTTGTAAATACAGAGAAAATTGTCATTCATACCTTTCTTATTTGAATGTATATTTGTTAACCAAATTAATTAAAATATTTCCCTGTTCAATTTTACATTTATGAGGACGAGATGAAAACTGGTTTCATTTGTTTCATTCCACATCATTTTTAATATAAAGGGTGGTTCAATAAGAGCGCAAGATTTGAATTGGCCGCCATGTTTGACCGCCATAATGACACGTAATTATAAAGTGACAGATCGAAAGTTGACAGATGGGAGTTAATAAACATCGAGCACTACACGATGTCCTGATTGTTAAGCATTATTATCAAAATGGTGAAAGTTTGATTGCTACAATTTGTAAAGTGCATTCAATAATCGGTCGATAGAATGTTCTTAATTCATCTACTGTGAAAAGAATCATAGAAAAATTCGAAAGTACTGGTTCAGATGTGATATGAAATACGCGACAAGAGCTCGTAGAGGTCGTTCACAACAAAACATCACGGCAGTACTTGAGAGTATGGCTGAAAGTCCAGAGACGTCGATCCGTCATTGTGCACAAGGATTGGACATTACAACAGCCACTTTTCAGCGTATTCTCACTAAAGATTTACATCTACACACTTACAAAGTCCAATTGACTCAATAACTTTTGCCAACAGACACTGCGAAGAGAGTTCTTCAATTAGAAAATCCACGAAAGATTCGTCAAAAAGCAATACATTCGAAACGTGTCACTATTTGGTGTGCATTGTGGTCTGGAGGAATAATGGACCGTATTTCTTTGAAGATGAGGAAGATAATGCATTAACGGTGAATGGCGAACGTTATCGTGCTATGATAACGCAGTTTTTTATGCCTCAATCGGAACGTATTGCTCTTGACGACATGAAATACCGCCACATGTATACAATAATGTTATTTCAAATTTTGTCAAAAGAGTACGCATGTGCCAGCAAAGCCGTGGCGGTCATTTACAAGATATTTTGTTTCATACATAATTCCTAAATGTATATTATAAATCAATAAATATTTCAAAACTTTGTTAGAGAAAATAATGTTTTATTTAACCTTAAAATCTTGCGATCTTATTGAAACACCCTTTATAGATATATATAACGAACTTTTTAAAATCTTGGGGATGCAGCTAAGTTTTTAATGGTGAAAATTCAGAAACTATTTTCACTTAATTTGAGAGCATTCGGAAAAACTTTATTCCTCCGTCAGTCATTCTCCAAGATATTAAATATTACATAAATATAACAATTTGTAATAATTTTACTTACAGTGTTTGAGATTGTTTTTTCTATAACTATACATCAATGTAGAACACAAAAGAAAACATTTTTATAAAATAAACACGATTTTGTAATCCATTCAAAGGAACTAAATTCAGTCCGAGCCGGTATAAGTATGAGTATGTTAATAGTTTTTATTATACGAACTAAAATACAAGATTTTATCTACGAATATCAAGAATTATCAACAACTGCAAATATTGATAAATATCAATTACATTTATATTTAATTTATTAGACAATTGACGAATAATTTATTTAAAATCAAAGCAGCGATTCTGTAATAGTAGTTTGTTATACTATTTCTATTCTAAAGTGGAAAATCTCAAAAAAAGCTCATAAAAATCCAAGAAACCAAGAAGAAACATGGGCGTAAGTATTTAATTATGTACATGAATTAGAAATTCTATAAACAAAAAGACTATACATAATGTATATTTATGATACATTTTTAGTTTTTATTAATCAATGAAATGTCTTATTTGTGAGATTATTTTTTTTCTAAGTTGCTTTACTTTACTTTATAAATTTACGTAACACAATATACTCATCTTCTTTATTTATGACATGCTCATTTATTTTTTTAGTTCTGAAATTCTTTTAATTATTTCATTGTCTTCTTTTTTAAACACTCGAACATATTTAAAACAACCTGTTCCGCTTGTATGTGTAAATCTTTATTTTTAAGTACATAATTTTCATTACTTTTTTGTAGATCTTGCGATATTTCACTATTTCTTCAAAATTTTAAGAAAACAATCATATGCGCTATTGCCTGAGAACTTGGAAAGAGAATGATTTATGACCAAAGAAAATCAGTAAAGAAACTTAGTCAAATACTTATAAATGCGTGTGTACTTATTTGAGACAACATGATTTGGCCAGCTGCATCAGATAGCAAGTGAATAAACGTGGTATATATGATATTTAAATATCCGATGTCAAATATTTTCAATTTCTGTTAGTTTCTAGAAAACTTGTTACTATTTGTGTGTCTGAACCTGAAAGTCTTGCATCAGATATTGAAGTTGTGACTAATTCCACAAAAATCACGAATAAAATAGAAAGAAGCGTATGGACAGTTTAGCAAATGGTTTAAGGCAAAGAAAGCCAAAAATGAAACAAATGAGAAGGTGTTACTAGCTTATTTCGAGAATCTATCTAAAACATTTCATCCATAAAGAAAAATGTGAAATATTAAGTCCTTAGGTCTACTTTGAAGTAGACTCACACTTATCCACGTTAATTAGTATTTTTAGTCAGTTTTGTGTAGTTCTTGTTAAAGCCACATGACTGTTAAAATATTTCAGGTATTTTTAATTAGAAATTTATACTTTTTGCGATAATATTTGTATGTTATCATGTCTTTATCGAACTTGTCTGTTAGTTGCCTCGCTAACTTGTTACATAAATAATTATTGAAATATTGATCTTGGTACCCAAACTATTTTATAAAATAAATCAAACTATTTTGAATAGTAAAATAAAATATATAAAAAATAAAAAAAAAAAAAACTCTCAGTACTTTTATTAGAGAGGTGTTCTAGAGATTATCCTGTCATTAAATGTATGTAAAAAAATTTGTGAGATGACATGACAAATTGTACGAGATGATCAATTTTATGGCCTTGATGCACAAACTATTTTTTAAAAGAAATCAAACTATTTTGAATAATAAAATAAAAGATATAAAAAATTAAAATAAAACTGCTAAAACTCTTAATAACTTTATTAGACAGCGGTTCTAGAATTTCTCCTGTCATTAAATTAAAGTCGAATAGGGAGAATTTTTATGATCGATTTTTATCACTTTTCATGTAAAATAATTCGCACATGTTCGTTTGTAGTTTATAAATGTTTTATAAAACATTGCTTAAATAACGTTTTGAGTACTTAAATTATCTTATTACAGTTTTACATCTCATACATTTTTTTACATACATTTAATTACAGGAGAATCTCTAGAACACTTCTTTAGTAAAAGTACTGAGAGTTTTTTTATTTTTATATAGCTATTATTTTATCATTCAAAATAATTTGATTTATTTTATAAAACAGTTTGGGTACCAAAACCATAAAATTGATCATCTTGGCCAATTTTTCCTTCCATCTCATGAATTTTGTACATCAAAAATGTTTGAGCCAGTGAAACTATCGAAAAATAGCACACTTTTATTAGAACAGCCAAAAAAATATTTTGTTATTCATTAAGCAGCAAATTACACTAAATGAAAGAAAAATGTTTGAAAGCGCACGAACAACAACTCAGTGGTTTCCTTCATGGGAAATTTTCATCAGTGGTGCGTAAGAGTGTCTCTTTGACAAACGAGAATCATCCCTTTAGACAGTGTCACGCACGACCGCATTTCAATTCGATAAAGAGCAGTGTAGGCATTCTGGAAATAGGTCTTTATTTCCGAAATCCGGAAAACCAACATATCCCTTTGCTCAAACATCATTGTATCCAATTACAGCTTTTCTTTTCCGCTCTTCATAACACACCTCCTGGACATAGCAAAATAGGTATTGATATGTTTCTTTTATCTCCAAAAATACAGCGAGAGTTTAAGAAGTGTCATTCCCCTTAGTAATTGACAGTTGTAATATTTTTTTGTTGGAAATCTTGGAGGAAACTGTTTTTTATGTCAAAGGGAAAGATCAACGTTCTGAGCAAGTCGAAAAAAATATTTTTGTTTAAAGGAAAATATCTATTTTGCTATTATCACAACTAAGATTTTCAAATAACTAATGGGTGTTGTATAGTATTTTTTCTTTAAACCAAAAAAGTCATAAAAATCCAAGAGACAAAGAAGATCCATGGGCGTAGGTGCTTAAGTTATTTACATAAATTTGATATTCATGTAAATAATAAAAGATGATGAAATACATAGAAAAAAACACATCACTAAAAAAAATTCATTGTCTAAGAACAATTTTTAGAAATCTAAATGATGTATAAAGTGATGCGTGTTAGTAACAAAGGTTTTTAATTTTTTGATTGTACTGTTAAACCCTCCTTCTTTTTCCAGGCTTGAGACTGGCGCTGGTATTTTGCTAAATTACCAGTTTTACTTAGAAAAACCTCAGATGATGTTAAAAGTTATTGAAAGAAAGTTAAACTAAAAATTAACTTTAATCGAAAAATAAATAAAAGATTCTTGACATCAAATTAAAGACAACTGCTTCGGTTGCAATATTAAAAATAAATAAAAAATTTGTAAATAACATTCGTTATGTTATATACTAAAAAAACTAGTTATTTGGTTATTTAAATAAAAATATATTTTATATTTTTCTAAGGGGAGTAACACAACATACTCATTCTTTTTTATGACATGCTTATTTATTTTTGTTAGTTCTGAAATTTTTTTACACTATCTTCTTTTTAAACACTCAGACCTATTTAAAACAACTTGTTGCGTTTTTATATGTAAATCTTTATTTTTAAGTACATAATTATCATTATTTCTTTGTGGGATTTCATGAACTTGTGATATTTCACTTTACGGTCTCCAAAACGCCATATTTTTAAAGAATTAATTAAAATTTTCAACAGTCATTGACACGCGCTACTGCCTGAGAACTGAGAAGGGAATGATTTACGACCACTGGAACACAGTCAAATACTCATAAATGCGTGTGCGGCTGCTTGAGTAAACTTGATTTGTTCAACTTAACTTCACCACCTCAGATATCAAGTGATGTTACATAAATTTTCAATTCTATTCAATTCAATTAAGTTACAATGTGAGATACAATGTTATATAAACAAACAATATTTATATTACAAAAGTTTGAGAAATGCACCTAGGTACATGTACCTGTATTTGCAACGTCATCCTTATTATAAAATCAATATTCAAAATGTTAGTAAAAGTTGAAATTTCAACACAATAATGGAAAATGTACTATTTGGAATTTTTAAAGAGGAAAAGTGGTCTATTTGCGTCTGTTAGTGAAAATGCAATATAAGTCGTTTTATTTATGTTTAATGATAGCATATTATTATCAAACAAACTTTTTACTTTACTTAGACCATTATCATCTCTTATTTTAACCTTCTCCCAAATTTTATCACTGAAGACAACCACAGTGTGATCAGCATATGAAACGATAGTTCCACCAACATCACAATCTAGTAAAGAGTTTTGATAAATTATGAATATCAAAGGCCTAAGTACCGTTCCCTGAAGTACGCCAATTTTAATGTCATCAGGCTCACTGTGTACGTCTCTTATTTTTACTTGTTGTTTTCTTCCAAATAAGCAATTTTGAAATAGTTGTAAGGCGACGCCCCTTATGCCGTAGTTAGAAAGAACCTTTGTAAGTATCTGATGTGCTAAATCAATAAACAGACCAATGCATTTATTTCCATTGTTTAAACTAATTTTTGAATTATTTATTAATTCAAACATAGCGTCAGTAGTACTGACATTTTTTATAAAGCCAAATTGATTTTTATTAAATATTTTATTAATATTAAAGTAGTTATACCTATAATCTAGTTTTAACAGCATTTTCAAAAATTTTTGCAAATTTATTTATCAATCTAATTTGACTAATTTATAATTTATCCCATCATAACCAGGTGAACTTGAATTATTTAAACTATTATAATTATAATTAATTCAGAACTTGTTACTGATTTAAAAAAAATGGAATTGATCAAATTGCCATTTATTATGAAGGGGTAAAGGAAAATCCATTTTTCGAGCCATTTCAATACCAATATTAATATAATATATTACAAAAGTTTGCCATTTCAATATCAGATAAAATGGAAATTCCATTTTCCTCCGTAATATGTATATTATCATTGTTCCTAGTACTTCAGTTTGTAACGTCATTAACAAGGTCGTATATTTTTTTATATTATTATTATTATTATCATTTATTAGTTGGGAATAATAATAAAATAATATTCTTTGCCTCATTTATTACTTTATTAAATTGATTACGATATGTTTTGTAATTATTAAAAAAGAATAGAATTTTCTTTGTATCTGATGGCAAGTTTTTTATATTTTCTCTTTTTTTTATTGAAACAATGATTCCATTGGTAATCCATGGTTTTATTTTTTTAAACCTTTTAATCTTAATATTTTTATGCGATTTACAGGAATTATGTATAGATTTAAAAATTTCAGAGAAGGATTGCCTTGCAATTTTAGGATTATCTGTTGAGAGATCCATGATACATCTTTGATCAAATTTAAAGACATATCAATATCAAACTGTATAATAGTTTTTTCTATAATTTCGGTTTTAGAAGTATAATCCTCATTTGCAATTTGCAAATATATGGAATAATGGTTCGGAATATTATAATTTATTACAGCGGGAGTCAGTATTAAATCTGATTTTAAGTTTCTTCTGATAAAAATGTGGTCGAGACAACTTTTTGAAGTCGGAGTCACTCTTGTATAAATATTTATAGAAGAAGTGAATCCCAGCGATATTAATATAGATATATAGTTCTTACCAACAGGCAAGTCATCCAAAATGTCAAAATTAAAATCCCCAATAATAATATCAATGTTTTTTTTATAAGTAAGCGTCAAAAAATACTCGATATCATTATCGGACACAGAAGGTGACCTATAATACCTACGTGATTATATTAAATTCAGTATTATTCAGTTTAAAGTTAATGTTTGACATAGTCACAGAGGTCAGAGGCAAAATAGTGTGTTCAATCCTACAAATAATTCTATTATTTTTATAAATTATTGAAAGCCACCGTAAAACCTGGAATATATATCTGATCAAGTGCAAATATATTTCTAGTTTCGCCCAATATTAATATGTCAATATCATGAAGACCATAGGACTCCAAAAAAATCAATAATTCATGGAGATAAAATTTAAGTTTTGTAATTTAGAATAGAAATAATATGTTTCTGTATAATTTTCGCAATGCCAACCTTCAAAAACTGTTGTTCAAGCTTTGTTTTCGTTTAAACTTCCTTCATACTTAAAATAAAATAGATGAATAGACGAAGGACCTCTACTCTCACCGAGTTCGCTTCTGATAAAAATTATTAACTTTTAATATTATAAGACATAGAAGACTGACGAAATTAATTACGATCAAGTTCCAGCTTATTCGTTAATACTGATAGAAAACATCAGTGAGTTCCCGTCAATACAGATTTCGTTACTTGTAAAGTTTAATAGATGCAAGACGTCAGAGTAAATTGTGATTGTTCGAACAGAGTAAATGTTTCAAAACCACCCTCGAAGCGGTCTCAAAGTGCCCTCATCAAAAATGACGTAACAAATTTTAATCTGGTAAGAAATCGGATTTATAAAACGCTGGTAATACCTGGTGTACCATTATATATTCCTTCATTTTAACAGCTTATAACTTTAAAAAGGGACATTATAAAAGGGGTTTTCACATAGTACACAATATTCTGGGAGCATTCTTTCAACTTTCATGATATTAGTACAATGAACAAAGCCTGAGGTTAATAAAACCTTTAGTTAAAAGTTTTATAAGTATTGTGCAGTAACCTGAAAACTTGTTGGCATAATCGAAAAAATCTTAATTAGTTTTACAAACAAGTATGACATATAAAATGTATTCAGGCTGGAAATTTATAAACAGAGTGTACCAATAATATCTTATCCCCCCAGAAATGAAGAAATAAAGAAGTTTTCAAAATTTAAAAAAATCTTTGATTATTACTATTATTGTTATTATTATATTATTTATTTTCAAGAAAACGAATTGTCTTATAAAATTTGTGTGTGATCAAGTAACACAACATTTAAAAGATATTTTTCTCTCTGTGTAACCCTATAAAAAAATTTAATTAAAATAAATGAAAGTTGACGTGTTTTTTAAATTTTGAAAACATCTTTTGTTTCTGAGTTTCTGGCGTGGTTAAATTTTCTTTGGTACGTTCTGTATATATTGTAAGTAAAAGGATTTTCACCATAAAATGATACGGAAATTCAATATTCTAAAACAAAATTTCGTGGGAAATTCAGTGTAATGGAAATCTGATCCAGCACTAATTAAAATTTGAAATGAAAATTTTTATAAAATTGATTAATACAAATTAACAGTAAACAACATTCAACAATAGGAATAAATTTTAACTACAAAATACAAAATAAAATAATCAATTTAAAAAAAATTTATAATGAAATATAGATAAAAACTATTTTATATAGTCATATAACTTTAAGTATTTAAGTTAGTATGATTTGGCTATAAATCAGAAATTTTTACATAATGAATTCCAACATAATGTTATTTGGCTAATTCATATCAAAACTATAACAATATTATTTTACAACTTCAGAATTTGATTTATTATTTAGAATCCGTGCCACAGTTATTGATTTAATACTGAAACATTTTTACATATTTTCAAAATGTTTATGTGAGAATGTAGAAATGATAGATGTTTTTGTTGAGGTATATTACCTATGCAAACGGAAATACAAAATAGGATCAAGTTCACAGCAGTGTGAAACACCTGCTTAAATCTCTTTGAGTTCAGAATATTTAATTTTCTATTTTATTAGAAACATTTGTAAAAAATATAATATACATATATTACAACCGAGTTCTCTTTGGTAAATATTCTTTATAATTTATTTATAAGCTCTTCGTGCCATACTTTATGAAAGCTTTGCCAAGAAAAATCACAAACTAAATTTCTTTGCTCTTTAAGATTTTTTCTAAAATGTTAGTGAAACAATGAAGTCTAGCACAATAAGTTTCGGTAGGGGCTTCAAAATTAATTTCGTTATGAGATCAAATAATTTAGCTTAATGATTTGATTTGAATAATATCTTGTGAAATGATTATCCTCTTTGAGCTAATTAATAATGAAACTCGGAGATTCCTAGCGATAATTCCAAATAAATGTAAAAGATAAATTATACTGTTTTGAATTTCCACAGTATTACAAAGCTATTTTTAAAATATCTTTTCTCTGACCGTTGTTTCGCTTAAATTGCATTTTCAAAGACTGACACAAGATCGACAGATTTCTTATATGCGTACCTGACTTCATATCATAACATTTTAACCAATCATTATTGAGCAATGTGTACAGTATGACTTCTTGCTACAAAATTTTAAAATATAAAAAATAATTTCTTTTTCATAAATCAAATTTATGTAGATAGTTAAGCACCTATGCCCACTGATCTTTTTTGTTTATTAGATTTTTCTGGGTTTTTTTTGAGGTTTTGCATTTTCGAATAGAAATGCTATACCAAATATTATATAATCCAAAACATTTTGATTGATTTATAACTAACTGTACGAGGGTTACTATTTATATTTCGGGAACAAAAGCAAATAGTTAAGGTGCGAATATATTTTTATTGTTTTTCCAAGTACGCGCCACGATGAACGATATACTTTTGCCTTAAACCAATTTTAGAAGCATTTATTCCACTCGAAATGATGTATCTCCAAAACATGGTTTTTGAACGCTTCAACATATTGCTCGAGAGATGAAAATAGTTGACGACGCAGTTATTTTTCACGGATGGAAACAAAAATAAATCACTAGGTATCAGATCAAGGCTGCACGGTGGATGATCCATTAATTCGATGTTTTAAGTGTTCAAATAATCGCTTGTTTGAACCGATGTGTGAAAGTTCACATTGTCATGATGAATAACGATCCGGCGTCACTGGTTCGTTTTCCTTATTTTACTGAAATCTTCGAGTAAACAAATGGTTGTATAACACTCAGAATTGAATGTTCTTGGATTCTCTAAAGATACTGTTTCAATATGACTAATTTTTCGGAAGAAACAGGTGACTATTTTCTTTGAAGAGCTTTGTGCGCGAACAACTTTTATAGTATGTAGTCTACGTTGGAACACCCATACTGTCGACTGCTGCTTACTTTCGGGCTCATACGAATATATCCATGATTCGTCACCTGTCACGATTTTATAAACATCTTTTGAAGCACCGGGCTCGTATTTCTTGAGAATTTCTTTGCACCATTCCACACGAACCTTTTTTTGAACGATTGTCAAATTATGCGGGATCCAACGCGAACATAACTTTCTTACAGCTAAATGTTAATCTAAAATTGAATATATGCTGGTGGAACTAATGCCTAGGGATGCCTCAATCTCACAATATGTCAAATAATAATGTTGCTTTATTATTTCGTGCACAACATCGATGATTTCTTGCACTACTTTGAACTACCTTCACGAAACTCGTCGTGCAACGAACCACGACCTCTATTGAATTCACTATATTAGCGATACTCACTGGTTTTAGATGGAACTTCATTTCTAAAAGCCGAATTAAGTTAATCGATCCACTTTTATTGTGATAATTCACGTCGAAAGTTGTAAAAAAATAATCGGTTGAAAATGTTCACGATTCAGTCCTATTTTTTGCCGAGATGAAATTTTGACCTCAATATACGAGGATGATTCAAATATAAATGGTAATTTTGTTATAATAATTTATTGTTTGATAATAATACAAAAACAAATTCAGTATTTTTCTAAATAGCCTCCTTCACCGTCTACACACTTTTGCCAACGATGTGGAAGTCCTTGTTCAAAGAAGGTTTTCGAGCGCGTCGTTAACCAATTGCGAACGTGCCCTTTAACTCCTTCGTTGTATTGAAATCTTTGTCCTCCAAGCGATTCTTTCATGGCCCCAAACAAAAAATAATCACAGGGGGACAAATCTGGATTGTAAGGAGGGTGTTCCATGGTTTCCCATCGCATTTTCTCCAATTGCTCTCTAGTCAAAACCGCGGTGTGAGGCCTAGCTTTGTCATGGAGAAGAATGACGTCTCGGATAGACCTGCCTCTTCTTTTGTTCATTTAGGCGGCTTTAACTATCTGTAACAGCTGGCAATAGTAGGCTGCATTTACTGTTCGTCGATCCGGCAGAAAATCGGGTGTTCATCTTTTTTCCGCCACTCCTTACTAGCCATTTTTGACTCCGGAGTGTAGTGATGGATCCATGTCTCATAACATGTCACGATCGGCCTCAAAAAATTCTCCCCATCTTGCCGGAATCGATTCAGATGTCTCTCACAGATCCCCAACCTGACTTGTTTTTGATTTTCGGTTAACAACCTTGGAACTCACCAAGCACTAATTTTCCTGAAGCTAAGTTGTTTAGTGATGACGGAATGAGCACTAATGCCAAGGATTTTGTTGTCTGTAAGACTTGTCCTGGGGCGTCGATCATGGCTTTCGTTTTCTACACGTTCTCGGCTATTCTTAAATTCTCTGGCCCAAGAAAACACTCGGTACTGAGACAGTGTTGCTTTCCCAAACTGTGCCCTCAAACGAGTTAAAATCTCCGATGGTTTAAACCCTTCATTGATTAAAAACTTTACAATAACTCTTTGCGCAACTGACGAAGAAACCTGTTGCTCAAGCATAGCTGTACTGAGGACAGAACAGAGTGCAACTGTTCCCCACTCCTAATATACTAGAGTTCAACCCCCCATCCTACCCATTTTCTCGGAAATACCTATAAAGTACAACTGCATAATTACCGTTTATATTTGAACAAACAAACAAATAGCGTCCGGATAACAAAATGTCAAACTTTACGATGGAAATGTCAGATGGACTGACGTGTCATCAGTATTGCCAGTTCCCGAAAAAAAACGACCCTCGTATATCACGAATCAAACAAAAATAAGCTAATTTATAATACTTTGCGAGGTAGAAAGTAGAGGGATGATTTGTGTAAACAACCAATCACTTTGTACGTCCTTCAATCAGTCGTCAAAAAAAAATAGTATCTTTTGTGTTTCCCGAAAATAATTACTTATCGCGTACGCAGGGAACCGGGAATATGTTGTTTTGAATATGCCGTTTCCATTGAACGTATTAACTTTTGATTACACTTTTAACCTGTGAATGCTGGAGATCGAAGCGTGAAGTGAAAAGTGAATTCCCGTTCATGCTGAAATGGTCTGAAAGCTTTGATTTGAGTAATTTTTTTTCTGGTCACGTTTCAGCCCGTTGGGTGTAGTAGCGATAAAATATAGGGATTTCCCGAAGGTACAATTTGTGTCAGTTGTGATTGAGTTTGTACTTAAGTGATATTAAATAATGGTTTTTTATCGGATATTATTGAGGTGACGAAAAGAAAATCTCTGATAAATGTGTTTATTAAAGCTTAATAAATAAATCAAATAGTATTAAGAATGAATTCATTTTTTACAATGAATTGTGATGATTTAACAACAAGTGAAATGTTCATCGTTATAATTACTTGATTTTTTTTGTTTTAGTGAAAAACGTCAATTTTTATTTCAAGAGGGCCTAAATTGTATCTTTTATACATTATTTCAATAAATAAGTAATGATACAATATTTAACAATAAATAAAATAAATAAAAACGGATTTTAACTCTAGGTTATACAGGGGGTATCCGCGAAAATAATGCACAAATTTATGGATGAGATATAAAAATGTATGCAGAATAAAAATGACTCGTATAAACAATGGTTTTCTAAAAGTTTAAAAAATAAGTTTCTATTTTAGTACAGCCAGATATTTAGAATTGTCGATTACAGGGGATGTAGAATAGTGAAAAATGTATTCTCGGCAATTAATACACGTTCGAACGATTTCTACCAGTATTTTTTTTTAGGTAATGCACTAGACGTTTCCAAAAATCTTTGGGACACTGACATAAAACATCGTGGATTATATTCATTAACATGTCGTGATAATCTTGATGTGAATAAAATGCTAATTTCACTGCGTTATTCAAACTACTAAGAAACGATAAACTTAAATCGATTAAACGATCTGAATCTTCTGGAAAACTAACACAATTTTATTAATTATTAGGGAAATATTCCTTGTTTACACGACACAAATTTTAATTAAAAGTGTGAGATGTTGTCACGTACAAATTTTCGAGAAAATGTTTAAAGTGAATTTTTGTGTAAACTAATGAAACTAGAAAAAAATATTTTGTGGCAAATGACACGTTCTACTTTCCATTTAAAAATATTCAATAGTTTCAGGGACACCCTGTATAATAATAAATAAAATAAATAAAGAATGATTTTGAGTGGACTTTATATAATATAAGGACTAACCATTCAAATTCTTAATATATAGAAGGCACTATATAATTGAATGAAAACTTATAAACTATCAATAATTAAAAATAAAATTCTGTAGTACCATGTTTTAAATTATTTGTTTAGTGCAGATGCAAAATCATCACACCTATCTGACTGCATAAATATAAATTCTTACAGATACATGAAGCTAGAATTTTAAAAATCATCAAAATAATACTAACAGTTTTATTATCATTAAAATAATTTTATTTAAAAGCTTTTTTCGCTTTTGTGTAAAACTTCGAGAACATGCAGTTCCCCTGTTTTGAATCATTCACTCGGTTTTCAGCATTTGATTATTCAAATTTTCATGGAGCAGTTTCAAATTTTATTTTTACATGGTTTTCCATTGTATAAAATTTATTCCGAATAAAATGAAAATTCGGCGAATGTCGGAAATCATTGTTTGGTGAAGTTAATATATTTTATCTAAAAATAGGAATTATATTCATGTCATGCTTAAAATGGGGGTGGATAATTGTTGAAAATAAATACAGGGTGTCCCTGTAGTTTTGACTCATTTTGAAAGCAGATGCTGATTAAATAAACTAAAAATTGGTCTTTCAAGTTAAGTGAGAATGTATTGGAAATCCAGTTTAAAAATACTTTATTTTTCGATTAAGACCTTTTACAAGAAAGTAAATACGTATACATCTTAAATTGTGTATTTACAGATGATATTGAAATTATTTCTGAGAACGGAAAGGATTTAGAAAATAATATCACAATATTTGAAATTAAGTTTTAACAAAGATTTTTTAAATTTTTTGCAAGATTGATTAAAATCTTAACTTTTATCAAAAGCTCGACTTCATAATCGAGATCTCAAATCTTTTAGTGTTTTTGCTTTAAAATAAAAATTTATCCAAATGTGAACTTTAAAATACCGACATTAAAGTCAAGATTTATCAAAATCTCTACCTCGTAATCGAGTGATTTTTTTAACGTTTTGTCTTTAAAATTTAGATTTTAAAATCGATAAGTAATAGACCGCATTAGTTGACCACTTTATCGAAACAAGCCATACATTTGATTTTACAACGTAACGGTATTATGTTTCCAAAAAGTGAGAGAAGAGATAAATTTTCAAGAGATGATCAATATAGCAACTAATAATACGGTTAATTACCGAAAAGATATTGAAAATCTAAACAAAGCTTACTATAATCCTATTAAAAGAATAGATATGTTAAAAACTAATAAGTAACAATAATAAAACAGTACAATTTTCAAGATATCATTAAATTCAGAACTATCATTTCACTGAACCTCAATAAACAAATAACCTTAAACCTCCAAAAAGAGATTAAAAGACATTTTAGAGCTCTGAGGATGATAAAATAAATTGTCGAAACGTTGGTCAGTAAAAACAATAGTTTTCTTTAAAAAATTGACCTACAACTTCAAAACCATGGAACTATTACTTCATAAGGTCAAAACGGTCACTATTTAAATAATATTTGTTGTAATAACCTACATATATTACTGTATATTCTACCTTTAAAAATTGTATATGTGTATGTAGACGTTTGCTATATTTTATAATATAGCAACATGCCAATATCATGAATTTTAAACAAGGAAGAAGTTGTGAAAATCAATAAGCCCTAGTTATAAAAACTTATGAATGAAAAACTCCAATTCCCCTCTCAAAGGAGCCCTTTATAACTACAAATAAAAAACTCATATTTGTGCCACACAATTTCAGAAAATAAGTGTACAAAAAACTTAACACGAAATTGGTTTAGAAGATATTTTAATTAAACCGATGTTAGATGATTTACGTCAAATCGACATAAAATTAGCTTTAAAATTGGGAGTTCTTATTGTAACAAGAGAGTTTGTGGACATCCTGTATAAATGAGGGGTTGGATCGGGGCTAGCCAAGCTTAGCCTATTATTAATTTCTCTTTTGAATGCTCTGTATCTGCTATATCTGAAATCCCCTTCATTATTGCATTTTAATTAATTCACATATAGCATTTTCCATTTGCTAATTTCATAACAAACCAATGTAAGCCCACAATTAGTAACGTTCATCAAATTTTGCTTTATTTATAGGTGCATTTCGTTCTAATACAAAGCTTGTAAATGTAACTGTATTCATATAAAATATGATACTTATATAAACTAAGTGGATTAGTTTTGTGATAATTCAGTAATTCCATTTATTCTCTCCACATAACAAATTATTAACTTGTTTAGGAATTATACCAATTGTAAATAGAAATTTCTTGGTAATTCTTTTCGTTCTCACTGGCCGCAACTTGTTAATTGATATTAATGGCCAAAGGGTAAAATCTGTTGCAACTCAATCAGTGGAAAATCAAAGGCGAAGTATCATTAATCACAGTTCCATTAGATTTATTTTAGATTTAAGAGAGAACTATTCATACGGTTTTTCTCAATCCATCATATCTCGAGCTGTTCAGTCTCTGGACCAATAATTCCTCTTTATTTTAACAATTATATGTACGCTGAGAAAAACATTCAAATATATTTTTAATAATAATTTGGTAAATATAGTTGTTATACAAAGTATTGACTGTCAATGAGCATTTACATATTGAAGCATTTTGATTAGTGTAAACAAACAATACACTACATATACAAGATTATACAATTTTTTAATCAAGTATTTATTAATTATCTTTGAGTTATTCTTGGTTTTGGTAGAACAAGTTTGTTTTATTCCACAACGTAATTGTTGTTGTTGTCATTGATTTCCTTTTAGTTGAAGCATTTTATTTGAGCATAATACGGTTCTGTTCTAGTTAGGCGTTTACGTGCTTTTGTTGATATTATTCGTATTTGAAATGTGAATGGACATTAAGATAAAAATTTAATCGTAGTGATGCGAACGGAATCTACAGATTTTCTGATGAAAATTTAGAAAATCAGTAAATAGTGCGTAGTATTAAATCAACAAATAGACTAGGGCTGAAGCCTTTGAAAATGGAAAAAAGTGGAAAAAAATGATAGTAGGATGAAACCTATTGGAAAAGGAAGAAAATATAACAAAAATGAAAGGAAAAATAATTTACGGGCGATCTGAGGTCGGTAAGTGGAAGGGGGTGAGTTTTTGAGGGTAAAAAACTGTTTATCTCGATTTCCGGCAAAACTACAAGTCCTATGGAAAATAGTTAAATAGCAAAGTTTTAGGTAATAAAAAAGTCTACAACTTTTGTATTTATACTTTTTTCACATAACCACAAAATTTATGTGAAAAATTCAAATATATTTTTTTTGCACCATCAAAAAGTAGAAATTTCAACGAACAAAAAGCCCATCGAGTTTTTTAAAAAATCAGATAATTTGACCGGAGAATTTTCGATTGAAAATTAGGGTGCTTTTTCGATATTAAGTCAAAATAAGGTGAAAAAATAAATATTTTAAATCAAAAATTTTTTTTTGCAAAAATAGAAATAAAAAAACTTGGTTATTTGAATTTTTTATATAAATTTTGTGGTTATGTGAAAAAAGTGTAAATATAAAAGTTGTAGATCTTTTTATTACCTACAACTTTGCCATTTAACTTTTTTCCATAGGACTTCTAGTTTTGCCGGAAATCGAGATAAACATATTTTTACTCTACAAAACTCACCCCCTTCCACTTCCCGACCTCAGATCGCCCGTAAATTATTTTTCCTTTCATTTTTATTATATTCTCTTCCTTTTCCAACGGGTTTCATCTTACTATTATTTTATTTCGTTTCAAAAATTATCGACCCTTGTCTAATATGAGTATTCTAAATGACAAAACAGATTATTACAACCTTTTTCTAGAAACTCATGAGTTCAGATATCTGAAATTAAAAATAATTTATTGGTAAATCTTGAGTAATGAGCTCACACGGTATATTTATTTTTGGTATATCAACCTATTTATTAGATGTAATGAGTAATTATTGGAGGAAATAATTGGTTTTATTATAATTTCTCTTTTAAAATGATCCTTACTTATTGATACTGAAAAAGCTCTACGTATCTTTAAATTAAAAGCTGCTAATTTATCTGACATAAGGTAATGTGAGTTATAAAGTATAGTCATATTTGTGTGAATTGGTTTACGATAAATTGAATATTGAAGATTACAGTTTACTCTTTTGATATTTATATCTAAGAAATTTATAGAACTGTTTCTCTTCAATTTCAACAGTAAATTTTATTTTTTCATGTATATTGTTAATAAAATTAAAGAAATTATCTAAGTGTCTAATAATTGTTATTTCAAATAAGTTTATTGTTAACTTAATTTAATCGTATAAAATTAATTAAATAAATTTTAAGGTGATTTAATAATATTAAAAAAACCCACGCCGGGACTTACATATATTTATTTATTTTTGTGTTTCTTATTTTTTTGTTTCAATTTCATAATCTTTTAACTATTTATTTAAAATTTTGGCCCAATTTAAATTGTAATGTTTATTAATAAATTTTAACAATAACTTTATATTTGAATTTTATTTCTTATCATTTGTGATTATATAATTAACACAATTACAATATTTATATAATAATTAATAAATATAGTGCCTAAATATCAATGTATTTTAAATATGCAGTAATGAAGATTGATTTTAAATATTTCGTTAAAAAGTCACTACATCATGCTGCTATTTCCAGTTTTAGGTATTAATAATTAAACATGGACTGTCAGTGAGAGAAACGGTATATAAATATATCCAAACCGAGAAAGGGAATTGACAAAATGTGTTCGGTAATACTGATTGAAATTAAGCTTGTTCCCAGACAGGTATTCAATAATAACAGCTTTTCCAACTATTCCGTGGTCAATCGTATCTGCTCCTGGCAGGCTTTTACCGAGAGCAATGTACTGATCCTCAACACAACAGCAACGTTCATGAAGTTTTTCACTGTGATAGGTTCTGGAATTTGCAGCCAAATTTTGATGTTTCAATATCGTATTCACTGTTTACTAACTACACTCGAGACAAAACTGTTTATGAATCCCTAACTCGAAGGATTTGGGATAAAAGTGAGTTCATACTGGATGTGCACCTAATTTAACTATGAGTGAATTCTACCGATTAATTCAGTTAATTTTTGTTTAATTACTGAATATGGATGCTTATTTTTTTTGGATTTCAAGAAGTTATCCACATGATATCAATGTAAACCAAGATTTGATGGAAAGTTTTATAGCGAATATATCGAGAGAGAGCTTTTTCTAAAAAGTATAAATAAAATAATTTTCATGATGTATACATGTCTACGAGAATAAACAGCACTGAGTTCGTCGTAAATAAAAATTAATTTAAAATTCGTTCTGAGCCGTTTCTCTTGTGATCTATCAACTGATAAAAATGTCCGACGAAGTTCGTTTCATAGCATACATACATGATAGATTCTCTGTTCAAACAGAACTAATTTAGGGAAATTGGATTTCGACCCCGTTCACCTATCTGTTCAACAAACATAAACCTTATTATACGACGATATTGGCAGTTGCCTCGTATGTTTGAAATATTTCAAGTTATATGAAGTAGGACTAACCCAATAATAAACCTGTAAAGTTGATTGCCAAATGAAATTTTCATTTATATTTTTAATACAGGAAGTGACAAATATGTGAAGAACCATTTAATATGAACTGCTAAAATATGATTGAGTGATGTGGTATAACTAAAGGAATCCCCTAGTATATACAGGGTTATTCATTATAAAACTTTTATCATGGGTACTACGATATATATATACAGGATGTCTGCGAAAATGATGCACATGTTTATGGATGAAGTATAAAAACATATGCAAAATAAAAATGTCTTATAATTATAATTATTTTTTCTAAAGTCTGTCATTTTTAAAGAAATAAATGTTAGTAATTTACATCTATTCAAATATTATTTACCGGAAAGCAACTAAAGCCGGCAACACCGAGACACTTAAATAACTGGGTCAAGTACATGCTGATAATAAACAATGTTTTAAAGGTTTTAAAAATAAGTTTTTATTTTAGTACACCCATATATTTAAAATGGTCGATTACCGGGGATGTACAAGAGTGAAAAATGTATTCTAGGCAACTATTACACATCCGAAAGATTTCTATCACTACTTTTTTTAGGTATTACACTACACGTTTCCAATAATCTTCGGAGCACTGATACAAAACATAGTGGATTCGATTAATTAAGATGTGATATTCGTGATTTGAATAAAAGGCCATTTTTCATCGAATTATTGAAAATACTTTACCAAATCTACATCTAAATCTACATGACACATATTTTTTTTAAAAGTGTGCGGTGTTCCCACGAATAAATTTTGAAGTAAATGTTTAAAGTGAAGTTTGTGAAATTAATGATGCTAGAATATATTCTGTAACAAGGTTAGAATGAAAAAAAAAGTTATACTAACCGACTAACAGACTATATTTTCTCGACAACCACAAATTTGCTCGATTTTTCACTCATTATTTTATTTAAATTCAAATTTGTTATTACTGCACCGCCATTTATAACTGCAATTGAGAGTTTTAACATCCATGGTAGAAGATATTGTTTAGTATAATTACGGATTATCATTCCATGACTTGTTATAGATTGAAAATACATGAAAAAAACACAAAAGAAGTGTTTCGGAATAAATTTTCCTCTCAAGAGTGAGATTGTCTACATTTTATTATTAAAAATAATTTTGGAATTAGCACATTCTACTAATGGTGGTGAAGAAAAAAAATCTATTAGAATATTTTATTGCAAATGACACGTTTTACATACCATTTAAAAATATACATTATTTTTTCGCGGACACCCTGTATATAAAAATGTTTTGAATGAAGATTGCATGAGTGTAAGTGTAAATTTCTTATCTATTTTTTTTAAGGCCGCCCTTAAAGAGATTCACCTGCAAAAGTATGGAATTAACATTTACTTTTTAATTTTTTTTTGTTTCAAAGCAAAAAAGCATATCACCCGCGAGTGGTTCTTAGAGCTTACGATTTAATTACAAAACAAATAAAAAATTGTTACAAATAGTAAGATCTATAGCTGACGTCTCTTCAGTAATAAAATTTAATCCGGAGCCTGACCTTGTATTTAATGAGCAGATGTTAAAGAAGTCTAAAGTGGTAGATAACAGTTTTCCTATAATAGTTGTTATTTTACAACCCCTAATCATACTATGGCAATTAAAATCTCCTAGGAATATACATGTGGATTGATCTGTGTAAAAAGATTTGTTAACTTTTGGTTTGTGATATCTGTGTTAGGCGGTATATATAAATTACATATAGTGACTTTTTCTTCGTTATTAATTTGGACAGCTACTGCTTCCAGGTTATTTTTAAAGGAATTTCAATGACATCGGCTTTTTTAATATAGATTGCGACTCCGCCACTTGGTCTATTTGTATTTGATCTGTTTTTATAATAAGCTGAATAGTTTTTTAAATTCCCAATAAAGCCATCAGTAAGTCTAATTTCTTGTAAACATATAATCAACGGGTTAAACCGACTTATAAGATATTGTAGCATTGGCAACTATTACAAAAATTCATTACGATTCCTCTGCAAAATAAAATTAGATATCGTATCCACTTGACCTAATTTAAAGAAAAGAAGAAAATGTACTATTGAGATCTTTGCGATGAAAAATCACTTTCAGCATCTGTTGTTTGAAGATCAATTTGTTTTAGAATACCTGTTCTTAGTATGCTGCAACGTGTTTTGTTGCTTCTTTCTGTGAGAAAAGGTCGGATTTGATAGAGTAGTAGGGCCAGAGATTCAAAGTTGTCAGTCAATTCAAGTATGGTTTAAGACAGCTCTGTGGCTCCAAAAGTATAATCCAGCAAGAAAACAATTTGGTGAAAATCTAGTTGGGTAGGAAAGTTTAAGCTTTCTATAAATTTTTTGGAAGCCATTAGATTTTCTGCTACTGAGACTTTTTCAGTACTAATATTGTTTTGTTTAGATTTTGATTTAACAAATTCCTTTAGTTTATTATTTTCTTCAGTTGTGTCTGGTGTAGAAATTGATTCATCGATTCGCCTTTTCTGTGTGGTATTAGTTGTGTCTATTTCAATTGCACTTTCTGTAGAAGATGAAGTTTGCGTTTCTGTTTGAACTGAATTTTGATTGTTGTGTATCTTGAGATTGCGATAATTGAGAATTCAAGTGTGGTGTTTGAGACTTTGATATGAGCATTTGGGATTTTGGTATCTGAGAATTCTGTTGTGATAATTGATAGTTTTAGAAATTAATCATTTTCATTCTAACTTTCATAATGTAATTTAATTTCCATAATTAAATTAATTATGATAATTAATGTCCAACTCGAAAATCGTTTAAAATAGAGTTATTGTTACAGTTTTCAAATCAATAATATCCGAGTGTTACATCTAACACATGCTCTTGTTAATTCGATCGATATACATGTAAATAAGTGCCCCAACCATGGAGTTCGATAAGATTGTAACACCCACGTTTGTTAAAGAAATGTCTTCATTTAATTTATTCCTCTTAAAATGTGTTCATTTAGAGGATAAGAACGCCCATGTTAAAATTTAAGAACATTGATCTTGAAACTTTCATTTTTCGATTTCACGGTCGAGACTGAGAAGTTCACCTTAAGCCTTCCTTAATGTTATGACAAACATAAATTTGTGGTTATTATCCATATTAACTTGACCTTTAAAACGGATATTTTTATTATTATTAAATATAACCACACTTAATTTCTCATATTTCTCTGATTTAAGCCAAATTTTGTAAATGTCTGGTAAGAAATGTTTCGTACTTATGTCAAAATTAACGAATAATTTCTTTTAGAACTTTTTACATATATCAATTTACTACCACTAAGAGAATTGTTCGATCAGTGTCTACCTAATAATAATTTCTCTTAGACTCTAAGTTATATTCTTTCATAAAAATAACCATTATGCAAAAATTAACTTGATAGATGATTAACGATACTAAACTTTGTATTTCGCTAGAATATATAGAGCTGAGAAATTCTTTAATTTGTTCAAAACTGATCCGTTTATCGCTGATGGATAATTAAAACCTCGTATATCGGATCTTTGTTTCACTGTCTTAAAAACCTAAGATTAAGTTTTTCCTTTAAATAGGAGTTTTTCTAACTTAGAATAGTTTAATTATTCATTAACGTTATATGGATAATTAAAAAATTCTAAGTCGAATTTTTGTAAAAAGTTTTTCTGACATATCAGGATTTATTATATTATCATTATTCAGATCAAATTATCAATATGAATAGGTTAAATAAAACATACGGTTGATAGTCTAAGTCATATATTAACTACAGAAAGGGTAGTTTGGACATGCGTTGGGATCCACACCAGCCGGAATTTGTGCTGGTTGACCATGAGCTCCAGCCTGAGAGTATCTAAACTGACCTGAAGGTGCGATGTTGTATTGATTTACTTGATTGGGACTGTAATAGGCTGGTTGTTGTGGACTAAAAGCTTGTTGCGGAGCTTGGGGAGCTAAAAAATATATAATTTGAAAATAAAATGTATTTTATCAAAATAAAATCAGTTACCAATGTATCCGGGAGCTAAAGCTTCAGCTAGTCCTTCTCCATGGTAGTCTCCATCTCCAATGTATTCTCCTCGATCTAATGCGTTTTGTACTTCAGGACTAACTTGAGCAGGACCTCTTGGAGCAAGATGTGAAGGTTGAGTGTACTGAGCAGGGGTAAACTGAGCAGGTTGAGAGTATTGGGCAGGTTGTGAATATTGAATTGGCTGGGCTGGTTGGGAATATTGAGCGGGTTGAGGATATTGAGCAGGTTGTGCGTATTGAACAGGTTGGGGTTGGGCGTATTGGGGTGGTTGAGCGTATTGCGATTGTTGGTAGTATTGGGGTTGTTCTGGTACCTGGTTAACGGCTACAGATGGATTGGTGCAATCTGGAAAGTTAGGACAAGCTTTCGGGTCAACACCTGCAGGAAAGAGCGCTGCTGGTTGTCCTCCTGCCAAAGGTCCATTGTAGGCTCCCAAAGATGAAGCAATGCAGCAAGCTGTTATTATCTTTGAATGTAATATAAAAATAAAGAATAAGAATACTATTATTCATAAAAAAATAGTTATAAAAATTAGTGTTTCCTTACATGTGTTTCTGTTCTAATTACCACACAAATATTGATTGTGAGCAGTTACAAAATAAATATGATAAGATCTTAATAAAAATAAAAAAAAACGATATTATTTTTGGTCCAAACTGTACATATATTAAAGTTTTTAGGCAGTAGTTTAAAAAAATTATAGAATTCATTGCGTCACACTTGGTATGAATTAATAGTTCGAAGTGCCGCACAAAATTGAAAATTGCATATTTTGGATTTTAGTTGCCTGATGTAAAAAATCGTTGAACAAAATAAGCACCTTTTACAAGAAGTCTCTTTTGATTGTCAAAAATTAAAATTTTATTTATGATGCAAAACAAGAGATAAAAACAAATGGAAGAAATTATACAAGTAACAAAATTAAACAGAAAAAAACTCAACAAATCCAATTTTATAAAGGTTTTAAATTAAGAAGACGAAGTAGAGTATACAGTGTGTGCTGAATAAATATAGCGTATTAAAATTTTTTATTGGAATAACTCGTATTTTATTATACAAAAATTGGAAATGGCTTTGTTAAATTTTAAACCCATGTTGTGAAAAAGTTATGTGAATTTTCTTTTTGTTTGAGAAGAGAATTAATATTCAAATATCCTTTACCAAGTTTACTTCAAAATATTTCAATCAATAAACCAGTTCAATGTTTGAATTAAAAATAAATATATTGAGTAGATCATTAGTTATTCGAGTAATTTAATCTTTGGTATTTAAATATTGTAAAAATATCAGAATATTTAAACTGAAACTTTTAAATCATCTTATATAAAGATAATAGGGAAACACAACATTTCGTTAATTAAGTTAAGTGAAATCTTCAGTTTCAATAATTAGACAGATAATAATAACGTACTCGTGTTAACAAAAATACTACAATTAAAAAAGCAAAAAATAGATAGTTACGACTCTACTAATGTAAATACTATCAATTATCAATTAATTAATTACCCTAGATAATAGTTACTGCTTTATTTATTTGTTAAATTTACGAACCTAATATTGAACATAAAACTCATTTTGATAAAAAAAAAAACTGGTTGATAAATTTATTCACACTAATATTTATATTTTAAATTTGATGGAAAATACACTTGTTTTCAAGAAAATGGAGAAAATTATCCTAAAAATAAATAAATTTGGTAGTATAAGATTTGCTTAAATTTGTTACTTGATTACTAGGTGAGCACAAAACTAGTTATAAAAATACCACTCGGAACCAATAAATCTGGTTTAAGCAATGTTAGTGTCATGATTTTATAGTTATTGATTATCTGAATGACAAAATACTTACAAGCTAGAATCATAAACAAACTATGTTATAAAAATAACCTAATGAATTCTACCAATAATATTTTCAAAGTTTGCTTTTAATTTTTTATATATTTTATCAGTACAAAAATTATTAAAATGGTAGATAATGAGTTAATAGTCTGAAAAAAATCAGTTTAGATGGTTAAATATGATTAACAACAAAAGTTTTTTAAACAGCTTACTGTGGTGGAATGGTTAAATAAACTTAAAGAAACTTCACTAATAATGTTATTTTTTCCGACGAATGGAAACCCGATCTATGGAATAACTCACCAGTTTCAGGAACATTTTAAATTTGGCTTTGAAATTACAGTTACAATGCCCAGTGGCCAAAATTCTCTTCAATATATATGGTTACCACACCCAGTTTAGCCATGAACTTATACGAATTTTTACTCTTATTTTTGTATTGAAGTAGGCAAATTTAGCATGACTAGATTCCTTATTATTTACGTCAAGTACGAGGCAATGCTTATGAAGGCTGGACACTTTTACTTTTGTGTTTTTATTGCAACGTAGTATCTTCATATTTTGTCTTACGGGTACCATTACGAATTTTTCCAAAAATTGTATCGGCATATCACGAAACACGAAAACTCACTTATATTTTTCTTCCTGAATCGTTTACTTTCTAGTATAAGTATATTTTTACAATCAAGTCTAGTGTTATTAAGTATTTGATTCATATATTTTGTTTTACCACTCTCTCTGTTTTATTTAGTTTTCAATTTTTTCGAATAACAATTGTTTTAATGGTTCAAATTTATCACAGAACTTGGACTTTACTATTTACTGATCAGGCATATAAATGATCGACCTCATTGAATAATTACCAAATAGAAAATGAAAATATTATTACAACCTATAAATCGTAGCAAAATGGAAAAATTAAGACCAATTATTGGGCTATACTACTGTCTAAATATGGTGATATCGAAACTATTTCTAATTATACATAAACGTATATATAGATAGAACAAATCTCATAAAATGTAGATAATATAATTGCTAAAATCTACCTGATATAAAGTTCTATTAGTTATTATTAATATAATCAATTGATTTAATAGTACCCTGAAGATGGAAATAAAGTCTTCCGAAAGCTTGGAGTCATTTTAAATAGTATATTTTTATCATACTGGATTTACAGTAAATTCTAAATCGTTTCATAATTGATCAGCAAAGAATTCGCTTGTATATATATTGTAATGTCTTATTTGTGTAAGTAAATTTTCGTTGGGTCTAGTATTTGAATTATTTAACTTACTTACGTGTTGCAGACTATTCGGACATGTAAGTAGTTCACGAGCTCTCTCTCAGAGGGGGTTCTAAGCATCTAACAAAATTAGCGGGAAATTTGAGGTGATAAACAAGAAACAAATCTATAGAAAAATCGATTAATTGTAAATGAAAGTAAAAACTTCGTAAACGTGCACAAATGAAGTGAAAATATTCGGTGTAGATACTTGAAAGTAAGTAAACGAAATATTAGATTTTTTTTATATCACATTTAGCAACAAAAAATTATTTCCAATCTCTTATAAATTGCTGCAACCATTAAGCTAACCTAATACAATTAATATCTATTATTATATACAATGATTTATGCTAATCATTATGATGTTTTTAAAAGATGATGAATTTAAATGATGTATTTGTAAATACTATGGTCTACTTAGTACTAGCCGAAAACATGTAAATGAATTTGAAAGTTTCTGAAAAATTATTTCGCGATAGTTTGTGTTTAAACCAAATCACTAAAGTTATTAGATTAAATAACTATTTTTTCTTACACACTGGTAAGCTTTTTGTTCAAACACTGTTTTTTAAAAATTCTCTTGACTTTATACACATATATGAGCCGATTTTATTGACTCAATTTCACAGAATCACCAGAATCAACTTTTATACAACTATGGTACAAGTAGCTACAATCTATTTTGACACAACTCTACTTTCACGACCAATTTTCTCTTTTTTTTTAATTTTAGGTTTTAAATCTCTAGCAATAGCAAAAACATGAATGTGTCACGTTGGACCTGCAAGGCTATTTATACAAAAAATAAAATTTCAAAATTACTCTATCGGGTTTATTTATTATTTGCCAAAATTACCTTCTATTGGGAATTAAAATGATTCCGAGCCAATTCCAAAATTGTGAGATAAATTAAATTTTCGTCTACGAAACGTAAGTAGAACAAAAATTATTACTCCCCTGAAAATTTGAAGTCTCTAGAGGCATTCTAAATAGTTTAATTGTGCTCGTGAAAATGTTCATCTGTTAAAAGTCAATTTTGTTAAAATTTCCCAAATATAAGCTATTTTATGACCATATCTGGTTTAAAATAGAATCTTTGAATGATTTGTGGGGTTGTAACATTATTTACCATTAAAATTGATATTGAAAATGTCTCGAGTTGTGTTGCTATCAATATTGCCACACAAATTATGGTATATCTTTTTTAATTCAGGCCAAATAACTCTTGTGTATCTGTATAATTTGTCTACAGCCTTAATTTCACAATTCGTGTACGTTTACTTTTCCCTTGAGATTCGTTTTTGCCCAATATTAAATGTAAAACATGATCTACTTTTTCCATTTTAAGTACTAATATGTAATCACCCAAGAGTTATATTCCTTGTGTTTTGTTCCCTATATATTTATAACACCCCTTTACTTATATATCCTATTGATATTTAAACTTTCCCGTAATGATTTAATAAACAACTTAATTTTTTTTGTTTTTAGGTACCCTATGGTGAAAAATAGATCCCCATCATGATACTACCAGAGAGCTCCAACAACTGATCATTGTTTATATAATTTTTTTATGGTTCTAGGTATAGAGTTCTCAATTAATACTTTACAATATACAGTATGGTCCAAATAAAAGGAATACATTTATTATTTCATAAATCAGCAATTTTAGGGGAAAATCCTGAAACTCTCATTAAAATGAGCGCTTCGTCAGATCACAATTTAAAAAAAAGGTAAAAAGTAGTTTAGACATATTTTCTTTTTAGAGCCATCATCTTTTGACTGGACAAAATGCTTTGAAGGGTGGTTCAATCTCATGCAAAATTATATAAAGCTTAAATGGGAATATTTTGAAAAGCAATAAATATATTTTTGATAAAATTCCTTTGTTTGTTCTTTCTATTCTCAATACATAAATAGCAACCCTCGTATACATGTAGAATGAATGTAGGAATTACATTTTTGTCGATGTTGAGCTGTTATTGTTGCCGAAGAAGCTTTATTTGTAGAACAATTAAAATTCGTCTTGGATCACTCTCCCTATCTTATTTTAATTGGCCAAATTTGTTCTATTATTTCATTTACATTGTATATTATTTCCTTCATAGATATTATTTTAAAATGGATTCTTTTTCTATAATATCTAAACTAACAATAACACTTTATTAACAACAAATTCTATATAAAATAATTATCAAGATTATAATAATGATGAACATAATAATTATAATAATTTCCATATAATTGCTACACTTAATTTCAATTTCTTCTTAATTATTTTTTTATTATTTATTTCTTTTATCCTAAATTAGCTGTTAATTTCTTCTAATAATTTCATCTACTCATAGTACATACTTTATATTTAAAATTAAAATATTTTCTATCTCTTCTTTGTTTTCGGGAACACCACAGTGTATGTCCAATTATCAAATTTGAAATATTCACAATCATTTATGAATTTTACATAAATTTTAACACAATTATTAAGGATTTTGAAGTATAATTCTTTTAAATTCCTCCCTAAACGCATATCAATGTTTGTCAACAAACTTTGGTATATATTTATATTTTTATTTTAGGAAATTATTTGAAATAAAGAAATATCTAAAAGCAAAACCAATTTTTTTAGGAAAAGAATATTATTATATTTTAAAAACTTTATAGCATGAAATTATATTGTACATATAGCTTGATAATGTTCGGTTGAAATGTTTATAATATGAAGTCAAGTACGCTTAATAGAAATCCGTCAATCTTACGTCAATTTTTGAAAATGTGATCAAACGAAATCTGCTTAGAGAAAGTTATTGAAAAGACAGCTTTGAAATACTCTGGAAATTGAAGATATCTATAACTTATCTTTTATATTTATTATGGATAAATTGCTCAAAGTACTTAAAAGTAGAAACAGTTAATTGAATATCTTTTTTCGTTTTTTTACCTAAATTTTAAAATATTCAGCTTTGCCAGTTCTTTTGTAAACACGGCGAAGGGTTTCTTTTTCTTTTAGCTGTATTTTTACGATTGTCTTGTCCCATGTTTTTTTTTTGGTCTTCCTTTAAAGTAGTTGTTTAAAGTCCTTTTCCTTTTATCAGACAATCACCATTCTCGATTTTATTTCGTAGTTTTATCATTTCTTAAAATATTATATAAATGAATTTCTGATTACCTTTGTGGTCATTTTCGAATTTAACAACATAATTTGCAAAGCTCTTTTTTTTCTTCCATTACTGAAACTTTCAAAAATTTTCCCGGATTTTGATATTTTGTCTCATTAATATACCGAGTGTATTATGTTTTATACAGAGCATCTGTTAAAAAAAGAATTATTTGAAATAAATAAATAAGAAAAAAAATATAAAGTAACACTTTAGACCGATATTTTAATAAAATCTTGTAATAATGATTACTGTAAAAAGTCGGAGCCTGCATCCTTCTTTGATTTCCAATCTCATTTTTATTAGAATCAATAATTTTTTTCAAAGTTCTGAATAATTTAAATTATCATTTTATGGTTCTTAGTTAGTTTAATGGATTTAACTGTAAAAAGAATTAAGTTTAAAAAATGGTCAACTCCAAGGTAAATTTGGTAGTTATAAGTGAATCATCCTTATGTCACAATACCAATGGCTAGAACGATCCTAATCCTAAATATGTTTATTTGGAAAGCACAAACTCTGCACTTTTGTCTCGATTATTGTATCCTGTGGGAGAGAAACAACATATCATGCAACTTGCTATGGTGTCAACAATGCAGACACTACGAGTTTTGCCGAGGGTAATTAAAAGTTATGGCGCACAACTCGGTTTTCCATATTGCTGACCTGAACTTCGTTGCCATGGAATATTCCAGGGAGCGAATATAACAAACGGTGCGTTGTTGTACTCTAGAAATAACAGGTAATAATGGCACAATCCCGGACAAGATTTATATCTTTACAATAATATTAGTTGACTTAGAGTTGGGAGGTTACACAGTCGCAGAATTAAAAAAAATGGTTTTTTAATAATTAATTTTTTTTTCAAATCCAATGAAATTCAAAATCAAGCCACACACATTTTATTAAAAGACAACTAGTTTCGACCCCTTAAGGTCATCGTGAGGTCTGAAAAGAATATAAAAAACCATCACAAATTTTTTATATATCTCACAAAATCAACCATAATTGTGAGAGATTGGGAGAGCCTCTTGTTAATTTTTAACATTGTCGTTTTTACTGTTGTTTTATTTGATAAGTTTATTAATGTATTTTATATAAAAAAATTTGTGATGGTTTTTTATATTCTTTTACAGAAATTCAATAGGAAATCTAATTCTAAATACTAAAGAAAAAATAGACCTTTTACCCAACAGTGGAGTTTATAAAATATTTTATTGCTCTTGCAATGCCAAATATATAGGTAGGACATTTGGGAATTTTAGAATAAGAAAAATAGAACATGTCAGCTGTCTAAATCTAGATTCAACAGGTTTCTGACAGTTGGCCAATCACCTAGTTAAAACCAACCATAATTTCAACGTTGTAGAAGATTTCCAGTTCCTTCGTTTTGCCGAAAAAGGGTATTGTTTAAATAATCTAGAACTGTCAGAAATCCAATCTTTTTTAAAAACATTAATACTTATATCTTGAATTCACAGTTAAATTTAGACTTTTCATCAATTTTTGCAGCAATTATATTACACTCATATACATCAATACTCACATTGTCATAGTTTTTAAAAATTAATATTTTTGGTTGTTTAGTTAAAATTCTATGATAGTTACCAAAGAAATCTTTGCAGACTTTGGCTAAATTACAATTTTAATAATTAAATTATATCATAATTTATTTCACAAAAAAGTATTTATTTAATATTAGCACTTGATCAAAAAACCTATTTTCATTATAACTTAAATGTAAGTAGTTTCATATTTTTTAAGTTTTTCTTGCTCACTACTATTGCAGTCTTATAACTTTACTTGATAATGAAGTATAAATGTAATAATAAGTTCCAAAACTAGTAATTACTATAAGAATCCGTTTTGGGAGTAACTAATTAATCTTTTTATGGAACTATTAATAAATCTACCGACTTAGTTAAATTTTATTTTTATGATTACAATTCTTATTATTATTTTTAGGATATTATGTACAGAGATTTAGTTAAATATCTCCCTGTACATAGGACTGATTTTTTATAGAATATTTTCTAATTTATAACATTTAGTATTTATTTAATATTAACTTAGCGAAAGTTTTGGGGCAACGTCGCGATCGGGATAGTGCCTGCCCCTGCGATTAAATGTATTATTTAGTTAAAGGTGTAAGGTGGCCCTTATATCTTATACTAGTTGCCTTCTATATTTAAATAAATAAAGAAATTATTATTAATCACCAAGTCACGTAGTGGATTACCCCCTGCATAGATTTAGATTCTTTCATATATTTATTTAAAAAAATTTACCCCGATACGTCACATTATTATTATTAATTATTATAATTTGTATAATATTCGTTTAATCAATTTATTTAATAATATCACCTATTACCTCAATAAAACTCAATCTAGTTAAAATTTTCTGCAGGTTCATATTTTCGCAATCTAAATTCAGGGTCATGTGCTTTTTGGTAATCAAATGTGCCGTAATGTCGGTAACAGTTAATTTCATGTTATCATAACCTCCTCCACCCCCAGGTCGCCACCACCGAACGAAAATGAACTATTTGTAATGATACGGACTATTGTATATATACGTGCAGTACTTTTTTTTTGTATTAAAATTACATAATCTTTTGAATGCACTGATAATAAATTAAGAATAATTCATTATTAAAATTATTAAATATATATAAAACTTATCATGAATTTCCACAGTAATTACAAAACTGTGTTTAAATATCTTTCTCTAAACAGGTTTCGATTAAATTACATTATCAAAGAGTGACATAAGATTGACAAATTTTTTATTAATGTACCTGATTTTATACCATAAACATTTCAATCAATCATTATCAAGCAATATGTACAGTATGATGTTTTGTTAACATCAATGATAAAATCAAGTTCTGCTTTTTTGTCACTTGTATGAAGTACCTCCACTGTTGTTTCAATTGTGTTGTTAAGTGTAGGTTTGTGTTTGGTGTCAATGAGGTGTTTTGCGTAATGTGACTCATCCGGTTGTTTTAATAAGTAAGATCGTAAGTGTTCACTGTACCTTATTTCAAAATTTCTAAAGGTCTGGACAAGATATATGGCAGTGTGTAAATACCCAACTTTGAAAATTTCTTAATTTTTGCTTTTACATTCAATAAAAATTCCCATATTATTTCTTACCTTATAAGATATGGTAGATGTCTTTTGATATTTTGTTTGAAATATGTAATAGTTCTGTATGACCCGTCATCTTTAAGTTGTTTGGGAAATATAAGGTTAACGACAACCTTTTGCTCCTTTTTATTGATAAATCTTTTTATTAGATGTAATGTAATGTAAAAGAATGTAGCGATTTATTTTATTTTATTAATTCTTAATAATTAATCATTCTTACTCATTAGTATTGAAAAAGCTGTATGTATCATTGAATTATAAGTTGCTAATTTATGTGACATAGGGAGATTTGAGTTATAAGAGTCATATTTGTATGAGTTGGTTTACGATAAATTGAATATTTACTCTTTTGATAGTTATATCTGAGAAATATATAGAACTTGCATCTTTATGTAATTTAATCGTAGCATATAATTTTGGTTCTTGAGGATTTACTTAATTAAAATTATTGTTTATTACCGTGGCAGAATTCACTCTAAAAACGGAATAACGAAAAAGAAAACAAAATATTCAATAAATCTTTATAGATATTCTTTTAACTGTTAAATTCAATTACAAAGGTTCGTTGTGAACGTAAAAAAAATCTTAGCATCCATTAAGTTAATATTACTGCAAGACATTAAACCCTAAGTGTAGTGAATAATTATTGATGAAATTAAAAGCCCTCCATTAGGTTCTCTTTGACGTTGTTGGGCTGCCGCGAATCAATCCTATTATGTATACATTTTTGAATAAACAAGACACATCAATGAGATAGACTGCATTTATTAATCGGTAAACATTTTATAGCAGAATCATTTTCGAAAAAAACAAAAACTCAAAATTAACAACTAAACCATACTTCAACCCTTACAAAGTAGGGAATAATTCCATATATAAAGAGAGAAGAAAAAATAAAAAAGTTATGAAAGCAGGCAGGTCAGATGGGAAACTAGTAGAGAAGAAGGAGAATAAGGAGAGGAAGAATACTTGACGAAGATGATCTCAAATGATTTACAAAAATAGAACAATCCCAGATAAGTACTTTAGAAAATACCTTAACAATGCATATTTATATATCTGATAATCAACAAAAACCAACAAAGATTTTCCATATTGCAAACCGACCTCGGGACGAACCATATTTACACAGAAAACAATTTAACGGATGTTAAAGGATGGCTTCGTTTAAAAATTGGCGATATTATCCTCTCAAATTTCATAGAAATTAATGAGAACATTGCTGGAATTGGCAGGAATAAGGTCAATATACAAATAGGAAATTTTTTATTTTAAAATAGAAACTAGATAACATCTTCATAAAAAATAATTCTTCAAGGGATCATTAAAGACATATCAACCGAATTGTCGGAAGAATGTCGTCAGTTTGTATTATTGATCAGTTCCATGTAAAAATTCCTGCTATTTCATAGAAAAACTCTGCAAGTGCTATTTCCAATCAGTTTCTAAATAATTTGGAAGTAATTATCACGTAATCCCAATACAATTTTCAAGGTAAAACTCCTGATAGCACTTAGTGAATTTTACGATTTCACTGGTTACATCTGCTGAGCAGTCAGTGAAATTTTATGTTGTTACGTGATGTTTTGTTGTAATTTGGTTGTTTGTTTTCTTTCCTCAATACGTTCTTGTTATTTGTGTTAAATATAATTTTTTATTTATGCTATATTTATATAATCTTTATAATATGATGTTATTATAAAAGTGTAATAAAATATATATTAATAAAATGTTTTGCTTGCATAAGTATAAATAACTCTTTTTGTTTTTAGAGTAAAAGTAACGAATTGTTTAACAACATAGAATATTTCTGTAAAATTCTTTGAAAAAATACTGAAAACACGTATATCAAATCATTATTTTCTACCTATTTCAATTTATTTTGTTGAGGGCGCCACATAGGCCACACTTGTGGCATTAAAGTGCGACAAACTTTTTCGCTGTTTAAGTTTGCGCTTCTTTTGTAAAAGAACATTAAAGCCACATCATTTTAATAAAAAAAAGTATACTTATTAATTACTTTAAAACTTAACAGTTTTAGAAAATACGCATTTTAGTGATCAGCTGCATGATTCTTATTTCATTAATAATTGCGAAAAATGTAGTATATAAAAATATTATTAGAGTATAATAGGATTTAACATAAAAAATATGTATGGCACTTTAAAAAGTTCTAATTAGGAATGCAATAAATTGTATTTATTAAACAAATTAACTAAATTCCTAAATATGTTTTTAAACGTTTTATTGTTAGGTTGCTGCCTGTTTGGATATCTTCTCAAATATTCTCGTTTCGCAGCACGCCCGTTGAAATTTTGCTGATAGTAAATTATACTCATATTTCTCATATCTGTATTAGAATAATTATTATGTCTCGGGACTTCCTTTTTTTTCTTAGTTCACCAAAATAAATACAAAGAAAATTGAAACAATAATATTTCTCGGACGTACGGCTACTACGCTAACATTTTTCGAAATTAATAATTAAATAAGAACCATGCAGCTGATCACTTAAATTAAATTATCTTTAAAACCTTTAAGTTTTGGGATTATTAACAATTATACTTTTTTCTGTTAAAAAGATGTACTTTCAATATTCTTTTACAAAAGGAGCGCTAACTTAAACAGCCAAAAAATTTGGCGCACATTTTGACCATAAGTGTGACCTATGTGGTGCCCTCTACAAAATACATTGTAATACGCACAAAATTATGATTTCTCATACCCAAAAATATCCACTACCAAATATTCATGTCAAAAAACGTTAAAGTTATAGTGAAAAACAAAAATTTAAATTTCACTTTTAATACCCTGTATCTCTCTTATTATCAACATTTTATTAAAGCAAGTTCGTTCAATAAGTGATTGTTCTACTGTACTTATATGTACAATTACTTAAGGACTACCCTGTTTATACTGAGGATATTTTAGATATTTCTTGTTTCCTCCAAAAAAATAAGGTTCTTCTTTTTTGTCACTTATATAAACTGTTGTTTCATTTGTTTTGTTTAATGTAGGTTTGTGTTTAAAGTCAATGAAGTGCTTAATGTGACTGATCTGGTTGTTTTAATCTATAAGCTCGTAATTGTTCACTGGACCTCATTTCAAAGTTTCTCAGAGTCTTGGCAAGTTAGATGGGCAATACAATCCGGACAATTTATCTAACTAAATTCCTAATTTTTTTAAGTTTTACTTTTAATAAAAATGAACCTCATTATTTTTTACTTTATATAGAAGATATACGAGATATAACTAATTTTATGTTTTCATTTAATTTATGTGTATTTAATTTATATATTAATTCGAAAGAGTTTTTTATATATATTGATGTAACGGTCATTTCTTAAGAATTTCTACTTTTTATTTGGGGTATTAACGTAAAAAACTACAGAACTAATTGGTTTTGTATCTTTATTTAATTTAATCGTAGATATCATATAAATTTGGTGCTTCATGATTTCTTTGAATTATATGTTTTTATAACAGCCATTAATGGAAATTTAATTGATTAACTAGTTCCCTAACATTATCTGAAAATTTTTTGGTCAGATCTCTACTAAATAAATGTAATTATTTGTGTTCAAGATGACGGTTGTACTACCTTTATCTGATTTTGTAACTGTTAAATTATTACTTATACTTTTATTTTTTATAGTTTTTAAAGTTAAAATCTGTCAATCTTCTTTCACTCTTTAACAATACGATTAGCGAAACTTAAGTTGCAGAAAAATTATAAAAAAGTTTTCAAATACTGCGGAAATTCCATATAAGTTGTTTATCTTTCAAAAATTACTTTGGGGGTAAGAAATTTAATATTAATTAATTAATAATTAAACATAAACATTTCAATATCAACAAATCTAATTTTATGTCATTATTAGGCTTCAAATAATTATTATGAGTGGCGCGCTTCTGAAATCAGCAATGGTAAGTAGCTAGGATAAGTTACTGAAATTTATTTTCATTTTCATTTTCATTTTCTTTTTTTTTTGTTTTTCATATAGTTTGTTTCCATTGAACCTTTCCATTTAATTTAGAAAGTCACACTATATTTTTAAATTTAGTTTGAAAGCTTATGTTGTAAAAAAAATATCTAACTTTACTGTATGAAAATAAATATTGTTTTTGCATCTATTATTTAAAGCCATTTATAATCCTCATACCATTTTAAGTACTAATACGTGTACATACAAGGACAGGCGTGTAATAATACTTGCATATTTTACGAGATGAGGTGCGAGGATCCCCTCCATGATACTAATCCAACCTATTTAATTAACTACATCCTCATTTTCGTAAATTATTATCCATTTCTCATTCATTTAAATTGTTAATTATTTAGTCAGCCACTGCATCATGTTCATTTCTGGAAATTAAAACGAACTGAAACAAGTTTGATTGATGGTTATTTTATTAGTATTATTGATTAGAATAATATGTTATTCCATTTATATCTAGTTTTTATACAGGTTGTTTCAGAAAGTCACGGACAACCGTTTACGAAAGATCAAACACTCATCAATGATGTAGTGCCATTTGTTATTTCAATATGTTAAAGCGGGTTTATTTTGTACTGTTATCAAAGTGTGTAAAAGACAATAGTTTGTTATAGACATTTTGTTTCAGTTGGATTTATAAATATCTTTACAAAAAAAAGTATTTTCTATGTGCCTTTTTAGAAATATTAATTAATTTTGACATGCAAATTTTTATTCTTTTGCGCGACGCCACATTGTACTCCCGCGAACTAGTTCGTAGAGTGCATCCGCAAATTTGGTGAGCTCGCTACGTACCAATGCACTTTCTTAAGATGGTTCTAATTCATTTAATGTAAAAGTGTTATAGTGAAACCCGCATGAGAATCCGACTTTTAAGTGATTCAAATCTTAGTTCTTTAAAGAGAGTTATGAAGTTATCTTGTAAATAATGTTGGTTAAACCCTCACGAGTGATATAATATAAAAGTTTGTAGGAAACTCGTAACTAGTAGTGCGAGAAAGGAAACGTTCGAGTTAAGGTTCTCTTCATTTCCACTGTTGTGTCGCGTCGTAAACATGTATAGATTTTGTTAGAAACGTCTTTGTATATTATGGAGCATTTCCGGGCTGGCTGATTCATTCATCTCCAATAGTCTTTTCCTATCTATCTTCTAAAAACGATGGTTGTGTTCCGTAGATTTTGCTTTTTAGGTATCCTCAAAAAAATTAGATAAATTCCGTGACGGTTATGTTTGCTTTATCATGTAGATACAATAAAAACACAAATTAAAGTAGATACTATTACATACAAATAACAAAAATTTACATATTTTAAAAATAACAGAAAAAAGCACAAACGAGTCCATAAATATCCTCATTATGACCAAACTATCTTTGTATAATAGAAAGATAATTATTAGCAATATTTTATTTGCACTATTTTCACCAAATTAAACGAGCAGTCGACATTTTTATAAATCAACGCAAATCAATAAAAATTGGTAATACAATCCTCGAAGGACGCCGTCTTATCACTCCCTCGCAACGATTTGTCCTGTTAAACATATGTCCGTCCATTCATCATGAGCTACTTACAAGCGAACTAAAACAACTTGGTCTCTCTATACATCCAATAGTAGATTCCTCGAGTATTCCTAGTTTTATTACATTATCTTAGGACAGAATTTCATATCGTATATATATATATATATATATATCCCAAGACCGCATATCGCATCTGAGTGCCCTGACACCCTGCTTTATTTACCTCAAGAACCATCCGGCCATATATTATCACAACCGTTCTCCCAATTAACGCAATCAAACTATCAATTATTACAACAGAAATTCTCAGATACCAAAATCCCAAATGCTTTTATCAACTTCTCAAACACCACAATTGAACTCCCAATTATCGCAATCTCAAGATACACAACCGAACTCTCAAAAGATGCAATCAAGTACTCAATCAAAATAATTGAAATAGTTATCTGACAATCAAAATTCAGTTCAAACAGAAACGCAAACTTCATCTTCTACAGAAAGTGCAATGGAAATAGACGCAACAAATACCACACAGAAAAGGCGAATCGGTGAATTAGCTTTTACACCAGACACGTCTGAAGAAAATAACAAACTAAAGGAATTTGTTAAACCAAAATCTAAACGAAACAATCTTAATACTGAAAAAAGTCTCAGTTGCAGAAAATCTCTCATGACTGCCAAAAAATTTATAGAAAGCCCAAAATCTCCTACCCAACTAGATTTTCACCAAATTGTTCTCTTGCTGGATAATACTTTTGGAGCCACAGAGCTATCTAGAACAATACTTGAATTCACTGACAACTTTGAAGCCCTGACCTAATTCTCTATCAAATCCGACCTTTTCTCACAGAAAGAAGCAACAAAACACGTTGCAGTATTCTTAGAACCAGAATTATAAAACAAATTGGTCTTCTAACAACAGATACTCAAAGTGATTTCTCATCGCAAGGAACTCAATAGTATATTTTCTGCTTCTCTTTAAATTTGTCCAAGTGAATACCATATCTAATTTTATTTTGCAGTAGAGTTGTAATGGAATTTTCCAACAGTTGCCAATACTACAATATCTTATAAGTCAGTTTATCCCGTTGATTATAGGTTTACAAGAAACTAGTCTTACTGATGGCGTTATTGGAAATTTATTCAGCTTATTATAAAAACAGATCAAATACAAATAGGCCAAGTGGCGGAGTCGCAATCTATATTAAAAAAGACGCCGATGTCATTGAAATTCCTTTAAAAACTAACCTGGAAGCAGTAGCTGTCCAAATTATATTGAAAAAAGAGTCACTATATGCAATGTATATATACATTTAATTTATATATACCGCTTAACAAAGATATCTCAAACCAAAAGTTAACAAATCTTTTTACATAAATCAATCCACATGTATATTCCTAGGAGATTTTAATTGCCATAGTATGATTAGGGGTTGTAAAATAACAAATATTATAGGAAAATTATTATCTACCACTTTAGACATCTTTAACATCTGCTCATTAAATACAGGGGCAAGCTAAAGATTAAATTTTATTACTGGAGAGACGTCAGCAATAGATCTTATTATTTGTAGCAGAAATGTATTACCTGATTTATCATGGGAAGTTGTACTATTTATTTACAATAGTGACCATTACGTAAAGTGACCTTCCGGTTTGTGACTGTGCGATGTGCGGAGTAAGTAAAACGGTGAGGCATATTCTCATGGAGTCTCAAAAATAGAGTCCAAGTCGCCATGAATACAACCTGGCTCCGCGGATGGAAGATGTCTTGAACAATTTTTTATTTGTTTTGTTATTAAATCGTAAGCTCTAAGAACCACTCGCGGTTGATACGCTTTTTCGTTTTGAAATAAAAAAAAAATAGAAAATTAAATGTTAATTCCATTCCTTTGGAGGTGAATCTCTTTAAGCGATGCGCTAAAAATATTGATTGGAAATTTACAATTACACCCAGGCAATCTTCATTCGAAACATTTTCATGTGTCCTCGAAATTAATGCATATTTTTAAATGGTATGTAGAGCGTGTCATTTGCAACAAAATATTCTTTTTATGTGTTTTGTATGTATTTTTATTGTATAACAAGTGATGGAATGATATTTCGTAATTGTATCGACTGTCATGGATGTCAAAACTGTCAATGGCAGATGTAAATGGCGACGTCGTAATAACAAATTTTAGTTTAAATAAAATATTGAGTGAAAAATCAAGTAAATTTGTGGTTGTGTAGAAAATGTAGTCTGTTACTCGGTTAGTATAACACATTTTTTCTCATTCTAACCTTTTTACAGAATATAATATTCTAGTATCATTAGATTACACAAAATTCACTTTAAACATTTACTCCAATATTTATTTTTGGCAACACTCACACTTTTAATAAAAATATATATAATGTAACCAAGAGATATCTAGATGATGAATTATAAAATTGTGTTAGTTTGTAGTTGCTTTGGAACGTATGTATATCGTTTGGTAAAGTAGTTTACTCGTAAATAAGTCAGTGAAAAATGGCATTTTATTCAAATCAAGAATATCACATGTTAATTAATCGAATCCGCGATGTTTTGTATCAGTGCTTCGAAGATTGTTGGAAACATGTAGTTAAAAAAGTTGTGATAGAAATCTTTCGGATTTGTAATAATTGCCGAGAATACATTTTTCACTATTCTACATGCCCTGTAATCGACTATTTTAAATATACTAAAATAAAAACTTATTTTTAGAACATTTAAAAATCCGTTGTTTATACTTGACTGAGTTATCGGCGTTGCAAGCTTTAGTTGCTTTTCGGTAAATATTATTTGGATAGATATAAAATACTAATATTTCTCCTTTGAAAAAAGCTCGCTTTAGTAAAAAAATTATAAGACATTTTTATTCTGCATACGTTTTTGTACCTCATAAATAAATATGCGCATTATTTATGCTAAATTGCTAAATGAGCATTACTGAAAATAAATTTCAAATTCCAGCGTTGAATTGAAATGGTGAATCTCTAAAACCTATTAGAGGATCGTTCAAAAAGAAGAATCTATGCGACCCGTAGCGTCCACTAAAAGCTTATGATTTTCTTATCTAATTTTTTACATTGAGTTAACAAAATCAATGTTGACTTTGGTTAAAATTTTAATTCTTTATCATGAATACCTTTACGTGAAGTATTACTGAACTACAATCTCTTATAAAGTAGAATTAAAATTAAATGAAATATATGAATTCCGATTAATATACAAATTTGAAAATGCATTATTTTTATTTAAAAATTTATAATATATTGGTGTTTATCTAAATATTATTCAAACTCTCTTATAGGTACGAGTACACTTCAGATTTTCCGAGGTAGATATCTAATATCCAGAAAAAGTTGTCAATAAGAATATATTATAATATTTTTTAGAAACTTACTTCTACCAATCCTGAATCTGAAAAAGTATACTCTCGTGTTATGGTTAGTGCTCCATTTTCGTCTTTGGTGTGAACTGTAACAACATTTCCTTGGACTTTTGTTGTACTCTGAAAATCATAACAATGTAAGTAATTACTAAAATATTTTAAACCCAAAGAATAAATCCCTTTTTCTTTGGGCTTTTCCCAAACAAAGAAGTATTAATTAGTGTTTCTAACTTAACACTGAATCATTGTTATAGATATTTTAAGATCAGTAAGTAAAGTACTCCGGTTTGTAGTAGACTAAGAAATAAAGAAACAGTTCAGAGAAAATCGTTCTGTATGTGCTTTGGAATAGTGTTGATTGTCATAATAATAATCAAAAAATGTGATTTATGTATTTACTTAGTAACTAATAAACCAAGTGTTACATACTTTGCTGAAGATTTTCAATTAAAAATTATTAAACATGACTGGAAAACAATGATTTCAAACCTTTTGGTTTGTAAAATTTTTCTGTGGGGTCTAATTAAGCTGACCTGAAAATGCTTTTATTAATTATGTTTTATAATCCTTGTAATTAATTAAGCACAAATTAGCTGTTGCTCAAAGAGAAGGTAAATCCTCTAATTAAGCAATATATTTGTTTTAGGTATTTGATCAAAAGAAACGGTATAATTTTAAATAATATATCCAATAGGCTTAAAATTATCTTCTGAAGTTTTTTATAATAATTAAAAATTTTGTGATTTTTTTATTGTAGAATATCATAGAAATAGTCATAAAATATAAATAGTTATAAAATTTATTGTAATTTATATGCCAGAAAATATGTTAGCCATAACACAGAACCTTGAGGTAACTTCGTTGGATTATTCTTTTAGAACTTAATTTATCGGTTGTACACATACTGTTGCCCATTTGATCGATTTTAAATCACTCATACATTTTTTACAGCATTCCTGCATTTTTTAGTAGTAGAGGTAATATTGAAATCGGTCTATAATTATTCAATTAATTTGTTTTGATTGATTTAAAAACAGTTTAATTTTGTGCTATTTTACATATTTATATTATTGACGAAATCACAATAATATTCCGAAATGCAAATATATTTTGTGATTATGGATCCTTCAACTCAAAGTAGAACTAGCACTCAGCAGATTAACTTTTACTTAATTCTCATAAAAATTGCATAAAGATTTCCAACCAAAATCATTAATTGCTTTGGTTTTGAAGTATAAATATGGCCTGTTACTTTTTGGTGTACGGCCAAATTTTTTTGTTTTATTTATAGAACAAACTTTCATTAAAAATATATTTAAGCTTTCAATTTAACCTCTATTCACATAATTAATTATATACGTGAGCTAGGTAAAGATAAAAAAAGAGTTTTAACAGTTTTTAATATTGTCTGTTTATTGTCTTAACAAATTTTGGAACACGGCTCTGAAAACTGAACAAATTCCATAGTTTGGTAACATTTCTAGTAACTTTTAGTTGTGATCAAACTTTTCAAATCGCTCCTCCTGGTTTGTAAATGAGGTATACGAAGCCAGTGTATATCGCCGTGACACTGAATTCAAACGTGGCCGTAGTTCGCTCACGGACGAAGTTACAGAAGGTCGTCCAAAATCGGTCGTTGTGCCGGAAAACTTCGATGCTATGAGAAAACTAATTGAAGAAGATCGTCATGAGACATACCGTGAAATCGAGGCATGTTTAGCATTAGTATGACCAGCATACATAAGATTTTGCACGAACATTTGGGTTTTCAGAAGCTATCTGCTCGTTGGATTCCACAATTGTTGATAGATGCTCAAAAAAAGGCTCTTGTCGATTGGTACCGTAAAATGATTAAAAAGTACAACTGTGGTGCATCCAAAGCCGTATACAACATCGTCACAGGTGACCACTCGTGGATTTATGCATATAAGCCAGAAAAAAGGCAAATCGGTAGTTTGGGTGTTTCGATGTGAAGAAAAGCCAACAAAAGTTACTCGTTTTCGAAGTGTGAAGAAGCAAATGGTGGCGTGTTTCTTCTCGAAAACCGGTCATGTGGCAACTGTGGCTCTTGAAAATCAAAAGTCCGTTAATTCAGCGTGGTATACGACCATTTGCTTGCCAGAAGTTTTCGGTAAATTGAGAGAAACCAATCCAAAATGACGAATCATTTTGCATCACGACAATGTGAGCTCAGACACATCAAGTGAAACAAGCGAGTATTTGGACACACAAAAGATCGTATGATGGGTCATCCGCCTTACAGCCCCGACTTGGCACCTAATGACTTCTTCTTGTTCCCATAAATTAAAGATAAACTGCGTGGACATGATTTTCATCGCCCGTAGAAGCAGTTGAGGCCTTCAAAAACCATGTTTTAGAGCCATTATCTTTTGACTGGGCAAAGTGCTTTGAAGGGTGGTTCAATCACATTCAAAAGTTTTTCAAGCTTAAAGGCGAATATTTTGAAAAGCAATAAATATATTCTTGATAAAATTCATTTGTTTGTTCTTTCTATCTTAATGCATAAATAGCAACCCTCGTAGTACTGAAAAATCTCGAACACATATTGCTAGTCTGCCCTATTTACAAAAATCTACGAAACAACTTGATACAACCCCGTGGACTTTCGGATGACTTAGACTCTATATTATCATCTACAGCTCACTCAGTATGTACTCAGTTATATCGTTTCATAAGTGGTGCAATTAAAATAAGATCATTCATAATCAACGAATAATCTTATTATACGTAAACACCCAATATTTGGTATTAGATTGGTATAATAAATTAAGTAGGAAATACATATGTTTAGTTCTTTTCTTGTTGTATATAATTTTGTTTTACAAGATACATATATAAATAGCCACTCATCCTCTTGTTCATGTACCTACATTGTGTGTACGAATGAACAATAAACTTATTATTATTGTTGTTATTATTATTATGTACTCTGCAATGTAAAATGTGGAATCTTTTAAAAGTGTTGATACTTTTATTTTCTATTTTAAATAAGTCGTTTTCATGTATAAGTATGGATTGTTTTTTTATATATTTATCAGCAAAGTTTCGATTAAATTATTCATTTCTTTTTTAAACTTTCGATTTCAATTTCGTTATTGGTTTATTTATTTATGAATGAATGAATGAAGTTGTGAATGTTATATTAGATATTATTAAGTTATTTTATATTAAACTGTCTTTATTTCCTTAATTTTATTTGCATTTTCATATATTGTATTTTTTGTTTAACTAATATTTTTTTCTTTTTTAAATTCATTATTTTCTTCACTTTCTATCTCATTCTGAGCTTGACTACTTTTTTTCATTCTTAACACTTTATTTCGATTATTTGTCGTTAGTTGTAAATTTGTTGACTATCAATAGATTTATGTAGCTAAGATGATCGGTAAAAATTGATAATTACTTACAAAGGCCAGATGGCAAATGTTCTTCTACTTCTTCTCCGTCAACTAATGTGCTAACGATAGTCTGTCCACCTTCGTATTTTGTATTAATTTTCTTACCATCAACTTTTACTGTGAATGTACCTCTTTCTTTGTCAGCTTCCTTGGCATATTTTTCAGGAACTCCTAAAAATATTTTTTTTTCAATAACTGTTATATTAATATTTTTTTGTACTGTTGATCTAAAATTTCTTTTTTTAAATCTCCGATTAGTATTAAATAATGTCGGAAAACTAACGTTTGTATTCCTTATAAAAATACATATTTTGTGGATAAAAATGTATTCTTACCATTTTTAATTAACATTTCCACAAAGTTTCGTTTTTTTCCAATTTGTAGGTTCCGTCAATCTTAACCATCTTGATAAATTATTTTGATTTAGCAGTGTAATTGAGAAAGAGTATTACATAATATTCTAAATATAATTTCTACCTGCAATTTATAGCTCTTCTTAAAAAAGATAAAAAATTATACTTTGACAAATCAAAATGATAAAACAATCATTTTACAAACAAATATTATCGATGTTAAGAATTTAACTAACGCATTTTCAAATAATGATATGAATGTTATAAATGTAAAAGTTAAAACATATACGCCATGGTACAATTAAAAGGAATACATTCATTATTTCGTAAATTGACAATTTTAGGAGAAAATCCTGAAACCCGTCGATTTTTATTTTTAAATGGGCGCTTCGTCAGATCACCTTTTTATTTTTGACGTCATCTCTGTGAGCGTGATGACGTCATCAATAAAAAATTTAAATAGAAAAGTAGGTCTTGTAATACATCAATTGAAAGGTCTTTTAAATATCTATTCACCCAAATCAATTATGTCAAGTATTATTGTCGAAAGTAGTATTAATGACATTCGAACAGATTTCTTAATTTATTAAGTATTGTTATGATTTATTCAGGATTTTCCCCTAAAATCGCCGATTTACGAAATAATTAATTTATTCCTTTCATTTGGACCATACTATATAATTACTAGGTGTAATATTTCGTTCTATTTAAAATAAAGTGCGGCCTTTTATAAAAGTTTATCTTTTTAAATTGTATAAATATTACGTGTTAGTCAAAACTAACTCTTCAGTCAAACACTAAGTTCATAGTGGTATCTTAACAGCGTATATGGTTTATACAAAACTATAACTTTTCTATGTCATCGAATAAACTATTCAATTTCAGACACTGTACGATAATTAACTGTTATTCCGAAATTAATATTTATCAAAAGATTAATGGATAATCTTGTAGTTTTATGTTTACGCGTTTCGAAATTAGCTCAGAGTAGATAATTTAAATTAAAATATTACAAAGTAATAACAATTTATAATTAATTGTGAGATAATGTCCACAGTATTTAATTCATACGGAACTAAAGCACTTGTCTACTTAAGACATGTTATTATTTCAACTCTTTTTTCTTATTTGTATTAGTGTTCCGAGTATTCATTCCCAGTATTTCGAATATATTACAGTAAAGATTTATAGAGATGATACACCAGTGACTCTCCTTCAAACTGACACAGTGAACAATGAAGAAGAAATGACAGATGTTATTATAGAAAATGAAAATATACCAGTTTTAAAAACAGGAGCCTTTCAAAATTTGACCAAACTCAAGAATATTCAGATCAAGGGGAATAATTTGGAAGTTTTACAACCGTATCCTTTTAAGAACCTTTCAAATTTAAGAACGATAAATCTTAATTTCAACAGAATCAAATCCATTCCTGAAAATGTTTTTACGAATCTGACGGTGAGCAAAATTACATTAAGAGGAAATGGTATTAAATCTTTAAGTCGATATGCTTTCTATAATTTAAGCAGCTTAGAGATTCTTGATTTGAATTCAAATAAAATAAAGAAAATACCAGAGTATTTATTTGAGCTTACACATAATATTAGAAACATAGATCTAGGTTATAATCTCATAGAAAATACTCCGGAATTAATTCCATATAGTTATTTCGACGAAGCTTTTTCCAATGTTCGGAAATACGAAAATTCGTTACTCGATTTGAGTTTTAATAACCTCACTGAAATAAATAACAGCATGTTAAAAGGAATACGATTTATCAAAGAGATGTTTCTGAATGATAATAATATTAGAAGAGTAGGTGAAGTAGCATTAAATGATTTGAGATGGGCGGAAACATTAAATTTGCAAGGAAATTATTTGCAAGAATTGACCAAAAGACAACTAAATATTCTACAGGTTGTAGAAAATATTGAATTACAAAATAATCCCTGGAAAAATACTTTTGTGTGCAATTATGAAAAGTGGTGCTTTATAAATCATATTGAGAATACTATGGAGGTATCTTGTTTATAAAAAATAAATAATTATGTAACTGATTTTTTGTTGGTGTTCCCTAAAAAGTGAGCATTTATAGTATTAGACATAACTTATTCAATAGCTTTTAATATAAAATATAAACTAAACCCACTGAAACAAAAAAAAATGTAAATATGGAAAGACAAATAATACTTATCTCGAATTTACAGTCTTCTAAAGCGTTTTAATAATATTCAAGTCTACCTAGATTTCCTTCCGTATTTGATAATACCATTTTCCAAGACAGAAAGAAATTTATCAGATATTTTTAAAAAACGTAGATAAATTTCTTGTCATAAACCTGACAACCAATCATCATTAAGCAATATTCTTCTTTTTCTAAAAATATGTTTTGTTAGTATTATTTAGTTCAAAAGGTGATCTAAGATAATTTCCCAGGTTTAGTAGTTCAATCAATATTGTATATAGTGGATATTTTAGGTGTTCCTTTATTTCATAGTCCTCCAAAGTTCTTCTTTCTTATTACTTATATGAAGTACTTCCACTGTTCTCACGGTAGCGTATGTTAAAATTTCTTAATGTCTGGCCAAGATAGAAGGCGTTAAAATCCGGACTATTAATTTGTAAATAATTCATTTTAAAAATTTACAAATTTTTGGTTTTACATTTAATAAAAATGAACAAAATATTTAAAATTATATCTTGTAAGAAATAATGTAGGTTCATTTTTATTAAATGATAAACCTAAAATTAATAAATTTTCAAAATCGGGTATTTACAAACTAAATAGTCCGGATTGTAACGCCATCTATCTTGGCAAGGCATTAAGAAATTTTAACATAAGTTATTATGAACACTTACGATCTTATAGATTAAAACAGCCAGGTAAGTCCCATTACGCACAATACATCATTGATACCAAACACAAAGCTACACTTAATAAAACAATGGAAACAACAGTGGAAGTACTTCTATAAGTGACAAGAAAGAAGAATTTGATTTTTGGAAGAAATATGAAATAAAGAAACACCTAAAATATCCTCAATACACAGTATTGAATGAACAACTAAACCTGGGAAGTTCAATGATCTTTTTTTAGATCAACTTTTGAACTAAATAATACTAACCAAATATTTTTAGAAAAAGAAGAATATTATTTAATACTGATTGGTGTCAGGTTTATGACATGAAATTTATTTACTTTTTTAAAAAAGATCTGTCAAACTTCTTTCTGTGTTGTGAGAAACCGAAATCTAGATAGACTTGAATAATATTAAAACGCTTTAGAAGACTGTAAATTCGGGATAAGTATTATTTATCTTTCCATATTTAGTTTTAATATTAATTTTATTTTACAATTTTAAACTCCATAATCAATTCTGTTACAATGTATCCGGTCCCCGAACATTTAATAAATCCTGTACACTTAACTACATTTGATTTGTTAGTACATTTTGAATAAATTTGGTTTATTTTATAAATATCGCAAATAGCTTTCTAAAATAATCGCTCACTACAGTTTTACGTTAAGGTTGTATTATTTATCTTTTCATATTTATTATAAATAATTTTCACAAAGTAAGAGTTGAAATAATGAAACAACATTGTCGAACAATTCTATAATATTAGAAAGGCTTAAAAGTTTTAATCAGATTGAGGTATTATTTTGTTTAAGTAACCGCTTTTAATGTAATTTTTGGTATATTCATTTATTATTCCTCTAATGTCCTAGTATCGAATTTTAGTTTGCTTGTGATTTGTAGTACAATTTATTAAAACAATGTAATTTAAATTTACAATTTAATCTATCAACAATTATTATAATTTCTATATTTATTCATTATCAATTTTTTTAAATACCACTTAACCTTACATTTCTATAACATAAATACTTGCGTTAAATCAATTTAAAATTGTGCATTTCTGTATTTTTTTATTTTCGAAGATAAGTGATTAACCAATATTTACACATGTCTGTATAAATATTGTTGATATTGTTATGTTATTTAATGACTCATGACATAATTGTAGACTTATTTAATTTCATTAAAAATATATAATTTTTTTACTTCAGTTTATACAGGGTGTTTGATAATTATCCTGTTAAAAGAGTTATGCGAACATTCTTACAAAATTTAGACTAGATGAGGCTGTGTAACACTAGTAAATATTTGATATTTATTTTGAATCTAATTACTGTAAAAAAATGTATCTGGAAAAAATTAGGTTTTACAGCTGACAATAAATATTTTGTCATCATGACAACGGCGTTTTTCGTAAAGATTAGAATTAATTAGTTAGCTTTAGATACGATATATCTATCGTATTTTTGATTCTAAATATTGCATGGTAATTGAAACGTTATATTTAAAATATTTATTGTCATTGCACTTGGAAGTACCTCTGTGTCACTTTTTGCTTCTGATCTCCCATTATGCAGCACACGTTCAAAGATATTTTGACCAAGTTTTTTCAGACAAGTGAAATAATAGAGTTCAGTAAGAATGTGTAAACTGTTCAAAAAGTACTACTAATATTACTATAACCTACTGTCATAAAATAACACATTATTCCTGATCACGTTTTTGACTTTCGAATAGAACATTCAATTATTGAGCAAATTCATACGGCACCAATACCAATAATAACGACTCGGACGGTTAAAATATTCCTCAAGATTTATTGAAAATAACAGACCTTTTTTTTAATTAAATATCAAGAAGAAAACTTTACAATATACCCCATTAAAGAAAGAGGGATAAAAGATAGTAAGTCTGGATCAATTCAATACTTTCTAGCTTTCATAACAATATATTAGTACTTACATCTTATACGGATTCTATCAAAAGACCTTAATTTTGCTTGGTTGATTCCGGAGTGAACTCCAAAAAAGTAATTTTAGGGGAAAAATTCACAAAAGAGTAAAGGGCGTAGAAAAGGAGGTAAATAAGAGAAAAACTTAGAGAAAGGCGAGCAAGGGATGAAGAAGAGTTGGGAGAAGGCAATGAAGTAAGATCGAGTAGCGCAGTGAGGAAAGACAACTAATTATTATTGGAAACAGTATCAGAACAGACTATAAGAAGGAAAGGTAAAAAGAGAATATTATGAAAATGAGGAAGTGGAAAAATATCGGGAATTTCTAACCGATCCAGAAGTGAAGGAAAGAATAAAACACCCAGTAATTAAAGAGGAGATCCAGAAAAAGGAAAATGAAAGTAAGAAACGGGGAGAAGATATTACCCGTGATTTTTATTGTAAAAAGTAGAAGAAATGATGGTGGCGGAAGCAACGGAAAAGAAGAAAAAACAAGAATCAGTAATAAATCAAACAAATTAATGGAGCAGTGAAGTAGCGAAATGATGGACATAAAATCAAGTGGAATGGAGGAAGAATGGAAACAACCGGAGATGAGCAAGAAGACAAAGAAAAGCAAGGAAAAAAATTGTAGACGAGAGAATAAAGTTAGGTAATAGATTTCAGAAACTGGAGGAAAGTGAAGACAATGAAAGCAGAGAGGAAAGGGAAATAATGGTAGGAAAACCTAAACCAGAACTTAAAACACCACCAGTAGTGATAGAAAGAACACCGAAAAACCACAAAGAATTCGTAAAGCAGGTGAATGATGTCATAAAATCAAATAAATTTTCGATTCAGTTTAGTAGAGAAATTGTAAAAATTTTTGTTGATACAAAAGAGCTAAGAAATATTCTAGTTAATCAGTTGAAAGATAAAAATTTAAAGTTTTACACTAATACCCATAAATTGGACAAATACAAAATAAACGTTTTAAAGGCAATACCGAATTTAGACATTGAATACATAAAACAACAATTCGAAAGTAAATCAAAATTAAGAATAATGAATATCTTACCAATGAAGGGCAAAGATACTGGTAACCAAAGTTATAGTTATTTGATACAGATAAATAAAAAGGATGACATTAAAGAAATATATAAAATAAAAGAATTTGATAACCTGAAAATTAAGTGGGAGCCATATGTAAAGAGAAACAAGGTAACGCAGTGTTACAACTGCCAAAGATTTGGGACATTCGCAGGAAAATTGAAACATGGACCCACATTGTGCGAAGTGTGGAGAAGATCATACCACGAAAGAGTGTAAAATAGTAAAGACAAGTAAGAGCAAAGTAAAATGCTTCAATTGCCAGGGAGATCACAGCGCAAACTCTAAAATATGCCCAGTGTACGTAAAGTATTTAGAAAAAAATGAGGTATACAGCAATAAGACTTTGAGAAAAGATAATAGAAATTTTGAAGAACGAAAGAAAATAACAGCCAATAACATAAGACAAGGTGTCATTTATACACAAGCAATACAAATGAACTATAATCAAAATCAAATAGTAAATCAAAACTATCATAATAAAATTAATGAAATACAAAATTTGGCAAAAGAAATTAATAAAAAGTTGATAATAGAAAGATACATAGTGAAATTTTAATTTTTGTTTTTCACAACATCTTTAACGTGTTTTGACATGTATACATAAATATTTGGTATTGGGGGTTTTTGGGTATGAGAAATCAAAATGTTGTACCTATTTCAATGTATTTGGTAGAGGGCGCCACATAGGCCACATTTATGGTATAAATGTGCGCCAAACAGTTTTGCTGTTTAAGTCAGGGCTTCTTTTCTAAGAGAATATTGAAGCCACATCATTTTGACAAAAAAAAGTATACTTATTAATAACTCAAAAACTTAACGGTTTTAGAAATAATCGCATTTTAGTGATCAGCTTCTGAACCTAATTCCGAAACAACCTAAAGATGACGGGTCATACGGAACAATTACATATTTTGGAGATATTTCAAACAAAATATCAAAAATTATATTTCGTATAACATTTTCTACAATATTTTTTAAAGCAAGAAATAATGTAGGGTCATTTTTATTAAACGTAAACCTAAAATTAATAAATTAAAAAGTATTTACAAACTAAATTGTCCGGATTGTATCGCCACTTATCTTGGCCAGATCTTTACAAATTTTGAAATAAGGTACAGTGAACACCTACGATCTAATAGATAAAACAACTACATAAATCACATTACTCAATACACCTTAGTGACACTAAATACAAACCTACACTTAACAACACAATTAAAACAACAGTGGAAATACTTCATATAAGTGACAAAAAGAAATGTCCTCAGTATATAGTATTTAATGAACAATGAAACCTGGGAAGTTTAATAATTTTAGGAGACATATTGGACTAAATATCTATATAATAGTAACCAAATTTCTTAAGAAAAGAAGAATATTATAGCAAAAAATCAAACTGTACATACTGCTAGATAATGATTGGTTGGAATGTTTGTAAGTAGAAGAAATTTGTCTTATAACACTCTTTGATAATGCAATTTAAACAAAACGTGGTCAGAGAAAGATATTTAAAAATAGCTTTGTAATAGTGCGGAAATTCAAGATAGGGATAATTTATCTTTTTTATATTCCTTCCTCTTTTATTCCGTAGAATTTTTATCCCAAATTTCCAGGGAATTTTCCATTTTCTTAATTAAGGTCTAAGTTCAATGTATAAATATTAGAGTGCAACTTGCAATTTCTGTGGCTTTATTACGTTTTTTGATCTTAAGAAGTTATTTATTTGTTCATTAAAATAATTTCTGGTTAATTCACTAATTTTTATTTAACGTCGCAAGCTTTCACATTTGAATCATCATCTTAATGGTTAATTGTTAATACAGTTTTTCCGCAGATGTTACGTGGCGTTAAAAATTAACCTAATACCCAATACAAGATGGTAATAGAATTTAATTCAAATAAAAATTATAGAAGGTGAATTTGAATTAATGGCTAACGAACCTTATCTTGAATATTTAATAGCACTAGATAAGCGATAAATATTTGATTATTGATATCGATAAGTCGAAGGTGTTTATTCAACTGTTTAGTTATTGACAAAGGTTATTATTTTAAAATAATAAATTTTAGGTTTTCCTTAGCAACAAACTCAAGGGGCTGATAGATTAGAAAATTGAAAATGTATGCAGTTTCAATTACCACAATCTTAGTCACTTACAAGACTACTTTCATTTTTAAAATCAATAAAGAAGATGATGAATATTTGGCTGTTTTGAGGTAGAAGTATATGTCTTAATTTCTTTAGAGGTTTAATCCTATAAAGTATCCATTGATTATATGCTCAAATACAAAAAAAATATCACAATTTAAGACAGTTCCTTTACTTATTAGCTGATTAGTCGATGGAATTTGTTATTTCTTCTTGTTTTTGAATCGTACTAACCAATAAATCTTTCAATTTATAAGATTATTAAAAATATTATAAAAAGAAGACTTTTTAAGTAAGAATTTTAATTAACCTGCAATCAAGCACCTTAGCAGAAATGTATTTACACTTTTTACATTTACATCAATACATAATTGCTGAATAAGTATTATTAAATAAAAATGTAAAGTACCTGGGGCTAATTTCAGGTACCGGGATTATTTTTTTATAGGATTATTTCAAAGATTAATAAAGTCAAACCTAAAATCCGTTTTTAGAAAATCCGAAAAAGGGGAATTAAAAGGCTGTCAGATATGATTGATGAATAAATGTTTCAAAGAAAATATTAATTGTTATAATTGTTTCAATGATGAAAACACGTACATATTACTAAATATAATATGTTCTAATCAAAATAAAGTATAGCCAGTTATAAAAAAATGGGAGAAATTTTAATGCTACACAAAATTGTTTTTTATTTATCTTTTCAAATTTGGGAGATGTTACGAAATTGTCACCTATAATAACTATTTTAATAGTTATGTAGTACTTCACCTAGTTGCACCATTGTGGAGTAAAGTAAGTACTTTATATATATCTATGGTAAGTACATTTTACAATTTCATTATTTATTCTTGTTTGGTAAATCTGAAAATTCGATGACGATCACTGTTGTATGTCCAGACTCTATGAGACAATTAACAATTGTTCCGAAATGAATATTTAATAAAAAATGATAATTTTGTAGTTTCATTTTTACATGTTTCAAAATTAACTCAAAGTAAATCATTTTAATTAGAATATTAAAAAATAATAACTATAAATAAATGATCTTGAGATAATGACCACAGTGTTTAATAAATACGGAACTAAATCACTTGTCTTAAATAGACAAGTGTTTTAGTTCCGTATTTAATATGTGTTAAATACACATGTTATTATTTCAACTCTATTTTCTTATTTGTATTTGTGTTCCGAGTATTCATTCCCAGTATTTCGAATATATCACAATAAAGATTTACGCAGAGATGATACACCAATGACGACTCTTCTTCAAACCGACACAGTCAACATTGAAAAAGAAATGACAAATGTAATCGTAGAAAATGAAAATATACCAGTTTTAAAAACAGGAGCTTTTCAAAATCTGACCAAACTCAAGAATATTCAGAATAAAAGGAATAATTTGGAAATTTTACAGCTTTTAAGAACCTTTCAAATTTATAAGAACGATAAATCTTAATTTCAACACAACTAAATCCGTTCCTGAAAATGTTTTTTTATAAAAACAGATTCATATCTGATGCTGAGCAAAATTACATTAAGAGAAAATATTTAAATGTTTATTACTGGTCTATTATTCGGTTAATATTTTTTACTCTCGAATTTTATTTGCTTGTCAGTTGTAATACAGTTTAATAAAAAATTGTTATCTAAATTTACGATTTAATCTGCACACAATTATTATTAAATAATTAAAATTTATATATTTATTGTTTATCAATTTTTTTCAAATGCCACTTGACCTAAGATTAGTCCACTAAATTTTTCTTTATTTGCGAAGATAAGACGTTAACCCATATAAATTTTTGATATGTTTAAATTATTCAACGACTCCTAACACTTAATGATTTTTTTTTCAAAAATACATAATTTTTTTACTTCCGTTTGTACAAGGTGTTTGATAATTATTTGTTTTGAATTGCTTAATATCGTAAACGAAACAAAAACAATTTGAAAACCCTTCATAGTTGAAATATAATTATGTTTATTCTCAACTAAATGTCTTGTTAATCCTTCAAACCCAAAATAAAACATATGGCATTCATTACTGTTAATTCACTAATTTTTATTTAACGTGACAAGCCATCACACTTGCATCATAATCTTGATGGATACTTGCTAATACAAACGTAGATAAAACTCGTTATCTATTCCAGAAAAAGCATGTTCCGTTTAAACTGATTAATTCTTAACATCAAATTCTAACAAAAGTTAATTCAAACAAAAATGAACAATAATTCAATGGAAGGTGAATTTGAATTAGTAACTAATGAAAAGTTTAGTGAATATTTAATGGCACTAGGTAAGCGATAAATATTTATTTATATTGATAAGACAGATGTTTACTCACCTGTTTGATTATTGACAAAGGTTATTAATTTAAAATATGAAATTTTAGGTCTTCCTCGGGAACAAGCTCAAGTTGTCGATAGTTTGAAACCAAAATTAATTTTAAAAATTAATGAAAAAGAAGTTTCAATTACCACAATCTTAGACTCCTACACAACTACTTCCATTTTAAGATTAAATGAAGAAGTCGATGAAAAATTGGCAGCTTTGATGGTGGTTAAAGTATGTACTTTAATTTCTGTATATTATATAAGTAGGTATTTATTATTTATGTGCACAGATATAACTGCCTTAGTATTGAATCATTTAAATATCAAATCAAAATCAAATCAAACTAATTATACTATTCCTGTAATTGGCAATATATAAAAAATTATTCATCATACGAAAGTATTAAAATTTACAGAAGTAAGAAAAGCCCAAATAAAGACAAAACCAATCTCTTACTGTCCATTTTATTGTTTGGTTAAAGTTGACTTTCCATGGTTCATGAAACATAGGAATAATATATACAGGGTGTTTCTTTTTTCGACCGATAACGCTTTACCCTAGAAAGCTCTCATTAATTACTGAATTTTGATATAGGTACTGAACTCTTAAAGGGCGTAGTTACTGAGATACAGGGTGTTAAAAGTTTGAAATCAAAATTAAAAATTTGCGATAAATCAAGAACGCTTTTAAATATTTTTCACAAGTGTGGTGACCAATACACTCTTTAAGAAAGTAAATATTCATGGCTTAATTTATAGACCAGTTGCTGCAATTTAATAAAAATAAAAATCGCAATAGCGAAAAAGTGCAAAAGCTATCAAAATTAAATTCAAATAAATGTATTACAAAATTACAACAGTTGTTCAACCTGTTGACTATTTACTTGCAATCAAGTTGTACATCATTTCCTCATTGAAAATCTTGACTTTGAGAATAACTGGAGATTAGGCTGAATACATTCTCTCGCAGCTTGAATTCTCGCTATTAGAATTTCCACACTTTCGATAATGGTTTCGTACACTAAGGAGTTCAGGTAGCCCCAGATAAAAAAGTCGATATAATTTATATCGGGTGACCTTGGAGGCCAAAATTAGGGTCTACGCTGATCAATCTATACGTCTTTAGTAGAGCAGAGTGATGAAAAAAAAATGTTTGCTAAAAATATTTACACCGATATCAATCAAAATAAAAGAGTGTAAGTGCTTATAGGAAGCTGTTGTCATATAAAACGATAGCTTAATTTTTTTAAGTTTGAATATTAATTCAACTAGTAGCAAGGAAGCTTATCTGCTTGATAAAAATTTTTTACGTATACCTTAATACTGTTCAATCATAAGATTCTCCAACACATGTATTAGTTCTTCAAAATAAAATGTTATTTATTAAATATAACAGATAAATTATAATTATTTTGAATTTTCACATTATTTCTAAACATGTTTCGCTAAATCTCATTTACAAAGAGTTATAAAATAGACTTGATTTCATATCATAAACATTTCAACTAATCATTATCAAGCACTATGTACAATATGAGTTCTTGCTATAAAATTTTTAAAATATAATAATATTCTATTCCTAAAATAAATTGGCAATATATACTGATGACAATTTAAGATATTTCTTGATTTCAAATTCCTCCAAAAAAATTAAGTTTTTCTTTTTTGTCACTTTAATGAAGTATCTGCACTGTTTCAATTTTTTTTGTTAAGCGTAGGATTGTGTTTAGTGTCAATGAGGTGTTTTGTATAACGTGACTCATCTGGTTGTTTTAATCTATAAAGTTGTGTTTATTGTTCCTTATTTCAAAATTTCTAATAGTCTGGCCAATACAGAGGCAATACAATCCAGACAATTTAACATTTAAATACCTGATTTTTTTAATTTATAAATTTTAGGTTTTATATTTAATAAAAATGAAATGAAATAAAATTTTACATTTATGTGCACGCCCATGGTTTACTGATCAAAACCCATTTTATTCTTCTTTCCTGATGGCGAAATTACTATAAGTGAATATCCTTGAAGCAATTTTTATGTGGCTATTTCTGGTCCAACCACTTTGCCGCTTTTATCTTTGGTATATCTTTAATATAAAGAAATTAAGTTGATGAACTTGAGTACATAATTCTTTGTAAACTAAATGAATATTTTCATAGGCGCTTTTTATATCTATCAATATTTCTATTAAACCAAAGAAAACTCTAAATCTTTACACTATCCAGACAGCAAAGCCGATTACAGGATGGGAGTTATAATAATTCCAAAGGAGTATAAAAAATTAACAACAAAAAAATGACCTATTGAATACGCAAACAACATAAACTACATTAATTAGTGGATCTCACAAAAATACATGAAAAAAACGTAAGACGGAGGAGAGAGAAAAAAAATGTATTTTTGTGAAAACCAAGAATTATCTCTACATAATATGCAATGGTGAATATTTTAAAATGTTCGTTCGTGGCATTGAAAAATAAAATCAGAAGATCTTGTTCTGACATTTGAAATTCGAAATGATATTTGTTCCAAAAGCATAGGACAAACGATAACGTTATTTAATATATTATATAGGGTGATTACTGAAAAATATTTGCGGCGCGTGTAAATAATTCATGTTAATTCTTGTAAATCATTTTGTGGAAATCCTCGAGGTGGGTAGATACCATCTAATTTAAACCAAAGGAACTTTACAAACTTTCTTTGTATGTTTTCGACAATAATATTGTATATATTATAACCCGGGGGCAATACTACTGATACATACTCAGTCTTACCCCTCACGAATGCATTGAAAAGTGTAGTTATAAAGTATTTACTTTGGTAAATTATCGACCATTACGAATCGCAAATCCTAAACAATGTTAGGCCTCTCTTTGCATATATATAACATAAAAGTCAGTTTCAAATAAAAAATTATACCAAGGTCATTGAAACTACTACATTTTTTAATCGGTTTGCTAAGGATTTCATAAGAAAATTGAATGGGATTTGATTTTCGAGAATAAGAAACTATACTACATTTTGCAATATGCAGCGGCAGAATATTTAAATTGCACCATTGATTTAAACTATCCAGGTGTGCTTGAAGGCTAAAACAGTCATTGATTGTAGTTATAGATCTAAAGAGTTTCAAATCATCAGCATAAATAAGTACTAGGCAATTAAGACTAGGCATCACATCATTTATAAATATCGAAAAAAGCAAAGATCCAAGAACGGAGCCTTGAGGAACACCGAAGACAGCTATTATTTCAAAGGATTGAAATCCATGTTACTCGACTGACAGTTTGCAATTTAAGAGATAGGATTTCATAAAACTAAAATTTTCTAAAAGACCGATATTTGCAAGTTTTGTCAAACGCCATAGTCAAGCCGATAAAAGGCTTTAGAAAAATCAGTGTAAACTACGTCTACCTGACTACTTCCATCCAGAACTTCTGAAATATATTGTGTTAAGCACATTAAGTTTGAAGTTGTAGATTTTCCAGGAAGAAAACCATGTTGTTCAGGACATAACTTAGTCTTGACGTGACTAAATAAAATATGATGCAAAAGGTTCTCAAAAACCTTAGCAACATTAGACAAAATTAAGATAGGTTAATAATTTGATATATCAGCCTATCCAGTTTATTGAAAATAGGACAGATCTTTGACTTTTTCCATAGATCGGAAAATTTGCACTCTCTCACAGAGAGATTATACAGTGTGTACATAAAGTATGGAATAAATTTATTTCAAGCTAAACAAACAATTTTGAGGAAAAATCCTGAGAAAAATCGGTTTTTGATTTTAATTTAATGTATTTTTACAAAACAATTAAATATACAGGGTAAGCCGCTTGTGATTAACGATATTATCGACAATGTTTTCAAATGCACACTCTCTATATTTTTTTTTATATTACAAATTTCAAGACAATTCCAAAAATATATCATATTTGTGTTCGGTAATTAATAGTTTATTATATAATTAACAGTAACAATAAATTGCCACACAATAAATTACAGTAAGTGTTCGAATTGTCTTCCTTCTTGCGTTTGACAGTGTCCTAAGCGACCAATAAATTCCTGCTGAACTTTATTATTAATGGTTTCCTGCGAAATGTTATTTATTTCTTGCTTTATTCTATCTTTTAAATAATTTATGTCGTCGGGTTTACTTTTATACACAACATTTTTTAGATAACCCCACACAAAGAAATCTAATGGCGTGAGATCCGGTGACCTTGTTGGCCACTCAATGGGTCCTCGTCTACCGATCCACTTATTGGGGAAAACTTCAACAATATATGTTCGAACAGCGGCTGCATAATGTGGCGGCGCCCCATCTTGTTGATACCACAGACTCTCATCTCAGGGTTTTTTCCTTAAAATTGTTAGATTAGCTTAAAATGAATTTATTCCATAGTTTAGGTAAACACTATTTAAATGTATAATAGGCTAGCTTAATCATTTAACAAGAAAGCAGGAATATCTTCAGAAGGTATAAACGTAGCAGAATTTATATAAGCAATCTGAAAAAAGGTGGCAAATACATTTACCATATCTTGAGGAATGTCAATAGAATTTTTATCAAAAACCATCCTGTTGGGTATTAAAGATGTATTTTTTTCGAGAATTTATATAATTCCAAAATGTGTTAGGGTTAGAAGAAATTGCGTCTCTATTTTCTTCAAGTAGTTATCATATTCCTAAATTTTTTCCTAAATTAATTTACATAATTGAGATCGTATGTCCTGTTACACACTTTTAATTTGCTTGATTTTTTTTGGATATCATTAATCATACTTTTATTAAACCACGGAGGATATTTAGCATTCAATATTTTAGTTGTTATAGGAACATTCGAGTCTAAAGTAACATTTAATTCTGTGTAAAATTCATGACAAGCATCACTAAAATTTGGTTTTGAAATAACATTTTCCCAATTTAAGTTGCAAATATCCTCATAAAGCTGAATAAAATTTTAGATGGTCTAATAATCAACGCTGTATTACTAAGAATGAGATCAAGAAGACGATTTTGATAGTTTGTAATAAAGTGATACTTACTTAATCCTAGAAATTCCATTATGTTATTTAATGATACAATATTATTGTTACATAACTCCACAGCAGAATTAAGGCTTTCCAATTAGTTTGGCAGATTGAAATCGCTAATCACGAAGACATCAACATTATCTGAAAAAATAACAGAATTACTAATGTAGTCATAGACATCGTTGCTTAGAGAAGGAGGAAAGTACACCGCTATCACTATTAATTTATATTTGCGCACAGATAAACTTGGTGGAATTATGTTAACACTGGGTATAAAACCAGACAATTCCGTTAGATCAATTTGCATAACGTTATTTCCAGTTGAGGTTCGAACTAGCTCACAATTTCGGTCATCACGAAATACCAAATAATTTTCATTAAGCAACTCACTATCAAGAATCGATTGTCCTAACCATGTCTCTGTGAGTACAATTAAGTCAATATCACAGTTAGTGGAAAAGTTATAAACTGACCAAATTTTAGTATTCAAGTCATGATTTAAATAGTTTTATTTAATACAGGAAATTCACATGGACATACTATTAATTTATTCCAGAGTTATACAGTTATGGGAGAAGATGAATTTATCATAAATTCAAAAGGTCCAGACGGCCAAACAGGCAAAAGGCATTTTGATTTTTTTGAGGATGGTATGATTATGGTAAGTTTAATTTCCTAATAGCATTTGTTTCGTAAAATATAATTGGATAAAATTTTGATCAAAATGTGATATACTTTTGACAAGACTCACGTACATTGAAATATCGTAAAGAAATACTGTTTTCCTTTATTTTTATGGTCATTAACTAATTAATATAAAGCTTCAATAAATAATTCACTTACAGTAACTAGATTCAAAGCGTTATTGATTTGATAAATACACGTACGTTGTTTATTATGTCACAGTTATAGGTTAATATATATATCATTTGGTTAGTTAGTGATCCATTAAAAAATTAAATAAATATAAAACAAATTATGCTTATCTGGAATTTCAACAGTATTTTAAAGCTATTTTTTTAATATCTTTCTCTAACCAGATTTCAAAGAAAATGGGATTTAGCGAAACCTGGTTAGAGAAAGATATTGAAAAAATAGCTGTGAAATACTGTGGAAATTTAAGATTAGTATAATGTATCTTCTATATTTATTATGGATAAATGCCTCAAAGGAAAGTTAGAAACAGTGAATTCAAAAAAACTAAATATCAATCTATAGTTTTTTTATATAATAATAATATAATATCTTTTTTTTAGACTTTATGCAGTGAAAACGAGAACGTCCCAGTCGCAAAACGCTTCTACAAGAGAATAAGATAACCTAATAATGAATCTATAATAATTTTACTAATGAACTGTGTTTCTAGTGCGTGATCAATACCTGTAAAGAGAGAGTTATTTGTATAAACTTTTGATTTATATGAGGGCTGCAGCTTAATTTTCGGGATAGACGCAAACAAAAACATTTGGAATTGAAAATGTGGCTTTATTATTTTATTAGGGCCTTTTTAAACCCTTCAACTGCATCTTTTGGGCTTGAAAAATCTTCACCATGCAATTGATTTTTAATTTTTGAAAATATATGAGAAGCGTTTGGGCTTATAGAGGATAAGACATTAATTTCACCTTTTGTGCGGTTTAATAATCAATCGTTCGTTCCGAATTGTTGTGGTGCAGAATGATACGATGTCTTCCATTGATTTTTCTCATTTCAGAGAAAACTTCTAGTAAACAAATAGTTGTGTACCATTTAACAATCAATGTTCTAGGATTTTCTAAAGGGATAGCAGGGAATGCTTAATTTTCGACACAAAATAAGCAATCATATTTTTCGATTCTTTTGTTGGTTTCGCTTTATTTTGAAATAGGCAAATAGTGGATTATTGTTGCTGTTCATAAGAAAATGTTCATTTCTCTTTACCACTAACGATGTCGTAGACAAAATTTAACGTGTTTGAGTTGAATCGTTCGAGTGTTTCTTTGCACCATTTGACACTGTTTTTGATCTTCTGTCAAAGTATGTGGTATCCTTTAAAAACACATATTTATTACACCCAAGTGATCATACAACATTTTATTAATTTGGTTGATATTGACGTCTATATAAGACAAAATTTCCTTATAGATCACATGATTATCTACAATTATCACTTCTTGTACAGTATCAATATTTTCTGTCTTATTTGAACTTGATAATTCACCTTCACGAAATTCATCATTAAGACTGCTCCAAATGTAAATTCTTGATACTGCTCAAAAACAGTTGTTCTTGATGATGTCTCGACACCAAATATACTTTCTAAATTATCCAAATAATCTCTTTCACTGTTCTTTAATTTAAAATAAAACAAAAATCATTGCTCGAAAATGTTCGAGATTTAAATCCATAGTTTCTTGTCGATTCGTTACTTTAAAATTAAACTGTATTCGAACGGCTCACTATATTCATCTTTTGTCGCTTTACTTATCACACCAAATGTCAAATTTTACAAATGCTTACGCATCTAACATTGATAACTAGAGTAGTGCCATATTCCGAAATTAAAGCAGCAGCCCCCTAGTAAGGTATAGGCCATGTAACCACTAGCGGTAGCAATAATAATATGATTACCGCTTACCGAGTGTTTCAAAATTACCCGTATCAAAGATTGGTCTAGGTTCCATCTTCTTAAAATAACCAATTCCAGACATGCAAAAAATAAGTGGTAAACTGAGTAGTTTTAGTAATTTTATTGAAAAAGACTAGAAAAAACACTGCTCTACACTTTTTAATCCAAACAAATTTTAACTTGCTATTACTATTTATATCTACGTTTCGCAAGTATTTCGTATATTCATTGATTTGGCAGTTCCGCGACCATCACTTAAAATTGTGAGGTATAGAAATTTCGCTAATTTTTCCACGGAAAATTTTAAACTCGATTTGGAAAATATAAATTGGAATAATATTCTTTACGAGAACTTACTTGCCAGTAAAATAATCCAACAATTATGTCTTATCCTTATTTGACAAACATGCGCCGTATGTTGAAAAAAGGATAACAAAACCTCCAGCTCCTTGGTTGTCAAAAGCTCAAAAGTATGATGCAGTTAAGCAAGAAAAATTCTCTTATTTAGCTTATAGGTGTACAAATCGTAATTCTAGGAAGTTGTGGAAAGCTGTTACGTTGATGAATATTAAAAACAAATATTCCTTGTAGATATCCATACACTTAAGAGACCCTGTAAAAATAAATAATTACTTTCTGACTCTTTTTAGCCCACGAAATAATTGTGTTGAAACTTTTGAATATTATAAATCACGTAGATAATAATAAATATTTTTCTTTAACACTGACCACAGTGGACCAAATAAAAGACATTGTTCTCAACCTCAAATCAAATGCCACAGGATCAGATGCAATCTCCGCAGAAATAAAATAAAACTCTGCTTATATACAATTGCACTATATTTAACACATATTGTTAATTGTTGTCTGGAAAGGGGATATTTTCTAATCTATTCTCTGGATAAACCCCTCCCTAAAGTCAGTGTCCCTACAAAATTTAGTGATTTGAGACCAATCAGCATCCTTCCTACCTTTCCAAAAATTCTAGAAAAAATTGTTAGTACGCAAATTTGACTATGTTATAAACAATGAGATCGGTTCCGAATATCAATGTGGTATCCGTAGAAGCTACAGTACCGTTACTCTTTTAACAAACGTCACTGATTATATATTTGAGTCACTAGATAGAGGCCTAGCAACTACAATGGTTCAAATAGATTACTCAAAAGCGTTTGATACTTTGGATCATTTTCTTCTCTGTGCAAAATTAAAATATTATGCCATTGGCAAACCATTGGCAAAAAGTAGTTATTAACAATCAGTCTTCAAATTTTTCAGTCGTTACCTCAGGTGCACCACAGGGGTCTGTTTTAGGTTCTTTATTATATTTAATATATGTCTCAGATCTATGGAAAAGTACCAATCATGTAAATATTTAATCATTTGCAGACGATACTTAGATATACCTTTCATTTGATCCAAAATTCCAAAAGAAAGCAACTGAGTTACTAAATAATGATTAAACCTTAAATTAAATGCAAGCAATTGTTTTTTTCTAATGTAACTGTTCATATAGTTACCTTTAAAATTAACGTTCATGATGAAAACTTAAAAATCAATTGTGTATGTAAAAATCGGGCATAATCTTTGATTGTAGATTGAGATTTGAAGAACATGTCTCTTTACTAATTAAAATTTTTTATTGAGTTCTAATATAGCTTTATCGACAACATATTCTTTTAAATGTTTTTCTCCGTAAACAGTTTTACGAATCATAAGTTTTATCTATTTTATCTGCAGAAAAAACAAAATACTTGCTTCAGGTTTGTATTTGGCCTCCGACGTTTTGATCGAGTATCTAGTAAAATTAATGATTTGCAATGGTTAAAAATTGAACACCAATACAAATACCTAAAAGCCTAAAAGTTAATCGAAACGGAAAATCTCCCGTATTTACGAGAAAAACTTTTATTCAGGAGCGACGTCCATCAACTAAATATAAGACACCCACCCAAAAAATATAGCTCTACCCAGGCATCATTTAGCAATATTTCAAAGATCATTCACATATAACGCAGCTATAATTTGTAAAGTTTACCCCACAGTAAGTCATGTACTTTGCACAATTTTAAAATAAGATACAAAGAGATCCTCCTTCCCAAACAAGTTTAAAACATTCTAGTACCTAAGTTCTGTACAATATGTACATATTAAAGTTAAGTCTTAGTCAAAATTGTTATTTATTGTTTTTTTGTAATTTATAGTATTTTTGTTACATGTATACATATATAGAAGTTGAGTGGATTACTCAAGCTAGACTTCGACTTTTTCTAAGCACTGCAGTGTATATCACAATATTTAATGAAGGCTATTTAATATTATTATTATTATTAAGTTGTGTCATTAATTAATTACAATAGAAATTCATCGGCTTTTTTTACTTAACCAGGAGATATAATATTTTTTGTAAAGTGTGGTGATGTTAACTGCTACTTTGAGAGTTAAAGCTCGCATAAAGGGTGGTAAGATTGGTAAATATTTATTGGTCAATTTATATAGATTGTTTTGAGCTACTTGAAAAATTAGTTGTAATTATTGTAACCTGTTTAAAATAAATTTTCTTTAAATCCATTGTATATTCCGCTAGCGGTTGTATTGTCTCCACCTATTTTTATTTTTTTTATTAAGATTATTAATAAAATAAAATAAAATAATATAATAATAAATAAAATTTATTTGAAATGAAAGTTCTTTTATAATTGGTTGAAACTAATTAACAGTAAACAAAAATCAAAAATAATAATAAATTTGAACTAGAAAATACAAAATAATATGACATTTATAATTTTAATAAATTTCAAGGATAATCGAACGAATAATTGAAATGATATTATCTTTAAGAATGAAACAATGCTTTGACTAAGAAATCAGATATTAAAATTACTATGTAATGAATTTTATATTGATGTTATTTGGCTAGTTCATATCAAAAATGTACTAACATTATTTTTTAATTTCAGCATAAAGCTAGGCAATTTTTGAATAAAAATTAAAAATAAATCATATTACTATTGTTGGATTAAGTTTACAACGGAATTGCAACCAATTATGAATTAAAGATATTTGAGTTTTTTAAATACAAAAACATGACAATGGATTAAGTAAATTTTAATAATTAACATATATCAAAAGCATATTACATGCATTTGAAAGAAAAAAAAACATTCTTAATCTGCAATAATTTGTTTCGCAAGCAATCATTTAGTTAAAGATATAATGTGTTCAATTTTAGAAGTTTTGGAACATTTTTCAAAAAGTCTGAGGTATTGTAAAATATTAGATTTTTTAATGGGCTGTAAGCCGGGAAACATATAGATTAAGTGTCATAGAGTGACAGTGACCACCTGAATTTTGACTTGCTAAAGGTAAACATCGTCGATACAACTTAAAAAAAGAAAGTACCCTAATATTAATAAAATTATGGAATTCTCCCAAAAAATATTGTATATAACGTAAGAAATGAACATTTTCCATGAAGACTAATTTAATTCTAAGTTTTGTAATAAAAGATGAATAATTAATTACCTGTATTCCTGGTGTTCTTCGAAATTTATATTTATATTATTGTAAATGAAATTATTTTAATATTTAACGAGTACATAAAATAGACATAAACTAGAATTTGGACAAGTTTTCAAAAATTAGTGCAGAAAATATTTAGATGCAACATTATTTATCTGGCGAACTCTTTATAAGAAGAGAAAGGTGTTAGTGTTTTATAATGAACAATTATTGTGTATAATTTGTATTTTCATCGCGAACAAGAAATAACTTGATTCCAAGTGACTTTAAATAATTTGGCTCTAACTTCGGACCAGTGCATACAAGGGACAGGATTTTATTTAAAGAGGTTTCACGTATAAAATTTTTTTTTACTTTATTTTACTGAAATTGATAATTTTAAAGCTTTAACTTTCATGTTTTTCCCTTGTTTATAAAATGTCTGATGACTATCTTCTTTAGATATTATTTTGTTAATTATTATTAAATGTACTATGTATAATAAGGGTTAATCGATCGTAATTTGTTGCCATCAATAATAACTTTTCTTGCATGATTTAAGACTATGGTTTTTTTATGATTATAATTTTTTAATTTTTTTTCACTGTGGCACCCAGCAATTTATTTTAAAAACTTAATTTTTTTTATTGTCACACACCTTAGATACTATTACAATATTTACTTAACATACATATTATTAATATAAATAGAAAGCTTCATGATACAGGGTCCGGCAATAGGTATTGACAGTTTTTATCGTGTGATTGTCAGTTTAGTAATAGTAAAACATAGAAATTAAAACGAAACATATTTATTCTATGCATAATGCAAGAATTCATGATTACTGAAATTGCATAATATATGACATTTATTGCGCAATATATTGTCACCCACACTGATTGGCTGGGTTTTCAAGAGAGTCTGAACCGGAAGATAAACCTAAATGTTCCCCTAAAAACAAAAGATCAGCTAAATAAAGAAGTAGATAAATTCATACTAGACATACAAGCAGCAGCATGGGAAAACACCCCAAAAATAACGACCAGAGCACTAGGAATTAATTACCCAAAAGAAATAAGAGACCTTGTAAAAGAAAAAAGGAAAGCGCGAAGAAAATGGCAACAAACAAGAACTCCTGAAAATAAGAACATTTTAAATAACCTCACACAAAAACTAAAAAGAGAAATAATACAACTTAAAAATAATTCGCTTAATAAATATCTGCAAGGGTTAACTGGCTGCAAAGAAACAGAGTACTCGTTGTGGAAAGCTACAAAAAAGCTAAAACAAACTTCAAAAATTGTCCACCGATTAGAAACGCACGAGGAAACTGGAAAAAAAGTAATAAAGAAAAAGCGGCAGCCTTTGCGGAATACTTTAAAACATTCAAAACAAATGAGGATCACCTTAATGATGATTCAGATAATCAAGAAATACCATCACAGAAAATACCACTAACTACCTCGAAAGAAATCAAATATAACATTAATGCGAAAAAAGCCCAAGGATATGACTTGATAACTGGGCTGATTCTAAAACGACTACCAAGAAAAGGCTTAGTAAAACTAACTAATCTAGTGAATGCTGCATTTCGGCTCAAACATGTTCCAGACATATGGAAAATAGCAGAGGTAGTAATGCTATTAAAACCTGGAAAACCAGAACACAATGTAACACCATATCGTCCAATATCATTGTTACCTATAATATTTAAACTGTTTGAAAAAAATATTATTGAAACGACTCAACCCTATCATAGAAAGAAATGAGGTAATACCCAACCATCAATTCGGATTCCGTGAGTCACACTCTACAATGGATCAGTGCCATAGAATTACAGACCTAATTGAAAAAGCCTATGAATAAAAGAACATATGCTCTGCTATCTTTTTAGACATTGCCAAGGCATTTGACAAGGTTTGGCATAAAGGCCTTATCCTCAAAATCCAGAAAGTATTTTCACCTGAATATGTACAACTTGTAAAGTCATATAGGTATAACAGGAAGACTGTTCCGTGTAAAACATGAAGATGAATATTCTGAGTTCAAAGACATCAAGGCCAGCGTTCCACAGGGTAGTGTTTTGGGACCTGTCCTTTAGATACTTGTGACATACCACAATTAGAAGAAACGACCCTAGCAACATTTGCTGATGACACCTAGATATTGGCAACTGGTGCTACTAACAACGAAGCAGCAACTATATAACAAAGAGCAGTAAATATATTTTGCTTCTGGACTAAAAAATGGGGAATAGAAATAAATGAGACAAAATCTGTGCACATAAATTTTACAAATAAAACAAATCACAGTAGGTATATCCCAATAAAAATTAACAATAAAATCATACCCCAGGCCAATACCGCAAAGTATTTAGGCATGACCTTAGACGTAAACTAAAGTGGAAAGATCATATTAAAAAGAAAAAGAAAGAGCTAACAATTTAATATAAAAGAATGTACTGGTTAATAGGAAGGAAATCAAAATTATCTATTCACAATAAAGTTCTACCCTATAAACAAATCCTAAGACCAATTTGGTCATATGGACTTCAGTTATGGGGATGTGCAAGTAAACATCAACCAAAGAAATACAAACATTTCAAAACAAAGTCCTCAGAGACATAGTAGACGCTCCATAGTATATCATAAATGATGATCTCCACCGCGACTTACAAATAAATTCCGTGAGAGAAGAAACCAATAGATTAGCCACAAGTCATCAGCAGCGACTCCAATATCACAAGAATGCAGAAGTAAGCCAACTTCTAAACAGAAACGTACTAAGAAGACTGCAAAGAACGAAGCCACTCGACTTGTGTGCAGTTAAGTGAAAGTGATAAAAGCAGAGTAAGGTGTTATGTGATCAATGTATGTGTAAATTGTAAATACTAAATAAAAAACAAAAACAAAAAATTGTCACCGTGTCTGTCTTCCCACTACAGGGCTTACAAATTCGTTAGTACCTATTGCCGGATCCTGTATATTCCCGTTTATTAATGTCCATCCATCTTTGAGCAAATATTTATAGAAATATTACTAGGATTTGCATTTGCTGGATCACTAAACATATATCTGAATATTCATAAATAATGTGAGGAATTTATTACGTTATATAAGGGTTAATATGCATCCTATATATTGTTCGTATACATTTTGCTATCTGTATTTCATCCCATCCATATTTCAATAATGATAAGAAAAGAATATCTAAGTATTGGGTAATTATAATATTTTTTTGATATTTTATTAGCAACCAGAATTACATAAAACAAATTTCATAAGCTAATTTGCTCACCAGTATTAGACAAGCTTCTAACAACTATAATGACATGATGAGATCCGATGAGACTTCTTGAGTCGTCACGTCAGTTTGAATTACTGCATCTTTTAAATTTTTTTTTTACTTTTTATCTTAAACGGTGTTTACAAATCATGCTATTTTAGCACAAAAACTTTCAGTTTTATTTAAATTTCAAGTTTGGTTCTAAATTTCAAATTTCAACATTTTAAAAAATATAGAAATAGTTAAATTTATTCTTTAACAGCTGATGAATATGGTAAGGTATGGATGAAGAGTCATACGGAGGTACTTCCCCTTTAACTCATTTATGCCGTTTCCCCATTGGTATTTTAAGAAGGGGCTGAAACTTATTTTTTATTGCTATATTTTATATGAATACATTTTAGTTCATAGAGTTTATTCCCCTAGGCAACTAAAGTATTACTTGCTGATTGCAGTTTTCTACCAGATCTTCCTTGGCTGGGTAATTTAGCATGATATTCAAAGATTCTATGAGCTACTGTTTCAATTCTTTCCTCACTGATACGAAATCGTGGTTTCCTCTACTAAGAAGTGTCTCAGTTCTCCTGTTTTGTTTCAATTTTTATGCGGCGTATCACCTAAAATTGTTTATTAGTTACTGATACAAAGTTGAGCTGCCAGTAAAAATGTTCATATCTATATTCCAATTTTTTGACAGGACAGTTTTGTAGTAGTCTTGTTAATCAAGAATTCAAGGGATAATTGATAGATTTTTTGACCTCTGGATTTAGGTTTACATCTGTTATACATTTCGACTTATTTAATACATATTAGATGAGGATTTGAATAAATTTACTTGATAAATACTTACAACTTCCAAACCATCGTTACTTAATCTATAGATTCCGGTAAATACCGTTCCACCAGAACCTTTAAAGATATTAGTTAGAACTCATTCATCTAACGTACCTACAAAGAATAGATATAAAAATGTAATAAATTAGTGGATAAGTTGCTGTAAGAAACAATTGAATAATAATTGTAATTTTTAATTAGTAAAAATTAGTAAGTGAAGTCAGATAGAAATGTACAGCACACAATACCCAGAAAAAGTTGATATGCTTTTTCATGGTGGGTAGATAGTATGACCCAATGATCATCAAGTTCTCCAGATTTAACTCCATTATATTTTTCTTAGGGGAATACCTGAAGAGCACAGTTTTTTAAAGTCGACCACATAATCTAAAAGACTTGAAGGGGCATATCGGAATGGACATTGCTCGAATGACCTCTGAGGTACTCGAAAAGTTTGAAAATTTATAATAATAATAATTTTTACTCTTTTCAATTTAACTTTCTACATGTTCCGTCTACCGGCATATTATCGATATTTCTTATTTTTAATTGTCAATTAGTTTCTTTTTATTTTATTTTTTACCCGCTATTTTTTCGGCGCTAGTCGGGATTTACATTAACTTTAAGTTGTTACATTAATCAACAATTTGATTGCATTTAATTTTTCCCATATTGATTTTTAAAATTATTTTCTATTTAATTCTCGTTATAGATTTCTTCATATTTCAAAAATACTGTTGCTTTTTCCATAAAGGTCTGTGATTGTTTTAGTTCTTCTCTCATTAATTTTAACAAATTTTCATTTTGTTTAGATCTACTATCTGATTTATTTCTTTTAAAATATCTTGTACTTCTTGAATCTGATTTTCGTGATTACTGTATCTTATTGGATTATTTTGGTTGTTCATATTTACGACATTTTTCGCTGTTTGGCTAGATAATACTCCTTGTCTAACAGTGTTGATTTCGAATTTTTGTTGTTCTTTATTTCTTGCATTTCCTTGATTTCTATTCTTATTTCTTGATTTTCTCTAAATATTTTATATACACCGGGCTCCATGTTGCAATTTATTTGGGAATGTCCAAAACGTTGACAATTATAACATTGTGTCACCTTATTTTTTCTTTAATATTATGTAGGTCTTTGATTTTATATAATTCTTTAATGTCATCGTTTTTTTTAATTGTTAACAAATAGCTATGGCTTTGCATTTTTGGATCTTTACTTTTCATATGATTATATCTATTACTTTTATTTTAGTTACCTCCTCAATCTATTTTTTAACAATATCTTTATCAATATTTGGCACCGCCTTTAATACTGTTCTCTTAACTTTGTCTGACTTATCTGTATTAAATGAGTAATTAAAATGTCTCTCAATTCTTTGAATCCGGTAAAATTTTTTAAGTTTTCTCTATTAAACTGAACTGTTTCTACCTGTCTGATGAATTCCATGTGATCTCCTTGCCTGCCTTCCAATTTATTATAATTTTGTTGTATTTTATTTGCTTATTTGCGTAATCATACCATTGGTTAAACCATTAGAAGGTCTTTTAACTGAGGTGTCATATAACCCCTGTTTGTAATTCAAGAATTGTCGATTACGTCATTATATCAAGGCAAATGACGTATGGTCTCTTACATGTACATCATGGGATTGTCTTCAAAATTAAAATTAAGTGTTTTTAAATAGTAGTAAGTAATTTTTAAATAATGCATTTATTCCATATATTTGCATGCTACTGTATTAATTTAACCATCTGAATGTTAGCTCTGATTTTAAATTCAGTTCTCAGTCATGAATATACCTCTTTATTGAATTCGATTTATCTTCTATTCAGAACACTTTTTATAATTTAAATTTAAATTACTAATATTTTCGAATACCAAATCCAAATAAATACGCAAATTTTAAAAGGGGTTTTTATTTTCTGTATTTTATAATAAATTTCATTTTATGAACTAATTTTTATTCAAATTCTTTTGTAAGTACGTGTAGCCGATACACCTCTCAGAGTGGTTACCTAAAATTCACAAAAAAATTGTCAGTAACTATATTTTTGTAAAGGTTAGTACGAAACTCACAACTACGAATCCTGAGTCTGAGAAAGTATACACCCGTGTCATGGATGAGGATTCATCTCTTCTTTTGGAATTAACTGAAATAACATTTCCTTCTATTTTTGTTGTGCTCTGAAAATTGATAATAATATTAATAATAATAATAATAATAATAATAATAATAATAATAATAATAATGATAATAATAATAATAATAATAATAATAATAATAGTAATACAATAAGTTCCAGGAGTTCGTACCTAAAACTTGGAAGATGATATAGGGGCTAAAAATAATTATAGTACTTCATGTAAAATTTGGCCCTTTGGAGTCATTCATTAATGACGGGTTTTAAAGTTAGAAATTAAAAATCGTTTGTGCTTTATAATTATCAAAATAATCGTTTGAAATGAATAAAAAATTAACCATATCTAGATACGATAAATGCGTTATTAATAAATCTGTACTACTCTTGTGAACTCAGATACGGACTAAGTTCAATGGTTACTGTAGCAAATTTTTTTAAACTATGATTTTTTTCACTTCTAAACATGACATTCATATTACTCAACCATTTTTAAAAGAAAAGTATCTTTTTGTGACAACTCGATAAAATTAACGGTTTAAAAAATATCTGCAATTTTATTATCGCGTTGCACATCAATTCCGCTTTCACAATTTTTTTAAAAGATACGATTAAAGGAAAACATCCCATATTACTATTAAATTATTAAGAAATCTGAACACTCTGTGTTAATAATAATACAAGTTTTAACATGTTCTTAAGATAATTAGTGCTATAACACCAGCAAGTACGCATTTATGTTATCTATAGATGGTTAATTTCTAATTTATTTCAATTAAGTATTTTAATATTTATAAACAAAAAACCGTTTTTAATTTCAGTAGTGTAGCAAGTCGGTTCTGGCCAACTTTGATAACTGCCACCAGAGGCGCTGGTGTCGCCGACGTTTTGCGCGGTAAATTCGAATTTCGAGAGCAGCCATTTTTAGTCCAATTGAATTGCGGAAAAAATAGGCATTATCTATAAGTGACGTAGATGTCAAATTTAAAGAAAAGCATGCGCAATGAACGTTGCCGAAAGGGCACAAAGCGCTTAACTTCGTTGTTATTGGTCCAATTGAATTGCGGAAAAAATAGGCATTATCTATAAGTGACGTAGATGTCAAATTTAAAGAAAAACATGCGCAATGAACGTTGCCGTAAGGGCATTAGCGCTTAACTTCGTTATTATTGGTCCAATCGAATTGCGGAAAAGACAGGTATGATCTATAAGTGACGTAGATGTCAAATTTAAAGAAAAACATGCGCAATGAACGTTGCCGAAAGGGCACAAAGCGTTTAACTTCGTTGTTATTGGTCCAATTGAATTGCGGAAAAAATAGGCATTATCTATAAGTGACGTAGATGTCAAATTTAAAGAAAAACATGCGCAATGAACGTTGCCGTAAGGGCATTAGAGCTTAACTTCGTTATTTCCAAAATTATTTTTCCAAAATTATTTTTCCAAAATTTTTTTTCCAAAATTATTTTTTCAAAATTTTTTTTCTAAAATTTTTTTTTTCCAAAATTATTTTTCCAAAATTTTTTTCAATATTTTTTTTTCCAAATTTATTTTTCGAAAATTATTTTTTCCAAAATTATTTTTCCAAAATTATTTTTCCAAAATTATTTTTCCAAAATTTTTTCCAAAATTTTTTTCAATATTTTTTTTTCCAAAATTTTTTTTCCAAAATTATTTTTCCAAAATTTTTTTTCCTAAAATTTTTTTCAATATTTATCTAGAAGTGACGTAGATGTCAAATTTAAAGAAAAGCATGCGCAATGAACGTTGCCGAAAGGGCACAAAGCGTTTAACTTCGTTGTTATTGGTCCAATTGAATTGCGAAAAAGACAGGTATGATCTATAAGTGACGTAGATGTCAAATTTAAAGAAAAGCATGCGCAATGAACGGTGCCGTAAGGGCATTAGCGTTCAACTTCGTTATTATTGATCCAATTGAATAGCGGAAAAGACCGGTATCATCTATAAGTGTCGTAATGTCAAATTTAAAGAAAAACATGCGCAGTGAACGTTGCCGTAAGGGCATTAACGTTCAACTTCGTTATTATTGGTCCAATTGAATTGCGAAAAAGACAGGTATGATCTAAAAGTGACGTAGATGTTAAATTTAAAGAAAAGCATGCGCAGTGAACGTTGTCGTAAGGGCATTAGTGTTCAACTTCGTTATTATTGGTCCAATTGAATAGCGGAAAAGACTGGAATTATCTATAAGTGACGTAGATGTCAAATTTAAAGAAAAGCATGCGCAATGAACGTTGCCGTAAGGGCATTAGCGTTCAACTTCGTTATTATTGGGCCAATTGAATTGCGAAAAAGACCGGTATCATCTATAAGTGACGTAGATGTCAAATTTAAAGAAAAGCATGCACAGTGAACGTTGTCGTAAGGGCATTAGCGTTCAACCTCGTTATTATTGTTCCAAATGAATAGCGGAAAAGACAGGAATTATCTATAAGTGACGTAGATGTCAAATTTAAAGAAAAGCATGCGCAACGAACGTTGTCGTAAGGGCATTAGCGTTTAACTTCGTTATTATTGGTCCAATTGAATAGCGGAAAAGACAGGAATTATCTATAAGTGACGTAGATGTCAAATTTAAAGAAAAGCATGCGCAATGAACGTTGCCGTAAGGACATTAGCGTTTAACTTTGTTATTATTGGTTCAATTGAATAATTAACTTACAAATTACATATATTGAATTTTAATTAGTCGTTTAAATGTATTATCTATATTTTATGCATTTTTTATAATAATTAACTTGCAAATTACATATATTTAATTTTAATTGGTCGTTTAAATGAAACGCAAAATAACAATCTCGCATTCTTCATAAAACTAAGTTGCATATGATAAATATATTATCTATAATTTATGCATTTTTTATAATAATTAACTTGCAAATTATATATATTGAATTTTAATGGCTCGTTTAAATGCAACTCAAGTTACAATGTCGCATATGAATATATTATCTATAATTTAGCATTTTTTTATTATAGTTAACTTTCAAATTACATATATTTAATTTTAATTGGTCGTTTAAATGAAACGCAAAATAACAAACTCGCATTCTTCATAAAACTAAGTTGCATATGATAAATATATTATCTATAATTTATACATTTTCTATTATAATTAACTTTCAAATTACATATATTGAATTTTAATTGGTTGTTTAAATGGAACGCAAAATAATAAATACCATTAAGTCTTCAGTCGGGCCTAACACAAATTAGAATAAATTAATCACCACACTGAATGTGCTATGGAGTTAAGAAATATAGAATCCCCACCCTTTCTTTGTTGCTAATAAATATTAAGATTTTCTCCAGTGTAGTCAGTCATCATGCTGTTTACAGAAGAATCAAAAGTGAAAAATATCTATTTGGGTGAACAAAGGTTCTACCTGAATAAATCAAATACGAAATATGTCGCAGTGAGTCTGTCGTATGATTTAAATTTTGCTCCGTGTGTGAAAATATCTGGTAATAAAGGAAACTGTATCGTATTTAGTGAAAAAGAGTGGAAGGAGTTTTTATCCTTCAAAGAAACTATTGAAGATTTTATAACAGCGGGAAAGGAGGAATCAATAGATGTTAGCCGGTTTTTGTTACAGTTTGAAAATTTTGAAAGCATTACTGTTTTGAAAGTATTAACTGGACATGCTACTGTCTGGTTAGGATCAATTTCCCTTTCCGAGCTCTGGAGATGCTTACCCTTAATTACGCACAACATTGAAGTATTAAAAAGCCAGCAGTTTGTAGGTTCCTTAAAAATTTTACAAATGGCGGTTAAAAACAAGGAAGATGTCATCAACACAGCTCTTACTACAATGGAGCCTATAAAACAAGTGAATCCTATTACATATAGTTTATTACTAGAACTTATATTCAAATACCCCGATGTTCTTAAAGAAAAGATATGAAGAAAGTAACTTTTAATGAAGATTACAATCAAGTTCACATATGGGAATCAGATGTTGAAACAAGTGATTAGGAATCAAGATATCTTAATCCACTACGTTTTAAACGTCGAATAGAAGAAGCGGCTAAAATTATTAATCCTGTTTTAAATATAACTCATAGAAACAAAATGTATAATACTTTACAAAATAAAACACATTATTAAGATATATACTTTTATTTAAAAACATTTTAAATAGAATTATTGTTTATCCAAGACTGAGAGTGTTCATTCCTAACTATTTAACTAGAATTTTGTTTCCCCTAGTTTTCAGGATTTTTTCAATCAAGTAAACATCTGGATATTTGCTTTTTTGTAATTCTTCTGTGTAGAAGCAACCTCTAATTTCTTCTTTATTCTTCCAGTATGTATGTAGTGGGATTAGTTAGTTTAACTTTTTTAATTTTAAAAATTTCATTAGTCCCATTTGGTGTATTTTACTCTCACTGAAGAGCAAATTTACAAAGGTGACATCTATCTTGGGAACTTGGAGGTCCATCAATATGTGTTCTCCATTCTGGTCGATTATAGTGAATAAAACATGGTAGTTTAGTAGAGAGATGGAAATCTTGCCTATATTCTTTTGGTATTTTATACCATGAGTATAAGAGCTCATGAGGACTTGCTTTCTCCAGTAAGTAATTCAACGGAAAATATTTGAGTTCCTGTTCCGTAAATTCAAAGAGTTGTTTTTTATGATTTCTATGTTTACTTATTAAACATTCAGTACAGTACTTTTTTTTTTCAAAAGATTCATAATAATACTAATGATTACCCCCATTATGTACACTTTTAAGGTTAAAAGCCAAATGATAAAATATTGATTTGTTATTTATATATATTTATTTTATCAAAATCTTTCTCTATTAGTAAATACATTTTTATCAAGTTCATTAATAAGCTTCTGTTGATTCTCTTGAAGATTATTCTTTTCTGGCTTACTTTTACCCTATTTAAAAGAATATACGACGATGGGGAGGTAATTTATAACGTCAGTAACCCTCTTTGGTTGTAGGAGTCCAATTCTCTACATGTTGTAAACAATAAATTGGCCTACTTTGATTCCATAGCCGTCCACAGTAGCCGATAAACACAGAATTATTACACCCACAACTTTTTTGAAGGGAGGGATATTATGTAATATCTAAAAATAAAACAACTTATTGGACTATATATTTTTTTATTCATGCATTAAAATATTATTATACAAAAAAAATACGTTTGATAACGCACAAGCACACTTCTCGCTAGTATGATAAAAACATAATGGTTTGTCTAATTCCAATGAAAAAGATTCATCAAACTCGTAGATAGGAACTTTACAGTATTTTCTAATATAATCTGCTTTCTCCTTGCCTTTAACGTATACCATTTCTGCATTTTCTGTTAGTTTTTCAATAATGGAAGCAAACTGATACACGGGAGTAAAACCGTTATTCCAATGAATACAATGATAATTCTTCATTAACCACACTGCTTGCTTGTGTAAATCCGGTTGTAGTAGATTTAATGCAAAAGGTGGTTTAAATATATAGTGACTTAGCCGAGCTCCATCATATGCGGCTAATTCTTTAACCAAAAATTTATTATTTTCTATTTTAAAACATTGTATATCAACTACTAGTCGCATATTTTTAGTCTTTCGTCGGCTCATAAAACTCTATACCTGTCTTTAATATTTCTAGGTCTTGTGAAAATTTGACACGTCTTTCTTCGAAGAATATTGTGCACAAACTGATTGTTTTTGTTTTAATATTGCTTTACAATTTTAGTGTGGGGTTATAGG